>CM053747.1:20425591-20524459 GCA_028658305.1 Pachyuromys duprasi | reverse complement strand
TCTCCAGCATGCATTGTCATTTGAGTTTTTGATCTTAGCCATTCTGGTGGGTGTAAGGTGAAATCTCAGGGTCATTTTGATTTGCATCTCCCTGATGGCTAAGGACGTTGAGCATTTCTTTAAGTGTTTTTCTGCCATTCTACAATCCTCTACAGAGAGTTCTCTTTTTGGCTCCATACCCCATTTTTTAATTGGATTACTTGATTTGTTGCTTTCTGATTCATCTTTTTTCAGTACCCTTTTCTCTGCCTGCCCCTTAGCCACCAGCATCTCCCAAGATTCTATTCTTGGCCATCATCCATCTCTTCTCCATGTTCTCATAAGCAAACACAACTTGGTTCATGGCTTAGCCTGAGGCTCCATCTGCTCTTTCTCTGTAGCATACTAATTAGCAAAATGAGTTTGGAAAACCCCAAGGCCAAACAAAGAATATAGCAAATCCAAGAGAAATCCTGGTGTGTAGAGATACTGAATCCCAGGAAAGAAAATTACAGTCCATAGTGTTATACCTGCCTTCTCAGTACTCCAAGGAGCAGGGGAGCTGAGCAAGGAAGATGGTTCTTTTGTCCCTGGTCAAAACCTTTTGCTGCTATAATTGCTAACATAAGGGGTCAAGATGATACTGCAGAAGTGCATAGTTCAGTCCCTTTGCTACTAAGAAGCCAATCTCAGAAAACAACTGGATAAGAGACTTTACTCTCAAAAAATAAATCAAAATCACAGTATTTAAGATGGATGAGAAAAGCAAACAGTGAGTAATGAATATGTGGAGACTCATGCATGAGTGTTTGTATTCATTTTATACACTTGCTGCTCTTGCAGCAAGTACTGAACCCAGGTTCAGTTCCCAGCACCCCATGGCAGCTCACAAACTCCCTTAACTCAGTTCTAGGGGATCTGAAACTTTTTGACCTCCAGGGGCATGAAACACACACATGGTGCACCTACAGTCAAAACACTCATGAACATAAAATAAAAAATAAATATTTAAAAGAAAATAATTTTGAAATAAGAAATACCCACATATGTAGGTTTCATTCTAAACAGAGCTTAAAATAAATACACTTCACTCTCACCAAATCTGGGGTTAAGATGGAGATGTAAAGTAAATATATCCAAAGGCATAATTCAGGTTAGGAAAGAGAAAAGAGCACCTCATCATTTTCCAGGTAGGGGGAGCAGTCAGCTAATAGTGTTCTGGTAGAAGAAGAGTTGGCGTTTGTTGTCATTTAATAGTGGCAAAGGACATATGGTACTGAGTGCTTGGAAATGAAGCATAATCATTATTGGAAGGAAAATGATGTTTAAGCTCCCAAATTTAATAAGGAAGTAAACAAGCAATAAAAATCAATTGAAAATAAACAGCACACACCAGGAAAAAAATGTAAAAAGAGAAAAGTAAAGAAAATTAAAATAAAAGTGAAATAAAGCACAAAGTAAAACAAGTGCTAAACAAGGTATGACACTTTCCTCAGGGTGAGCTAATTGAATCCCCCTTGGCAAAACAGACACCGCCACATTGGCTCTCCTCATGTCAAGAAGACAGACAATGCTGGGCTTTTATAACTCCTACCTGCAATCTTAGTACTTGGAACAATGAAGCAAGAGGATCAAGAGATCAGGACAGGCTGGACACACACAGCAAGATCCTATCTTTTAAAAATATAAACCAAGGCTGGAGGGATGGCTCTGCACCTAAAAGCACTTGTTGCTCTTGCAGAAGACCCAGGTTCACTTCCCAGCACCCAAGTGGCTTCTTGCAACCATCTGTAACTGCAGATCCAGGGGATCTGATAACTTTTGATTTCCTTGAGCTCCTGCATACACATGGTGCACATATATACATTCAGGCACACATATGCATTAGACAGACAGACAGACAGATAGATATAGATAGATAATAAATAGATATAGATAGATGATAGACTAAATTAGATTAGATTACAGATTTTAGATAAATTGATAGATGATAAATAGATGGATAGATAAATGAGAGATATACAGATGATAGATGATCATCAAGAAGATAGACAGATGATAGATAGAGAGAGAGACAGACACAGAGAGAGAGATGATAGATATTTTTAAAACATACAAAGCAACCAAACAAAAGCATACTTCAGAGACAAAGAATGGTTAGAGGCTTCCAGTGTTGGTAACAAGCCAGCTCCATCATTTAAAAGCTAGGTGAGCTATGACAGACTTCTGAATGCAGAGCTGAGTTTGTTAATTGCTATTAACCAAAAACTAAGAGGGAGCTGATGCTCCAGTTGAGCTGAGCAGAGGGAAACAGCAGGAGAAAGAGGAAGGTCCAAGCTTGTAAAAGAAGATCTTTGGTTTTGGCACCTGGAGAGGGGTGTTAAACACATAGGCTTTTACAAGGCAGACTGTTGGTCCTGATAGACTCCCTAAAAGGATCACATCCTAACAGAAGGAACAACACAGGAAGGCAGGATGTTCCATCTGCTTAGCTTTGATCTCATCTCCATGCTATGTCTTTTCTCACATTTCTCCCTTAAATTCTACCATTTTCCTGGTTTCTTTTAGTTTGTTGTCATACTATTACAAAGTTACCTCGCTTGTGTGTTGTTATTGTTGTTGTCATTAGTTTTTATGACAGAGTTTTACTTGGTAGTACAAGCTAGCTTGGAATTAAAGATTGTCCTTCTCACCCTCCCAAGTGTTGGGATAAAAGGCATGTCCATGCTCAGCTTTTAAAATACATATTTTTAAGCTCAACATAGTGACATGCTTGTAACCCCATCAACGGAAAAATGGAGTCAGGTTGATTCCTGTGGTTTGCTGGTCATTCAGCCTACCCTGCTTTGAGAGTCTCAGGCTAATGAGAGACCCTAAGGATGATACCAAGGTTGTTCTCTGACCTCCCTGCTCATTCACACAGATACACCTATATAGACACAAATACGAATATGCACACATATATGCATACACAGAAAAAATAAAGGAAATATGTGGTCTGTTGATAATACGAACACTCAGGCTCAGCAAACTTCCTTACTGTTTCTAATAGTTCGTTATAGAGTCTGTCCTTATTAGCTTTAACTGTCAATTTGACACAGCCTAGAGTCAGAACCTCAGCTGAGGAATTGCTTGGATCAAATTGGTCAGTGGGTATTTCTGTGGGAGACGGTCTTGACTGCTAATAGATGTAGGGGAGCTCAGCCCTGCATGGGCAAAATTATCCCTGGTCAAGTGGTCTTGGGCTACAGCCCAAGAAATTTAGCTAAACATGGGCCTATGAGTGAGCGCTGTTCCTGCTGTACTTCCTAGCTATGAAGTGAGTGCCCTAACCAAAAGTTGCGGTTTGAAAGAGAAATGTCCCCCAAAGACTCACACATTTAAACATGTGGTCCCAACTTGATGACACTATTTGGAAAGATTTGGGAAGTACAGCTTTGCCAGAGGGAAGATGTCACTCAAGATGGGCTTTGAGGGGCTCTTCCAGTTCATTCTATCCACTTCACACTCGGTTCTAGATGGGGAGCTCTTGGGCTCCTGTTCTAGCTGCCTTGCCTGCTGTTTATTATAATTCTTCTCCTACATGATAGAGTCCTATCTCTCTAGAACCACAAGCCCAAATAAGCTCTTCCCTCTGCCATTTGCTTCAGATCATAGTATTTTATCACAGTGACAGAAAAATAACGAATGCAGAGGTTATTCTGTACACAAAGGTAAGTGTGTCTGCCTTGACTTCCTATCTTGACATCCCTCAATGATGAACTATGACCTAGAAGTGTAGCCCAAGTTATCCTTTCCTCTCCTAAATTGCTTTTGGTCATGGTGTTTCTCATAGCACAAAAAGTTAGAGAAAATCTTAGAAGTATTTTTTATGTTGATATTCATGTTGTTTAAAAATAATGAATTTTTTTTTGTTTTTACTTTCCAAATTTCTGATCTTTCCTTTGGCAAAATGTTAATTATGAACATTAACTCATTAGACTCTTAGTAAAATATTCCATGATAGAGTTGATGTCATTTTTTTTTCTTGCTTTGGACTTTGAAGGGAATGCTGCTCATTTCACCACTGACCTTATAAAATTCAATAGACCTCCAGATTTGAAATACAGTGTTAACCTATGAGCCTCAACCTCTGGAAGATAACCACTTGCTAAGCTTCTTATTTAGGCTGCGGCCATCTTTGATACACTATCCCAGCTAGAAAGGCATGCAGGCTGTTGCATTTTCTGGATTGTTTTTAGAGCAGGCCCGTTTTATTGTGCCTATTTCTCTATGCCTTTTGATGCCCCTATTCACAGAACGCACAGGAGTCCTAACATCTGTTTTTGTGTGGACCACCACTCTCAATTGTCATAGAGCCTTCTAGCAGCTACTGGAATTGCCTTCCAGAGACAAGATCAATAGAGCCTGTATCATGGGACGATACCCCAAAATGAGCAAAATCTCCCCTACCAAGCTTTGCAGTCCAGTTCCTTGATCCAGCAGCCTCTAGACTTACCTGCTGCCCCCATCGGACACAACTGGCCCAGTCTTTTCTTCCTAGGAGTGCTCTCTCTTGCCTTCACCTGTACCCTGCCTCAGTTCCACAGAGGTGACAATATCAGCGCTGTTAGGGCATGTCAGGGGCCACTGCAGCTGGACAGTACTGTGACAATGTCCTCTGCCAGCTGGCTTCCGTGAAACCCACCTTCCGAATTCCAGCCTTAGGGCCCTCTTGCCAGCTCATCTTAAAATGGGTTTCCTTTACGAAAAGGCTGAGACAGGCAGTGAGGGGTGTACCTAATGGTGGAAATGTTCCTTGAGGAAAAAAAAATACTTAAAGGGAACAAAAGAAAGCCAGACAGGACTTAAAGAAGTGAGTAACGATGTCATCTCAGATAAATTGCAGTTTTGGCCTGAGACAGAAGATCATGACTGGGGTGCGGCCTTTGTTCCTAAACGAGGAGGTCACAGTGGGGTAGGGTATGTAACCTCTTAGGCAAGGAGGCCTGTGTCAATGGAACACACTGGTCAGCAATGGCACCTGTGTGACATTAGCCTCCAGGAGCCAAAGAAGTTGGAGATGTGGCATACCCAAGAAAGGGGATCTGGTGGTGCAGTACCTGCTGTGCTCCTCTGGTCTGCAAATTCCCTCATCTGCCTTTTAGCCCTGGATTTAGCTATTGTCTCAACTTTCTCCTCAACCCACTGGAGCTGGGACCGCTGTGCTCACTATTCCGCTGAGACTGCCCTTGTCAACAGCAACTACCTCCCCAGTGCAGCCCACACAGGTAGTCACCTCTCTATCCCTCGCTTGGGGCTCTTACACGCCCCAACCTTCTGAATCCCGCCTTGCTTTATAAGTGTTTACTACCACCTCCAGGCTCCCACTAGAATTCCAGGCTTGAACCCAGTGGCATCTCCCCTGGGTGTCTACCAATCATTTCAAGCTTCATGACTAGATTTCCTTCCTCCTTCACCTCTCCTCTTCTCCGTTGTCCTTTTATTCCAGGCTGGATGATAAATACCTAGGGTTTCCCCCCCCCCTCTGGATTCCCCTCCCCACACCTCCGATGGCAAGTCTCTCAGCAAGTGTGGCAACAACACTCCCTTACAAGTTTGTCTGCCCTGGCCTGAACTCTCTTTATCTCCAATATAGCTTCTCCATTTAAAAGTTAAGTTCTTGAGATCTAATTGGTGATATTCTCACTGACTTCCTCAGCAAATAGTCTACCCCTAAAACAAAATTGTCTTGGTTTGTAAAGCCCATGAAGTTTGCTGTCACATGGTCTCTCTCTAGCCCTATCTTCATTGCAGTAATTAATCTGAACTTCCATGAATAGAAACATCACGTTGCTCAAAACTGTTGGGTTCACAGGAGATGCGTGAATAATAGGAACACACATGTCCTTAGATTGTGTCATGTCTGGATGAAGGGGGTCCAGGCAAAAATGTGCTAGGACCTCATTTCTGTTTTGCAGACATTAATGCTGACGTGAAATGAGGAAAGGAAGGAGTAAAGGGGTGGATGGAAGAACAGGGGAAAAGGAATGAGAGGCCACTGACAAGATCGTCCCCTGGTTGATAAAGAGATTATTATGTTTTGCTTAGCACATGAGGTTACCATGTGCTCAAAAACAAAATAAATCCAGAAGATTTTGTAAACTATGGAGTTAGGGGCAACCTAAAAACAGAAAAAAAGGAATAGGTTAAGAAGCTGGACAGATAGTTCCATCATGACAGGCACAGCTGCCTGTAACTCCAGTTCCAGGCTATGACGACCTCTTCTGACCTCCACGGGCTCCTGCATACACATGGCACACATAAAAACATGCAGGCAAACACTTATACACAAGTGTTTTAAGGTTTTTTTTTAAATCCCATAAACACTATTTGGCACAGAAAAAGATCCTCTTGGCTATGTTCATTTCTATAAAGAGGCAGAAAACAACTGTGTATCTGCTTTCAAAAATTAAAACCAATGCATATAAAAATATCAAAACATTTTCACCAAGCCCTGCCAACAAAAAGAGAGAGAGAGAGAGAGAGAGAGGGAGAGAAGAGAGAGAGAACAGAAGACATGGAAACCAAGTATAAACTGAGCAGATTGTTGAGACAAAAGACAATTATATGGATGCTAGAATCCTACCTCATCACTTATATGTAAACTTGCAGAAGGTTTTGAATTTATAGATGAACCTACGTGTGGAGAGTGGATGGCTGGTGCTGAGCCTTGAAGAATCCCTTAAAGAGCCTACATGCTAACAGCTTTGTCATCAGCTTGCATATTACTGGGAGACAGGAGGTCCTTTAAGGTGGTAGGACTTAAAAGCATATTGGAACCTTTCCCTAGCCATAAACTGAAGTAGCTGAAATGTAGAGTTAACTTTTTTATCTTCTTGGAATTTTGTCACAGTGTTGGGATGGTGACTGATATACTTAGATGCTTGTCTACCTCAACCAGAACAATAGGCACAAATTTTTTAATGCTCATATTTTGGTATTTGCCCTCCACTAAGTCCCAAATAGAGTTAAAAAGGCAGGGCAATTTTGAATTCAAGACTAATCTAGGCTACAAAGCAAGTTTCTGTCTCAAAAGACAAAAACAAACCTTTATACAGAGTTGACAAGATAAAGAAAGGCATTGCCTAGCAACAAAGAAGAATGTCAGACACACCCACCAAATAACCCTGGAGTTGAAGACATCCAAGCCTACTGATTCCTGAGGCCTTGACTCTCATAAGTGAGACTCCCATGAAGGACTGAGACCCAGCGCATTAGCATTGTAGACTCTCAAAGGTGACAGCAAACCACAAAGAAACCATTGGCTCATAAAATTTCAGGCAGAAGTGAAAGAGGTTTATGAGCCTTTGGCAGAGATAAAGCTCCCTTTTAATTCTTGCTCAAATGTCATCTTCCTTGTGAGGACTCTGAACACCCTTTTAGGCTGCAATTGACCCTTTCCTTCTACACTTGAGTTGCACCTTTCCCCACTCATACTTACCCCCATTTTTTTTTCTAGTCACTAACCACTTTACAACATCCTGTGCAGCACTTACTGAATTATCGCTGCCTCAACACCATTAAACTTAAGTTCCTCAGCCTAGAGGGCATGGAGGCTGATTTTTTTTTTTTTTTTTTGCCTCTGGTGGTTCCCAGGTACAAGGTGCAAACTCATACAGAACACCCCCTCAGAACAGAGCTGACCGGTGACAATGAGTTCAGAGGCATGCTGCGATGTGAGTTAAATGAATTGATGATGGAGACTAGGGCCAGTATTGAAACAAGATACCATTAGCAAATACTTCCAGATGTGGGGGAAAAAAAAAAAACAGGAAACAAACTTTTTTAAGCAAATTTTTTATTTATATCAAAATACAAAACATTTCTGAAGCAGAGTAATGTTACATGAGGAGCAGTTAAATACTAAACGTTTTGTAATCAGCTTAGCTTGCAATGTTCCCAGGGTACCTTCCTTCATTGGCTACACATCTAGTTGTTGGATGTGCCTTCTTTCTCTCTCTTTTTCCGTGTTTGCTTATGTACTGTTTGTTTGCGGATATGAACATGCAGTGTTACTGGTGATGAGTTGGTTAGTTTCAGCAAGCCTGAAAGAACCAGCAGGTGGAGCCTGGAGTTGCAGTATAGGCCAAGGCAGACTGCAGATTTCCTCCCCAATAAATCAGAGCTTGTGCTCAACTTTACAATGACAAGTCTGAGGCCAAAGGAAATCACTGTCCTCAGTAGCCAGGGCAGGCATGGTTGATTAGGACCACAGAGCAGGTACAGCTATGGGTCAGCCACAGTGAGGCCTTGTCAATGGGCTAAGAAGCCCACCCAGGCCAAGGAACAGGAGATGCGGAGATCCCTGGAGGAATCTTTGTCCTCAAGGAACTAGGGAAGGATTAGAGAGAAAAAACGTTCCTCTCAGCCTTAGGCATTGGGATTTGGTAGTTTAGATGCCTGCCCCTCGGACAGACCCTTCACAGATAGGTGTTTAGTTTGGAGACTTTGAGGGGGGAAAGCACCTGTTTGAGAGTGTAACTGTTTCTGATACACCTTCACTACTAACCTAGAAGAAAGGGGAAATGGGAAAAGGACATGCCCCTCCCTCCCACAGCCACCCACAACCAGGTCAACTGGGTCTCCCTTTCAATCCCCAGCTAGTGCATTCACTTTGGCACTATGCACTGGTGAGATCACGCACCCATGCATGCATGCACGCACACCACACGCACGCACATGCATGCCATTCACAACAACACCTGGTTTCCCTTCGGCATCTGCTCAGGCAGAAGGTGGGTACCCCACCTCTACCATCATCTTCTGCTCCCAAGAGTCCCCTTAGCCTACAGGTCCCCAGGACCCAGCCCCAGGCTTGACACACACTGGCATTCCCAGGCTTTTGAGAAGAGTAATAAAGTAGGGAGCTCCCCAAAGACAGGATATACAGAGTGTAGAATATGTCATAAGGCTTTGGTACAGCACCAATTTAATGTTCGTATAGTTTGATTTTTTTTCTAAGTTATCTTTTAGAAGAAAAAAAAAAAGCTTACTGAAAAAATAGTGTCTTTATTCACTTTTCAGTTACATACCTGAAGTTCAAAAAGTAAGCCTCTAGTTGCCATCCAAATTCATACTCAAAGGTGTTCTGTGTGCAGCTATACAATGTGTGGGTGAACTTGAATTTGGAGTCAAAGTCAGCTGCCCATGATGCTGACTTTAACCAATCCATACATACATACAGAAAGAGGAAGAAATTGGAAGAGGAGGAGGGAGAAAAGAGAGAGAGAGAGAGAGAAAGAGAGAGAGAAAACACAAAAGCTACCCCTAAATCTCCCACCCCAACCCCCTAGGGAAAAACATTTAATAGAGACAAAATACAGCAAGA
Organism: Pachyuromys duprasi; assembly: GCA_028658305.1. Taxonomy (NCBI): domain Eukaryota; kingdom Metazoa; phylum Chordata; class Mammalia; order Rodentia; family Muridae; genus Pachyuromys; species Pachyuromys duprasi. The sequence goes on along the minus strand of CM053747.1, from coordinate 20,515,110 downwards.
TCTAAGGAATCAGTGAGACGAAGCTGACTGATTCTGTCCAGCTGGCCTCTTCAGGAGCAGCACCATGAAGCACCCTAGCAGTGATGTAATACTCAACATTCAAGAGATGGAAATGAGGTCTGAATGATCTTCATGAGAAGACCAGGCATGGGTGGGGAGAGCCCCAAAGAAAGTCAAAGGAAGAATAATTGAAATGAGAGCAAGAGATCTCACGACGATATTGATAGTCATGTCCGGATATGTTAAAACTAACAGCCAAGAGGTTGCCAGGTGCAAAAGGTGCGCAGTCTGTGAGGGACCCTGGCAGGAGCCCCAGGATCCCCCACCTCCCCCCTTCTGTGTGTCTACACACTATGGGGGTAACAGAAGGAAAGGAATTCATACAAAAACTGCCTTTAGGTAAGGGAGGGAAGAAAGATGTCCAAGATGATACAGTTCCTCCTCATGAAAGACAGAAAAGTGGTAATAAAGGGAGGCCTCAGAGTTGCTGACCAAAGCAGGACACTGTCTGCTCAGTCAGAGACTGTGTAAGGATAGGAAACTTGGGAAAGCAATCCCATCCCTACCCTCAGGCTCCGGGCCTGCAAATGGCAGTTAGGAAATTAAATCTGAATGGAGCTTTAAGACGTCCTGACCGTGTTTCCAGCGCTCGGCGCTCGGTGAACAGAGCACGGGTCCACAGCTCCCTTTGTGATACCTCAGTTTCAAGTTTCAGCAACAAGGTCATTCTATAGAGTATCCCCTTCCAGTCAATTCCTCAGCAACAGAAAAAAAAAAAAAAACCCTGCTCCAACATGGTGGTCCATCCTCACCCACAGAAGGGGCTGTGACCAGTCACCAACACATGCTTCTAGATTATCCAAAATGGTTCCACCTATAGCACAAAGTGAGGACTGGTGGATGAGCCCCTTCCCTCAGGCTCCTGGCTGAGGACAGTGGGAAAAGGACAGAGCTTGGGAGACACTTGAGAGAACAATTTCCAGATCTGTTTCCACACTCATTCCATATAGCAGACAGCTGGCCGAACTAAGTCTCATTAGACTCCCCCTATCTCCTACCAAAAGGGGAAAGCATCACCATCAACAAGTTTAGGAAACGGTTCAGGGTCCCAGCAGTGGCTTCATCAGAGCCACCCCTCCCAAACACCTGTCCCACTGAGAGATTCAGAGATAAGACAACTTGCCTTTTCCATATGTAATCAGACCCTGGCCTCTGTTGCTGTGTTCCCTGTGGAAAGCTGGCTCTGCTGCGGAATAGGTTCTCCTCCAGTGCTCACCTTACACAGTCTTACTGAGGTCTGGGTCATAGAAAGGGCAAAGGTAACAGATTTCCCAATCCCTAAAACTTCATGGTGAGGGATATGTCCATCTTCCCATTTCCACAGAACTGTCCAATTGGAAACATGAAATAGTATGTCAGTCTCATGTGCCTTGATGCTGCAAGGTTTCTAAGAACCAAGCCTTTGGCTAATGGTGGAGAGAGCCAAGTGTCAGAGCAAACCCGGGCTTCATGGAGTATGAGCCCTGAGATGTTAAGATGATTAACTCTATTGGTATTTTATGACCAGAAGTGAGACAGAGTCTACATACAAAGAGAAGTGGGCTCTAAGAACCAAAAAAATAGTAATGGATACCCCTCTTTGGTAAGAGAGGAGGGGAACTCAAGCTAGGAAGGGACGAAGAATTTGTTGTTCTTCCTCTTGCTTCAGTCTCTCTGGAAATTTACAAGAAACAGCTGGCTGTATCCTCCATTGGCCTCCTGAGGTGACTGCAGGTAAAACCAGACACACTGCCAGATAGACCCCAAGATACACTCCAGCCAGCACTCCATGGACAAAGCCCATTCTCCCACAATATCCTTGGTAAACTTCCAATATTTTGAACAGATCATCGAGGGAATCATAACATCTCCATAAGGGTCAGGAGTGAGATTCAAGCTCCGTTCTACCTTACTCTGCCTAGCACCACCCCCTCTCCAAAATATAAAATAAAATGAATAAATAAAAATAAAATTAAAAGCCCTTCCTATGGTTGAGGCATCTGGGAAAAGAGCAGAAGGGATATGTTAGCTTTTTCTTAAGGAGATGTGGGAAGAATAGAAAGACTACAGCCGTGAGTCTCTCTTAGCTTCTGCATCAGCTTCAGGCACATCACTCTGATCACACTTGGCACATGATAAGAAAGAGCTAGCACCAGGAGGTGCCAGCTAAGGTCGCAAGGCACATGGCCCTTACAGCATAAGTGAGGTCTTGAATTCTCAGAGGTATTCTTCAGAGCATGCAGTTTCCTGCCCAAACACAAGTGAACTCCTCCTCCCCAAATTTCCCATCCACACCACATTCTTCCAACATACTAGTTATCTTCAGAGTCCCAGGCTGGAGTAGCAGAAAGAGGCAGTGGGATTCATCCTTCAGTCCCATTCCTCAGTCAATCTCTCATTCCTGTTCTTCCATTCAGTGCTTGGGGATTAGACTACCCCATTTCCAACAGTTTATTTTCCAATTAAAAATAAATGAAAAAAAGCACGGGTGCTATAATTATACTAGATATCACATTCACACTGGTTCCAAAAATCTGCAGCAATAATTACCAGGGGGTATCTTCTCCAAGATAGAGCCCACGCAGTTAGCTTCAAAATCTCACCACCATCTTCTACAGGGGCTGCTTGAGCCCAGGTGCTATGAAGCAAGACAGGCGTTACCATGAGACCTAGAGAATCTGAACTCCCACTCTCCAAGACACTGAGCTAGACTGTTTCCAAAAAACTGAGTACCAACTCTTAGCCATAGCACATGGATTCTTGCTGAGCTCTCCGTCATCCTTTCTACAACGAACACCTCTGCCAAAGAGCATTAGTTAGGGAGCCTTCCTGACAGAAGACAGACCGACAGATACAGAAGTTCCACACCTTCAGCTCACTTGTCCTTTCTGCAAATAACTTTAGTTTTTCCACATATGCACATTTCTACCAGAAAGACCCAAGCAGCTTCAAACAGACAGTCTGTGTCAGGAAGGATGGAGAAGTAGGTGGCATCAAGGCATGAGCTAGCACCCCGGACCACCTGGGGGAGGTGATACTGCTCAAAGTGTCTCTAAGCACAGGTACAAAAATAAAGCAAACTATGACTTCATATAGATATATAGATATGCTAGATAGATAGCTTTATATAGGTTTTCTTTATATTTATACATATATATATATGTGCAGAGGGCATGAGCCCCAGCTTATATCTCTTCCCTCCCCCCCTACTCCCCCCATTCCCCATGTGGACAACTTACCTGAAGCTCCCACCGTTAGTCACCACTATTGCATCTGATTCATACCCTCCCCCTAGTAAGTCTCCTTCTGCCTTAAAATAGAACAAGTTATATGCATCTATATAATTTTATATACAATCTCCATAAAAAATACACTTAAGATGGTATACTATGAGTATGACCCTCCTACCAAAACAGAAGTTTATCTAGCAAAGAAAGAATCAGCCATAACTCGACCCGATGCTACCCAGGCAAAGCAGTGTCTCTACAGCTCCCTCATATCACGGCAAACACACATAGAAATCATACCCATACAACAGAAACACTCTACACACACACACACACACATACACACACACACACTGAAAGCACACGCAGCACACACAGATGCCAATGCAGAAACCACACACATCACAGATTCTCACGCCCATCTCACACACTGACTTCTGAACACTGGAGTAAATAGTTGGCTAAGGGTCCATGATCGGACCCTTAATCTGACACCTCCAAAGAAACAGTTGAGATCACTCCATTTCTCTACCTGGCAATGTCAACCCGTGACAGACTGCAGTATAACTACTCAGTGCTAGAATAAGTTTCCCTTCAAAGGTTTGCAAGGTAACTGTGAGGAGGCTTATTCTCCTCCACCAAATAGAATAGATTCTTAAGCCAAAAAGAAGCCAAGTATCCCCCGAGTCCCCACCTCCCATCTGAGGAGCAACAGGCATTTTCCCTAACCATAGTTTATGTGAAAAATCCCAGCAGTCACCCCAAAGCGTGCTTACAGTATTTTAGGGTTGAAAATGCAAATCCCCTTCCCCAGACCAAACCCCTACACCCTCCCCAACCACCTTACCCAACCACCTCCCTAGCGTAAACCATGCACAAGCCAGAGGCCCTGGAGCCACACAAGTGGGGCGGAGAGGGAGAAGAAACAGAGCCTGAATGGTGTGAATGTGGGTTGGGGAGATCTTGCTCTGCTTTCTTAGAACAGATCCAGGAACTCAATGCCAGTGGGAGAAGGGATTGGTGGGATACATTTCTTCAAGACCCAAAAGAACAGCAAGCCCAATCATTCATGTTGCCATGTAGTTAAGTTGGGTGGGAAAGGTAGAAGGTCAAGGTCCTAGCTGCAAGCTGAGTTTCTTGTGTTGCTTTGGTTGAATTCCCCAGCCAGCGGTGCACAGCTAATCACTGTTCACCAGTGCCCTTCAGAATCCCTAACTGCTGCTATCAACCCACTGCAGAAGAGAATGTCCAAGTGGTTCAACAGCTGGCTGCTGATCTACCCAACTATTCAGCAGTTAGGGTACCCCAACTCTTTCTCTTTCTAAGGCACCAACCACTAAACAGATTTGCACTAATGCATTTTTTTTTAATTTACACAGAAATCCCTATGACCTAGGAGTGTCTTCAGATCAGATTCAATGGATTAGGGATTGTTATTTTAATGTTTTAAATGAGGTCATGAAAATAAAAATTCTACCCTCTTGGCAATCCAAGACACCAAACATCTGGTGCAGACGGTATATTTGTTCCTGAAAGGCTTATTTGGAAGTATAGACAGAGGTCCAGACATAAGGCTCTGGACCCGTGCCAACTCAGCATCAAAGGCAAAGCAGTTACAAGCCAGCCCCATGCAAACACCAAGTTGGTGCTGCACTGGTAAGAGTTATTAGAGTCCAATCAGAGCCTCGAGTCTCTGTTTATTGACTTCTCTTAAAGAGATCTTCAGTTCTTCCTCTTGATCCAAGAGGAAGTTGGATAAACTAAGGAGTATACAATAGATGGTCTCTGATTTCAGATAAAATTATTTTACTCTCTTAGCTACAGAGTGGTATCTTTAACCTATCAAAGGAAGAGAAATTGAAGACAAAGCCTCTAGTCATGAGGCCACTGGGTAGCCTCCAGGATGAAAGAATTCTCCACAGCTCAAGAAAAAAGACTGACAAGTCCAGAGGCCCTGCTTCCTCTCCTCCATCAGCACCAGTGTCTGCTGGGTACTTTCTAACACAGCCTGCCACAGCTGCCAGAAGAATGAACACCATGCTCCCAAGAACAACTGTTCCCTCTCTACTGACAAGGAGCTACTGAGGGTACTTGAAGGTTAGTCCACCAGTTTTCACCACAGAAGCTCCATAAACAGAAAAAAACAAACAAACAAACAAACAAAAAAACTGAAGAAGTCTGTGTTTGGTACTCAGCATTACAGGCCTGTTCTACAAGCAGAAAAGCCCTACCATCAGCAAGATTTCTTCCAAGAACCAGTTTGGGCCTGCTTACCATGCCATGCCTACAACCTGTTCTCATGGGCTACATCTCTCCCATACCAGGAGCACCTGCCCTCACACTGCCCTCCTTGGCAGTCACTCATTTCCTTGTGATATTCTCCAACTATCTGCGCTGTCAGGGCTAGTAGGAGTGGCCCTAGAGAGAACTGGAGGCTGGGTGTCCTTACATGTGAGTCTTAACCTTGCCATCCCAGGATTTCTCCACTCTTTACAATTGTTTTACTACTCTGCCCTTCTAAGTCTCACATACCCTAACCAAAATCAGGCTGTCTCACCGTGCTTTAACCCTTTAACTTCCCTCCTTGAATCACACCTGCCCAATCAACTACTGTGTTCAATGCAGAATGGCCACTAAGCCACATCCTGAGCCTGTTCCCAAAGAGACAAAGGTGATCAGCAAGACCCTGAGCCCCCACTGTATTGGAGCCTGTACAAAGGGTAGAGCCAAGCCAAAGAGCACTAGTGAAAATGCTCAGGGTCCCAGAGATAGTATTAGTACTAGCTCCCATGCTCCCATCTCTGCCCTTGACTCTACCCTCCTACCCCCAAGTCCCGCAGTACCCCCAAAGCACCTTGACATGCAAGCAAAGGAAGTATAAACCCTTAGCTTTTCACTTCCTAGAGTTCTCTACATACTATTAAATGTACTTAGCTATAATTCTCCCAGCCCACCCCAAGCCCTCTAAAAGGTTTTTCTACCAAAATCAGAAGAAATGGCTCAAGCTACCATACCTCAGTCTCAGATTCAGCTCTTAGGAAGCAACTAAGGTATGCTAATGTTCTGGGATGCCTCCCCTGAAGCTACTGTGTGCTAATCTCACCACCAGAGGAAAAAAAGAAAACCCACACCTCAACCTTACCCAGTTTCCTCTGCATAAAAAGGGCAGAACAATGAACAAATAAAAATCTCTTCAACCTCAAATAGTTTAGATTGCTGTGCATAAATAGAGAAAACAATGGAAAAATACCAATAAGTAATTGTTCTAACCTACTCTGATGAAATCTCCCCCAAATACAGAACCCAGGCCCCTGACAGAGTACAGAGCCTGCGCACGATGTGCGATACAATACCCTTCCTGCTGAGAAAGACTCTCATGAGGCCTCTTCTCTCCTGCCCTAGTCCCCCTAAGAAAACTGGGAAGGAGACAGGCTGGCCATTAGGCAGACCAACAGCCACCAGTAATCATGGGTGTACAGAGCTCCAGTCAGGGCCTTGAAGCGAAGCTCTATGTGGTCAGCCACCAAGTCAAGAAACATGATTCACTTCTTAGTTTTCATCTTCTCTCCCCCCAAACAACTGCAATCTTTCTGGGCCCTTAGAGAACCAGGTTACTCTCTTTCTAGCTGATGGCTTAAACACTGAGATAGTATTTCCAGCTAAGATACATAAGGAAAAGATAGGAAAAAAAAATTACTGAGTACAATAACAGGTTTTGAACTGGGTTACTTCTGCAAGGCTACCAGACCCAAAGGTGAGGATTTGGAAGACATGATCTCCCACAGCAAGAAGGGTGAAAGCCCTAGTAAGCTCAACAGTGGTCACTGCCAAGTTCAAAGGAAGAATGTAAAAGTCATTGGTCCCTAGAAGTGGATACACCCCAACATCACACATTTCTAAACAGACTGTCAAACGTGCCCATGCCCAGCATTTGAGAATGTGCCTATGACACCCTAGCCATCTTATTTACCATGGGGATTGTATCCTGCCAGTCATCAATGGAAGGGCTGAATAAGTTTCCTGAAGTGCAGGAATGCTGCTGACCTCCAAGAAAAGCCACAAGAAGGAAGACCTCTTAGGAGAAGAAAGCATCAGAGGCCACTTTGGAATGGGTAGACCTTGTGTCCATTTTGAGCCCAGGGGCCACAATAGCACAGCTCTCACCCAGTGGCCAGTCAAAAGCAGTTTCCACCATTTGGTCAGAGGTAAGAGGCCCTGCCAGAGGCATGAAAAGGAAGAAGGAGTCAGCACCTTTGTTAGCACAGCCTGCAAGCCCAGCCTGCAAGCCCAGGTGTGGACTGAGGCATCTCAGCCCACAGGGTTTGGCTCTTTGCCACACAACATCCCACAAAAGAAAAGTCTTGACCCAGCTTCTCCTCAGTTGTAACTTCAAGGCCCAAACGGTAGCAAGAATTCCTAGAAGGGTCCTCAGAACAGTTGGTCAAGTTCAGTACGAAGTCTACCAGCCTTGACATTCTACTTTTACATTCCATCGTTCAAGAACCACACGCTGTGAGAAAGCAAGCAAAGACCACAGACTAGGCCACTACGAGCTTCCAAATACTGCCCCAGTATTTCAGGTAGGCTGTTCCCAGTAGCCCCAGGAGACACTTGAGTGAGCAGCCCATGGTGTCACAGTGGCAGAAGCAGTGGGCCACTTCTGAAAGAAAATGTGAGCTTACAAACTCTTCTACTTCATTAGAGTTGAGGTCCAGAGGTCCAGTGGTCACCAACACCTCTGAGAATCACATCAGTTGCAAGGGCCAGGGTATATGGCCCTAATCTCAGAGCAAAAGAAACTCTGCCCTCAGCACCTCTTTTCCCCAGCTGTGGTAGTGTGGCTTGCATGGTGAAGCCTCAAGGGTGGAGCTCATCCCTAGCTCACTAGGAGAGAGAAGGAAGCACCAAGGCCTGGCTGCAGAGATGCAGTCAATCCCCCAAGATGGAAGCTCTGAAAACAAAAACAAAACAAAACAAAACAAAACAAACAAAAACAAAAACCAGCTTCCCAGCCCCTGGGAACCTCATCAAAGTCACTAGGTGTAGTGACTGGCAGCTTCCATGGGGCCAGCAGAAGTCTGCCAGTAGACATGGCTAATGCCCAAGGCGGTCACTTGGGAGAGATGGATACAGCAGCACCAAGAAGGACTACTTCCAGGAAGCTGGCAGTTCCCACTATTTTAGGCTAAGCCAGAGGGAAGGGGAGGATGGGCTCACTCTCCCCCTTTTCTACTTGTAAGTAACACCGTAACCTTTTAAGAAGAGAGAGAAGCATCTGAATTGACAAATAGCATTAGGAAAACTTCCTTGGGCTAATAGTTCAAACCAGTACAATATTTGGACAGAGAAAGGATTAGGACCATGGTGCCTACCCACCACCCTTCCACCTTCATTCCTGTGCCTCAGCCAGCTCCACATAGGAGCAGGGAGGAAAGATCACCCCAGAACTCAACTATCTGAGGCACCCCCCATCTCTTCATCTCATGCACTAGAGATTGGGTCCAGGGGGTGGAGAAGGACCCCAGGGCAAAGCAGAGTTGGCAGGCAGCACATAGAGAGTATGCCAATGAGCCACAGGCAGCTCCCACAAATGGCAATTAATCAATCTGGAGAATTAGCAGACACAAAAGGAGAGGAGGAGCCAATCTGCTGCCGGGGAGCACTGCTCCCAGTGTCGAGCAGAGATGGGTATAAATAGAGCTCATGGCAGTGTGCTCAGCACAGGTGGCTGCAGAACAGGAGGGCCTTTGACTGCAGGGCTCCTAGCCCTGGCTGGACCAGAACTGACTGAGGCATGAGCATGTGAGCAGAGGGTTGTACACCAGGCCTGCCTGTCGGCCCCGCTGCTAAACAATCACTCTGGTGAGTGTCAAACTACAGAAGAAAGAGCGATGCCAGTCTGGCCTTGTGCCTGGCCATACTTTCTTCACCTAGCAAGCAGGTAACAAAGGCTTGGGTTTAGTTCAGGGCTAACTTGTTGCTAACCACCCCAAAGCAGGGAGCTAAAAATGATGGCAGGACCCCATTTCTGCTCTAGACGGGAGAGGCTAGAGAGAACAATGGTGAATTCAGCTGAGACACATGAATCCCATTTCAGCTGCAATGATCTCCCAAGACAGATAGGAGGACAGCCACCAGCTCGGAGCCAACCCAGCTCACCCAGCCCACTGTTCAGTAGCTTCCTCAGTCCTTCACTGACCACAGGGAGAAACAGCATTTTGCTTCAATGTACATATATATACACATAGAGAAACCCACCAACTACACACAAGTGCATTTGTATCTATATCTATATATATGCAGAGTTTGGAGGACAGGATGTAATTCTAACCCCATCCCAGGACTTGGAGAATTGAAACAAATGCACAGTAGTAAAAGCCATTCCTCTCCTTCACTTCCTAAGACATTTAAAGAGGTGAGAAGACTCAATCTAGTAAAGTGGGAGAGGTGCTGATGAGATAGACGTTTTCCGTCCCCAGCTCTGATCCACTGTTAAAAGCTCTTCCCCAAGTCCCCCTGTCCTGTGGACAATGCAGCTCACTAGATTGTGGGGGAGAGGCCCACCCTGGCAGGAGGAAACACACACAGGACAAGGGCTTGAGCATCCCATGATGGGCAGAGGAGGACAAGGCCCTGTACAGTGGTCCCTTTCTGCCCCCTTTAGCCTAGCACCCCACCTTGGGGACACTTAGAGTGATGTCAAGTCATAGCAGAGTTGCGTGGCCTGGGTCATCATGATCCACGCTGTTAAGGATCGCTGTCTGGTCTTCCGGAAGCTGACGGTGGCACAAGTCTGAAAGCCGGGCAAAGGGATCAGGACGAGAATGTCTCTTCTTCTTTCGGAGGCAGACAGCTTCGTCGGGCCACAGAACCTGAGAGTTGGGAAGCTGCTGAGCCTGGGAGGCAGAACCGTCTACAGAGGAGACAGAGACACAAAAGAAACGGGTGAAAATGCGGATCAGAGCTTCACACACTCCATGCATCTCCCAGGGCTGAAGTCCAAGTTGCCACTGAAACCAAGGGAACACCTGTGTGTAGGGCTCTCAGGTCAAACTTCAGCAGAGAACCTCCTCTTTCCCCACTGGAGCACCCAGTAACCCAGCCTTGAGTCAACAGAGTAAGGTAGGAACTTTGCCATCTATGACTTCATGGATCTCAATGAGCAAGCTGTTTTAGCAACCAGTCAAAAACTCTCTGGGATGCTGTGCTGTGTTGTGCCTCTTGGACAGCAGGTATCATTCTAGGTTGCAGGAAGCAGGCCTTCAGTGTATCTTTTTCGCCTATTCTTAGCAATGACAGACATGACACAGACTTCAATCATGACTGACAGTCAGGCCTGCACACCTCTTCCACTGCCAGGGCCATTCCTCTGCCTCATGACCCTTTTGGGGATACAGTGGGAGGGTTTTGTTTTCTAGATTCCACTTCAGCATAGGGGTGAAGAGACACACTGTCAAGATCTTAAAGATATAGAAACTGGATTCTCTGGTGCTGCAATGGCAATAAGAAGGACGATGAAATAGTTATACACCAATGGCCAGAGCCCTGCTTTTGCCTCCCCAAGTGTTACCATCTGGCTGGAGTCTTGAGCCAGGGTTATCTTCCAGAACTGAATGAAAATGACTTCCATCAACAGGACCAGCCAGTATGGAAACCCCAAGTTCAGAGCAGGTGTAAGCCAGTATGGTGGCACATGCTTGTAATCCCCATACTTGGGAGACTAAGATAATATGAGTTTGGGGATAGCCTGGCCTACATAGTGGGACCCTGCCTTTAAAAGAGGGAGAGAAGGAGGGAGGGAGGGAGGGAAGAAAGAGGGAGAAAGAGACGGAGGAAGGGAAGTAAAGACAGTATACTCCAGAGAGAGAAAGGTGGCAGTTATGTCAACAGAGTTTAAAACTTCTTCTTGTTGAAAGGACAAGCTTCTAGAAGATTTTTCTATGAGAATGTATGTGTGTGTTTATGCAGGTATGTATATAAGAACAGGGAAGGGGGAAGAGCTGTAAACTCTCTCCCGCTCACTCTGGCTGCTCTCATAGCAGTCAAAGGGTGGATGCAAGAGGATTGAAAGTTCAAGCCCAGGCATGGCTACTTTACAATGAGACCTTGTCTCAAAACAATAACAAAATAACTTTCTCTTTCCCTGTCTCAGTATTCCCTTTCAAAGAATGATAGGAAACCAGTCATCCCCAAAGGCTAAGTGATCCATGAATGATTGCCATCTCCCTAGGTAAGGGTCAGGGCGTCACTTCCATGGGATACTGTAAGAGCGCAGACAGGACAGGAGGGGGGCTGCAAGGTACTGCAGAAAGTGAAAACTTTCACCGTGAAAACAACCAAAAAAGGCCAGCTCTAGTGCAAAGGTTGAGCCAACATACCTCACAAAAAGGATCAGGTGTGAGTCATGAACAACAGAGTCAGAGGAAAAGCTGAGCACAAATGAAGCAAAGCCATCTACACAACTGAAGAGAAGTGGGGGGGGGGGGGGGAAGGGGTGGGCTTGAGGAGGATAAGCAAAAACATTCCATGAGTTATAAACACTCCAGACAAGTCTAACGGTCAACTGGAAATACAAGGTTTGAACTTAGAGAAGACACCTGGGCTAAAGGAAGACACCTGAGAGCTATGAACACAGAACAGACAGAAGAGAGAGAACATACATAGCTGACATGGCCTATTCTACAGTAATTGCATGGAATTTATTTATTAAAACTTACAGTCATGCACTACCTAACAGCATTTTAACTAAGGAAGGGTCATATATCTGTATTACATAGTGACTGTCCTGGTTAATATAAGCATTGACTGTGATGTTCACTCAGTACCCAAATCATCTAACGGTACATTTCTCAGAATGTGTTACTATGGTTAAATGGTAAGTACATGGATACACAAAAATAATATGTACGTATAGATGCTGTATTATGTGCATGTTTGAATTGAATGAGTTTAAATTGAGCTTTGAATTCCATACTGACTCAAGCCTCAGAAAACCCACCCACCAGTAATCCTAGCTTGTCAAAATGTAGAAGCAAGAGGACCAGATGTTCAAGGCTAGCCTAGTCTACACAACTAGCTTCAGGCCAGCCTAAGCTAACTAGCCAGGCCCTGTCTCAAAACAAGATAATTTTTCTTTTCTTTTTTTCTGCCTTTGTATTACCATCCACAAACTGACAGGAAACTGGCCACATCCAAAAGCTAAATCATCAATGAGTTCATGGGCTTGTTGGCCTCGGTGGAACACTTTTCTACCACCTAGCTTATTAAGATAGTTACTCTGCAGTAGTCACCTAAGATCTGCAAAGAAACCGCTGAACGTTCTTCTTTGGCATACTGTCATAACATTCTTACAAACATTGGTAGAAAGAGAGTGTCTGATAAACATCAACTGCTTTTCTAAATGAAAAGCTCAGTTCTTTTTGCACTATTTTATAAGCTACCCATCACTGCTTGCATCAGATATAGCTCAATGGAAGTGCCCTGTAGAGACAAGGAGATCCCACCCCGTGTCCTTGTCCTTAGATCCTTGTCCTTAGGAAAGGTTACTCAATGCAGAGGCTGGCCTAGCCCAAGCCATATCAGCCCTATGATCAACTAGGGGGCTTGAAATGGTGGAGGAGAATCATACAAAGAAACAGGGTAACAGCAAGGTGTACTGCTGAAAGAATAGGATACTACTTATGTTGCTCAAAAACGCATTGAAACAACATAATGTACTCTCTAAAGCTTTGAGTAACAGAAAAGGCTCTATGGGTACACATACCCTCAGAGCAATGGCTCCCCAGGTGGGAGGAGATGAACTGGGAAGGGAAGGAAATCAGACATCTTTCTTGTGTGATTACATGAAACCCATTTGTACATTATTAGAAACGAATGTTTAAAAGGAAATCAAGAACAAGAGAAGCTGGTTTGGCTTCTAGAGAACACCCAAGGTTGGGATCCTGGGCCCACAATCCTTGTCAAATGGGAAAAGCACGGTGGAAAGACAAGTGGCACTTCCCACCATTTACCGGATCGTTTCTTTGACTTCGAAGAGCCCTTGGATGACTTTTTGGGCTTCTTTATCCGTTGGTATCTCAGAGCCTCCAGCCTCTCAGGCACAGCAGCATTCCCGGGTGCAGGTGGAAGTATTCTGCAAGGAACAATTAGAGAGGCACAGGTCAGCTCCCAGAAAGGAGCCTTTGAAGAGGGCTGGAAGAAAGCCAAAGGACTGCCCATAGAAGAATGGAGCCCAGGGATGGAGTCCGGGGTGTCCACGATCATTCCTGGACACTTGCCTTCCTATTGCTCCTGAAAGAAAGAAAACCCAATAGAAAGCTCCAGCAGCAGGAGGCCTATCTCAGGTGGAAACCAACCTGTAGAGCAATCAGAAGACCCTAGGAAAGGAGAGAGAGACTTTAATGTAAGCCCACCACACATCACTTAGGCTGGGATAAGCAAGTGCCAAAGAAGAGTCAGTTCCTAGAACTCACCATCATCAAGACCTTTAAGTAAAAATTGAAGAGCAGATTAAAGAAGGAGGTGAGAAATTCCAGTCCCAAAAAGCTGCCTCCCATGTCCAGAGACAGGAAAGGGCAAGTAAGTAGCCAATGCCCAGTGAGGTGTGAGCTCTGCAGAACCCGACTTCACAGAGCTACTCCCTCTATGTGCTAGATTCATCTAGAATCTCACAGCTAATTGCTGTGACACACCAACATCAGAAGGCATGTCTGCACAACACCTGTAGACATGACTCAGATTTCCTTAGTCACATAAGAAAACAGAAGAAAGCAGAAGCAGATTATGACAGGACTGAACGTTGAAAGCTGATGGCCTCACACAGTCCTTGCTGTGTGTCACTGGGTCTCCAGCAAGCTCTGTATCTTAAGATTCCACCTAAATGTTGAGATTGTTGGGAGAGGAGATGCCTACATATTGACCCTTTTTTCTTTATCTCCGTTATGGGATGGATCAAGCTGCCATTTAACTAGAACCTGTGCAGCCTAGGGTCACAAAAGGGACCAAAGCAAACTGAGAGGAGAGCAGTGTGTGAGACTGTGCCTACAAAGAGAGCTTTGCAAGAGTCATAAAAGAAGAAAATGAGGAAGACATGTTATCAGTCTCAGTGTTTCTCAAAGTAAGACAACTTGGAGCCTGAGGAAGAAAGAGGGCAAGAGAGAGGCAAGGCATGCTTTCTTCCCACAAACACTGGCATTGGAATGAGACCAGGTAAGGTAGTGACATTCTAGAGCCATGGCAGACAAAGGTGATTCTCTTCTGTCCACAAGTACCACATCTCCCTTTCCCACACATCCATCACAGTAAGGTTTTAGCAAATCCTGGTTTGTTTGTTTTTTGTTTTTGTTTTAAAAGAAACCCTGAGAGTCCTGTGACCGCCAAAGGTCCCCAGAGGTCCACAAGCTATCTGAGGGGGGTGGGGGGGAGTGAGGAAAACTAAAGAGAAAGGGATGGAAAGACTTAGTACTTCTCCACCATGGAAGGCGTCTGGGAAGAAGAAACTTACAGACTCTCGACTGGTAGGCCTCTGGTCTCTGGAAGTAACTGGCAGTGAAGGACCCTCCATTTTCCTTGATAGATGCCATTTGCTCCAAAGTCTTTTAGTGCATTGAGTATCAAGAAACTCTCTCAAGTTCAAGTCAGAGACAATTCCTTAACATTCCACAGCCCACAACATCACCATACAGCATACAGGTACCCACACCCCGTGGAAGAGCAGTCTATTTCACAGTGTAAGCAAGTCCCCCCAAAGACCCAATATGCCAGTGTCCAATCCTCTTCTCATCCCCCTTCTACCCAGAGATCTTCCCCAAAAGCAGCAGCTAGAATGTATTTGGCAGGGAGCCTGCATCACTCCTCCTTAGCTTGGACAATATTCTTTGTGTTGCCTGAAAGAAAACCAAAGACATGAGTCCTCCACCGTTTGCCTTCTTCAGTCCAGATCCTGTCCAGCTTTCAGAAAGGCCATGTGAGGTGAGATAGGCAGTCAGAGGAAACACATGACAGGCAGGAGCAGCACTCCCCAATGCAACCCTTGATGCTCCACAGTTACAGAACATTCTTCCTTCTTCCTTTGACAATAGATGGATGGTAGGATGGGAAAAATAATTCACTAACAAACTAAAGCCAGGGAAAGGGTGAAACCACTTTCTATGTGCCCCATAAATAGCCATGAGTTCAAAATCCAGCCAACCACAAAGAGATCCCTCTGCAATGGGGTCAGGGCACCGGCTACAGAAGAAGTGGTATAAAGCACCCCTAACAATTCCCAAGGATTCTTCAAGGTAGGTGGAATTTTCAGGGAGTGAGATACCAATAGCACAATTAACACATTATGACTGCTGTCATTTGTATTATATTACATGTGCTTATCACTTACCATGCCAGGCACATATCTGTAATGAGTCTAAGACATGGAGACTACAGTAGCCATATTCCAGACAGAGAGGCTCAACTTTGGTGAGGACAGCAACTTATTCAGGTATACTCAGCTTAGTATTAGGCTAAACTGCTCTTTAAGTGAAATAAGTACAAATGCTCTAATAGACAAAACAGAGCTTCACTGATTCACCCGTCTGCTCTGCAGTACACTGACCTTTGCACCCAACAATTTCTGTGTCAGTGTCACAGATAGAATAAGAGAGACTGTAAAGTTTCATCTTCAGGCACAAACTCCCAAACAACAGTGACTCGTAGAGGAAGAGAAAACTTTTCACTTGAGAAGCAGCCAGAATCTGACCCTTCCAAGATACCTGTTGCCCACCTGCTTGAGCTCCTGGCTCAGGATTCAGACACTGCCACACAGCCGACGATGTCTCTTAGAGGTACCAGGACATGCTTGCCTAATGCCAAAGGCAAATATAAAAGCAAGTCTCTAGCAGGGCAGGTGGGAAGAAAGGGACAGACATAATGGGTCCATCTTGAATGAGCTATACAATAAAGCCACGAAATATTTTTCCAGTAGTCTTTACCAACAATGCTACAGGCCCTCAGTATCAGCCTGCCTCCTACTTTTAGAAAGGATAACTGTGTCCCATGTCAATACCAAGTCTACCTGGCACTGTTCCAGCTTTGAAAATTTTTGATGTTGAGTCTGGGATAAGAACCAGGATGATTAACTTATAACCCTGGAACAAAGCTTTCCAGTAAAACTGAACTTAACCTGTCGGTGAAGTGGTTACAACAGACTCCAACCCTGGTTTCCCAAGTCAAGGCTCAGTTCTCCTTCTGGTCAATCTTGACTTTTCTCCACATACAGAAATGCCGCAGACTTCAGTTTCCCTTCTCCCAGGAGATGATCCAGGAATATTATTGACAAAGGCCAGCAAGCCTGTGCGCTTTCATGGTCTCTCATTTCATGTAAATCCCAGTTCTATGATCCAGTTGGTGTTCCTTGCAGCTTCAAATTATCAAAATTTGCCAACATTTACATTAAAATCCAACCCCTTTGCCAGTCCACACAAAATTCCCATCCCACCCATTCAACCCAAGAAGTTTTAACTGCCTGGCACCCTGCTCCCTAAGGTAGCTAAGAAAAGAGGTGGCAGATTTACAACACAAGAAAACCTTAGGCCAGAAAAGTCAAAATCCAGCTGGCCATTGTTTTAGTGCCCTAAGAATTAGCCATTAAGACACATGTGATAGCAATTACTAACACATCTAGAGGAGGGAACCTCCGCTGAAGAACTAACTGCCTCCATTAGATTAGCCCACAGGCATGTCTGTGGGGCATTTTCTTGATTGCTAAATGTGGGAGAGTACAGCCCATTATGAGTGGTAGCATTGCTAGGCAGGCAGACATGGTCTGTATAAGAACATGAGCCTGGGGGTGTTCCTCCATGGCCTCTGCTTCCATTCCTCCCTCCAAGTTCCTGCCCTGAGCTTTTGACCTGATTTCCCTGAATGATGTACTACAGTAAGCCAAATAATGACAACCCCCCCCCCACACACACACACTCAAGGTTGCTTTTGATTATGGTGTCTATCATAGCAACAGAAGGATAAACTAGAAAAACACAGTTCCCCATTACTCCCCCAGACAGTAGGCACAAAGAAGTAGCTTGGAGGCAGCCTCTTCTCACCATGGGTGAAAGGATGGGAAAGCTATTAAAAATATGATATAGCCAGGGAAAAGGTGAGAGCACTCTCTACATACCCTGGAGACAGGCAGGACCAAGCCAGCCCAATCACAAAGGGACCGCTCTGATAGAGTCAGAGTGCAGACTCAGCGTTCTGCCTCCTGTCTCAGGAAAGGCTTGTGCCCAGATGGGGCCTCCTTCCCACAGAAAACCTAATAAAAGGGGATCGGGTTTATGCTTTCCAGCCTCCTGCATCACAGAGGGCACAGTAGGTAGTAAGGGGAAATAGAACAGAGATGGAAAATCTGAGCACTATCCGCATCAGAGGGACACTGAATTAAGTGGCTGGGCCCCAGCAACCCGCAGAAGAAGAGGTCCACATACTTCAGCTCCCCACACCGAGAGGATAAAGAGGGGAGAGAGAAAAAGAGGACAGGGCGGGGAAGTGACAACAGGAATGAACAGAAGGTAAGGAAAGAAACTGAAGCGGAAAGAAATAAAGCAAGGACAAACGCAGACAAGAAGCATCACAACTTCTCCAGGCAAGACCAGGGGGACACATGCAAAGGCACAGCATGAAGACAGCATCTACAGAGGGGCCACAGCTTCCCCATGGCCCAGCAGCTCCTGTACCCCAGGGAGTCTTTCAGCAAGCAGGAGAATGAGCAGAGGTTCCTGTTGCCTAGCACCACAAAGGCCTAACTTGGACACTCCTTCTGGGTGGGGATACTATCCAGGCCTGGGAGAAGAACAAACTGTCCCTTACTGCTACCCCTGGTTTCTGGGTTTGCCACAGTGATAATGTGGCTGGGTTCTCTCAGATCTGACATGATGAAGCCATTGGGAAAGACGGGGTCGGTGGAGTTGTGGGTGGGGAGGGATGGAAATCGCAAATGACACTAGAGTCCGCCCACTTTCCAGGAACTGGGTAAGAACTGTCCCAGGGCTACCAAACCCCAGGGGCAATAAAGGGGTATGCCAGGGGAGGACAGGCACAGGGCAGGGGAGTTAATCCTTTTCCCTGATCTGTAGCATCCATCCAAGAAGCCACAGGAGGCCCCAGAAGCAGGTGAACTCCCAAGCACTATAGGATCCTGCTGTCACAGGTAGCTGCAGGCTGACATTCAGTCAACCGCACACACAATGCTAGGGCCTCTTGGATACTGACAGTCTTATAGCTGCAGGTCATAAAGAAATGTCCCTGTAGTCTCCTTATGAAAGGCCTCTCTTATGACACAATGAGATTTATAGTCCTGAGTTAGGAAGAGCAGCCCCCCCATGGCATATGAGAGTGAGATCAGGAAAGCATGTGGCTTCTTCTCACTTGGGAAGCCAAATGCACCAACACAAAAATCTCCCACTCTCTCACCCAGGGGCCTGGTGCAGTTTGCCAGCCCTGAGGCATGGGCAATAGAACATATGGCAAAAAACCGAGCATTTCATTAGGTTGCCTTGACAAAGAGGGAGCTCTGAGTGTCCCAAGCATCTTTAAGAGATGCCTAGCCCCTTTACTGGGAGCCCCCTCTTTTGGATTCCACCTGGAAGAATGCTGGAGGAGCCAGCAATGGCAAGAGAGGGCAGTGCTGATCTCTAGGGTTTTCAGCTTTTTGCCCTATCAACTTCTTTCTTCCTGGCATGAGTTCTCCCAAGGCCTTTTCCTAAGAATGTGACCTAAGGAGGAGGTCAGCTACAGCAGGGACTCTGAAAGCAATGTGGCTCTAAGGACAAGGTCGCATTTCAGTCCTACAACAACCATGAAAGGGCTGCAGACTTCGAGGAGCATGGGAGAGTGGTTACACTTCCCACCTTCAAAGAGCTGAAAGCCACCTGACCTGTAGGACTCAGATGGAAGAGAGACCTCTTTCATTAAGATTCCCAGGAAGGAAAAAAAAAAATTTTTAAAACCCCAGGAAGAGAGAGGGACTAGCAACCCTAGGAAAAGATCTGAGCTTAGGGGGAGGGGTTGGCAGGGAAGACACTATCCCTGAGTCTACTGGGGAAACACCACTGGAATGGGGAGGATGAGAGAGCCCCGGATCCCAGTATGGACTGAAACAGGGCCCCAAGGGTAGAGAGGCAAAGCTGATCATGGAAATTCTGGATCCCGTGGGATTCATGCAGGGTCCTGCAGCTGCTGTGGAGGTCTATGAGGGTGTTGGCAGCAGGATGGCAAGGGTCTGAGTGAGAACAACTGCAGTCCATTCTAGAAGGGCAGGTGTGGGCTTGGAGGTTAAAAGCTGCAGCTAGGCAGTGCCCCAGCATGGCCGGCTGGGCAGCTGGAACAGCAGAGCAATGCGATGTGGGAATCCAGAAGCCATGGGCACCCAGCAGCAGCTGCCCAGGTGGGGCAATGAGGGGATATGTTTTGGATCCCCTATCACGGAAGCAATGGCCCTGCTGAAGCCCCATCCACCTGCCCGCCCCGCCCTGCCCCACCGATGAGCTCCCTTACCTATTGAGCTGAGGAGAGGCTTGTCTCGACAACACTGCCCAGATAGCTGAGATAATCAGAAACAAAGCAGTTACCAACACCGGCCAGACGAACCACCCACGCACACCCAGAGGGGAGGAGGGGGCACATGGAGCAGAGACCCACTGGCAAGGTCAGAGAATGGGTGAGGGAAAAGAGAGAGCCAGAGAACCAAAGGCAGGATGGAACAGAGAAGGTGAGCGGGGCTGTGCAAGGGCACAGACAGGGCGCGACAACAGCATCTCCTGCAGACGGGGGTGGACCCACCAGGAACCCCCACCTCAGCACTGAGGTAATCCTCCAGTTTCCGGCAGGCAGAGTGGTGGGAGGGGGAGGGCTGGGCTCCCTCCTCTCCAGCTACCTCCCATCCCCACCATCACCAGGACAGCCTCCTCTAGAACTCTGCTTCCCTCGAGAAGCCACTGCATCAAGAGGAGAGACCAAAGTACTGAACCCAAGAGAAAGTCAGAAAGAGAAGGGAGAAAAAGATGAGGAGGGCAAGGCAAGGGAAGAGGGTAGGGTGGGCGCGACAGAGGCATGGCAGGCTCTTCAGAGCAAATTCGGTCAACCTCAAGGCGATGGAGCAGGAAGAGAGGAAGACGGGCTGACTTGAAAAGGAACAAAGGCTAGGAGAAAGGGGAGGGCAGGTGGGCAGAAGAGGAGGCACAGACAGGCATCCAGGCCGACTGGTACTTGGAGTAGCAGCTGCTACAGTACAGAGTGTGCACTCTCAGATGGGCAGATCTCAAGAGCTTGTCTGTCTGTCTGTCTTTCTGTAGCTTCCTATGAGGCACACATATGGGTAGGGACATGGTTCCCACCCGCATGTAGTCCACCACTTACTGGGTATGCTAAGAGGCAGGTATTTGAGTACACGGGACCCCTGATCAGTGTTCCTGCTTGATGCAAAGTAGCTACACAAGAGGAGACTCGTCATCTGTGGGGAACCACCACCATCCAACACCAAGATCACAGGGATGTGGCCAGCCTCAACATCAAGGGCACTATCTGCAGGCATCACTACCTGCTACGCGGTTCCCTTCCCCTTCCCCACACTCCCGATGCATGGAGAGCCTTCACAGAACTCTGGGCTGAGTGAGGAGACTCCTGAAGCAGTCCGACTGGCAGGGTGCCAGCAGGTAAGCCCATCCATTCCAGTGAAGACATTCTGCCAGTGTGTGGCCAGAACTCCTTTCCCAGGGGTGGCGCAGTGTGGTCCCAAACAAGCCTGTTGTTGGGATGATGGGGAGGTAAGGGACAGGGAGACTGACCAGAAGTCGGCTAGAGATGGTGGCTTACACTCACCCTGAAGTAGGTAAGGTTGTTGGGGGCTCTGGCCGGAGCGGCTCCTCCCCCATCCTTCGAGGGGAAGGTGTCTGTCCAAACACATCCAAGTTGTCCCCTGGTGCCGGAGGGGCAGGGCCCGGTGGAGGAGAAGGGTAGCCTGTGGCCAGAGTGGTGAAGCCCATGGTGGGCCTGTAGCTGGGGCTCCCACTGCGGCTGCTCTGTGAAGGAGATCCAGTGGACGGCGTGGACTTGCGAGAGAAGCTGACCGCGGCTGGCGGCTGCAGGGTGATCTCTGACATCTCTGCCTGCTGTAGGAGGCCTGGTCGAGGTCGGGCACGAGCAGCGAGCTCAGGGGAGCCAGTGCGGGAACTGAGGGGGCTTTGGGTCAGAGGTGAGAGCCTGGAGGGCTGTAGCACCACTTGATGTAAACTGGGCTCGGCACGCCGGGCCTGCCGGGGGCTGGGCCGGGGCCGGGGCTGGGGCTCGTACCACCGGGTGTCCAGACCAAATGTGCTGGGGCCACCGTGCCCCCCGGGCTCGGCTGGCTCCGGGTAAGGCAACACCGGTATCCCCATACCTTGGCTGGTATGTCTTAGCTGCCCTTGGCTGACCAGAGGTTGCATAGGTCTGTCCTGCCACTTGGTGGCAGGGGGCGCCGGGATGGGACCCCTGCCCGGTGACTTGGCTACCCAGCCCTTTGGTGCCTCCAGAGAGAGCATGCCTGGATAGGCTGCAGGCACCTGGAGCGGGGTTGGGGGCAGTCCTCGAGGCAGGCAGGCCTTGGGTTGCAAACTCTCGGCCACATCACAGGGGTGCAGCTGGTGGGGGAACATCATGGCTGGGGTCTCCAGTCCCCCAAAGGGAAATTCTGGCCGGCCCCAGGGCTCCGGGGAGCGCCCTCCTGTAGGTGTCTGAGTCAAGGGCAAAGTGCTGTTGGAAGCGTTCTCTCCATTTTCCTCAGGGATGGTGGGGTGGCCAAAAGGCCCCTCGGTGTGCAGGGGCGGGGACGACATGACTGAGCTCAGGGGGCTGCCCACTTCTGGCATATAGAAGGGCGGAGGTTCCACCTCCCCAGGGCTGCTGCTGCTGAGGTACCCATAATACTGGCCGTGGTGGAAGGGTCGAGGGGCAGGGGGCCTCGCTTGGCCAGTAGCCTGAAGTCGTCCTCCCAGTCCACTGGGGCCCTCGAGCCCACGAGGCTGGAACCGAGGGCTGTATGCTGGTGGTGGCAGGTAAGAGTCC
Organism: Pachyuromys duprasi; assembly: GCA_028658305.1. NCBI lineage: Eukaryota > Metazoa > Chordata > Mammalia > Rodentia > Muridae > Pachyuromys > Pachyuromys duprasi. Next base: position 20,492,770 of record CM053747.1, on the reverse strand, counting down.
TGGCTGGAAGACATAGGGGTCAGCTGAGGCTTCAGAGCAGCCACAGACGTGGGCACCAGTGGGTCTTCGTTCTCCTCGTCCGACTGCCGGAACTCAGGGTACATGTCCGTCTCCTCAGCAAATGGGAAGCCCTCGATCCGACGGCCCTTCACCGAAGGCTCTATCTCCGACGGGCCCATGACAAAGCGGCCATCTGGGCCTCTGCTGATCAGCTCGATGGGTGTGGTGGCCTCAGCTTCTGCCTCAGCCTTGGCCACACTGTACTTCCGGCTGCTGATAGCCCTCTTGGTCTTTTTGTATAAGGATAGCTCTTTCTCCCTTGTAGGGCTCAGCATCCTCTTGGCAGCAGGCTGTCCCTGGTCGTCAGAGGACTCAGATGGGGCTCGGAGTGTGCGGATGCTCTCAGGACTCACCTTGCCAGAGGACAAGCTATCAGGGAAACAAACAGAAGCTGATATGGGGTGCTTTACACAGCCGCCAGCTTCTTTTCATTGTCTTAACAGTGACTTCAAAGGGAACAGGCATGGGTGGGCTGAATATTTTGGTCAGCAACTCTGGGCAACGCTCTCAATTGTCTAGACACTATAGTCCATTTCTGAAATGAACACCCACACTGCTGCTTTTCTCCTGGCCTGCCCCTAAATTTGGTACACCCTGCCTGTGCACAACTCCAGCTTTATTCCATAGCTGTTCAGAAATGCAAGCTAATATTAACATTGACTCTAGCAAAGCATAGGACAAAAAAAATTACAGATATAACACTGCAAGGCTAAACAAATAAGCTGCGAGCTTGAACTATCTATACTATACTCCCTCAACCCATGTGGGCAACTTAAAATGGACATGCCAGATCAGCAAACATGAAATATCTTAGGGAAATGAGGCCAACCAAACCTAATAACTTACTTATGTCCAGCCTCCCACTTATACCTACAGACCCCCAGCAGCCAGAGAAACTTACGGAGACTCAAGACTCTTCCTACAGTGAGTGATGGAAAGTGGAGGATCTGAAAGAGAGAGAAAAAAAAAATAAAAGGAAAAAGCCTGAGCCCACCAAAACAAACAAAGAACCTGGTACTCCATACAGAGGGGCCTGATATAAAGCCACAGAGGGAAAGGCTGCTCTTGCCTGGTAGCTCTAAGCCCAGCCCAGGGGCCCATCCAACCACCAGGCCCCCTCTCTCTGTAGCCCCGGCCCATCCAATTCTCTCCACCACCCTTGCTCTCCTTTCCTCCTTTCAAATCAAGTCCTATTGGGCATGAAGGCACAATCCAAGCACTTGGGAGGCTGAGACAAGAGAATCTCGAGTTCAAAGGAAGACTGGATTCTCTCTGTCAAAATAATAATAATAAAAATAACAACAACAAAAACATAAAGTGGGGAGGGAGCTGGGTTGGTGGGTCCTGGAGAAGAGTTGGAGATAGGTAGCGAGAGGGATAAAAATCCAAATACTTCGTGTGTATGTATCCCAGAAATGAACAAAAAAATATTTTTAAAATGAAATCTTTAATTTCAGCTTTGCAACTGAAGCTCTGCCTGCAAGATCCCTGTGTCTCTGCTCCCAGGGGAGAAATACCACAAGTGTTCTTCCTGCATCCTGCTAAAGAACATCTGACCTTGGCCAGGCAAGGAGACGAGACAAACACCTACCTTTCTTTCGCTTGAGTTTGCGCTTGCGCTGCTTGTTGACAAAGCAGGCAGCCAGAGTGCTGAAGAGGATGGCAGCCGCCAGGAAACAGATGGTGGCCACTATCCCAGCCAACACTGGCCGGGCCAGCCCATCATCGGTCAGGTCCGGCTGTGGGAAGATGTCTGCAAGGAAGGCCAGAAGCACTCATGGGTCTCGTGCTTGCCAACATTTTCCCCACCTACTCTGACACCTGGTCCCCAGGACTTTTCCCTCCAGCACACAAAGCTGGGGTGTGAAGAGTTCAGTGTGGCAGCATGAAGAGAGCTAAGAAATGGACAGTCTATGACAGTCAAGAATGATGCCTGCATCTTCCCTGTGGGGATAACCAGCAACCATCTTCTACAGCTGTTTTGTTCATCACTGCGGCAACGTACTTCCACACATATGATTCCACACATAATAACCCTGTGAGTTACACACAGACCCCACTTCACTAAACAAACACACAAGTGGCTGGTTCACTCTGCTACTGGTACCTAACAGGAGCACAGTTGCTCTGAGCACAGTTGGGATTTTTCTGCCTTCTCCTATGCCATCTATACAATGAAGACACCTTGGGGATAAAATTCTAAATCAGGGAGGGGACCTGTTAGGATAGAATCTAGGCCCATCCATCTTCTAACTCCTTAGAGGACAGGCTGGCAGCTTTCTGAAGCAAGGACTAGTACAAGGCTCTGAAGCAGGCTGGAGCTGTAGAAAGGATGAGATGGGCTCAGTGCTCCCTTCCACAGTTAAGAGAAAGAGCTTCACCCTGTGCCATATCCACACGCCAGTTAGTGACAGAGCCAGGACCAGGCCCCAGCCCACTGTACTGTACACACAGGGCACTCTTAAAGAACACCAAGGGGAGAGTCAATACATTGTGACATGGCTGGCTGGAGTTCAATGCCACATCAATAATGATAATGGACAGAGAGATCCATATTACATGGCTGGGGCCGTAGTCTTAGGGGAGCTAACTACAGAGAATTCTGTTGTTGACACAGCCTTCACCCATGTAGGACTGCCTAACTAGGCATGCCCCCTTTACTTTCGGGAGCCAGGCACAAGGCTCCTGGGTAAGAACAGCTCATGGACCTGAGCACACAAAACATTCAAGTTGTCTACTTGGGCTCTGGCTGGAATCTATTTTCCTGTGTTCTTCCATCTCTGAGTCTCTTCCCTGGAGAGAAGCCAAGACAGACACAGCTGAGTTTCGCTGCCTTTGGGAGACAACTTGATTTTACACAAACGCCCCAGGGTACCTAACATATAAGATAAGATAAAAATCACACTCTCCTCTTCCCCAAGTGCCCTTCCACTTCTCCTCTCCCCTCTGCCCACACCAATGCTTTTGTGACTCTGAGAGGCTTCCTACAAGGATCTTCTGTCCAAGACTTTTATAGCCTGATCCCAGGAGTCTTAGTACGTGCTGTACCCAAGGAAATGGTGCCTGAGCTGGCTTACTAAAGCAAGAGCCTCTCCTATACCAAGGACACCACTTCCCTGGTGTGGGTCTCTGCTGTGTTTCAGGAACTCTGGAATGGAGAGAAGATATGTGGAAATGGGACCATTGCCAAGAAAAAAAAGAAAGATAAATGGAAAAAATGCTAGGGAGTTGGCTTTATTTAGTCTGGGAAGAAAAAAAATCTAGGGAGAGGAAGGAAGGAAGGAAAACAACACCAAACAACAATTTTCCAAATAAAACCCACATAATTATAAGGAAGCCTATAATAGGCATCCAACAAACACTTGTTGACCTGCTGTATCTTCCCTCTAATTCAGGGTGCCCGCCCCATTACAGAGTAAAGCTCGAGAGCAAACAGACAGTGTATAGCAAGCAGTGCATTCTGACAAGATCCAGCGGATTTCCTTCCTCAGCTAGCTCGCGGAAGTATCAGACAGTGGGATGAAACATCATGTGTCATGGGAACACAGATCTGATGGGCTTCAGAAATACTAGGATGGACAAGGTTTCAACTAGCCTCCTGCTTAAGCTTCCAACCCAGCCTGTCCTCCCAGGTTAGCTTTCATACAAAGGCACTCTTATGTGGCTCTGAGGCTTAGGCCCTGGTTGTTGTTAGATAATTTTGGAACCCAAAGTACCTGTGCTGGAGACGCCGGCGATGTTGCTGGGTTCGCTGATCAGATCCTGCATGACAGCCAAAACCCGGAATTCATACCAGGTATCCTACAATCCAGGGACAAATACCCAGTCAGCTGAGGGGCCTGGGACCACCACTGACCCTGTGCATGATGTCCACAGAACAGGGTGCCCAGACAGCTGGTCCCAGGAAGGGTTTAATGGTGACCGTTCACGTTGGGTGATGTTATAGTACACAGAGTCCCACCTCTGTTTGAGCTATGGGCTACAAGCTATGCATAGGAGGCCACTGGAAGACTGCAGAGACACTGCACAGTCAGCTCTCAGACAGCATCATGAAGCAATTCCAGCTGCCATAAAAAGCATCCGGAGAGAGGAGATGGAAGGATACAGAAGACCTCTTTGAGCTGTTTTCTCTCTCAAGAAAATGAGACATTCCTGCTTAGAAGATGTCCACCAGAAAAAGAGGGAACGTGTTTTCTCCCAGGACTCTGGATTATTAAGAGAGTCCTTCTCTTGGCCATCCTAGAAGATAACCTTTTAGGGCCTCCTCAGTCCACCCTGGCTGGAACCTAGGAAACTGAGGCCTTGGAGCAGATGATCCCTTCTGGCTTCTCCCTACCTTCCCCTTGCTAGTGTCTGTATTTGAGGAAAATCATCTGGGCATCACTGGTCCCTGTGCCATTAAACTAGCTCTGGTCTGGGGACCAATTCCAACCTTTGGTAGCAGAATAGGGAGAGTCCAAGGCCGCAGATAAGGAGGGCCAAGTGCAAGGCTTGACTTTCTGCCCCTGAGTTGGATCACCCATTGCTTTACAAATTGCTAACAATTCCTGAAACTGGGAACGAGATGCAAGAAAAGTCCCCACCTGTGACAGATCCTTGGCAAAAAAATCTCCATCCGTGCCTGGAATGGCATCATCTAGCATCTCCCAGCGCTCCCCCACTCGGAACTCCATGATATAGCGGTCAATGGGGAAGCTGTGGTTGGCAGGTGGGAGCCAGGACAGGAGCACACCCTGCTGGGTCCGGTTGGCTGTGAGGCACCTTGGTGGGGTCACCAGCACCAGGGGTTCTGGAGTTGTAACAGGGAATGCTACAGAAGAAAAACGAAGGAGGAAGGTGATGGCCACAGCGGGAACCCAGTGGGGGTTCAAAGAATGAGTTTGTTTCAGAGAAACGAGAAGCTGTCACCTACAGCAGCCCTCCTGGTCCTAGAAAAGAGACATCAGGGCTGGTGAGCCAGAGCTCTGTGACTCTTTTCAGGATAGGGCAACTGCAAGAAGAATGAGCACCTCCTCACAAGGGAAGATGCAGCAGGCACCAGAGAGAAGAGAGAAGCTCCTAGTGCGTCATAACATCTGCATCAGCAACATCCCTGATGGTACCCCATGAAATAGATGATGGAGCTGAAAAACTCCTATCAGCTAGTAAGAGGGTCTCGACTCTAACATAGAACAGCACGTTCCTCACATACCTGGTATGAAAACATCTTCAGCGCTGCCGGTCACATAATGCAGCTGTGCACAGTGCAGAGTATGTGACAATGGCAACCCCCAAGCATGCTACAGGTTATGTGTTTACTCCACTATGCTTTCTTGTTTGTTTGTCTGTTTTTTATAGCTAGAGCAAACTCCAACAACAGAAAAGGTTTCTGGTGAAAACAGCCGGCCCTGTTCCACCAGCCTCAGCTCTACTGAACCTAAGGTTCCCTATGTTTCTTGGTTGCATCATTTTCTTGTGTGCCATACTATCTACACAATGACCTCATTGCTTAGTGACATGCTTTTCAGATGTGGTTTCCTCTTATGGTTTCCCCACTGTGAAGAGGCACATGACTGTATCTTTTGCTCTCATCCCAAGAACTAGTAAGATCTTCTCACGACCCATGAGTCATACTTTGGATTCCTTCAAGCTCAAAATGAGGATCAGGCCAGGCTTGGTGATAACCTTTAATCCCAATACTTGGAAGGCAGAGACAGGCAGATCTCTGTGAGTTCAAGGGCAGCTTGGTCTACAAAGTGAGTTTAAGCCAGGTAGGACTACTTGAATAGGTGAGACCCTATTCAGAGGAACTTCAAAATTTGGGGTGGACATTCTACACCTGCTGTCCACAGGGCAGAAAGGGGGGCTGGAGCCATGACCTCCAGTCCACCTGAGAAGCCTCTGCTTGCCAAGGCTGTTCTTGGACCCCAGAAGACATACAACTATAATCAGACAGTGCAGAAGACTCCCTGTCCCCTTGTAAAATTGCCCAACATTCATACGTGTCACAGAACCTCTCCATTCGATCTAAGAGTGCAATAGGAATATGGCCAAAATGCCATCATATGGGACCAGGCAAACCTATGGAAGAACATGGCAAATCCTTACTGGGAAATAAAAGAAGCCATTACAGAGAACACTTTGTAAGGTGCTGGTACCTGCAACACCCTAACGTTAGTTCTAAGACCATTACTACCATCGCCTTTGTCTAGCTCAGATCCACTATGAAATAGCCCCAGTACACACCAGCCCAGGGCCTCACCTAAAGTGTTCACAGTGACCACCTCACTGAAGGCGCTGGTTCCCAGCCTGTTCTGGGCCAGGACACTGAACTGGTATGCGGTCTCAGGCTCCAGGCTGTCTACCAGCAACCAGCTGGGGCCCGGTGGCACTGACAAGGACAGCCAGTCGTGGGGCCCAAACTGAGCCCGCTTCATCCTGGCCAAAAGAGAGAGAGAAAGAGAGAGGGGATGGGGGAGAAGGGGCGGGGTGGGTCACACTGGAGAGAATGGCAGGCATGCAAGGTCTTCAAGGAAAAGGCAATGAAAGTATAAGCATTCCCAGGTTCAAGGGCAGAAAGAGGGATAACCAAGGTGGGGTTGCCTGCCTGGCTTTGGCCGTGCCAACCTTCCTGGCACCAGGGCATACCCCACTGTGGTACCTTCCCAGTAAAAAGAGGTCCTCCTCGGGTGTAAATCATGCTGAAGATACTGGTCAGATTACCAAGTGCATTTGTGGGAGAAACCCACTCTAAATACTACTTTATAAATGGGCTCAGTCTTGATAGAATAGGGACACAGGAAATGAGGATGAGCACCTGGGCAATGATATGAGTGAAGAAGGAACCTAGATGACCTTGACTGTCTATCCTACCAGGGAGAGACAAAAGTGGGGACCAGAGTATCACAGGAGGTTCCGCTCAATCCATTCCAACTTGGGTCATCTGAGGATGTCCAAGGCGTGTAACAAAAATGGCCAGGGGTTTGTCCCGTGGCAGAACCAGGGCTCCTAAGGCACGGAAGGCTACAAATCACAATCAAGGGGAAAGTCACAGTGATGAAGACTAAAGAATTAGGTGTGAGGTATTCTACTCTAAAGCCACCTTCCTCCTCAACTCCCAATAGGCAAAAAAAAAAAAAAAAAAGCCACGGGCTGCAGGTGCAGTTCCGGATGACACCACAGAGAGGAGACATTGTGCTGGGGAACTGGCCCACTCAGCACCCCTGAGCTGTACTGAACAGATAGCCACAGGTTCCTCTCTCAGTTTTTAGACCCACTACTGGCTCTCAGGTATGCCGAATAATGTGGGCTGAGGCAAAAGAAAGCATAGGAAGATTAATCAACAAAACAAAACACAGCAAAACACAGCAGGAGCCAAATGTTTGGGTCAGTACAGTGAGCTACAGCCACTCAGAAAGCAGGGGAAGACTTCCTCTAGTGTGCCAACTGCCCGTCCTTACCAGAGTGGGTGAGCAGAGTATGATAAAAGTGACGAAGTGAGCAGCAGTACAAAGCAGCACCACAGGCAACGAGGCATCTGTGCCCAAACATCTGTCCATCTCCAAAGACAGGCCTGCCACACCGGATGTCACTTCCTGGACAGGGCAGTGGGATGGGACCCTTCTCCCATTCAGAAGAACACAGACAAGGGGTGGGAGATTGTTCTGACTCTAGTTCCCACCATCCAGGTACAGTTCACCCACAGAGAACTCAAAACTCCCAGGATATGCACTCAGCCTGAGAACTGCCGGGAAAACGGAAGGCCCCCTCAAGCCCATGCTGCTGAAGGCTGTCTCTGAGGTCTACAGCCTGCTTGGTCCTCCTCCCCAGACTTGACTGAACCAGGCTGAAAGAAAAGTAAGTAAAAGTTTCCTCTTCCCCACTTGAAGATGCTGTCTAGGAAGCTGAGGGCTGCAGTTCCCAGCTCAGGACAGGAAGGAACATTAGGAATGAAAAGCTCTAGGGAGGTGGAGGGGGAAAGGAGTGTCACTTGCTTCTTTTCCCACCATACCAGGCCTTGGGTCCTCATCCTGGTCCACGCATTTGTGAGATCTACCTGCCCTGAGGTTTGGGCAAGGATCTGAAGTCACTGGTATGGTCAAAAACAGACATGAAAACAATGTGCGCAAAATCCTAGAGAGAAAATACAGACAGTAGAAGCGAGGGCAAGGGTGGGAGCACCCGTTCTCCTAACTGGCATCTCTGAGCAAGGAACTGGCATCTCTGAGCTATTCACAATACCCTCAAGATTGAGAGCCCAGAGAAAGAATGAGGTGAGACATAAAATGAGGGGGCTCTGATAGAAACCAAAGTGGGAGCAGAAGGGGGTACAATTTAAGCCCAAATCAACACCCTAACCTCCTGGGTAGTACCATGAGGATACAGTGAGTCCATTATAGAGATCCCTAGCATCCTTAAGTACGCAATCACTGCCTGGACCACTTTGTCGTCTGTGGAGCTGGTGAGTACAGATCCTGGCCTACTTGGGCCCACTACCCACCCCAGGATGGGAAAGTAAAGGGCAAAGTGGATACCCTGAGTGGGGCAAGGGAGGGAGAAGCAGAGAGCAAAGCATGCGGGGCTGACTCACAGAGGTCCGTACCAAACTGAGAATGTCTGCTCGTAGCCTCCATCATAGCCTGGCTCCCAGGACACATTGGCAGTTGTCATGGAGACCTGGACGCGGACACTGCCTGGGGCATGAGGACTGGTGCCTGGAGACCAAGGAAGACAGCTCAGACGAAAAAGGAGCCAAGCCTATTTGCTAGGTCCCCATCACCTTATAGGAGATACAGGGGAGGACAAAGCATATGCTACCAACATGCATCATAGGAAGTGGCAGCAGTGAGGGCAGGATCCCAGTCCCAGGCTGGTCCTACTGGAGTCAGAGAGAAAAGCCCCCCCACACACACTGCATATGCTAGCATCACCAATAGAAATACAGGCCAGAGGGGTGGGGGGAAATAAACAACCCTTCTCATCCTGACCAAATTCCCATGCATCTTGCGAGCTAACAAACATTCCCTTGAGGTCTTGGGAAAAAACAAAACAAACAAAAAAACACAAACAAATAAACAAAAAAAAATCCCATCCCATTACTAATCTCTATCCACAGAAGACATCCAGGTTGCACACAGCACACAACAGTAGCCTCAGGTATGAGGCCAGCCCCTACTGGGTATAACGAATGTGACTCTGGGCAGAATGGCCAGGCACTTCCCTGATAGACAAGGTGTACACCACTTTATTCATAACCTACACTGGCAGTAGTCAGTGTTGGCCTTGGGTACAACTGTGGCCATCAGGCCCCAAAGGGACAGGCTACAAGAAGGTGGGCTGACATGTCCTGAGTAATCCGAACAAGGAGTACTAGTTACCGCCTCGCGCCCCAGGCTACGGACAGCAGCCTGGCCCTCAGGCAGCTCAGTGCCTGGCTAAGGTGCCACACGGTCTCATTCTCACTCAATTCTACTCCTTCCAGTTTCCACATATCTGCCTTTCCCAAGACAAGGCAAACATGGACCCTGACCCTCCCTGCAAGAGCCTCCTGAGGTCAAGGGTTTCAAGTTGTCATCCCTCGTCTGACTTGGGAAAGACACCTGTAGAGTGAGAAAAATCACCCCAGTTGACCTACTCAGCCACATACCGATGACAGTGAGGTGGGTGCTGGCAGTGATGCTTGTGACCACATTGGTGGCAACACATTCCCACTCCCCGTGGTCCTCCTTACTCAGGGCACGAAACTGGAGACTCCCGCTGGGCAGGGCGTTGTGCTTGCTTCTGCTGGGCTTCCCTACCTTAGCCAAACAAGGGGCAGGGAAGAGGATGGGGGCAGGGATTCAGGTTAAGGGGCGAGAGTGCTCACCACTCAGAAGTCTAAAGAGGATGAAGATGGTGGGGCACTCCCTGAGCCCACTGCCAACGGCCCGCCACTATCCGCTAACGTTGCCTCCCCTCCTAACATCTGGCCTGTCCACACGGGTCCAAGCAGAACCACCCCCTGGATCTTCTGTGCCTCCCCCACAGTGCAAGAGCTTCAGAGCCCAGGTACCTTCCTCCAGGTGATGACAGGGAAGGGGTCCCCTGCAGCTGCACAGGGGATGAGCAGCTCCCGACCAGCCTCCTGCCTGTACTCCCAGCCGGGTAGCACCGTGAAATACGGGGGGTCCTAATAGAAGCACAGAGACAGATGTGAAAGGCTGGCAACAGGGAGACTGCCCACCACAGTGGCCATGCCCAGTCCTGGGGACTCACCTTCAGGACAAGCCGTGCAGGGGCAGACTGGCCCATGGTCCCCAAAGTGTTATAAGGCACACAGGTGTAAGTGCCAAGAGCCTCCTCTGTGGCCTCCTCAATGCGAATAGAGCCATCCTCCATCAAGGTCCAACCCAAGTTCTGCCAGACATAGATCAAAGAGCAGGGAGCCATGGTCAGGACACGGGCTCTGCATCCCAGCCACTTCCAGGCAGGGTCTGAGCTGGGCTAGACCAAGTATAGGACAGAAAAGCAGCTCAGCGGGTGCTGGGATCCCCTATGGGCATGGAGCACAGCCAAGCTCCTGCCAGAATGTTATTCATTGCTTGCTGAGGCTTTTTAGGAGGAGTGGGGGCTGGCAGGGAATCAGGGCCCAGAGGCAGCATCTTTGTTTTCAGAAGGATGCTCCTCATTCTAAATCCCAACATGCATTTCACTCATACCTTCTCTACCTGCAGTGGCCGGCCATCCTTATTCCACTTCACCACAGTGGCAGGTGGCTCTGCGTCCACAGGACAGCGGATATAGCCATGGATTCCCACGGGCACATAGATTACAGGGGGCATGTTGAGGACACGGGCTGGGTCTGTGAGAGAGGTTGTTTGGAAAAACATAAGAAGCCAGGTGAGCCAGCTGTCAAAGCAAAAGGTAAGCCAGTGAGTGGACAAACCTCATTCCTTTGCAAAGGAACCTTTACATCTACTGTTGATATTCTCAATGTTCAACACAGTGCCAGGAGCCAAGGCCACCAAGGCTAGTGCGATCAACAATCCCAGCTCTCTAGCGCTTACAGCCTAGGGGCCACGCACAGCAGGCTGGGGTAAGCTGCATACATCTTCCATTTGCCCAACTTACTTTGCTCTTAAGAACTTTAAGAGGCTGAAGGATGCTTGGAGGCATTCAGAGGCACATTTGAAACTGCCCTGGTCTTCAGAACTTGGAAATGGCTCTCACCACAGACTTTACCCCAGCCCTGCCAAGCCAACAATGACCATGCACTTCTCCAACTATTTTGAATTCCGAAGTTTCTTGGGAGTAAGCAGTTAATTACTTCATATCCTAAACCAAAAGAGCAATGTCAGTTCCATGGACAATGCTGTCCCAAGCATAATGGTAGGTATTTCTTCTACTGGATGCCTGGCCTCCCTTTGGATTCAATACCACCTGACTCTGCAATTAAAGTTAAAATCTATCATGGCCCCCGGACAGATCGTGAGAGGCCTGTAGCCCTGTGCAGAAAGTTAACTCACCCCTTTTCATTTCTCCCCAGGACCTTTAAGGCTACAAAGGAGAATGATCTGGAGCTAGGAAGGCTGTGATGAATGAGCTGGTACCTTTTAAGCATTCTGAGCTCTTCAGAGAACAGCCTTACATAAATACCAGGCCGAGTTATATATTTAGATGTAGCTTCCTACTTTTGTATGATAGTCCTTTTTTTCAAATTCCTCCAAGGTTTTCAAAGGGTTTATGAATGGGAAATACTCTGAACGTTGCTCCTTAGCAGAAATAAAGATCCTTGTCTCACCCACCTATAAATCTCAACTCCCTGGATTCTCTTTGAAGGGAGGAAGGAGGTAAAAAGGGATGAGTAGGGGGTGGGGGTGGGGCGTGGTGCTGGGAGAGCCAGGGAAACCAAGCCACCTCTGCAGGAGAACAGTGGCCCACAGCTCCAAGGGTGGAGCTTCCACCTAGGCTGGTTCAGCATCTTTCTGAAGCGATCCCTGTAAGCCTGCTCACTCCTGCACCATCGCAAACTTCTAGCTCATGTGGCACCGCCTGCATCCAGCCCAGAGAGAGAGGCACGTCTTCAAGGTGATGTGCCCCCTTCCTGTAGCCCTTCCTCCCCAGCGCTGCACAAGCTAGTCTCCTAGGATACACCCCGTATCCTGGCTTCACAGCTCATAAAAGTCTGGAACGTGCACCACAGCATGACACAAATCCTTGCGAGTTGTCAGCAGTGCAAGGGAACTGAGGCCTTTGCTTCCACCAGCAAAGTTGTCCCTCAGGAAGCCCAACTGAACTCCACCACTGTGACCTTGTCTGTTCACAGAAGACCCATGCAAACACTCAGACCTGAACACCCAGTAGGGAGAGCTCCCAAGGCCACCAACTGTTCCTCTATTTGTCCTCTGTTCAGAGGCTAGTTTACATCACCATACTATCCTGTCTATCCCTGTCCTTGCGGGTATGTAATTCTCCCACACCAGCGTTCTAATAATGGAGGTCTGTCACCTATACCAACAACCTGCAGCCTTTGTTGCCTGAGTGACAAGGCCATCCATGAATCAAAAGGAAGACATTAATCTTCATTACCCATCTTCCCATCTCACTCTGTCACAATGTCCGGCTTGTCACAGGGTGGGGAGGCAACCCAGGGCACCCAAGTGTTAATACTAAGTGGAATCTCAGGCTCACACGGAAGCCCTTTATGGGTCTGGCTGAACAGCAGCACATTCTTTTGAGACTCACAGCCCCAGAGCAGAGGGACTAGGTAGCCAGGAGTCCAGTACAGAAGCAGACCAAGTCACCCACAAGGGCCCCGTTCCACTCAGTGCACAGTGTCCACGTGTGGAAAGATAGAATGCAACTGGCAGAGAAACTAACCCTGTTCCCTCAGACACCTAGAAAAATGTGCCCAGCAGCTCCTAGTTCAAGGTCCAGGTATAAACCATCAGTCAATAACGTAAGGGCTGTCATTCTGAATGGCAAATGTTCAGAGCTAAGGTCTGTTTGTCCTTGAAGCTGGCCTAAGCTTGAATCAATGAACTGGCTAACACCTAGTGATGACCAGCCCACAGAAGATATATGCCAATATCAGGACACTCCATTAGCCAGGCTGGTCATGACCTCCTTTGGGGCCATCCCTATTCTTCCCTCAGGTGTTCCTTTATCCTCAGAAACATATTAGGGCTTCAATATCCAATCTAGCTAGTACAGCTTGCACCTACTAGAATGCCCAGAGCCCTCTCCCTCACTCCTACTCACACTGCACAGTCAGGTATGCTGAGGCAGATGGGGAGCGCCCCAGGCTGTTGCTAGGGACACAGGTATACTTCCCAGCATCCTCTGGCTTCACTCGGAAGATGATCAGGGTCCCATCAATGAGGATCCGCACTCTTAGCTTCAGGTCACTGCAAAACAGTGACAAGCAGGCAAGAAGAGGAGGGATGTTGGCAGAAATACAAGCAAGGTAACAATGAGTCCCTTCACCTCCCCTAGAAGCAGCAAGGAAACTTTGGGTTCCCAGGCACTGCCAAGGCCCCTCTCTCAAGGTGGGGGCCTCTGGGGACACCCTGTGAGAGGGTTAGAGCAGGGCGCTGCTCACTTCTGGAAGTAGACGTTCTCATCCTGCCAGTACCAGGTGTAGGTGAGGTTGCTGGGATACGCCTCTGCCCTGCAGGTGAGCAGAGCATCCTGGGAGATGTTGACGGTGATGTTCTCAGGAGGGGAAACAATGAAGGGAGGCCCTGGGGAGAACAGGGAATAAACATCACCTCTCCTGACTGGGAGGGCTACCCTACCAGGCCTCCCAGGAAGCTCCGGGATGCTCAAGATGGGGTGTCTGAGCAGCAGAGCCCAGGCAGTTATCACGAAGATGCTTCCAGCTGCTGTGAGACTCAGGTATCCCTCCGTACCACATCTGTAACTGCTCCATGATTTCTAGACCAGCCCTCTATAATCTCCATACACCTTTCCTGCCCAACACTCTCCAACAGAGCTCAGGCCAGAAGGTAGAAGGCCTGAGCTTGTCTCTAAAGTACACAGAGCCTTGTACTGTTCCCCAGCCAGAGGGTTCAGATGGCCACTTAGGAGAGGAGGCTGGGGAACAGAGAGGCAAAATCCAGCAAATTAGGAATTAGGAAGTCAGACCTCAACAGAGCTGGGCTTTGGCTCTCCCTTAGGAGGTACACTACTTCCCATCATGTGCCTCGGCTCCTGCTCAGCCCTCACTCAGGACACAAATGCCCTTAACCCCCGCTGTCACTCCAGCGTGCAGAGGGTGGGGAGGCAGAGACCCCTGCCTGGCACCCTGCCCATCTTGGGCAGTGGGTGTTCATCCTTTTTCAGGCCACTCTGGCACCAGACAGAACAGGCCAACATCTCACAGCTGGCTACAGAACCCAGTTCTACTCAATGTCCCTGACGTTCTTTAAATGTCAGGTGCTTGGATTATAGTCCTATCTTCATATACTGATGCTGCCACTGATGGATAGATGGCGCAAGGGTGTCCCCTCTCTGAGGAAGGTGGAGACATGGCAGGAACGCTCTCTCAACAGGAAATCAAAAACGACTCAGCATGGTCCCTGTCTCCCTGCCCCACCAGCTGACCAAGGTAAGAAACACAGTAAGTGATATAGATGAGACAGTTCCCACCCAGCTTCTCTACGGCCCCAAGTTGGGCAGGCTGTGCCACGAGAAAACATTCTCCATGGTTCAGCAGGCCTGGAAGCCTCCTGCAGAGTTCCAGGGATAAAAGAGGCTGAAAAAGTCCCCCTACCTTGAACAAGCAGATGGGTTGTGTGCACAGCCTCACCCTGGATGCTATATGCTCGACAGGTATAGGCGCCTCTGTCCTCCCGACTGACTGATGTCACCGTCAAGCTACCGTCACTCACCTGGGGGAACAGAAAGAATTCAACATCAACCTGTGGGCCTCACCAGTGTGTCTCTTAAGCAAAGTGATGAGCTCCGAGAAGCCAGAAATGGCCTCAGGGACTCATGGACAGGGGCAGGGAGGACAAGGGCCTCCTCGTTCATCTTCCCTACAAAAGACAACAGAAAGCCTGCAGTCAAGACAAGCCATTGTTCGCCTGTATCCACCCTGGGTCTGAACACACAGCATTAGTGGCCAGTGGCATTAGATAGGAGATAGGCAGGGAGAGAGGATGAGGAAGAGTGATTATGGTCCCCAGGTAAGAGATTTCCACTCACCTGGTACTTTCCACTAGCACCGAGGAGGGTCCCTTCCTTGAGCCAGGTGACGATGGGCTTAGGATTCCCAAAAGCAGTGCAAGTCATGGTAATACTTCCACCTTCCTTGGCCTCGATGTACTGAGGGGGTGTTTCTGTAAAGGTGGGAGGGGCTGCAAAGGACACCAGGAAAGTGAGAGGTAGGCCCCATCTACCTGTGCAGAGCTCTGCTCTATGCAAGAACAAAGGAACAAAAATAGTGAAGAAACTCCTACCCCGGATATCACAGGGGTGGGGACACCTAGGCCCTAGGATTATGTGAGGTTATCCTCTCCTGTGCACTGCGGGTGTGATTAATAGTCCATCGTGTTTAGATTATCAGCTTTTAAGAGAATCAGCACCTTGGGCCTGAGCTGCTTGCAGAGACAATCCAGTCAACTTTGGACCTACTATTCTTTAGCTAGCTCCAAATTCTACACTGATTTGGCTGAACTTAGCTTCTACCCAGTAAAGCTTCCCACCATTGGAAAGCTGCCATGCTCAGCACTAGGAATATGACATAAACAAGACTGAAGAATCTCCACCTCCCTTCAGAATTATCCCGCTACACAGGGGCTTTCACTTTGAGCATCTCAGTTCCACCAGGACCATTCATTTGCTGATTTCCTGACTAGGTTCCATCAAGGCCTAATACAGGTCCCAGGCTAAGAATGCATAGTCTTAATTTAACGTCACTCTACAGGGAAAAACAAAATACAAAACAAAACAAAAACAATTTCCCATCTGCCTGCCTCCTCTTTGACTCCTGTGGATAAAGGGGAGTAATGGATTCTTCAGGCCACTACCTTCTTAATTCTTCCCTGCTTACACGAGGCTATTCTCTCTCACGCACTGAAGGTGTGATTAACATTC
The DNA here is from genome assembly GCA_028658305.1 of Pachyuromys duprasi. Classification (NCBI taxonomy): domain Eukaryota; kingdom Metazoa; phylum Chordata; class Mammalia; order Rodentia; family Muridae; genus Pachyuromys; species Pachyuromys duprasi. The sequence goes on along the minus strand of CM053747.1, from coordinate 20,476,654 downwards.
TATCCTGTTTGGATAATCAGCTTTTAAGAAATTCAGCACCCTTTGCCTGAGCTTCTTGCAGAGGTAATCTGGTCAACTTTATAACCTCTCAGACTACTGGTTCCATGGTCTTCCAAAATGGCTATACTGAATACCAATACCAAAGCCAATGATACCAGGATAGGCCAATCTGGGTTCCTCACAAGGGCCCAAGTTCAAGTACTAGCCTATCATATAATCTCAGAGAGGCTCCTCAAATTCTCTGAGCTTTATCTAAATCCTCTGCCCTCTAGAATTGATTTAGGTATTAAATGAGATAAGGATTATGAAAGATCTTGTAAAAACTGCAGACAAATGCTTACAGCAAACTCTGACTGTTCTGCCATCACTCCTGCGACTGTCATCCCCGGGCGCTTTGGTCTGAAGACTAAGGGAAAGCTTCAGAAAAGCTCCCTCCCACTTCCTGTAGCCATGCTCCCAGAGACACTCAGAGAGCACTGGGATTGGGTCCTGCCTGTGCTAGCTTATCTCCCGGATACTTTTTCCTGCTGGCTCTAACAATACTGGCCTTCTGTGTCATCCCTGGACAAGACCTTCCAACCTCAACAACTGTCCATTTCCAGCACTCTCCCTGGACTCTGGAACTCTATAGCCAGATCCCATCACTGTGACTCAGGTGAGCAGGTGCCTTTTCCTGGTGCCACTGAAAACTCAGATTTCCTGCAGTTCCTGGATACAGAGGGCTCAACAAGCCTCGAATGGAAGAAGGAATGAAATAAATGAATGAATGAAGGCCTACAACATATACATCCACAGTCCAATACAAATCAAGTACACACATCCTCTTAGAAGCAAGACCATGTAGAGCCACCATGACCTCTCATCACCAGAACCCATAGCTAGGTGGGTACACAGGGGTTTTTGGAACTACAGGGTGAATAAAGAAGTACACTTCTTCACATAAAACACACAACCTCAAGAAAGCCCCTGTTCAGAAAGACACAAAAACACAATGATGACAAGCTCTCCCAAGTCCTTATAAAGAGGTCCTGGGACATCAGCACTGAGAATGTGTACTCACGCCAGAGCCCACATTCACCCACCCTGCCCCAGGAAGTCAGTTAACTCAACCACAGCCTCTATTACCTCTGGTGTCAAGCTTAAAAGAAAAGATAATAAATTAAATTATGTCCTGAAGTGACAAATTAATTACTAATTACATAATTACTTTATTATTTAGGTGCTAATCAGGAAAGTGCTTTGAACAATTTCAAGTTTTCAGGAAAATAATGGTTTGACTCTCAATTATTTACTGAATTAGGTGTTAGCTTGCCAGCTGCATTTCCAGGCTTAATTCCTCTTGCAAGTTCCCTATAATTAATAGCGCAGGTTAGAAATAAGCTGGCCGCTCCTCCAAGCCATACACCAGACCTAAAGGGAGGCTTGGCTTGGACTGTGGAGGTATTTTACATGTGATAAAGGAATAATTGGGATTGTTTCCACCCAGCCAGTCTTCAAAAAAGAAAAAAAAAAAAACCACACAGGAGGAGAATGAGATAATTTGTGGAAAACTCTTATTTTGTCCTGGCCTTTCTATTTCCAAAGGTTCCCGTCACAAAATGCCTAACACTATACATGGTACTTGGGATGTGACAAAAGGCTGGCACCTGTCACTGTTTGTCCAGAATAGAAATATTTTCACAGGAAGAAATTTTGGAAGAGAGGAAGTGGGGGCTGGGTGGGAGCTCCTCCCAGGTAGGATGTGTTCTGCATCTCCCAGTAATGTGAACTGCACTCTGCTAAGGCCTGGTTCTCAGGCCCAGAGCAGATGGCTGCCCAGACTCAATGCTCTGCCCAGTGCCTGCATGGCCACACCATGCCTGCACTCCCTCGTATAGGTGCTTGCTTCCTTTGAGCTTCCAGATTTGCTGGTCCCTCTAGTGAAGGCTCCTTGCCACCTCACTCCCTGCTCTTACCTAAGTCCCTCCCTGGACAAGATTCTGGACAAAAGCTGTGTCCTTAAAGAGGCTTTCCCTCCTTTGTGCTCCCAAAGGCACAAGGTGATCATTTCTTGCATGACTGGAAGATTTTAAACACCAGGATTAGGTCATGCTCCCTGCCTGACACCCAGAGCCCACCACAGAGAGGACAGTGGGAAATATGTCTCACATGGAGATTCATGAGGACTTTTAAAGGACCAAAGTCCTCGGTGCCTTCTAACCAGCTATCCCTACCAACCACATTTTGGTCTGCTTGTCCTTTTCCCCACAGTAAACAATGTGGCTGCTTTCTTGTCCACAACTACCCTCAGATAATTAGTGCCCAAGACACAATCTCACATAGTAGTCCACTGAATCTTGCAACACCCTACCAACAGGCTCTTTCTGAGGAAACTGAAACTCAGAGAGATGACTTATCTGGCCCCGGTGACTTAATATGCAATGGGTTCAAGAAATAAGCCACATCTTTGGCAGGCCTTGGTCCACATGTATTCCACTCAGAGAAACTAGACATGCCTGAGTAATCAACCCATGCAAACGAAGACAATATCCAGTACAACATAACATTCCCACAACTCTACCTCCCTGAGCGTGATTCTTGGCTGCGTAGCTGGTGTCTGGGTTCCCAGAATAGACACTATCAATCAGGATGAAGGGAGAGATAGGCCACACCTCAAGGCGGTTTCAGGCAGTAGGAAAAGGCACAGGGGAAAAAAAAAAAAAAAAAAAAAGGAAACGATGATGCAGGATCTCCTGGCTTGATGCTCAATTGTGAAAGCCCTGAGCAGCAAATCTACCTTCTGAGTTATGATTTGCTTAGGTTCCTGGTGAGAAGAGTTCTCCCTGTGCACACAATGACTGGCTTAAATGGTCACAGGAAAGCTGGCTGCTGCTGGAGAAAATCCACACAGGATTTAAAATCTGCCTTCAATGGTAGCAACCAACAAGCACCTAGTGACTGTCCCACCTTTGACCTTGAGTGACCAACTCTAAAGTATTCTGCATTATAGGCCAATGTTCTTCATAAAATAATCTCTTCTGGGGCTGAGAATATAACTCTGGCATAGCATGCGTCTGGCCTGCCCAAGACCTTGGGTTTTCCCAACACTGAAAAAATATATATTTTATATTTTTAAGAAAAAAAAATAAAGTACTCTGTTCTCCCCAGACTCTGGGCAGACTCCCAGAACCAGACAGAGAATGGATCTCTGACAACTCCAGTGAAAGAGAGACATAACCATTCTTCACAAAACCATCTTCAGAGAAATTTCTAGTCTAGGATCATCGATTCTTCTTTTCTGGCCATAGTATATATAATACCAGACTTATGCCAGAAGTGGCACATCTCAGCAAGTATGCTATTAAAGCCTCACCCTATGTGAAGACCCTAAGACCACTGCCACTGAGGACCAGGACACCCCAGCCTAGACCAAGCACGGAGCTCAGCAAGCTCACCCAGGCCTCCCTGCCCTAGTCAGACACATGAAAAGCATCTGTGCATAGCACAATCCATTTAACGTGAGCTATAAATAACTGACAGCCATTAAAACAGTCCCTCTTCCCAGGATTCTCACATTTTATTAGCTGGTAAACCCTGTTGAAGCAGGAAATGGGTCTGGGTTTACTCCATATTATTTACCTGTCACCCACTGTAAGGCTAGGAACATAACAGACCCTTGGTCCTTATTAACCAAATAAATGAGCAACCTAGAAAGATTCATGCTGAGCTTCAAGGAACTCCACCGGAGAAGAGGCACTTCCTGGGCTAGCAGTCACAGGAGGCTGGGAAATGACACCAACACTGACCAATTCAAACCCCCTGGTTCCCAGAAGCAGATTCAAGCCTCCCTCAGAGGAACTCTGATACCCCACCCACCCACCCAGCCCGCATACAGGGGACTTGCTGCTTCCATGCATGCTACTGACCCATGAACTCCAGGAATATATCTAATGGAAGTGAAGGAGACACCAACCAAGATCTTATGGAGCCAGGGCTTATAGGGGTTCCTTAGTAGAGGGGTTTCCTCTACTAAGTGTAGGCCCCAGAGGCCATCTTCCTTGGCTACTCCCAAGAAACATTTACGCACCATTAATGGTGAGATGGACCCAGCTGCCATTGTGGAATGTGTCATACTGCTGGTCCAGCATGAGTACTTTGCACTCGTACCAGCCCTGGTCCTCAGAGCGCACCTGCTCCAGCCGCAGAGAAGCTTTATCATGAAGACTGGCCCGGCCTGAGGGAACACAGCAGACAAAGCCCAGTGAGCCATCAAGACAAGCCATCAGGGCAAAACTATCAGCATTCCCGCTACTCCAGCCAAAGGCAAACCTTCAGACCACTTCCCATGGCAGAGTACCAAAATGGCAGTCAGCACCCACTATAGGCAACAGGTGACAAAAGCAAAGCAAACTGCTTAGAGGATAGAGCCCCTGCCCCTCCCCAGATGGCCCTGCACTAGCCTACAAGGGCAGCTTGCTCTGTGTTGCACTGACAAGAGCTCCTTCAAATACGCCCATTCCTTTGGAGATCTAGAACAAAAGAAAGGCATGATGGACACAGAGATGAGAAGAGAAAGAAAGATATACAAAAGAATGGGGAGGCCCACCACAACCCAGAAATATCCTCTCAGCTAGGTGACAAGGACTTGTCTGACCCAGCTTCCTTCTATCTGGCTTTCCTGAACAGGTAGAGAGAAGACAGGCCAGAGTCAGATGCTCAGTCCCTCCCACTCATGCTAACAATACCAAGATGACATATACCTCCAAAGACTAGCCTAGAAGGGGCAGGCAAGGCAAGGGTTGGCAGCTCTGTGGCTATGCTTAAGCCTTGCTTAGAACTCTGATGCTGCTCAGCTTAAAAAGACTAGCAAAGTCAGTCCTGGCCAAAAAGAGGGTGAGGGACAGAAGAAAGCCAAACAAGAAAGGGCCTGGCACAGTGGTAAAGGCCTGTAATCCCGCCTTAGTCAAGAGGCGCTGAGGCAGGGGGAATGTGAGTCAAAAGTCAGAATGGGCACTGTAATGAGACCTTGACTAACAGACCGGGCTGGAGTTCAAAGGAACAACAATTACATGGAAAATGCAGTGCTCTGAGTTCAATCTTCAGCACCAAAGAAAGAAAGGAAGAAAAGGAAGGAGGGGAGAGAGAGGAGGAGAGGGAGGGAGGGAGGAAGGAAGGGAAGGAGAGAAGGAGGGATGAGAAAAAGAACGCATACATTCTCGGAGAAGGTAATTCAGATCTCAGAAGCCATAGGAAAGAGAAAAGTAAAAGCAGGTGCCTGCATCCTCACTTCCTCTCAGCTCCAGCACACAGTCACACTCAGACACATACATGCACACACCCTGTGCCCTCTTCCCTGGCAGGCTGGCGGGCGGCAGCAGTGAGTCACAGGGAGACTGTGCTGGCAGAATAATTACAGAGCAAGGCACAAATGGGGGCCAGGGAAAGGGAAGGATAGTGGCAGAGGGGGTGAGATCGGATGTCTGCCAGGACCACAAACAGCAAAAAGTGAAGATGCATACCAGGTCGGCATAGGACACCCCAACTTCAGAGCCAGGAAAGTGGAAGCATATAGACAGTCAATCCTGAAGCCTTAGCTATACTATACCTGGGAAAGGGTGGAGCTGTCTGAGCCCACCCCACCCCCATCCCTGAATCCCTTGCCTCCTCCAAGGAGGCTATCTTTCTAGCTTGCCCTGGAATCCTGGCCCCTCATCACTTCCCCAGGATGAACAGGCAGGCTTCGAGTCTGCTTTACCTCCTACTTCCTCTCTTACTTATGATGAAACCACAGTAGAGGGCAAAGAGAAAAGGAAAAAGGAAAAGAACATGAAAAAAAAAGAGGTAATAATACCAGTCAAGAAAAAGATCAGAAGTGACAGAAAAAAAAAATGAAGAGTACCTGGCAATTTGTGGATACCACTGAGCCCCGAAAGGAAGGCACCACACAGTCAAAACCTAGAGGATGATGGAGAGAAAGAGGAGATACCCCTCATCACTCACACCTTACCTGCATACTCAGGGTCCACATGTGGGGGATAATAGCCAAACTTGATGAAGATAGGGATGGGGACCCCAAACTTGAACCACTCTACAACATAGGGTGGGGGCTGTCCCGTCACTGGATGGATTACGTCGCATCGCAGAACCACACCCTCACCGGCTCGAGCAGTCACAAACTCGGGTTCCTCTCGCAGGCCGTGGGCACCTAACAAGGACAGCCAAGGTGACACATGAAGAATTGGCAAAAAGATCCTGCTCCTACAGTTTATGCTGACATCCAACCCTCCCTCCTCACTCCTGGACCTGCCCTTTCCCTCTCTAAGAGTCCCTAGTGCACTTTGGACACCCACCTCTTATGCATATCTCCCTCTGCCCTGAGGACATTCAAGCTTCCTGTATAGTCTTAGAAGAGGAGAAGAAAGAAGGGGGTGTCCCATTTTCTCCAGTCTTGCAAGATTTCCCATCCCAGACCCAAAAGGCAGCAGGCATCGTCATGCCTGCCCTGCATTCCTCGGGTATCCCCTGTCCTTCTGAGGAACCTCCAGAGCTATAGACACAGGGGATGAAGGGCCTTCAGTCAGCCCTGCCCAGCCAAAGACCCTGTGAACATTCTGCAATTTTTCTGAAGCAAGGCACTTCCCACTGGAGCCTGGTGGGCGAAGGCAGAGCCAGCCATCTCTGCCCCACCCCCAGCTCAGCCTGGTGTTACAGCACTAAACAAGAGTGCTCCGTACAGGAGTGGGGAATCCCTAACAAGCTAAGGAGGCTGCTTGGCAACACCAGAGGGAAAGCCCCAGGGCCTGAGCGGCCTCGCCAGCCCCTCCTCCAACCCGCTGCGCCAGCCGTGCTGCAGAGGGGAGCAGGAGGCACCGCAGCCCTTCAATTTCCAGGCTGTGAATCTATGAAACACTCACAGTAGCCCCAGACATCACCATTAACGGAGAAAGATGATGGTGACATAGAAGGGGGGGGTCTGGGGCAAATCCCCTACCTTTCACAGAGGATGTCAAAATCAGGGAGCTGGAGAGGGCACACCCATACGGGGAAGAGGGTGAGGGAGGGAGGCAACAGAGGCTTCCTTCCACCCTATCCAAACTGCAAGTTGCAGGAGCCAGGAGAGTGGCTAACTATGGGGTCACTGTACACACATCAGAGCAAACAGAATTTGAAGCCCACATCCCACCTTCTCACACCAGAAAAGGAGGGAGACAACAAGGTCACCTTCATCATTTCTTCCAGTGAGAAGGACAGCCTCACCCCTTCCTCCCTTCAACTGCCCAAGCTAACTATACACCCCCTGCACCACCCTCCAAGCCCAGCTCTCCAGGGCAGTACCAAGGACAGCGGCCACCAAGGGAAGGTTACAAGGCAGAAGCCTGTTGGGCCCTGCCACCTGAAGATGCCCGCAGGAGAGCAAGGGAGATTTGTGGGTCCGCCTCTGCTCTTTCTGCACCTCTGAGCCTGGGATGGAGCTCATGCCTCTGTCTGTCCTTCACATCGGTGTGTCTAGCTGTGTATGTTTGTTTTCCTGATCCCTGTCTACCTCTGTGTCCTCTGCACCGGTTTCTCCTTTCTCTAGGTCTTTCTTTTTCTCTTTCTGACTCCTTCTCTGGGTCTCTGTCTTTGTCTCTCTATGGCACATGTGGTGTGTGTGTGTGTGTGTGTGTTTTATACCTGTGTGTGTCTGTCTCTCTCTCTCTCTCCTGCTCCTTCTTCATGTTTCTCTGTCAATGCCTCCATCTCTGTTTCTTTCTATTACTCCCACTCTATGTGGGTGATTCTGTCTACCTGCCTCTCTCTTTTTCTCTGTCTCTGTCTCTCTCTCTTCCTTTGTGCGTGTGTTTATGTGTGCGTGTGTTGTGGGTAAGGCCTATGGATTTCTGCTAGCTCATAACAGGAAAGAGGGGATTTGCATGTTTTTCAGAAATGGGGAGCCTTTTATGTGCATGTGTGTTTCTTTTCTGTACCTCTCCAAGGAGTCAGTGTGTGTCGCCTGTGTCTCCTTCCCCCCTCTCTTCCTCCCTCTCCTCTGCAACTTGCAGAAGGAGGAGGCAGAGAGGGAGGCAAGCCCTTGCAGAAGCCTATTGGCTCTCGGTGACATCACTGTTTTCTAGAGAAAGAGCTAAGATCACTGAGTATTTTTGGAGCAAAGCAGAGTGTTGCACTCACCTGCCAGAGGCCCAGGCAGGTTTCCCAGCCTCCCTTCCCCCAATCTGGCTATAGGCTGTTTTCAGCCCAGGCCCTCCAAGAAAGAAGAGGGTCCAGGAGCTGGGAGTGCCTCCCTGCATCCCCCGCATCCCATAGGACACATGTGCAAAATTAGCCTACTGAATCCTGACATACAAACCAGACCAGCACTGGACCAAGAGGAATGAATGGCCAGCAGGAATACAGAATAGGAGTAAGGGTGGGGATGTGCAGATGTGTGTGTATGTGCATGATGTACACACATGCAGAAACTATTTGCAGCATAGACTGTGAGGAAATTAGAAGGCAAACTACAGGATCTTGGGGAAAGGGAAGGGATTTTTCCCAGGGCCAGGTTACCTGGAGGTCAGCAAGGTGGCCCACTAAAGGTAGCTCCTTTGCTCCTAGAGTCTAGGCTGAGGAAAAGGAGCTACGGAATGGCAGGAGGCTCTAACAGTTAATAGTCAATTTCTGCTCTCTGCTCAGGACAACAGGCTGCCAAGGCCAGAGCTCTGGAAGGCAATGCCAGAGGTAGGTCAACTTTGACATGGGTCCCCACAGTGCCAGTTGCTCATTTGCACCCACACTGACTGGTTCTCACTGCATCTCAATAAGATAGCTTCTTCACACCTTCCTTCCCAGCCCTGAAAGGAAGGCTGCAGGTTCACACTCCAGGCCTCAGCCAGCCCCTGGATTGGGCCCTGAGTCTCAAGCATGAAACATACGCCCAAATAGCAGGATAAGCATTCCCTACCAGTGTCTCTTCTCCAGGCTTTCAAACCACAGACAAGTGACTGCAGAGTGGATGCAAACCAAAGATGACACACAAGACGAAATGAGACAGGTTTCTCCACAAGGAAGGCGATGGGGAAGCCATGTCTCAGCCTCCACACTCAGCCCAAGCTCTCTTGGGTTTCTGGATCTGAAAATAGTCATCTTCTCTTTCCCTTTTTACACACACGCATACATACACAGGCACAGAAACACACACACGCTGGGTGTATTCCCTCACTCCGTCACCCACAAATACTTCTCTCTAGGTCTCATCTTTTCTGAGCCAAAATATGTCTAATAAACATCTCTCCAGAAAAGCTCGGTGTGGAGAGGGAAAAAAATGGAAAAAAAGTCATTAGCCTAGCTAATATGTGTGTGTGTGTATGTGTGTGTGTGTATAGTGGGAAGAGGGTCCTGAAAAGGGAGACAAACACAGGGGCAAGGAAACCCCAGTCCAGGAGTGAAAGAGACTCAGATCAGGACATTAGGAAGGGGCACAAATGGATCTCATGCAAGCTGGGAGGAGGCCCAACCCAACTAGGGTGACCCTTGGTCAGTTGCCATAACAAAGAGACCTTGGAACTCAAGAAATGCTAGAGCTAAGAATCAGAGCAGAGCCTGCGTAAGGCAGACATATTTGGCCCCAGCAGCGCCATGGAGAACAGGGGAATGAGAAAGAAGGAGGACAAGAGAGACGATGCTTAGAAATAGTGACCACAGATCCCTCCTTTAGAGTGGCTTTGGAAGGGGGTGGGCACAATAAGGAGGAGGCTAGGAAATGGCCCGGGCCCCACACAGCACTTTTCAAGAGGGCACAGTATGGTCTTATATCCCTACCAAATCTGAACCCTGAATGTCTGCCCAGTCCACTTTAGGGTTATGCCATCCTGGCAGGAAAAGAAAATGAGAGGGCAGATGGGTGGAGTGGGCCCCTACACACTGGCTGACCTTTGGGAAGCCCATAGGGTACAAATCTCCCATTCTCTGGGCCAGGTGGTACCCAGTGGGTAGCTGAGTCCAGAGCTGCCAGCAGATGCCCTGTGTGCACATAACCACAAGTCATCTAAGGCTTGGCACAGACCCACATTCAACAGTCACAAGCTGGAGCCAGGAAAGAGCAGGGGAGGAAGGGTCCTGAGGATGAAAAAACACTTCTAAGTACCAGGAGGAGAGACAGGAAGCAGGTACAGAAACCGCTGGCTGCCACCGAGAGGCAAGCAGGACACACTGCCCACCTCCACCCATACAGGGTCTGTTCTATGAGTGTGATGCTTGCTGCATGCCTATAGCATAGCCTCTGACGCAGTGCTGCTTGCTATCTCTGTCTTACAAGTGGGGACAGTGTGTGGCTCCCCCAAAGTTACCTAGGTAACAAATGGTGGGTTAGGATCCCTTCCAGAACCCAGGTGACCAAGCCCTCTCTCCTCTATGCCCCATTTTTTCCCAAACAAAATCAAAGCTTGCAATCACCTTCTGCATAGCTCCTCAGAGTCCAGACCCTACATCCCAAGATCAGACAGATTACAGGATGGGCCTTCCACCTAGAAATAGTTAAACCAGATGCAGCGTCACTGGCTGACTCTGGTGAAGGTCACTCTACGTGCTCCTGGAAACCCTGCTGGGTTTGATTATGGCTAAGAGGAGGGAAGACACACGCTGAATGCCAGCCTCCATGGCTCCTTGTTGCAGCCTCCTCTTCCTCCTCCTCTGGGCACCAGACTCAAACCACAGGCCTGTTGTCTAATAATACCAGCGACAGCCACCGCCACCTCCATCTGCCAGCCTAAAAATAATCCCTGCTGAGTCCAAAAAAGACACAACCCCCAATAGTCCCCCAATCCCTCCTCCTCAACAGGCCAGGAGGCTCCAGGAGATTCCAGGAAGCCAGCAGACTCGGGCTCTCACCACGTGGGAGGCACACACCCAGAGGAGGGCCTGAGGACAGCAGAAAGTTGGCTCCTGCCACCCAGTACTAGGGAGGAAGCATACAGCGAGTCTGGCCTGAAGAGCAGACCAATACCCAGGACATGAGGGTCCCATTCTCTACATACGCAAGTTTAAGGCCATCTATGACATCTATCCTTCCTCTGCTAAGAAAGGACTCTCACATTCTAGAAAAGCCCTACCTTGCTGTGGAACCCATCAGTATCTTTACAGCCTTTCTGCATCCCTCCCAGGAGGCCAAGAGATAGTGGACAAAGCCAGATAAGCCACAACTTTAGGAACACCAAGGTGCTGGGTAGACTAGGATTCCACTTTCAAACCCTTCTGGCTGGATTTGCCCACCCCTCCCCCAGCCACCATGAGGTGCCAACGCTATTAGTGACCTTAATTTGCTGGGCTAGATTATATTTCCAAGAGCCCTTTCCCCAGGAGCCATGGGCAGGAAGGAAGTCTGTAATTGAATCTCCGTGCATAGCTCCTCAGCAGAAAAGTGAAGCCATACCCCCTACACCCACAACCCTAGCCCTACCACCTGGATGAAAGAAAGCCTGTCCTCACATAACCTGTGAGCCTCACAGGGCAATCTGGTATGCACACATCAAGGCAGGGAGGGCACCACAGGTCAGGGAGGCACAGGAAATGAGTGAGAGATTATTCCTGATAGAGCAACAGCATCCCTGCTCCGAACCAGGGAGAGGGCAATGATTCACTGGTACAATCTGGGCCCATGTACAAGTTTTATGACACACCCCCATATCTACATGCCACTTGACCAGAAAGAAGATAAGGGCGCAGCAGAAGACAAAAGGAAAAAAAAAAAAAAAAGGCAGAAGGCCAGGTTATCAGTCCCCTCTTTGTCAGAAGGTCAAGCAGGCTGCATGAGACCTCTATCACAGCCCTGACCCCCATGGAACTTACGAAACCCTCACAGAGGCCCCGCGTCGCTACTTACTGCTCTCCTGCTTACTCATGCAAGAGGAAAGGAAAGCAGGAAGATTTCTAAGAAAAATAGGTCAGTTGCCTCAGGCAGACCAGGCCACACCCATGGGCAGTGCCCCTGGGGCAGAAGCCTGCTGCAAGCTGCTACTCCAGCCCCAACCCTCTCCCATCTCCCCAGGCACCCAGGGCTTTATCTACCCTGGACTGTGCCATGCTGATGGCATCTAATGCCTCCTAGCAAGAAAAGCATCAGCTTCCCCATGAGCCAAGCCTCTGCCCTGTTACTTGAGCTTTCTCTATTGGACCTCTGGCAGTCTTGAGTCCTGGCTTGGGGCTGGAGGCTCCAGCTCTTAAGAACATCTAGCTGCCTGGATGCAGGTGCAGAGCAACACACGGGGAGGCAAGCGATTTACCGGGCAGCCTCCGTGCATCCCACAGTACTCAAAAGAGGGGCTCCTGCCTCAGCCTTGTACATAACTGCTCTGTCCTGAAGTGATCGAAGTATGTGTATATAAACTTGTAAGTGCTTGTAAGTGCATGTGTACACGTGTCTAATTAAGTGTCTACATACAGGGATGTGTATATGTGTGTTCATACATTTAAGATATGCACATTCACACATGCATATAGGAATATACCTCTTGTACATGCACACAAGTTCTTACCAATCACACAGCTCATTCAGATCCACTCTTCACACAAACTGCTCAACCCATCCCTGGAAGCTGAGGGAGGGGATCACTCCCTCAGGCCCCCAGCTGAGAAGCATACAGAAGGAAGTAGCTCTCTCATGGAGAAGGGAACCAATTAAATCTCACGGCTCATAGTGCTTTCCTAACTGGGCCTCACCTCCCACCCCCACATTTTCAGTGAAAACTGGAGGACTGCAGGAGACCTAATGAGCATGCAGCAGAGCTGAGAAAGAGCCAAAGAAGAACCACACAGGCTGGTCAGCTCTGAAGCGCGAGGGGCTGCCCTGCTGAGGAGAGGGCAGAGGGGAGACTTAGACCCTGGAAAGCGCAAGGTACCGCAAAGAAGGGAGGAATGGATACCATGCCAGCTCTCAGCATCTAGCCAGGCAACCTTTACCCCTTGAGAAACCAGATCCCAGCTTTCTGTCTCAGAGATATAAACATGAAACCATCTGACCCTGGAACCTGACAACTCCAGAGACTGGTGTACGCCAGGCCATAGGCCTGCAGCTGCCGGCTGACTCCTTCCAGGACCCAGCATCATGCCTCCTCCCACACATACCCACTCTAGCTTCTTGCAGGGACCTCCTACCAGACACACCCCCGCCTCCATGTAAATGTCCTGAGACACACTCAAACCAGCACTCACTACCCACTTCCTGAAGCAAGTCCTTCTCAGCTGAGAGGCTGCCCGGAGCTTTAAACATACTCCTTCCCATCTCTATCAAGGGAAGCTGGGTGGGTCAAGGCCAGAGAGAGACTAGAGGGCACTGCTCCAACTGCAAGCGGCCTCTGAGTCAGACCCTGATTTACCTGGGCACACAGGAGCCAGGAGACCAACAGACTCTGAGGCAGGCAGGGGAGGCAGCATTGGGAATAAGAACAGACTTCTCTCCCTTATCAGAGGTTGAATGTCAATTATACCTCACTCAGGATTTCCACATGGTATGTAAACTCCCCCAGGTTGCTGGGGAGATGTCTTTAATACAAAGACTACTATATCAATAGCCTTCCTCTCTTCCTCTTTTTTTCTTTTCTTTCTTTACTTCCTTTTTTTTTTTTTTTTTTTTTTTTTTGAGACAGGGTTTCTTCATGCAGCCATGGCTGTCCTGGAACTCATGCTGTACAACAGGCTGGCTTCAAACTCTCACAGATCCACCTGTGTCTGCCTCTTCCTTTTTTATTTTACCTCTCAACCGACCACCCTACCAATCTTGGTTACTTCCAAGACGCCTGACCAGAGTCAGAAGGAGGAGTCCTTTCCCACCTCTGTCCTAGACTTGCAACCTGGCAGTTTGATGGACCTGATCTTTTTCACCAAGAGGGGCTCCTGCTTCAAGCAACTCTAAAAGAAGCTTCTCACAGTCCCTGAACGTGGAAGATTTCTCCAAAAGTCACCTCTACCACTCAGAGAACATCTGGATCCCATAAGGCCCCTCATGAGCACCACGGCCGTGGCCTCAGACAAGCAGGTGCCCTTCTTCCTCTGTAGACTGGGCTCTGCATTCTTATAGCATCTGGTAGCTAGCAATACTTGAGCTTTGCAGACCTTGTAAAGGACTTCAAGCAATTCTGCATGCCCCGCCCACACTTCCTGGGACGCAGGAAACAGGAGGTTCTACCAGACAAGGTCAGCCCGTGTACCCCAACACACTCCTAACTTCCAGCTCTCTGGATAGCCCAAAGGAAAGAAAGTGATTAGGAGCCAGGAATCCCATAGCTACTGAAATACTAATAATGTTTGATGAGCACATACTTCACAACAAGCAGCCAGCTACTTCTCCATCACAGTACTGTTCACACACATACCAAACCTCAACAAGTTCCCACAGCTAACCCACTTTCCATTGAGGTAAGTGACATTTAGAAAAGCTGAGAAATGTGTCCAAGGTCACAGGGTCAGCAAAGGGGACAGCCAGGATTTGAGTCCATCAATTTATCAGTAAACCTATGTCTGTAACTGCCTCATAGAGCTGTTTCAGGCAAAAACAAACAAAAAAAACCCCACAAGACCAATCAGGTCACCCTTGCTCCCAGACAGAAGCAGGAGTTCTAGACAGAAGGACTAATAACCTTCATGTCCAACAACCTTCAACATCGGGAAGTTCCTCCTTCTGTCTAGCCATTCTGAGAATCTCTGCAATATAAACCCAATTTCCTTTATTCTGTGCTTAAATTTACAAAAAAAAAAATTGCCCATGCCTATACCCTCGCTGATGTTGGGAGGTTAGTTCAGAGCCTTCCTTCAGCGTCCCTTCAATTCTGATGCTAGCACAGCCTTTTGTGCTTTCAAAGACAGTTCAACAGCAGAATATACCAAAACCCAGAGGGGAGGAGGAGGAGGTCACCGAAAGACTGCATAGAGATGGGGGAGGGGAAAGGCACAGCAAGATCCACCTTTTTTCCATTAGCTTCTGAGGTCACCCCGTCTCAGTTTTCCCACCTGACAAATGGAAAGCGTTATAACCATTCCGACAATCACAGTGATGGATGGAAAGCCATCCTTCTCTTCACCCTCCTCTCTTGTTCAGAAACCCCTCTCAAGTAGCAGAGGAGACACATCCCAATCCGGAAACTTTCTCAAACCACTCCCCGCACACGCCCCCAGGCAAGGTGCAAAGAAGTCGGGGAAGCCCGCGCCTCCGGCAAAGTCCTTCTAAAAGGTTCCCTCGTCCGCAGGGCCTCGATACCCTGCTGTCTTCCACCCACAGACCATTCCTCTCCCGCCGCCATCTCCTCCCTGCTTTTCGAACTTGCCCGCAGCCGGGTCCGTTCCGCGCTCAGAAACCGTGAGCTCAGAGTCCTGGCAGCTTCCAGGCTCCGCTCTGACTTCCATACAAGGGCCGAGAGCCGGGTGCCACCCAGAGCTGTCATCTCCAAAGAGAAAGCCCTTGCGCTCAAGTATGCACCCCGCGCCGTGGCTTCTCCCTAGATTCTTCTTGGGCTCAGACCCGAGAAGGCAGGAAGAAAAATCCCTCACGACTTTGAGCCGCAGCGGAACAGAAGCCTCCCTCCAGGCCCTCGACCCCTGGCCGCTGAGGCTGGCAACCTGGAGCCAGGGGCTGGGGGTGGGGAGCGCCTCCCCAGGAACTTTTGCCTGGCCCAGGCCCAGTGCGGCTCACATGGGCGCTGGCGGCCACCAGGGCCAAGAAGAGCAGATGCTGCTCGGAGCCGCTAGGTCAATTCTGCTTGTCACCTGCCAACGGGGTCCCACCTCCCCCACCAAGATGTATGGAAAGGAAGGGCGCGGGGAACAGGGTCCCTTACAGGCGGCTGCGGGGAGTCCCAAGCTCCTGGTCGCGCCTCCCTGAAAGGGCTCCTCCACCGAGCGGTGCTGTGAGGGACTGGAAGTCGCGGAATCCTGCCTGAAGACCGGCAAAGTCCCCAGAAGCCAGAATTAGAGCACTAGGGGTTCCCCAAAGCTCAGGATCGACGTAAGGTTGTGTGCCAAGTCCACTTCGATTCCAAGGCGTTCGTTCCCCGCAGCCCATGGGTTCCCGCACCTTCCCGCCGAGTTCCTCCCACCCGTAGCTCCCCGGCCCTAGCGCCAGTGCTCGGAGGTGCGCCTGGTCGGAGCCGGAGCCTCGCCCCTGAGATTCGGGGGCCAGAGCCCAGAGAACACCAGGAGGGTTGGAGGTGGGATGCTGCACTTCAACTCACCTTGAGCCGCAAGACCTCGGGTGCTGATCACACTTGCTATCAAAGTGGCCACATACCAAATCATAGTACTACCGCGCGCCAGCCAAGAGCCTCATCCTATCGCAAAGTGCTCCTGCGTCTGCACACTTCTCGTGCCCCAGTGTCCGCTTCTCGCCTGCCTACGCCTCTTGCCGGTGCTCCTGTAGCCCGGGCGGCCCGCTCTCCATCCCTCCCTGGCTCTGCTCGGCTCGGCGCGCGCAGCCTCCCGGGCCCCGGCGCAGCGGCACCTGCACTGCCAACGGAGGCAGAGCGCAGCCAGGTCCACGGTGAAACCTAGCCGGCCCTATCCTGGTGGCCCGTCCCTGCCGACTGCCTATTGGACGTTGCCCACGAATCTAGGGACTGATTGGCCCAACTCTCTGTCCGTCGCTGCGCGAGGGAGGCGAGCCCATTTCAAGGTGCGTTGAAGTGTAGCGAGCCCAGCGCCGCAGAATCATGCGCATTGCCTGGGAAAAGGCGTTGAAGCGTCTTTGCTCTATTCTGTTCTCAGCTCACACTGCATGGCAAGTTTCTGATGAAATAAATGGTAGCTTTTCGTACTGGCCAATGGGACCCTAGGAGTCTCAATAACCTTTGACAGGTCCGAGGGGATAGAGCCCCCGCCCACCTAAAGAAGCCAACATCCGGTTTCTACCAAGAAAAAAAAAAAAGCAGTTCCCGGGAGGACCATGCTGATACAGGGGTAGGGAAACCCAAGCATCCTGGGGAAACTAGGGAACGTCCTTTGCTGGAGATCAATTCAAAGAGGTCATGTGATGTCTCCCCGCCCCCAACTCCCTTGCAAGCTCTTCTCTGAGAACACACTACCTCCACCAAACGTGGTGTTAAGTTAGGCTCCATTCAGCCCAAAGGCAGGAGGATGACTAAAATGACCTCTAAAAAGTCGCTAAATTTAGTATGAGTCATTGGATCAGCTGCGGCGAGTCACAGACCCCTCTGGAACACATGTGCACACGAACTGCCACCCCCACTGCTGGTCATCATTTCTCATGATTACTAAATCCCAACTCTGAGCAATTAAACTTTTTCCTCCTCTTTCTAAATAAATGCTGCTTCTCCTGCAAACAAATGCTGTTTCCCCTCCTACCTTACTCAGAGCCCAACCCCATTTTAGCAACATAAAGACAAGGTGGAGTTGGTGAGGATTAGGGGCTGAGGTGGAGAACCAAAGAAAGGGAAAGATCCTTCTCGTTCCTGCAGAAGACAAATAAGGAAGCCCAAAGAACTTCCTATATCCCAGGCTCTCTGCACCGGCATCTCTTCAACTCCTCCCCCAATACAGTTGTATTTACACAAGGAATAAATGAGTGTCATGGAGCCGTCTACAAGCATCTCACGCCAGCATGCTGAGGCTGCAGTGAAGATACATATTCTTTCAAGGACTGGAATCTGTGGTAAGGAGGGGCTGTTGGCCAGAGAAGAGGCAATGAAGGAGGGGCAATGAAGGAGAGCTCTCAGAAAGCAGAGTCCCGCTCTAGGGCACAAAGCTCCCCAAAGAACGACAAATAACCTTGCTACTGGAAAAGCAAATGTGTGCACATGGACTCATGCATCTCACATAGAAAGTGGCCTTAAACGGTGGAGGACCAGCCTTTTCGAAGAACTCCGCTCTCATGGCCACCCAGAAGATGAAAAGCTGAGGATCCTAGGCAGAGATGCTAACATGCTGATAAACTTTTATCTTCAGAATGTAATCTGGAGAACTGGACTTCTGAATATCTCTTGCTTGTCCATTCACTCTGCTCATGTGAACATACTCAGGATGTATCAGTCTGAGGCTATATTTCCAAGGGCCACTGCTTTAGGTTCTCTTTTCTGAGCCAAGATGCCTTTCCTGGGGCTTTGATAAAAAGCTGTGGACCTCACTGATTCACTTATTCTCAGGCAACATGCCTCAGAATAACAATTCAACCTCTAACACAACATACATGCATGTACCCATGAGCAAGTTTACATGCATTCAAACACATCCAGACTCTGGGTCCTAGGTCTGTTATGACTCTGGGATCCACTTGTAGGATGGGGGATGTGGCTAGGGTTTGGTTTGATTGTGACCTCACAAAAATTCATGTTGTTGGAGGCTTGATCCTCAAGGTCGAAGTACTAGGAGGATGGAAGCTCTAAGTGTTAAGTCCTAGGGGCTGCTGAGTCCTCACTCAGCAGTTAAGAACATGTACAGCTCTTGCAGAAGACTTGAGTTTGGTTCCCAACATCCTTATCAGGTGGCTGACCACCACGTGTAACTCCAGCTCCAGAGGATCTCACACCCCTTTACAGGCACTGTGCACAAACCCCCACACAGACACATGCATGTACGTATAGTTTAAAATAAATGAAGAGGTGAGTTCTGCTGAGAGGTCCTTAAATCACTGGGAGGCCGGCTATTGCAAGGTCATTCTCCTCGAGTCCTCCTGGTAGTTCTCATAAGAAGGTAGTCACAAGCAGAGCTGGACGCAGTGGCTCACGTCAATTATCCCAGCATTTGGAAGGTCAGGGGTGTGAGATCATCCTTAGCTACCCAGGAAACTTAAAGTCACCCTGAGATACAAGAAATCTTATTTCAATAAAAAGAAAAGAAAAGGCGAAGGGCTGCTATAAAGAGAGAAAGGCTGGGCCCTCCTTCTCTCCACCCGCTTCCTGGCTTGAAATCCAGACACTCTAATGCTATTGCCACCCTCTATATGTCTTGGGGCCTTCATCAGAAATAAACCCATGCAGGTACCACACCCATGCGCCTGCAGAACTGTGCGCTAAGTAAATCTTTTTTCTTCTTCTTCTTCTTCTTCTTCTTCTTCTTCTTCTTCTTCTTCTTCTTCTTCTTCATGGAGTCTACGTCCTTGGATATTTCACAATGCCAAACAAACAAGCAAGCAAAAACTAAGTGATATAACTGATGAGTACAGAATTCTCCCCACTTCATAAGCTCTGAGCAGCCATTTGACACCTATGGATTGATGTGCTGTGTCTTCTGAGGCTGGGGTATAGCCCCAGCTCTTTAAATCCTTGCGGTAGAAGAGACATACCTGTTTAACATCTATGAGGTATCTAGTCTGAGAAAGTTTCTAGTATCCCAGAAGCTGAGAAAACGATCCCACTATCCATTCCTGCCACACTTGCTTATTCATCCAGTTTGTCCTCAGAAGGATGGTGGTTTCAGAAAGGAAAAAGAGAGAGCATTAGAATTTAAAACAATAAACTGAACTAGGGAGTGTTCAAAGGAAACTATCTAAAGAGAATAAATTTCATCTGGAGAACCCTACTGGAAAGAGAACACAAGAGTGAAGGCAGAGAGGAAAGGGAAGAAAATTGAATCGAAAAGGGAAAAGTTAGCATCATAACCATTATCATACAAAATGTGTTGGTTCATTTCAGGTCAGATCAAGAGAGACGTGTTGTGGCAACTGGCAGAGAGGAATGGGGACGGTCAGATCTTTTCCTCTTGACATATGGCTGGGCATTTGATTCAGGAAGGATGGCAACCTCTCCATCCCTAGCAGAGACATCAAGCTGGATACTCAAGGCAAGCATGGACCCCATCCAAGAGGCATGTGAGGGATGAACACAAGCCAGTTCCCATGAATAGGTATACCTAGTTCATTGTGGACGCCCCTAATGAAGACAGCTAGCTGCTGTATACACATTGGGTATAGGAATATATGTCATCTTTTAGCCTCATAAAGAGTTTCACTTCTGGAAATACATAATTCTACTCTTATCAGTTATTCCAAGAAAAAAGATGCAGTAGCTACTTACTCTTACATGCCAAGAAATCCTCAGAGGACACATACATGTGTCCTACATGTGGCAGCTACATTTCCCTCTTTACATCCACTGAGCAATCAAACTAAAATCGGCAGCTTGTGCTTACCTTCTTCAGGGTGGGTGCTAACCTTCTTTGGGGTAGGACAGTGGTCGGGGGCAGCTCCTTACAAGAGAGGCTGTAAACCAAAGAAACTTATCCAAAATAAATTTTAAAATGCTTGGTGTTTATACAACTTAAAAACTGTTCTTGCCATATTTTTTTAAAAGTTCAAAATTATAAAATGACAAGAGTCACTTATTTGAGCAGGGCTTGCTGAAAACACCAAACATCGGCACCTGTGGAGCATGGACATCCTACTTTTGAGATGGTTCATGCACCTGGCTGTTAGCTGATTGTTAGCCAGGCATGTTCATGAAGGTTCATGTCTCATCCTCATGCAGACTTTTCTATAGGCTGCCTGGGCTCCCTCACAGCTTGGTGGCTGGGTTCCAAGAGCCAGTGTCTCAACAGAACCAAGTAGAAATACCCTTTATATCCACCTGTCCTGGATGACACAACCTCATGTACACAAGTGTGAACTACCTGTCAGGTTAAAAGGGAAATCATATAGATCTCGGCCTCCCCTTGCAATAAAACGTCTATGACACACTCTGGGATGAGCTTGTGGAATGGAGGTAGCATTGCAGCCATTTTTGGAATGGTACAATTTGCTGTGAAAACAGTCTTCAAAATAAAACCAAAAAAAAAAAACTCTGGAAGAAATCTCAGGAAAAATGATATTATGGAAATTACCTCATGCAATTATGGAAGCCGAGAAGTCTAACAATATACTGTCTAAAAGCTAGAGAACCAGAGAGGCTTTTAGTGTGATTCACTATGAGTCCTAAAGCCCAAGAGCAGGTATAAGTTATGGAATCTGAAGCCTGGGGAGCCTAGAGTTACAGTGTGAAGGGCAAGAGGTAGGTGTCCAGCTCGAGAAAAAAACAATTCACCCTTGCTCTTCTATCTTGCTCTCAGCTCTTAAAAGGTTTAACGATGCCCACTCGAAGTAGTGCAGGCAAAATTCACTGATCCTACTGCTCTACTACTAATTTCTTCACAGACATACCATAAAGTAATCTTTCATCTGGATAACCTTTAGACTAGCCGTTCTCAATATGTGGGTCATGAACACTTAGGGGCTTGCCTATCAGACAGCCTGTATATCATATATTTATATTACAATTCATAACAGTAGCAAAATTACAGTTATGAAGTAGCAACAAAATAATTTCATGGTTGGGGGTCATCACAACATGAACTGTACTAAAGGGGTTCCATCATTAGGAAAGTTGAGAACCACTGCTTTAGCCCTGTAGAGCTGACTCCTAAAAGTTAACCACCACAAAAGGGTTTGGCTACAATATCTGTGTCTAAGAATGCCCTCATTTTAATTCAAACTGCTACCGTGTTTCTTAGTCTTAGGGATGTACCGTTGACACCTGTAAAAGTCTAGCCAGCTTAAGAAGGCAGTGGCGCTTCCTTGTTTTCTCTAAATACAACAGAGAGACAGAATGTTTTAGAAGATCTTGGTATCAAAGCCTGGTAGAGCATGCCTTTAATTCCAGCACTTGTGACGCAAACAGGTAGATTTCTGTCAGTTGGAAGCCAGCCAGTATCATAAAGTGACACCTTGTCTCAGGCAGAAAGAAGAAAGGGGGAGGGAATAAGGAGTGAGGAAGGGAAGAAGAGAGGGAGGGGGAAAAAAAAGACAGAAAGAAAATGGGATGTGAAGTCTTCTCCACAGGATTGTGTGTTCGGGATTCCAAAATAGTGAAGAAGTTTTCCCAGAAGCACATGGGGTCATGGGCTCAAGCATCTGGCACCTTGAAACCAACGAAAAGTCCCTAGAAACCAAGGGTCAGAAAAATATACAAAATCATCAGGTCATGGTTACTGCCAGCAAAAGGGAGGCCAAAGACTTGGACTCAGGAAGTATCAGCAAAAAGAACTTCCCAGTGGTCAAGTAGACCCTGACCACAAGTTTCCAATCAGCACTGTGCCAGGCAATGAGGAGGACACAGCAAGGGCAAGCCACTTAGAACCCAAATAGACCCTTGAAACTGACCGTGTGAACAATTCCTATGCATATCTGTCAATGTGACGCCACAAGAAAAATAGTGGCCTGGTCCATTTTGGTGACTGTAAGAGAATATTCAAATAGGGGGGTGACACTTTTTCTTTATTCATTATTATTATTGGGGGTGTGCCGCATGTATGGTACATGTGAGTATGAGCACACATGCCACGGCATGTTTGAGGAGGTTAGAGGACAACCTTCAAAAGTCAGTTCTCTCCCACCCTCATGGAGTGCAGAACTTGGGCTCAGGTCATCAGCTTGTTGGCAAGCCCTTTTACTCACTGCTCCGTCTCGCCTTTTGTGAGAGGTGTGAGATCCAGAGAGGTGACTCAGTAGTCCACAGCACTTATTGCTTCTCTACAGGACCAAACCCTAGCACCCATGTCAGGTGGATCACTGACACCCAGAGGATCCAACACTCTCCTAAGGTCTTCTGGTACCAGCATACATACATACACACATACACAAAAATAAAAAACAAATAAATCTGTTGAAAAAGATGCTTGTTTAGCTCGGATTCAGAGAATAAAAATCTAAAGGCCCAGTAGCTTTTTTTTTTTTTTCGGTGGTTTACAAGATCTAATTGTAGATAGTGTCATAGCGGAAGCGAAAGGTCACATTGTCTCTTGCAAGGTCACATTGTCTCTTGCAAAACAAGAGACCAGAGAATGAGTCAAAGTGTGGACTCACTGTCACAACTCTCTATCACAAAAGCCCAGTGTCCTACAAGAACTACCTTTGTCCCTCCCAAGGTCAGTTCATGCAATGATCTGGCTCCTCTCACTATGTGCTACGTTAAAGATTTTACCACCTCTCAATACTGCCCAGTTGTGGCTACACTTCAACAAATGAACCTTTCAAGGACGAGCCACATCCACACAAGGTTGCCCAAGCTCACACTGCTGCAGACCTCCAAAAATGTGGCAGTGCAGGTGGGTGAGGTCTGACCTCAGTCTTCAGCAAAGAGAGAAGAGACCACTGGAGAGTAAGCTGTGGGTCTGAGGCCTGTCAAGGGCAAGAAAGAGGCCAAATGGTGAGCATCCCTACTGCCCACCTCAGAGTGGACATCAGTAAGTGAATACATAAAGGTAATAATAGAGTGACCTGCCTAAGCCAGTTTGTAACACGAAG
This sequence comes from Pachyuromys duprasi, assembly GCA_028658305.1. Taxonomy (NCBI): domain Eukaryota; kingdom Metazoa; phylum Chordata; class Mammalia; order Rodentia; family Muridae; genus Pachyuromys; species Pachyuromys duprasi. Next base: position 20,453,427 of record CM053747.1, on the reverse strand, counting down.
AAGCATCCATGTTAAGAACAGAAGATGTGTTGAGGAAATGAGGAAACTGGCCGGCTGAGGAGAGTGAGACCAAGGCAAACTGAGTGACATGGGTAAGTACAGGGTTAATAGATAGAGAGGTGACAAATAAGGTTTGGTCCTATGGAAGGGCAGAGGAAAAAAGCATCACTTCTGGTTCCAATGAAACCAAAGGCACAAAGGCTGGGAGTCAAATAGGCTCCTGCAGTGCTGTGAGAAGTCTGTAATTCTGCTGTGAACCCACAGATGGACAGGCTGGGAGAGGAGAACAGGCCCCGAGGCCACAGCTGGAGAGTTTGTGGGGGTCTATTTTTGGCACCCATTCGACCCCAGACCTCTCATTCCCGGACCCCTCCACGCTTAGCTCTCAACTCTACACAAAGGGGCCTTGTGTGGGAGTGCCAGTGGATGCAATGCATCTTTATATCATCGCCTACCCTCCCCAGAGCCTTGGCATGAACAGTGCTTCACCAGGTGCTGGAGACAGGAAGGGAGGGGCTGGGCACCAGACAGGAGCCAGAGGGCAGAGGAAAGCAGCAGTCCCATATCATCCCCACCCACCCCCACCCCACCATCCCTGCCTGTTGGACAACCCTCCCATCAGCATCTCCTGCCTGTTCCTCTCTCTCTCTTTCCTCCGCTTCCATGGCCCTTCTAACACAAGCCCTCTTCTCACTTCCTTCCTTCTCTTCTTCTCTGTCCTCCTCTTGCTGGGCTGCGGAGTCAGGGGAACCTAGAGACAGAGCCTGATTTACTCTTGGCAAACATCCAGGACAAAACATACCACAGCAACAAGTTTCCATGGTGTTGGACACAAGGCAAATGAGGTCTAGGGAGAGATTGCCGGCCTCAGAATTGTAAGTCCTGAGCCTCACCCCTGCTTCATCCCAACAGTGATACATCCTTAAATAAGACCTTTAGCCTCTCAAGGCCATGCTGAGAATTCTGTCAGTGACCAATCAATCATTCAGTCACCACCATTGGAACTTTGTCACGCCCCCTCAGCAGCTTGTACACCATGAGCACACAGAATACCTGGGGTATGCCCCCCGCCTCCACATGGTCCCTGCCTTCATACAGCTTGCAGTTAAGAGCAGTTAAGGCTGCTCAGGAAAATGGTGCATATTCGGGCATTAACGGAAGGCCAGTCCAATGTCAGAGTTCAAAGACAGCTATGCCCACAAGGTATACCGGATTCCAGGGGGAAAGGCACAATGTAGGCTCTGGAATGTTCCATGGACTATAGCTGATGTGACTCCATTTGAAAGTAAGAAGATAGTGCTGAATGCCAACGCCTGCCCTCCGCCAATGTCTATTCCGGGTAAGTAGAAACAGGGGACAACAGAAGAATGCAGACTCATCCACACACAAGGCAGTTTGCTGAAGTGAAAGATAAATCATGATGTTATTCAGGGCCCTGACTCCTGAGAGATCAGAAAGTAGGTGCCTGTATACATAGCAAGGGAGGGGAGGAAGAGAGACAGATAGACAGACAGACAGAGACACAGAGAGAGACAGAGAAACTCGATCCCTTTCTAGGAAACCAAGCTAGAAAAGTAAAAGCCTGTGGGCTTGTGTGGGCACAGCTGCCTGGTAGGAGCCTGAGAGGAGGCCATTTGAGTCTCTGAAAAGAGAGTTTCATGGGAAACCTAGCACAATGAGCTGATAGAAGGAAGAATGTGGAGAGAAAAGGACAGAGGGGCAGGCTGCCACGAGCGCTGCTTGCCTGGCAACTTCCCAAGGTTAATCGAGGGGCACCAAGCAGACTCTCCGACATTCCAACACGAGGGAGGCTGGTTGAGCCGTTACTGTGAGGAGAGGGGGGCCTTTCTCTGCCCTAGGCTACTGTCCCTTCTGGAGGCTCTTTGAAGCATGAGTCCTACAAAACCCATGGTGGGTTTCGGGGCAGGGCTACCGCTCATCATCCGAACAGATAATCTACTTCTGGCTGACAGGCCCTAATGCAACTGTCCTTGGACCCTGAGGTGACAGCAGTTAGGAAACCTCTATACACAGACTTCCATAAAGTCAACTTTCACTACATAAGTGATGGACATTTTTGAAAGAGTATGAAGGGAAAAGGAAGAGGAGAAGAAGGGATATCAGAGACAGAGAAACAAGGCATATACTGTAGGAGAAAATGACACTCTCAGGGCTTTTTTTTTTCTAGGATGAAGGGTTTAGCACAAACAGAAATGCTGGGCTCTTGAACACATAAAGCAGCGTACTGAACAAACACTAGCTCAGAGGGCATACATGTGTGCTGGAGCACATGTATCGGAACCCACATGTCAATGTGGGACACTCTGAACATAGATTGGCAGGCAGAATCCCTGTAGATCACCACATGTGCGTGCATCACCTACAGAGTCCGTTCATATGCCACAGCAACTCTGTGGGCAGGTACTGCACTACCTCTGATATCGTGGGGCGAACACACACTAAACCACAGCACATGAGTTACCCGTGGTCTGCCCCAACAAAACTCTCAGCCTGGGTGTCCTCAAAACACTCCTCATTTCTTGCCTGAAGGCTGTCCCAAGGGTACATCCCCATACAAAACACACCCTTTTCATACTCACATAGTACCCAATGTCCAGGTTGACCTGTACTTCATTTTAATTCTGGTTTGCAGGGTACCCATTTCCCCTAGCTACAGATGCCAGGGAACACCCACCAGCAGGTGGCGCCATCGGGAGCCTCTTGGAACCAAGAGAGGGACTAATGAGGACAAATTACATGTCTCGAAGAAAACTTAGTCTATTCCGGTGGGTGAAGAACCCTTTTTACTGTGCCAGGGCCAAGCCCTGGAAATGAATTTGTCAGGCATTCAAGCCAAGGATGACCATTCCCAGGAAGAAGAGAAAAAGGCACAAAAAACAGCACAGAAGGAGGACACACGAGAGCCATTTGTGTAAGCAGTCGGGACTGGACACACATGCACATGTGGTAAGTCTTCATGAACACTTGAGTGCTGCACTATGATAGTGGAAGTTATTTGTGTTTCAGTGGATACGGGTAAAGTAGGTGTGTAAAAGCTTGAGGATTTGGGGGGATGGGCCGTGTCAGGGTCATGTACAAACCTGTGCAGGTGATGCTATGTAAAATGAAAACCAAGCTAGCTGGAACTCTCACAGCCACACCATCAGCACTGTGCAGGCCACAATTGTTAGCCTCCGCCCACATATCCCCCACCGCACACACTTCAGACACACACACACACACACACACACACACACGATCACAGCACCCACGCAGACAGGTACCATGCTGCCACATACAGACCTGCTCGCCCACACACTCTCACACACATATATACGGCCCCAGAGAGAGCCACAGGAACACATATAATTGCCGCAAAGACACGCACTGCTCGGCAAGCACACATGCAGGTGTGTGCTCTTGCTCTCACACATCCGGTGCTGTATCTGTAAATTCTCATGCCCTCACACCCCAGAGACATTGAAAGAGAAGAGACTCCCCTGTTTTGTGCAGCATCCTAAGGGGACCTGTGAAAAATGTATAAGCAGGAAGCCTCCTGGTCTGAGGAAAAAGGGCAAGGGGGGGGGGCAGAAAGGGGCTGATATCTGTATATCCTGCTCCCAGCCCCTCCAGATTCCTCAGCACAGTGGCCGGGACCTCTACATCAAAGACAGAGCAACCCCTGGCATCTCCTCAGAAGCGGAGTCTGGAACCTCTCACTGCATCCAGAAGGGCATCTGCAGTTAGAACCAATCCAACCCCTTTGATTAGGGAAGCTTATAAACAAGGACAAGAGTCGATGCCACCCACGGCAGTTGTGAGTCACAAAGCACCCAGCGTTATGCCTGGCACATGATAGGCTCTCTGCAGGAGTGGTAATACCTTAGATTTCTATACCATCAATTCTCAGACTGGAAGGGGGCGGCGGTTAGGAATGGTCTGTGTGAAGCACACTAAGTAATTTGGTGACTCAGCATTTCGTGTCTCAGGGCTATAAGCCAGGAGAGCTTCTCACACCAACCTTGCCAACCCACGTGATCCAAGAAAATCACCTTCCCCGTCTGAATCTCAGTTTCCCCTTTAAAGACTCAGTCACAATAATAGCACTTACTCAATTCAAGCCTTCCTTGGGCTAGGCATGTCATAAACACTTCACAGAAAAAGGAAACCTTTAAATCCTCATGGTAAAAATGCTCTCCTACTTGCTGTACTTTGCAGAAGAAGAACTGAAAGCACCTGTCCATGAGCCATGGTTGGAGATGAACCCACACAGCCATCAACAGAGTCCATGTTCTGAATAAGGACGCTGCACTAGCTCCTTGGTGGCATGTCACGTGCATCAAATGACATAGTGGGTATCGACGTGCTTTGAAGACTGCAACGCATTATACATGTGTAGATATATTGTTATGCATTCCAGCCTGGCTCACGCCTGAGTAACTGCATAAAGAGTGAGAACCACACAGAATACAGGAAACAAGATGGAGATGAGCACCATCTGTGACCGGCACACTGTACCAAGAAGAGAGAAGTGGGTAGAGGGTGCCCATGAATCTTTGCGTGGCTCCTGCCTCTTTAGCCAACCCATCACTAGCTAGGAGGTGAAACTATTTTTCTATTAGAAAGAAAAATTTCGAGCCACCCTAAAAATCCTTCTTTTAAGTATAATCGTTGCCTTAACGATCTCTTTTTTCCTGAAAGCACCTCCTGCCACCACTTTTCAACCAAATTACCTAGAACACAATAGTCCCGGGACAGCTCTCAGAGCGGAATAGTCAAGAGTCTTCACAGAACTGGAGAAGGTGTCATTAATGCTCCAAATATCGGGGCATGGAGCCTGGAACATTTTTGGCTAATTCTGTGAGAGAAATGAAAGCCCTGGGCTCTGTTCTTGGTTCCCACGCTGGTTCATTCCTATATGACCCATAGGTTCCTGAAGAAGGTGACCTAGTTCTCAGAAGAGAATCACGTGCTGTACCCAGGGCAAACCCCATCTCTTTAGAAAACACACCTCTCAGCCGAAGGTGGCTTGCACATAGGACAGAAAGGGTGGATGGAACACTGCCCCCAATTCTTATGTCCACCCACCCCCATCACCTTTACTCTCCCATATCCCTGGAAACCTTCCCCTTCCCCGGGCTGCCCACCCCCTTCCCTCCCCTCCTTGATGAATCCATTAGCACAGAGTTCTTTTCTTGTGCTCTTCAAGCTGGCGAAGCGATCTCAGGCGTTTAGTGACAATGGCTGCGAATCTGTCACCATTAAGCAGAGCAGTGAAGGCACCAACCATGCAATATGGCTCTTGTTTCTTTTCCAGTCCCGCTCAGGACCACCTCCTTACATCTTAAGGAAGACTCCCTTCAAAAACCAAAGGAGCAGAGTCTTAAGGAACCTCCATAAAACCAAAGGAGGCCAGCAATGAGGGAGGGGTGGGAGGGCTTCCCATTAACCCTCAGACCAGCCTAAGCCTCAGAATTGTCACTCTGTCTTTCCTGCTTCAGTCTTAGTGTAGACAGACCCTCTCTTCTGAATATCCTTTTCTTCCACACAGGCATTCAGGGTATATCACCACGCACCCTTCCTTCTTAGTAACCCTTTGCTCGGCTTGTACTCTTGCTTCACAATCATCTCTCCTTCACTCCCTGATGCCATGTCTCCAAATATGCTTCATGAGGCACCTGCATGAGAACAGCCAGAACATAGGATAATGTCTCGGTCTCTGAAGAGTGACCCCAGAACATCTGAGTTAGAACTCGGGCAGGGGTAGTAGGACTTCAAAACCCGCTCCCTGCAAACCTCTCTGTGACTTAGGTATGTAGCAGTTTGACACAGAACTGCCCTGATACTAGCAGGACTTGTCCTCCCAAAGCCACCTGGATCACTTCCTGCTCCATCAGTGTTCCTTCAGATAAATAAGACCCTAAAGAACACACAAACCCTATAACTTGTTTGAGGATCTCAGTGTCATGGGGGCCCCTGTTACAGTTTAGAATTAGACCCGGTCTTGAACCTATGGCCGCTGAGAACCTGCAACAAAGATTCTGGCAAACCATCTTGCATACTTGCCTCTGTCTCCTTGGCATTGATGGAGTATGGTACCTGCCTTCTCACCTCATATTTATGAGGTAAGAACCAAATGAGAGGGCAAATGTGAAAACATGTCAAAAGGCAGCAGCTTTGAATAGATAACACACGCATCGATTACTAGGTAAGGACCAAGACATGGAGTGTGTGTCAGAAGATCCCATTAACACACAGTAGAGCAGCGATGATAAAACATGGGTAGCTCAGCCTTCAGTCCCCAGCACTCCCCGGGGAAAATCTTCTCTAAGCATGGTCCTGAGCACAGTAAAGAAGGCAGGGAAGATGCCATGTGCTAAGAGGACTTCTTGGAATTTCTTGGAACAAGCTTCCCCTGCACCCATGCCCTTGGACTTCTTGGAACAAGCTTCCCCTGTGTCCATGCCCCACTCTGCCCAGGAGCCCAGCTGCCTCCATCAAAGGCAGTGGTCCCAGTCCTCTGCATCAGCCACTCTCCCACTAATTACTCTTTACACACTCCGGCGCCAGGCCCTCCAACCAAATTACAATTGATTCTTCACTCCTCCCAGATCAATGCCATTGACCCAGAACAGAGAGGACAAATCCAAATTTGGCCTCTGGGAAGCAAACATTCCCCAGGCCAAGGCCAGCAGAGATGCCTTCCCACAATGCAGTGAACATATACACACATACATGTGCACCCACACTTGCCCAGGAAGTGCACTGACTCATGGATGAATATGTGCACCAACAGCTCTGGTGCTCCATGGACAGGATATCCACATGTAGACAAATATAAAGTTCAATATACACCATGAGCACCCTTATGTCTACCTAAATATGTATCCAAGAAGCGCATATACACATGTTTAGCTGGAAGAAGAGGCACTTTGGTAGCACATGTGCTAGCCAGATGATGCACAAAATTCAAGAACATCTAAGTCTTCCTTCTGGCTAGGCTCCTGGCTTCATGCTCAGGAGCACACACTGTCATGGAGGGGATGAGCCCAGCATACTGTGCCTACCTCTGAGCAGAAGCTCTTCTGCCAGTTGTGGGAGACTCTGGTCTTCCTCTTCTGGACCGTATCTTGCCTGCTCATCTCTCTGTAGGTGTCAGACACATACCCAGCCACTTCTCCACCAGGCAGAACCATTACAAACTCCAAGATAAGAGATCCTTGAAAAATAGCTCAGATGGTTGGAAAGAAGTAGCCAACCGTACAGATGCCAACTCAGTCAACTACCACCAGTGCACCCCTGTCCAACACAGACATGGAATTCAAGCATAGAGAGAAAACAGAATGGACACCCACTCAATAATGCCCAGGCCGTTGCCTGTGGCCTCTGATTAAATTTGTTCCTGCTCTGTGGTCAGTTTTGTTACTCCAATGCATGTGCACGCACACACCCGTGGCCTCCTTTGAGTCCATAATCACAGACACAAAGAACATGATAAGTGGAAAATCCCTCGGAGATTATTAAGGCCTTCCTGGTCACACACTCTCAATGTCTAAATTTCCTTAATGACCTTCTCCAAAAATAATTGTCTATCTTAATGAACATGTTCACAGACACCATAGAGAATGACAAGTTTTTAAAGAATTGTGTGTAGGCCTGTAAGCCTGTACGAGTTTATAGTCAATGTATGCATGAAGGATCCCAGAGAGGCCAGGAGAGCACATCAGATCCCCTGGAAAGAGATATGGAGGAGGTTGTGAGCTACCATGTGGATGCTGGGAACCGAACCCCTTCTTCTGTAAGAGCTGTAAACACTCGTAACCACTGAGCCATCTCTCCAGCCCCAAGAGTGGAGACCTGTAAAGCATTTAGTCTTGTGGCTGAGCAGCTTCAGAATCTTTCAAAGCAGAGTCAGTTTCCCTTGCCTGGGGTGCACCAATTGTCACAAAGTAAAGGGAGTCATGTAGTCTAAATGGCAGGTCATCTTACTGAAGCTATTTAAAACAAAGGCCATTTGTTTTTCTATTTACATTATCCTATTTGTGGGAAAGGGAATGATAAACAGATGATTGCAGCCTCCTGTAAATATATGTATATGTATATATATATATGTGTGTGTGTATGTATATATGATCTTGAAAAAGTCTGAGATACCTATAGTCGGTAAAAGAACCCCTTCCCTTTCATGTTTCATCTCCTCTTAATTTGTCTGAGTAGCAGTAAGGAAACTCTTGGGTCCCACTAGGCCTCATATTCCCTGTCAATAAAATAAGTTAATAGGATTCCAGCAGTGATGGGAGTTTATGGAGCACATTCTCAGTGCTGTGTAGGCCCCTAGGACAGTGATTCTCTACCTGTGTGTTGAGACCACTTTGGGGGTCACATATCTGATATCCTGCATATCAGATATTTATATCACGATTCCTAACAGTAGTAAAATTACAGTTATGAAGCAGCAACAAAAATAATTTTACAGTTGGGGGGTCACCACAACATGAGGAACTGTGTTCAAGGATTGCAGCATTAGGAAGGTTGAGAACCACTGCCCTAGGAACACCCCAAAACCTTCACTCCCACATAGAAAGTGAAGATATCCAGCCTTGTGATCTCCTTGTGTGGCATTCAAATCGTCTCTGGGGAATCCATTCCCACCCCTCATTCACACAGAATTTTGCAGCCCATCCTTGAAAGCTGAGGACTATCAACCTAACAGAAGCTCTCATACTCTCCTAGTTGTAAGTCCTTAGAATGAGAAGTTTTCTTGCCATCCGTCAGTCCTTTACAGACCAAAGCAATTGAGAATTTTAATGGAGAAGAGGCATGGGGTCCTAGCATCCACATGTCCTCATCACTGCCAAATCATCTATACAGAAAGGCTGGAAAGCATTCCCAAACTACCTGGCAGCCATAATTCTTTTGGGTGTGAATCTGATTTAACTAATTGTATATACTATCACAAGATCTGAAAGCCAAGCAGAAGGCAGAAAAATGCTTCCTGCAGCTTGGGCAGCTGATGATGGTTCTCGGGGTTGGAATAGTCTTTTAGGACAAGCCAGTGCTCACTGTTTATTTTCTCAGTTTCAAAATAAGCTTATAGGAGCCTCTTGATCTAAGTGCCTAATCCTTCTAGTGCCTCTCCCATCTCCACATCTCCAGGAAAGGCTTTTCAAAGGCCAGAAGAAGCTCTAATCCAAATGGGCATAGCCCCAATGGCAGCCTGAGTTACCGTTTTCCCAGTCCTCTGTTGTTTTGGAAGTCAGCCTGGTATTCTCAACCCTCGACCTACTTCTGTCCCAGCGATGATTGCTTAAGTCTGACAATTCTGTATTAAACCCCTTTTTGCTAGAGCTACCTAGAGTCTTCTCCTTCGCTGAACCTTGACATAAAAGGTACAAACTGAGCTAAGAACAGTTTATGGTGTCAACCCCACTCAGCAGATATTTAGTGAGTGTTAAGCATTTAACCGGCTGCTGTAGCTATAGTGACAGTATGGAGAAGTAATCTCTGTAGCAGGAAACTGCTGTCCTCACGCGGTTTGGAGAGGAAGACACAAAAAGAGGAGAAAGAGAGATACACCAACAAGAATCAGAAAAAAAGCACAATACTAGAATAAGCCACAGATAGTCCCTACTTACAGTACTAATGCTTTAATAAATTTGTTGTAAAATAATAATAATAATAATAATAATAATAATAATTCAAAACTACATCTAACACAGCACAGTGGTACATTGCTACATTCATGAGAAGGAAGATTCTGAGTTCAAGGCCAGCCTAAGCCATATAACAAGGCTGTCTTCTGCATGTAATACATCTAGCCTACCAAGTTGCATAGCTTAGCAACACGTTGCAATTTGTAGGTTTATATCGGTAAAAATCACTGCCACTCCCAGCATCTCAAAGCAATGGCACACTGCATTCTTCTATCCTGGGAAAAGATCAAAAGTAAGGGTTCATGTATCAGTGACTCATTGTGGGATGTGGGGTACTCTCAGGAATCGCTTTCCTTACACTTAAGAAATAAGAACAGTACAATGGAAAGATAGGGTTTCATCTGATGTCTTCGCTCTGCTTCCCTTTGGAATTTTGGAGCATGAATAGCCCCACAGATAGGTCCCAAACTGAAGAAAGGGCCTTCAGTAACCACAGCAGTCGGTCACTGCTACGGGTCACTTGGGTGGGTGTGAGTTCTTAGGCATTTCCTTAAGGGAAGGCCACAGCTGTGAGCAGTAGCACTGTATTCTCAGAGCCATGGAGGGAGGGGGAGAGGAACCCAGTAAAGAAGCCTGGGGGAGCCTGACTGCCAGAAGTATAAAGTAGCAAATGCACTACAGGATGACTAGGGAATGAGAACTGGACAGAATGGGGTCAAGGGAAAGAGCAGGTTCCTAATCTGGCTGCCTTTCTGCTCCATTAGCTGAACCAGAGCTGAGGGTGAGCAGATTCCCATCAAAACAGAGAGTACCTTATGCATGCAGGGGTTTGGGGATTAATAATAGGCTCAATTAATTAAGCAACATATAGCTGCAGGGTATGTTTTTTACTTTGTGCCATAAACAGATGTTGTTTAGATGGCCATGAATTTTGAACCATGCATGGGACCTATGAGCCACTGGCAGGCCCATTATTGACACACAAGAGGGCATGATAGAGAAAAGACATCTGGAGCTATGTTCACAATACAAAAAACATGACACTCAGATGGGCCAGAACTGTACCTATTTAGCATGTCCAAGGAGCCAGCAAGAACCTGGCACCTTTTCTTTTGTTTCTTTCTCTCCTTCTCCCTTTCTTCCTTTCTTCATATTTATTTATTCATTTGTTTGTTTATTGGTACTAGGAAGTGAAGTTAGGGTCTTGCATAGGGTACCCAAGATCCATATATCTGAGCCACGTTTCCAGCCTTCACACCCTGCCCCTCTTTTTGAGCAGTCTATAAGGACACCTTGTGTATCCCGTTCGGGAAGGTAGCACTGTCTTTCCCAGAAGGCAGAGATGGACAAGAAAAGCCCTGTGCTGGAGATCCAGGCAGGGCAGCCTAGTGAAGACCCAGAGCCAGAAGCAAAAGAGTGAGCTGACAATCTACAGAGAGACCTGGGTACCGGACACTGTAGCCATGGAGAACAATAAATACCACAGTGACCTGCTTCCCTGGATTATCTTTCCAGGGAAATGACATCATGGCTCTGTGCTGCCTGCCTGCTTATGGAGCACCAATCTTGTCTCTTTTAAAATCAACTCTAAGGCAGAAATCGTGGACCCCAGCTCTCTACTCCCAGCATAGCTCTGAGACAACAGCTGACACACCAGGAAAGCAGGCATCTGGACCATTCAGCAGAAGTCTTAGCTTCTCTCTCCTCAGTTTGCCATCCCTGCCATTTCCCGCTGTGCTGGCAATGAGCAGGTGAGAACTCTCCTCAGAGTGGAATTGGGCCCATGAGAGCATCAACTCTGTTCAAGAAGAGTAAGAGACAGCAAGAGTCCAGAGAATCTGTCCCTTTTTTAATGCATTGGACCAGATCAGTAAAACAAATATCTGGTGCCACTGTCCCCAGGTCCTGGCAAGTATCCCACTCATGTCCTGAGTGGTGGCTCCCTGATCACCCTGCTGGCATTTTACATTGTCTCAATTTGCTGCATAAGCAACAGCTAAATTGGCTGCTATTTACATGGTGACCACAGAGCTAGATCAGTAAGAAAGGGCTGTAAAAGACCTGGGAGTATTCTCACAGGGTAGTCACTAAAAGGTGAAAACCCGGAGCCAGGAGAGAAAGGAAAGAGAGGATCCAGGGCAGCAGGTCACTGTGGTACTGTTCCTTCTTGATGGGAAAATGGGTCTCAGGCACCAGAGACCAGAGACACGGATGGCAGGAAGGCTGCCAAGAAGGAAGGAGGTGTGTGGAGGAGACACAAGCAGGCAGTCTGCCCAGCTCAGATGGTTGTCCCTCATCAGTAGCTCAGGGTGAAAATCTGCCTCGATTTCCTCTCATATTCCTCATGTGTTCCACAGGAAGTGCCTTTGGGACATCGCTCCTCTCCCAGCAAATACATCCTTGGTCCCATTCCAAAGACTTCAGAAGTGCTTGTTTTAAAAACCTTGGTTAACTCTGGGGTCTTAGAGAGACCAAAATGCCTATTCCCTTATCTCCAGAGACTTACACATCTATCTCCTTTTCCTATTCGTCAGTACATTATCATAGAAGATAATGCAAATCAAAAAAACCCCAAGCCGGAACGCCAAAATCCTCCAACCATGACACTCTGGGGCTGCACTCTCAGCCCCTATAGCATTCCTGCACACATGTATTCAGGCTACAGCGTACAACCCACAATGGCCCCTGAGGAGCAGGTATTTTTCAGCTAGGACTGACTAGATACAGGCGTCATCCCATCCTTCTCTTCAGGTCTATATCCATTTGAGCCACAAAAAGGGGGGGAAGGGGGAAAATCCACACCAGAATGCCACAGGGAAGCACAACCTTTTCTCCTTCAAACCCAGAGCCTAGAGGCTCCTGGTATGAATCCACGAGTCAGGACAGCCCGCCAATAGGAAAGAAAAAATCCTAGGCCACCAAAGTCTCAAGGACAGAGACCATGCTTTACTATAAACAAATCCTTTTTGCCACTTGGCCCACAGAAACCATCTGTGAAGTGAGAGAAAGAACAAGGCAGCAGGGAAATCTTGAGGCTTCCTTGCAGAGAAGAGCTGAGTCGAGGTGGGTCACCGGGGTGTGCAGCACCTCCTCCCCACACCCCCAGAAATGGGTTACACTGCCTAGCTTCTCCATCTTCAGGGTCTTCTTACTCTCACCTGAGCTAACAACAAAAGAGGGCCAAACTGCTGGTGCCGTGGGAGGCTGCAAATGGCGTTTCCTGTGGGTATTATTCTCAGACTAATGTTGTATGAACATAGCTCTGCCTGGTGATTACTATATTATTATATGTTAATCATACGCTAATGATACACACTCACCCTTTTTCTCTCCTTAGTCTGTGCAAGTTTCCACCTAGATTCTGCTGCACCTGTTTGCTCTCCTTACACCTATACCCAATCCCACTTTCAGGGACCAGACCAGTCTTTAGTACCCCCTTTTACATAAGAAGGTCATTTTCTTGTGTCTAAGGACAGGATAAAGAGTTCCCAAGGCCTGTGAGGGCAAATCCTTCATACCCACTAGCCCTCTTCCTTGTCCTCGAATGGCACGGTCTAGGAGGTGAAATGAGGTCCAGAGATCTGGGTGTGGGGGTACATCCCTTTAATCCTGCCATTTGGGAAGAGAGGGTAAGATGATCATTATTTTGAGTTCTACACAGCAAGTTCCAGAATCATCTGGGCCATATAATGAGACCCTGTATAAAAAAAAAAAAAAGGCAAAAATATCCAGAATAAGTGGGAAATAATTTGCACAGTTCCCAGAAAAGGAAAGTAAAGCTTGTACCATGGTCATTTGGGGCATGTTATGTCATACAAAGTCTGATTTAGCATGGCTTGGAGTCAGGTATTTATTAGCTTAATGAATATCTGTTTAGCCTTTACTTGGCAAATTCGTCAGACAAGACTCTAACTTCATCAAACTTTATTTCTGAGGCTTAATGCTAGGCTTCAGGAATACAGCACTGAAGGGGAGATCAGAGACCCCAGTAGGGAGTTACCTAAAGGGAAATAACGGTAACCTTGAGAGAGAAAACGCTTCCCTGGTCCCGAAGAAGGCAGGGTCTCATCGGAAAGGCATACAGATGAACTCAACTGAGCTGACCAGCAAAGCAAGTATACTGCTTAAGGGCTTACGGAGTTACAGGAGATATCCTTGAATGTCTACATCTGTGCAAGGGCTCAAACTCTCATCTGCGCCTTCTGTTTTGCCCTTGAAACCCTGGAAATTTTTAAAGAGCCCTTCTATGCCACAAATCCACAATCCAACCAGGACATAGAATATATCTCCACAATATGGTACATATAAAGTTCTGTGCTCACATGACCAGAAGAAGCAAACAGCTGGTGATGAAGATGCTGGAGACAAGAGGCCTCCAGGCAAGAGGATGGGTCACTGACCATATACTGAGCCCAAGCCATGCCAGTTTATTTGCAAGATACTGTCATAGCAGGAATTTGTTTGCCCTACTCACCATTCTCTCAGCCAGGCAATCTACAATGTGGCTTTTAAAGAGTCCTCTTCCCCAGGGCTAATCACCAGAGAAGTGATGTAGTGTAACTCCCAGTGCTATATGACAAAGGCATTGTGGCTTCTGCCTAGTCTCCTGGATTGCTCAGTTGAGGGAAAAGCATTGCCATAGCATGAAGACACTACAGCAAAACTCTAGAAGAGTCTGTGTGCATGAGGACTGAAACCCACCACTAAGAGTCAGATCTGACTCATCAGGATATGAAATGGTGTATGCTGAAAGTCATGCTCCCCAGCTATGTGAGGACACAATGAGGCATCCTCAGCCTCAGTCAGGCTGTTAGATGATGGTAGTCCCAGCTGACATCATGAGGCAGCCCGAGACCTAAACTGTCTACTGTTGCCACTCTTGAATTTCTGATTCACAGATACTAAGAAGTAATAAATGGTATGGTTGTTTTAAAGAAAAGCAATGGTATAGTAGTTTTAAACTACTAGGTTCAAGATAACATGTTATACAACAGAGATAACTAGTACATATACCTAGCAATAACAGTTTCTGGAACACAGGATATGTTCAGAAAATGCTGGATGAATCATGAATGATAGGGTTTCTAACATGACTATAAGTCAAACATTCTGACTACTGATGAAAAAGAGATCATGACTCTCTCTCTCTCTCTCTGTGTGTGTGTGTGTGTGTGTGTGGCATGAAAAAAAGGAGTAAGGAAAGGAAGGAGAGATTGATTGATTGGTTGACTGACTGATTTTTAAGGAACTGGCTCATGCAACTGAAACAGCAAATCCAAAGTCTGTAGCACAGGCTAACTGACTAGAGACCCAGGGAAGACATCAAGCTATATCTCAGGGCTGTCAGAAGAATACTCTCTTCTTTGGGATAAATAGGTCTTCCCCCCCACCCACACACCCTCTTTTCTCTAATTAAAAAAAAATTTTTGAAACCAAGCATGGTGGCGCACACCTGTAATCCTAGCAATCAGGAAAGGAGAGGCAGGCAGATAGATCTTTGTGAGTTCGACACCAGACTGGTCTACAAAGCAAGACCAGGACAGCCAAAGCTACACGGAGAAATCCTCTCTCAAAAAACAAAAACAAAAACAGATAAAAATTGACAGGGTCTCTTCTCTACATCGCTCTGGCTGTCTTGTAACCCACTCTGTAAGACCAGGCTGCTCTTAAACTTACAAATCCACCTGTCTCTGCCTCCAGAGCAGAGTGCTGTAATTGAAGGAATGGCATAACCATGCTCTGCTGCCTTTTATTTTTCTCTTAAGATATCTACTTGATTACAGTGTCGGGAGTACTACAGCTCAGATCTTCAATGTCCTCAAAAGGCCCATGTATCGAAGGCTTAGTCATCAACTTGTAGTATTATTGGAATGTGGAGCCTTTAAGAGTTGGGGTCTACAGAAAGACAAACATGGTATGTACTCACTTACAAGTGGATATTAGCCATAAAGTACAGGATAACCATGCTACAAACCACAGACTGAAAGAAGCAGAGTAACAAGGAGGACCCTAAGGAGGATGCTTGAATCACACTGAAAAGGGGAAATAAAATAGACATCTGGGGTGGAGTGAGGTAGGGAACTGGATGGGAAAGGGGGTTGGGAGGAGAATGGGGGGATCAAGTGTAAGGAGGATGGTGGAGGAAAGAACTGGGAGAGAGAACTGGAATTAGTGTGTGTGTGTGTGTGTGTGTGTGTGTGTGTGTGTGTGTGTGATCTCTGGGACAAGCTAAAAATCTAGGACAGTGGAAACTCCCAGGAATCTGTGAGGGTGACCCTAGCTAAGACTCCTAGCAACAGGGGATCTGAAATGTGAAACAGCAACCAGGCAAGACTTTCAATGGGAAAATGGGGATACCATCCCAGCCATAAAACTTTTGACCCACAATTTTTCCTGCCTATAAGAGGTGCAGGGATAAAGAGGGAGCAGAGAGTGATGGAATGGCCAGCCAGTGACTAACCCAACTTGAGTCCCATGCCATGAGAGAGAGCTCACCCCTGACACTATTAATATTCTGCTTGGAGACAGGAGGTTAGCATAACTGTTGTCTGAGTGGCTTCACCTTGCAGCTGATGAAAACAGATGCAGGGACCCCACAGACGAACATTAGGTGGAACTTGGAGAATATCATGGAGAAGGGGGAGGGAGGGTTGAAAAAGCCAGAGAGGCCAAGAACACCACAAAATAACCTACAGAATCAACTAATCTGGCCTATAGGGGCTCACAGAGACTGAGCCAGCAACCAGAGAGCATGAATGGGATGGCTGTAGCTCTCGCATCCCTGTATGTAACAGACATACAGCTTGGTCCTCATGTGGGACCTCTAACATCAGGAGTAGGAGCTGTCTATGATTCTGTTACCTGCTTTTGGATCCCTTTCTCCTAACTGGATGGCCTTGTCTAGCCTCAATAGAAGAAGATAATCCCAGTCTTACTGCAACTGTATATGCCAAAGCGGGTTGCTATCCATGGGAAGCCTACCCTTTTCTGAGGAGAAAGGGAGGTGAGCATAGGAAGAGGGGAGGAAAGAATAAGGAACTAGAAGGAGAGGAAGGAGGAGGAGCTCCAATAGGATGGAAAGGGATGGGAAGTTAATTAATTAATTTAAAAATATTAAATTAAAATAAGAGTTGGGGTATAATGGAAGGAAGTTATGTCACTGAGAATACATCCTTTGGAAAGGAAATTTGGATTTAGTCCTCCCTACCCCTCTTTTCTTCCTGGTTGCCATGAAATGAGCAACCTCTGCAGGACACCCTCCAGTCATGAAATTATCACAAGCCCAAAGCAGCAGGACCAAACAACCACAATCCAAAACCAATGCTAGTTTCAGAGCCAATGTAAACATTTCCTATTTTTAAGTTAATTATCTCGTGTATTTTGTCACAGTGATGGAAAGCTGACTAGAACAGAGAGTAACAGCTTTTTTTATTGATCTTGTTTGAAAGTATCTTAACAGTAACATCCATATTAGTTTTTGGTCAATATCTATGCACTGCAGCCTATCAAAGCTGTTACACAAAATCAGCTGTTCTATATGTCATTGATCAATCCTAGACATGGAGACTCAAGGGTGAACAAAGATGCATAAAAGCCTTCATCTTCTGGGGCATCTGCGTTCTAGGTGCAGGAAACTAGTCACACATAACCAAACACACATATAGTATGTTAGTAGTACTAAGGAGGAGATAAAATCTAAATCAGAAAAAGAAATAAAATAAAACGGAGTAATGAAGGCTGGAGAGGTGCTTTAGTAGTTAAAAACACTTGTCACAAGTGTCACAACCTGAGTTCAAATCCCCAGAGCTCATGAAAATCCAGGCGCAGTGGTACACATCTGTAATGCCAGATCTCCAATGGAGAGGTAGAAGGCAGAGACAAGAGAATGCCTGGAAACTCACAGGCCAGCTATCTTTGTGATGCAACAGCAAACAAGGAGAGATCCTTCCTCAAATGAGGTAGAAGGTGAGGACCAAGACTCAGAGTTATCCTCTGACCTCCACAGCAAGCCGTGGCACACATGTGCCTTTTTAGGACATTCAAGATCCAAACTGATACACCTTCTGTTCTGAAAGCTAGTCTCATCTAATCAAAAGGAGGGTTTTAGGGGGAAAAAAGACTTATCTCCTGCAAAGAGGAGGGAATTCTGCAGACAGACTTAGTCTGTAGCAGCATCTCTTACCTGGGTCTCTTGTCCATGCTGCAAGATGACTTTGAACTTGCTGTTTCAACTGCATGAGCCAGCGTGTGTATGAATATGCACAACACAGACAACACGCATATACAATGATAGAAAAAGGATGTAATGAAGGCTGCTGTTTCACATAAGTTGGCCGGTAAAAGGTTGAAAAGATAACATCTATGGAGCAGAGCCCTGAATGTATCGAAGAAGCAAGTCATATGAATATCCTAGGGAGAAATATTTGAGGCTGAATAAATAGCAAGAGCAAAGAATGTTCTCCTCCCAGGCTAGCTCACTTCTCATTAGGGGATCACTCCATTCTGGAAAGTTCTTCTTCAACATTTTCCAACCCCCTCAGCTCTCCAAAGAGCCCAGACTTTAGAAACAAAATCCAGGATGGAAGACTGTAAGCTACTTCTCTTGGGACTACAGGAAGCTCATCTCTGTAAATAGGTGAACACAGAAAGAAGATCGGCTGGCTTCTGCAAAAAAAGGTAATTTTTCAGAAATGCAAAAGGCCTCAGAAAGAGCAATTCCCACTCCCAAGTCTTTAGAGGTGTAAGGGGTGAGAGAAAAAGAATCACAGAAGGGAGACATCTCATCATTTTCAGGACTTCTTGACTTAGGATATTCTATTCAGTTCCTGACAGAAACAATGACACTTTTCCCCTTCAACCCTAAGACATTCTCTTCCTGTAGCAGTCCAAAATGGTTCAGCAAATCCGAGTGGGGAAGGCAAGGGAATGCCTGTCCACTCACAAGCTCAGAAACTAGGGGCAAGAGCTCACATCCTGAAACTCCCACTACTGCACGCTGGCCCCAGGGCCTGTATTTGGACCAATGGAGACTGACAGAGAGGCATCTGAAAGCCAGTGAGGCCATGGTCTCTAAGAGTCAGTGTGGGGCACCCACCTCCATATGACTGTGCTGCTCTGAACTTGAAGTAGGACAACTGGAATGGAAGCCTGTCTGGCACTCTACATGGTCCCCAAAATGGCTGACACCAGATGTCCAGGAATGCCAAAAGTAAACAGCAATGTAATCTGTTATGTAACTATTCCTATGAGAATGCCCTTTTTGTGTGGGTTTTGTATAAATATGGCTTTGAGGTCAGAAGCCAGAGTCCTTTGTCTTCACCAGCCTGCCTTATATGTTTGCTATAGGCCTGTGTGCCTGTGCCTTGTGTCCATACGTGCTGGTATGTGCCTTGGGGCCTGTGAAAGACTCCCTGCCTAATGGCCTCTGCCCAGAGAGAATAAGGTATTTCTCATCTGCTGTGACTCCTTGAAGTCTCTTCAGCCTCCTAGCCTCTCACATTCCCCTTTCTCTCCTGGCATTAGAGCTTAGACCTCACACATGCCCTGCTTTAAAAATTCATAAGCAGAGTCATACACCTATGAATTCCGAGAAAAACAACACTGGTGTCAGCAGGTGTGATGGTCAGTCTTCATTATCAGCCTAACTAGGTTTAGAATCACCATGGAAACACACCTTTGAATTTGTCTGAGAAGGGAAGATCCACCATGAATATGCACCATCTCAGTGGGGTGGGTTCTGGCACTAAAAAAAAAAAAAAGAAAGAAAGAATACAATATAACCATCATTCGCCTCTTTTTGGTTCCTGACTGACTACAATGTTGCCTCACACTCTTGCAGCTGTGACTTCCCAGCCATGACCACGGCTACCTTTTAACGGGGACCCAAACCCCAAACTAAACCCTTCTTTCCTTCTTTCCTTCCTTCTTTCCTTTCTTCTTCCCTCTCCCCCTCCTTCCTTCCTTAAGCTGTTTTTGTCTGGTATTTTGTCAGAACAACAAGAAAAGCCACTAACACATCAGCGTATGGGATGCGTGAAAAAAGACTGTGAAGAGGAAACTTAGACATGGTTCTAACTAAAACTAGCTCAATGGCCCAGGTTGCCAGGCATTGCCAGCACCCACAGAGACAATGCAGCAAGGGTTTGGGATGAGAGCACAGGTAAGAACACTGGACTACCAATGAGTGAGGACAGCCAGATAGGGTGCGGTGCATGTGGAGGCAGAGAGCTCAGGCATCCATCTGATGCAGAGGGTAGAAGAAACACGTTTGGAGGAGAAAGCTCAGAATACAACTCCTAGAAAGGCAGTGACTGTCAGTCTCGTCCTCACCTTTCACAGCGAACTACACAAAAGATGCTTGATAATATCTGTGGATCATGTGATCAGGATAAGAAATGTCAAGTGCTTATTATGGCTTGGATATATAGTATGCTTCATACATGCTCCTTTCAGGTATGAAAGGTTTGGCTCCAAGCTATTGAACCAATTATTGAGAAGTGACTGAATCATGAGGGCTCTGACTTCGCCAATGGGTCAATCTATTGATGGGTTCATGGTATGGCCGCATTATTAGGCTGTCGCAGGGACTGACACCAGGCTAAGGAAGTCGGTCACTGGATAGGAGCCTTTGAAGGGCATCTTGCTCCTGGTACCTTCGCATCTCTCTCCTCCTGCTTCCATCTTGCCGTGAGGTCAGCAGCTGTGATTCCCCATGCCATCTTACCATGACCTTCTGCCTCATCTCAGGCCAATACACAACACAGCCAAATAGCTATGGTCTAAGGCCTCGAGAAAAAGAAATCTTTCTCTCCTAATGGTACCAGTGTCTGGTTTTCTGTCACAGTGACCCAAAGCTGGCTAACGCAACGGCTGACTAAAAGGCAAGGAAAAGTACTGGGGCCCATTGTGTCACTCTGCTGGAGATAACAGCAGTGTGGACTGTGCGAGCAGCAGTTCCTGAAAGGGCACTGGACAAACAGGAAGGACTGGCTGCTGACGGGGCCTTGGCACCAAAGACTTAAACGTTTAGTTGTAGGGGTCTCGCCATTTCTGCTTGCTCTGTCTTGCTTTCTAGGTAAGCGGGAGGTGGGAGCCCAGTGATGAGTAGATGAGTGAGGAGGGTAGACCCTACAGTGGAATGAGGCAGTAGCTGAGCGCCAAGAAGGGGACAGTGAACGGACTAAAATCTGTTAACAGCCAAGAAGTCCGTAACAGGGTATGAGGCCAAGAAAAGGGATTTGCAAAGAAACTTTTATTTGGAGCCTATTTCCCTCTTATTGGAATAAACGGTCTGCAGAGAGGTGTTGCTGTGGTAGAAGCCTTCCATCCTCTCAACCGTGCAGACTCCGTGAAGAAATGCACCTACCGATCCCACGCAGGACACAGGGCCTCACACTCTGAGGTGCGGAACAGTGATTCCTCAGGACAGCTTCTCTCTTGAGTGAGACCAGTTTTCCTCTTAAACGTCATCCTGGGATGTCTGATTCTAGACAGACTCAGCCCCTTCCTTTTTAAAAGATTTCCTTTCCTTTTTAGTGTTCTTACTAGTGTATATTCATTCTACAAAATAATGGAATTTTTTCCTTGACATCACGACTAAGGCTGTGATCATGCTCACCTCTCATTATCCTTTCTTCCTGCCTCCTCCCCAACAAACTGATCCTCATCTCCTTTCTTTTTTCATCTCTCTCTCTTTTTTTTAAATATAGGTTCTGCATTTGAGAGAAAATATATGACATTTGTCTGAATCTGGCTTTTTTCCACTTTCATGATGATCTCCAGTCCATACATTTTCCTGCAAGTGACATAATAGCATTCTTCTTTGTGACTGGGTAGAACTCCATGGCAGCATACGCACACACAACACACATACACATGCACGTGTGTAGCATATCTATGTGTGCACACTTGTGCAGCCACACATCTGCACATCTGCAGAGGCCAGAAGGGCGCGTCAACTCATCCTCTCTCACTCTCTCTCTTGTTCCTTTGAGGCAAGGTTTCTAGCTTAACCTGAAACCTGTTTATTTTGGGATCGGCTGGCAGCCAGCAAACTCCAGCAACCTTCCTGCCTTCGTTCCCCTCAGTGCTGGGACTGCAGGTGCGCACAGAATCCCAAACACCTTTGCCTGGGAGCTGGGAGCCCCATCCTCGAGCTCACATGGCAAACGTTCTTAACCGCTGAGCCATCTCTCCAGCCCTCACTTTTTCGTATTCGTTTGTCTGTTGAAGGTTATCCAGGTTGATTCCATATTTTGGCCATTATGAACAGTGTTGCAATAAATATGGATATATGGTGTCTCTGTGGTATCCTGAACTATATCCCTTTGGGCATACCTCACGAATCATATATTTGGATCATATGGTAGTTCTATTTTTAGTTTTTTGAGAAATCTCCATGTGATTTTCATAGTGGTTGTACTAATTTGCATTCCCACCAACAGTGTAGAAGGGTTTCTTCTCTCTCTCATCCTTCACCATTAGATTTCTTGATAATAGCCATTTTTGTCCAGGGTGAGAGAAATGTCAGTTAAAAGATTTTGTATTAATTTTGAAGGTACATTTTACACTGAATTTTAAAATTATACAGCAAAATTAACTATCCTTTTCTTTTCCCTCTAGTTGTATTGATTTTTTTTATAGCTACACAATGTCATGAAAGTACCCCCTAAGATCAGGATATGCAACAAGTCCTCACAAAAATCTTCCTTCTAATGTCTTTAAAACAACAACAACAACAACAACACACTCTTACAAATGTACTCTCAAGCCCTCACACAATCCATAATTCCCAGTAGCCACTGATTTGTTTACATCTGAATAATTCTATCTTTTTTAGAATAGCAAATAAGTACAGTTCTGCAGTTTGTGATCTTTTGAAACCGGCTTCATTCCCTGAAGCTGTTGCCTTTCTTTTTCTTTAATGCCGTATCCTAGCTCCACAACTAAGCAGTATCCTGTGGGCTACATAGGCTTCAGCTTTCTCTCCTACTCTTTGGCCCATCTCACAGACTCCAAATTTCTCAGTTTGGCATCCCTTTTCTCCATACCTTGGCTTTCCCTCTTATTTCATTAAATTAGTGTTTATGGAGAATGTTCCTTGCACTGGGCACTAATTTCATCACTGAAGATACACATTTGAACAAAATAGACAACAATCATTTGTGACACTTCAGGTCTAGTGGGAAGAGACGGGAGTTATATAATATGCAAATAGTATGCCGCATTAGGAGGTCACAGAGGAGACAGAGAAAGGTATGGGCCATCAAAAGCAGAGATAGTTTTCTGGTTTGGGAAAGGAACATCAGGTTAAGGTCTCAAAAAAAAAAAAAAAAAACATCAGACATTAAAGAAAACCCTTATAGATGAGCAAACAAACATGGCTGACACTCAAAAAACCAGCCATCTGGCAGAAGTACCAGGCAGGGAAGTAGTCAGAATCTTTCAGACATAGTGTTTCATCAGATCACTGTGCCTCCCCCATTCTCTCTGGCTGCTACAGAGAATCCAGGATCGTTGTCTCTTACTTGTCTCTCAAAGTAGGCCCCAAAGAAAATGCAGGGTGAGACACACATGCTAATGAGGATGAAGACACAGGTCTACCAAGTTCTCCAGGAGCATTCTCCTAAAACCTTCCTAGAGCCAGGCAGAAGGGCTCTAAGCCTCTCCTGTCCCACAGGCAACGGTTTCAAATCTCATTAGCATTTGCAAACGTGGAATTAATCTTCTCAGGGTAATCTGGTGGTTATTGATTTTTATTTTTAACTCTTGTTTCATGAAGACAAATAAAGTATCTGCAGCAGCATAGATATCCCCAGGGGTGGAGAGGAGGAAGGATATGGGCCATTCAGACAGGCTCAAGAATCTCCCTGTCTCCACCAGCAGGTTCCAGAAACAAAATAGAAAGTAAGAAATAGTCACGATATCCATCTAATCATGAGCAGGGAGGACTCCTGAAGAAGACAGAAAAAAACCTGAACCCCAACATCTCGACTAGACCCATCTGCAGCTGGTGGAAAGAACTCTGATTCATCTTAATGACATGCAAGTTAAAAATAAACATCAATGACCAGCAGCATGGGGGAAGGAGTGACATTTTGAAATGCAAATGAGCTAGGAAGTCCCAAAGCCTGACAGGAAGACTCACTAATCCCAGTGCCCCACAGCATGCATAGCCTGCAGATAATTTGGAGATCACACACAGACCCCACACCTTCCAGGAGGAACAGGTATGTAATGACAGCTGATCCTTTCCCAGGCTAGGAGCTGCAATGGTTTGTAGCACATGGGGCCTCCACCAGGGAATCAAGGACAACTATGGGCATCAGGGACAGAAGACAGGAGTTCAAATCTAAGGTCCATCACTTCTCACCTCCTGAACCTCATTGAGGTCATATGATGAAGGTACATCAACCCTGAATAACACCCAGGGCATAGTATTGCCCAGCAAGTGGTTTTCTGGTCTTCATTTTCTACTTTCCTCAAAACACAAACTCCAATATTTACATAAGTTAATTTAAATCGCAGAAGGTACAATTCTTGATTAAACATCAACTAGAATAAGTTTAGCATACTATATAGTAGGCATACTGTCTAGTTATTTTTTTCCCAGTCAAAACATTCCCTCCTGAAAGGAAGGGCTTGGAAGTACACAGGATTCAGGAAGATCATGACCCTTACAAGATTCAGGAAGCTTAGAAAGTTGAGATTGACATGTCTCCCCACCTCCACCCCAAATTATAAAATAAGCAAAATGTTGCTGGGGAGGAGGTTTTGCAGTAGAGCTGCCTGCAAGTTGGGCAGGAAGCAGGAATGGAGTTTTTTTATGAGTCATCACCATGTTGAGGTGGGCCCTTTCCATGATGCAAGCACCTTTGCATCATTCATGCTCCTAAAAGTAACCCCAATAAATTCATTAGTTCACCAACTCCACTTGGGTGGGAAATTTTCTTTGGTCTGTCATAAGTGTGCCCTATCTGAGGTGACTAGATGTTTGGTCATGTTGCCCCAGGAAAAGGCACAGAGCAGGCATGAAGGATTCTGCAGGTGTATATGAGAGCCTTCACATACACAACAGCATTTTAGTTCATTTCGGGCTGTGTAATACAATGTGGGACCCAAAAAAAATTAGAACAGGGTAAAAATTTCCTCTTGCCTGGTAATGCGGCTGTTGTAAGGCAATGTGCAGGGTATTCCTCACACATTTATCATGTTAGTATACTTCATTCCTAGCTGTATAAAAATCAAAGGACGAGGCCGAGAATGGCGGCATGTACCTATAATCCCAGAACACAGGAGGTTGAGGCAGGAGGATCAGGAACTCACGGCTTAGGCTGGGCTTGATAAGGATAATAAACGACTATGCTGCCGGCTTATGTATCTACTTACTCCACTTTGTGTATTTTTGGTGGAGGGTGTGTGTGTACATACATGTTGGGGCATGAGTGTGCACCTGGGCGTGTGCAAGTGCAGTGGTCAAAGGTTGATACACGGTGTTCTATCATTCTCCATTGTAAGTGCGTATGTGTGTGTGTATGTGTGTGTGTGTGTGTGTGTGTGAGAGAGAGAGAGAGAGAGAGAGAGAGAGAGAGAGAGAGAGAGAGAGAGAGAATCTCCCACCGAACCTAAGGCTTTTTATGTGGGTGCTGGGGATTCAAACTCAGATCTTCATGTTTAAGCAGCAAGCACTTTGCCAACTGAGCCACCCCCCCACACACTCCTCTGTACTACACTTTCTGCTGTTGTTTTTTTAAAGTTCACAGTAAACTACAGTTTGCCAGCATCATCCCATCAATCTAATGTTTACTGTGTCGTGTGATCACATCAAGAGGCCATGCAGAGTAACCTACGCCACCCAGCTGTGTCAGTGTAAGTTTGCGAAGTGACAGGATTACTTAACGGCACAGCTGTCCCCATCATTCCCCATACGTGGCTGTATATGAGATAATGAACTTCAACTCCTGTCTATACAGAACTTAAAAATCTAGTAGGGGTGTTTATAAATAATCCATTGAGCATAAGGGATGTAAGTGGCCCTTGGAGACGCTGTGGACCACATTCAGGTAGACATTGCTGCCTTGCTTGTATCCTGTCCCGCCAGGAAGCAACCACAAATGGCAGAGGAAGAAGCAGGTGCCATAGGCTCAGCATCTTCATCTAGGATGCTGTTTTTAATCCTCACTCCTACCTCTAAGGATCATTGTTTTCATTGTCAGATGGACCAATCAGAATGCAGGTAAGCTTACTTGACCAGTCTGGGAATTTTCAAGGGTTTCACCAAAGCCATAAGCTCAGAACTTTCACTCCTGCAAGCTCACTGCGCTGTGGAGTTCCCAAAGCCTCCTCCGACTGAATTCATCTCACCAAGCCCTTCTGATGTTTCAACACTCTTCCTTGTTAGTAAAACCCTGAGGTGCTTTCTTGTGTTGAGGTGCTTTCTCTGCTCAGCTCCTGGACCTTGGAGACCCCACCTTCTACCCAGCACTGTCACTGTTACAGCCAAATAAAGGACAGAGAAGCCACTGTTCCACGAATAGGCCGGGACAGACACCCCTAGCCCAGAGAAGACCAGGCCAGACTTGAACCACGGAGAAATCTTCATCTGGTTGCTGGTGTGGAGGGATCAGATGCAGCAATTGGCTGGTTAAGAAGGCCACATTAACACCCAGTCAAAACAACTCCTTCAAACAAGCTTTGACAAAATTGTCACATTAGATGTATCTGAATGGAGTCAGCCGGGCAGCTGGCAGAGGCCAATCCTGCATCATTTTGACAGCCTGCATTACGAAGCTGCAGGCACTACTGGGAAATCCTCCAAGCTAAAGCCTAAATTACAGCCCGTGCCACATACTCCAGCCTCTGTGGCATGAGAGGCAGCCTGGGGAAGCTTGGAGGGCAAATTCTTCCTTCACTCAGAAGTGCAGTGAGGTACTATTACCTGGTGGGGATATAAAAATGAATATTTGTGCCATTAGAGAGCCTCCCTCATCCAACCTGAGGCTATCATTTCTTCCACACTTAAGGTCTAGTGGCTTGGGAAATGTCTTGGACAGGGATAGTAAGTAGAATTCAAATCCCTCCTTCTGTCTCTAATGAAGTCTTCCATTTTGGGCAACTTATTCTCCCTTCCTGGCTCTCTACTTTCTTTCCTAGGGAGCAAAGGCTTAGAATCAATGTGATACATAGGCAAGGCTTTAGGGAGGATCTTTGAAAGGAACTTTTGCTCACAGAAAAGGCTGTGGCCACATCTCAGTGAGTAAAGTGTCTGACGTGCAAGGGTGAGGTCCTGGACTCAGATCTCCAAAATTGGTGCAAAGTTGGAGGCAGTGAGAGCATATTCCTGTAATCCCAGCACTCCCTTTGGGGACAGAGGAGATAGATGGGAGAACCCCCAGAAGCCCAAGGGACAGATAGCCTGACATACACAGCAGGAAAACAAGAAACACTGTGGAAGGAGAGAACCTATACCTGAGCTTGTTCTTGACCTCCACATGTATGCTATGGTACATGTGTTATGTCATGTACAAGTTTGCATTTACACACACACACACACACACACATGAGCATGCTTGCACAAACACCAGTATGTGCTTGTTTGTATTCACACATTTTCTCTCTATCTCTCCCCCTCCCTTCCTCTCCCCCTCCTTCTCTCTCCCCTCTCTTACATACACACATATATTTCTTTTCTTTTCAAGGAGAGAGAATGTCAAACCCTTTCCAGAAGTGATCATTCTCATAGACTTCATGGCAAGTAAGCAAAACAGTGTGCCTTGCGTTTTTGATGATGGGGAAATCTGACAGTCTGAGCCTCTTGCTCCAGGAAGCATGGAGAGATACCTCGGGTCCTCTGCACATGGACGACTCCATACCCCCACTCCTGAAGAGTGTCACTACTGCAGTCTGATGGAGCAGCTGGTGTAAAAAGGGACTGGAGAGGAAGGATGCAAAAAGGGCATAAGGACTTTAAATATTCATGATGCTAATTAAGCAACAGCTAATTGGAAAATGTTGGATTTTATTAAGACCTCCGACTTATATCATTGCAACAGGTACCAACATAATGACAATCACCTAATGGACACATTGGGCTTTTTCCAGAGTGTCTTTCCTCTCTCCTTAGCTACTAAGGTGCAGAGGAAAGTAAGCCAGTGAGTAAAGGGACCAAGGGGAGCTGGTACTGTA
>CM053747.1:20412223-20425091 GCA_028658305.1 Pachyuromys duprasi | reverse complement strand
TAGTTCAGATGTGCGCCGAGTCAGCATTTTTTATAGAAATGACAGAGGGGATATTAAATGCTTATTTAGAAAACAAAAACTGAACCTGACAGCTGAGTATGATGATGCTTTAATCCCAGCAATTGGGAGGCAGAGTCAAGAAGATTTCTGTTAGTTTAAGACCAGCCTATTCTACATAGCAAGTTCCAGGACAGCCAGGGCTACATAGTGACACCCTGTCTCAACAACAACAACAAAACAAAACAAACAACAACAAAAAACCCAACCAACCAAACAACAACTACAAAAAAAAAAAAACAAAAAGGTTGTGTATAGAGAATATCTTATGTATTGTATGGATGCAACACCTGTCAATTAAAAAAAAATCTATGGCTTATAGGAAAGGGTGGAATAGAAGGTGAGACATCCGGTAGGCAGAAAGGATTCTGAGATAGAGCCAGGGGTGGGAGAGTCACGAGGGAAGATATGCTGAAGACGGATGCATGGTACCTGAGCAGAGTTAACCCGGCCAGGTGGCAGAATGTAGATTAGTATAAATGGGTAATTTCAAGTAACTAGCTAGTCAAGGAATGAGCCAAGGCTTTTGTAAATTAAAAAAAAAAATAAGAAAAGGTTAAACTCGGCCATTTCTCTCTTTCTTTTTATCATTGTTTCTTTTTTAGTTAAAGGGAAATGGGTTGGGAGGAAAAACTCAGCAACAAGGCTGAACAGGAGAATCAGGGGAAATAGCCTTAAGTACCCCCTGCTGAATGGTGCATACAATTAACCCACCTACTTTGCAGAACAGGCTGTGTCATCAGCAACAGGCAGCTGCTTCCCTAGGCAGGCTGCTTCTCTGCAAGCCTGAGAATCCCTGCAGAGGAGGAGGCAGTGCTGAAGTGCTGCTGCCTGCTTGCCAGGCTCACCACCGGCCCTTTTGACAGTGGTCTTTCAAGGACAGCTTACAAGGATGGGTCTCCTTCAGGTGACAGGTAGGACTGAGACCCTACCCTGGAGCCTGGGAGAAGAGGGGTATTTCTGGGCGGGATTAACACTGAGTAAATTGACTCAGTAACATAGATGCCTCTCTGATAGGAGCAGGCCTTCTCTGCTGAGTGTTAACAGAACATGAAATAGAGGAGCAGACACTTGGCCTCTTCTGCTGCATGCTCAGGACTGGCCATTGCTTCTCATCCCCTGCCCTTGGGCCTGCAATTCACTCCGTGGTTTCCCAGATGGCTATGTTTAGAGAACTATTGGCTTTTCTGAGCCTCCAGGTAACAGCGGGCATTAGTGGGACTTCTGTCGAGCCAAGTCCTCCTAAGAAAGCTCTTCTGACACATTTTTCATATATTGCTTATGTTTCCTGAGGCCTCTACTAAACTGACTCACCTCCAAGACTCAGGAACACAAGAATAACCTGACAAGAAGGCCTGCACTGAGCTGACCTACAGGCCTTCAGTTTGTCTGAGCCACAGTTTCCATCTATAGGACAAAGAGTGAACAGGGACGGGGGTCCATGGAGGAAAATCACCTGGACACATTTTCCCCACTTTCATTGTCAGAAACCCGAAGAATGGAACACACCCATCAGTTTGGGCTATGGTTATCATTTCACAGCTAATATGTAAGTTTTCTATCATGTGGAAAAAATTAATACCTTTCTATCTGTTAATTATTCTATAATGAATCTGAGAACAGGAGAAAATTTGGCTTTTTTAAAACCTGAGTATGTTTTGTTCTTTTTAAATTCTGTTTTGCACCAGGTACTGGTCACACATGCCTTTAATACCAGAATTCAGAAAACAGAGGCAGATGGATCTCTGTGAGTTCAAAGCCAGCCTGGTCTACAAAACAAGTTCTAAGGCAGCCAGAACTACACAGAAAAACTCCGTCTTAGAAAACAACCATAGACTGGCTAGATCCCAGGGGAGGACTTTGCAGCCAGCCCTGAGGAGACAGGATAAGCTGGGGTTGGATTGAAGGGAAGGAGGTCCTCCCCCGTTGGTGGACTTAGAGGGGGCGGGGAGGAGGGAGATGAGGGAGGGAGTGGGAGGGTAGGAGGGAATGGGGGAGGGGGCTAAGCCTGGGATTCAAAGTACCTAACCTGTGATTGAGATAAAAATAAATAAATTAAAAAAAAAAGATAAAACTTTGGAGCCACAAAAAAAAACAACCATAAATAAATATATACATACATACATCAATAAATTTCTATTTTTCTTTAAAAGGGGACTATTTAGTTCACTGCTGAAAATTACTCGAAATTTGATGTTGAAGTCCATGTAGAACCTTCTATAACCTGCATGTATATGTGTGTATACAAGTGTACATATATGCATACATATGTACACATACAAATATGTATACACATGTATTCCCCCTCTTTCTGTTCCACATTTCTTTCAGAGGCATGATACACCTTCCAATTTTTAGAATTAATTTATTTTTTATTGATTACAATTTATTCACTTTGTATCCCAGCTATAGTCTCTTCCCTCATCCCCTCCCAACCCCACCCACTCTCCCTCATCAACTCCAATGCCCCTCCCCAAGTCCACTGGTGGCCGTGATCCTCCTCCCCTTCCCTCTGAAACCTCCCAATTTTTAACCATGAACTTACACAAAATGGACCGTCGCTGTAACTCAGACATTATATACCTGAGATTTCCTGCAATCTTATCCTTCTAAGTATTTCAGAGTGAAGCGTTTATCCATAAACACCGTCCTGCAACCTCCAAGAGTCTGGAGTCAGTCACAACCCAACTGTGAGTGCCTTTGAGCTGCATAAGAGAAGGCAGCCAAGGCTGTCAGGGTAGCCAGAGCGGCAGTAAACACCCAGGACAGAGTGGCTGTGAAACTAGATGCCCATCTGTGAACAGAAAACCAGGGCCATATGAGGGGTGGGTACAGAGGGAGCCAATGGTGCAGGAATAAGAGGCACAGAGCAGAGAAGAGCCACCCTGCCAACACACTGCTCCCAGGAAGCCTGTGGGCTCATACACTGGGCACAGATCCAAACAGGAGCCTGGCTCCAGTCTAGGTTTGACTACAAAATCTCCAGAACACCAGGCCACTTCAAAAGCGCCTACAAAGAAAAATGTGTGTTTATTTCCATCATTTTCAGATCCCCTGTTTTTTCAGACTTGGTATCACTATGTAGGCTCAAACTTACAATCCTCCTGCCTCAGCCTCCCACAAGCTGGAGTTACTAGCATGTGCTACCGTATCTAATTTGACTATGTTTTCTTGAAAGAAGATGAGCCATACTGCAAGGCCAACTCTCTTAGTACTGTTGTGTTTGCATCTCACCTCAGAGGCTAGACCTGGCTGCTCATCTCTCTGGCCTTGAGAGCACTCCACATGTTTCTTCCTGTCTCTGTGCCCTTACTTTCCAGTAACTCATGTCTCCCCCAGGGTCTTATCTTTCTGCTCCTGGGAAGCCTAGGTCCCCTCATTCACACACAGTGAAAACCATGAGTTCTATGAAAACACTAGTCTGTCATCAAGGTGGTATAGTTCTCTCCACAGGAAAACATGCCAGGAGTCTTCATTGCCTAGGTACAGCAACTGTTTCCAGAAATCTGAACTATTTAGATCTTAGCTAATGGCTTGCTTCAGCAAGAGATGCACAGACGGTAGCCCACTTGACTTCTCTGCCCCTTCTCCATCAATAACAGAAGGCCCCAGCAGCCTAACAGGAGAGCAGGCTTAGGCAGAAGCCTGTGGGGTCTCTAGAAAAAGGCTGAAGAGACAGAGATGTCTGCCTATGTGCCACTTCAGCTTCCCCACTGAGTCAAAGCCTGCCCCTGACTTGGTGACAGATTGGATTCCTCCCAACCCACCGTCTGGCTGTCTCCCTGGAAGCGCTGGGTCTTGGCTTCCTCTGAGTCACCCTGACCCTGGCCGCCACTCGCAGCAGGCTCCGTCAGCCACACCATCTCCTTGCTAAGTGACAGCTCTGCTTCAGCACTGGAGCCGGGCAGCACCCAACGTCCTTGAGCTTCACCTGACGACAGCGTACGCTGTCCTGCCCCATCTGCCGCAGTTCTGCTCACCCCCAAGTAGCCCTACATTCTCTATTGCAAGATCCCCACCACCTGGAAAACCCAATTCTTTCTAGCCCCTCTTTTCCCACAGCCATGATGATAACCTTGGCAGATCTCTTGGCCTTTCCAAGCAGTTTCTCTCTTCTTGAGAATAATAATCATTGTGTCTACCTGGCTACCTGCAGAACTGCCAATGAGGTGAAATTAGCCCAAGTGAATGACAGTTGTCAGCTTTGCAAACTGAACAGTACTGTAAGATGCTGAGATAATGTTACTGTTAGTATTCTGAAACAACCTGCTTCTGGGTTACCTAGCAACTTATGACATCATCTTGTGTCGCCCAGCCAGGTGGCCACACCTGGGGGGCGTGGTTAGTGGTTACCTGACCTTAAAAGGGACAACCAGTCACGTGTTCTCTCTCTTCCTCTCTTCCTCTTCTCTTGGTCTCTTGGTCTCTCTCTCTCTCTCTCTCTCTCTCTCTCTCTCTCTCTCTCTATCTATCTATCGGGATGCCCCCCTTTCCTCCTCTTCTTCCTCTCTCTTCCCCCCATCATGGCCCGCTCTCCCTGCCCTCCCTCTCTTCTTATCCACTTAATAAACCTCTTTCCTATAAAACCTGTTGTAAGCCTTCTTTTATTCATAAATTAGTACTAACAGTTACCGTTTGTTTTTACTTAGATTATAACCTATCCCCAACTGACCACTGATAAAGCTGAAATGGAAGGAACTCTGATAGCCAAGGACTGTCTTCTACCTTCTGTCATGAGATTCAAGCGAGTCACTCCCAGCTTACTCCAAAGCTTAATCTCACAGGAAGGACATTAAAGGCTCCCGTGATCATGGTGGTTAAATGTATGCATAAACTTCATTGGCTCGAGGCCAGTAATGTGGTTTACAGGGTAAAAGCACTTGTGGACAAGCATGATGACCTGAGCTCAGTCCCTGGAACACACACTGTGGAAGGAGAAAACCCAGTTCAGTAATGTAGAGGTCATCCAACCTCTACATTCAAACTGTCATGCATGCGTACACACACACAATCATTCAATTGATCAAAGAGTAACAGTTTTTAAAGAACCTTGTATTTGGTCAACCATTGTTTTTCTTGAGTCTTGAAATGACAATGCTAAATATTTGAACTGGCAGACTAGATAAAGGAGGCTGCATTCTCCAGTGTGGCTGGGTTCCTCCAGACTGGACAAAGCAACTAGGCTGACTGTCACAAAATAGGAAAGAATTCCTTCTGCCTGACTTTCTTCAAATCAAGACACTGGCTCTTTCCTATGTTCACACTTGAAATGAAACAGCAGCCATTTCTGAGCTTCCAGCCTCCCCACCATTGACCTTCAGATGGGAACTAATCCATTAGCTTTCCAGCTCACTGACTGCAAATCCTTGGATGTCTCAGCCTGCTGCACTACCTAATCCTGCTAATAAATCTGTACACACACACACACAAGGTATATGAGGGGTTCTTAACTTAAGATGGGCTTGTGCCCCATACGTTCATTGTAAGATGAAAAGTAAGTATGTTGAAAATACATTTAACACAGCTAACCTTCCCCACATCGTAGCTCAGCAACCGTGCCATTACAACTATATAGCTGACTAAGAGCTATCTCAAGAGAGTATTCTACTGCATATCACTAGCCCTGAAAAAGATGAAAATTCAGAACTCCAAGCACAGTTCTACCAAATGCATATGGCTCTTTCACCATTATAAAGTCAAACAATGGAATCTTGTGACCATTTGTGGTATGTGTGAGCATGTGCATGTGTGCATGCATGCGCGCGCGCGCCCGTGTGTGTGTGTGTGTGTGTGTGTGTGTGTTTGGCCTGTAAGTACATGCACATGCTGTTGGTTCTGTTTCTCTAGAGAGCCGTGACTAATACAGTGATCTTCCAGGGGTCCTCGAGAGGCAGTGTGTGGGAATGGAAATGGTTATGGGGATTTTTCTTGGTTGTCAGAATGAATTGGGAGAGGAGGTGCTTCTAACATTTAGTAGGCGAGGGCTAAAGATGCTTAAATGTCACCTAATATCCGTGCCTGTCTCGCCCAAAACGCCAACAGGGCTCCACTAAAAGTGCAGCTGGGGCCTCTGCCATCTTCTCCAAGCTCAGCCCTCCACTCTTGCCTCAGTATACTCCAGCAGAGCCGCACAGCACTCCTGATCCCTTTTCTTTTTCTCAAACACCCCTGATTAGTTGCTGCCTAGGGTTTCAGATTTACTGCTTGAGGCAGTCTTTCCCATCCCCAGCAGTTAGGTTTGGCAATTGGTTCTCTCTGATCAATCGGTTCTCAGCTCTAACGGCACCATCTGACCTACTCAATTCAAAGTGGTCCTCCATCACTGAATCAATTCATCCATCTCTTTCACCTTCCACAGAGTACTCAATTCCCCAGAAAACACTCTAGAGCATCCCTTGCTTTCTACCTCATTATTATCCCTCTGCTACCCTAGAATGTAAGCCCCACGACAATGGGCATCATGTCACCACTTTTGTATTCCCAAAGGAAACCCTGCAATTATATATTAAACCTAAAATCGAGAAGCTATACTGTGCCTGGTGTTGTTCTGGGCATCCAAAGATGCAAAGCAGAATAAGCCAATCCCCATTTTAGGGGAGAGGTAGACTCTAAGATACATTTATCAAAGACATCTTAGCCCAGAAATTCCTGGACCCATACACAACCTCCAAAGAGTTGTCTATGACAGGCCCCTACATTGGTTCACAGCAGAGCCAGAGGCCTCTCTGCCCCTCCAGCCTTCGTATCAGAAACATAGTTCTCCATCTGCTCTTGTGTTACCAGTTCTTTCCCCTGGGGCTGGATCCTGGCCCCCTTCAACCCTGCTTGTCTCCAGAACACTGGCAGAAGTTTTTCTGGTGACCACAGCAGGCTCCTGTCACCTGACGGGTCCCACCAGATCACGTCTCTCATGACTGTCATTCCAAAGCAGCTTGGGTCTGCTCTACTTCTCAGCAGGCACTAAACAGGAACATTTTTGCCAATACTCACACTCTCTCTACACCTCCACTAATCAAGTCTCCAGACTGCCTTGTGCTCAGACCCTCTTAGCTTCTGATGGACTGAGCAGCCTTGCCCCAGGATTTGGCACAAGAATAGTGTTTCCAAAGTGGACTGACCTTCAGCTTGATCCCAGACACCATCTCCTTACTGGCTGTCCTAGTTTGCCTCTCTGTTGCTGTGAATAAAAGGCTACCAAATGCAACTTGGGAAAGAAAGGTGTTTACAGGTTAGAGTTCATCATTGAGAAAAGCCAAGACAGGAACCTGGAGGCAAGAGCCATAGAAGGAGTGTTGTTTACAAACTTGATTTTGATGTCTCCCTTTACTTTCTCTTTCTCAGGACCACAAGGCTAGGGTTAGCAAAGCCCACAGTAGCCTAGACTCTCCCACATCAATCATCAGTTAAGACAATGTCCCACAGACATACCTACAATGTCAATTCCTGTTACCTCTTTCCAAGTATCTCTAGTTTGTGTCAAGTTGACAAAAACTAACCAACACATTGGTTCTATGGCCAGCCAGGTGTCTGCAGCTCACCAGCAAGAGTCTGATGAGCAGTGAGACCACAAGAATCATAACAAAAAAATACATACAGAACTGTCAGTGACAGGCCAATCAGTTCCACACATGTGAACCTTCTTCCTTCAACCTGTGCTATTTACTCCTTGCTTTTATGTTGTATTATTTTCTTTGGTTTTTATATCATCTTCCAGCATGGGGATTGAACCCAAGGTTTTGCACATGCTAAGCACGTTCTTTGCCACTGAGCCACAGTCCCTGCCTTTAATTCTGACACCATCTCCAGAAGCTTTTTGTTTAATATGTAAATGCTATTATTAATATGTAAATGCTAGTATTAATATGCAGGTGGGGAGGGGTGAAGTCTCAGCATTACCACAGCACCGTTTCCTCATGCTAACAGA
This sequence comes from Pachyuromys duprasi, assembly GCA_028658305.1. Classification (NCBI taxonomy): domain Eukaryota; kingdom Metazoa; phylum Chordata; class Mammalia; order Rodentia; family Muridae; genus Pachyuromys; species Pachyuromys duprasi. The sequence continues at coordinate 20,417,110 of CM053747.1, read as the reverse complement.
TCAGACACCCGAAGAGAACCAGCGTAGAGTACAGGAAAAAGGAAGGAAAGGAGTACTGGAAACAAAGATTTTTGTTTTAGAGTTTCACCTCAAGTCACACCTTTGTGATATTCTTTCTGGAAGAGAACACCCCAAGCAGGAAGGAATCTCCAAATGTTAGTCCCAGCTGGTTGCCTTCACAGTCAGCTGCATCTTTGCCCTGGCTCTCCCAGAGTGGAAGAACCACCTTCACCCCCTCCCCTTAGGGATGCTAATCTGATCACTGAACTCTGCAAAGTGTGAACTGTTGCTTTTGTCTTAGATCAGATGATACTCAGTTGAAATTATTCAAAGGGAATTCTCAAAATAAAAGGGGCAAAAGGCACAGTGAGAAGCCATAATCAGCAGTATCCATGGGGAACTGGCTGCAAGAATCTTGTGGGTGCTAAAACATCTTATATAATAAGCCTTTTATATAAAAAGGTATGGTATTTGCAGGTAATTTACGCAATCCTATATATTTTAAATGCTCTCTAAACACAATTGCACACACACACACACTAAAAACAGTCGCTACACCAGATTGCTTAGAGAACAGTAACAAGGAAAAACAAGTACATGTGAAAGGGCATGGACTTGGGTGGCTGGGGAGGATCTGAGAGGGGTTGGGGAATGGAAGACCCTGAACAAAATATATTGTATGAAAAAAAAATCAAGATGGTAGCAGGACATTAAAAAAAAAAACCTGCAATAAACAAGGAAGTCTCTAGTTAAGAATCAAGGAAGGTCAGAGATTTTACTCTAATTATGAGCTAACATGGAAACCAGCTTTAGCTTTATGGATGAGGGCAGCATTCATGGCTCCCAGATCAGAAACAAGAGCAGTGGCCAACAATCAACATTTCTTAAAGTTCAGCAACCCCCAAGACATTGGGGCAAGGCCAGATGATGCCACTGGATGAAAGCGTAGTAGATACACACATTCTTTGTAATGGGCAGCCAGCTTGCCTGACATTGGTCATTATTATATTGGGTCCTTTGCTCTGGAAGGAGACCTTACCCAAACATCCTAGATAAGACAGTATGAGAAGTTGCAGTTCATGTCTCTGATCAACAACCGTATAGATGAACTCACAAGACTCTGCCTCTTTAAAAGGAGAAAAATAACAACAAGATGGCTCCGTAGGCAAAAATGATTGCTGCACGGGCCAGAAGACCTCACTCCAGGCCCAAAGCCCATGGTGGAAGAAAAGAACTGAGTCCCCAAAAGTTGACCTCTGACCTCCATCCATTAGGCCTTGGTTGCCTGTGGTCGCACACATGTAATGATAATAAATAAAATTTTAAATGAGAAAAAAAAAAAGAGGGCTGAGACTATAGCTCAATGGTAGGGTGCTTGTGCCGCACATACAAGGCCCTGGTTTCAGCCTCCAGCACTAGACGAGGAGGAGGAAGAGAAGGTAGAGGGGGGTAGGGAAGAAGGGAGGAGAAAAAGAATGCAATGTGGGCATCTTCAGCATGATGCCTAACCATGGGAATCAGTTTGAAATCTCTTAGGAGTCTTTATTGGTCAGGGTCTTGGCAGAAAACAACAAGAAACCATCCTGCTTCTTGAAATAATCGTGTGTTGCTATTGTTAAGAGTTTTATTTTGTTTTGTTTGAGTCAGGGTCTCATGTAGCCCAGGCTGGCCTTGTATCTGATACAAAGCCAAAGATGACGTCGAACCTAGCTTCCATCCCTTGAGAACTGGTACCACAGGCATGCCCTGCCATCCCCAATGTTATGCAGAGATCCAGCCCTCTACCAAGTGAGCTGGAGCCCTAGTTCCTGAAATACGGGTATGATGAGATGTACCCACAGAGGTGAGAGACGGCAGTAGAATGACACACAACCTGAGGCAGACACTGCCTTCTGGATGGATATTAAAGGCTATAGGTCTAACACAGATGTGGCTTCCTGGGACACAAAGTCTTCCCTTGCACAATCACTCTACTAGCATTCATAAGCATTGTCCCCTGACAGAGCTCAACACTAGCCAGCCTGCCATTAACCTAACAAATGCCTCTGGTCAACTTATACAGAGAAACAGTTTGGCTTTCAGCCTATGGTGAGACAACACATCATGCTGGGAAAGTATGGACACACAATGGTTCACCTCCTAGCCAGAATGCAAAAGAAGGAAGCCATGTGGGTCACAACATTCCCCTTTGAAGGCTAGTGACATAAAGCTTCCCACTAGGTCTCATCTCTTAAGGATTTCACACCTTCTAGCAGTGCTGTGGGCCAAGAGGAGGCCATTAACATATGGGCCTTTGCAGCATATTTATCCAGACTGTAGCACTCACTATGCTACAATGGCCTCTGGAAGGAAGAAACAGAAAATGTTGCAGCTACAACACGCTCTTAAAAAATATGCCAGCTGAAACCAGCTTGCACTCTATAATCCCCTAAGACTGCCACTAGCCTCTGTGACATAGAGGAAAGACTTTGTTAGTCCCTAAGGTCCCCTGAGGTCTAGTGATTTCCTCATCTGCCTCATCTTCCTTGATACTTCTAAAGTAAGCCAGCCTCCCTGCTCTCCCTCCAACATGCACAACATTGGTCTCACCGAAGGGCCTCTACACTGACTCTTGCTCATTTCCTTCACAATCCTCTTCCTCATCCCAACCCCCCACCTGGCTCCACCTGGCTTGTTCCCTCACTTTATTCAGGTCTCTACATATATATATATATTATATAGTGTATATAATATTATATACATGTATGTGTGTATATATACATAGGTATATTTAAATACACTTCTCCCAGGAGGCCCTTAAGGGAAGCCACCTCAAATGCAAGCATTCACACACCCTCACTCCCACCGAGTTTAATTGTCTATTAGTGTCTGGCATTCCCACCAGCAACAAAACTCCATGAGGGTAGGAAACTTCTTTTTCTCTGTGTCCCTCCAATACCTGGAGCAGAGAAAGAGAGAGACACACACAGAGACAGAGAGAGACAGATTAGCATGTAAAATGAAATGGAGGGGTAAGAAAGAACAATGGAGTCAAGGGGGTTCTTCCAACCCCCCATCTTCCTCTCCTCCCTCTTCACCCCTGCTGCAGACCACACCTGTGGTCTTCCAAATGTTGACTCCGTGCTGTCTTGCAGAGCCCGTCTGAGTAGAACAGATGTTGGATGTCAGGTGGAGGTTCGTCCTGGGGAACAAACATGGGAAATACTCTCAGCACTCCTAACTCCAGATGCCAGAGTCTCTCACATGGGGAACTATAGAAATGAATGTCACCTCCATCTGTTTCCTGGTTCCTTCTGGGGCTCTCGGCAAACTGTCCCTCTGCCTCACAGCACCGCTTCCCTATTTACCCCATTATGAGCCACATGGAAGCAAAAGGCTCCTAGTTTGCATAAAAGCAGAGAGTTCATAGCTGTATCTATCTGTGCAATTGTATTTAGAACACTTGACCTGTGGAGGGCTTCATGACAGGACCTCAGGAGGGCATTTTTTTTAAAGCGCTTCATATAGAAAAGGTGCCTGCACATAGTAGAAGCTTACGTATATTGTGAGTGAGTGAGTAAGAAAATGATGGCCGGTCTTGAATTGAAGCTCAAGTTTTCAAAGTGTGCTAACCCACTGAGGTAGCTCAAGTCCCCGGTCTGCACCCTCCTTGTGAACTGTCTCCAAGCAATAAAGTCCTGACATGGAGACCTTAAACAATGGGTGAGATAAAACTGCCTTTGAAGCTCTGAAAATGTATGATTAGAATTTTTTTTCAGGTCATTTGCTACTGACTGGGATCTCTAAATGCCAGACTGAAACCTCTTTTCAAAAATGGAGACTGCTATTATGTGGCCAGCACCTGAGGAAGGGACTGTGGAAGGTTGCAGCACCTGATGAGCTGATGGAGAAGCCGGAGCCCCTGGTGCACAATTTGCTGAGTGCAAGCCACTGTAGTCTCATGATCACAGTAATAGAGAGAGCAGAGGTGTAGACACTACTGGGGATGGAAGGCCAAGCAAGCCACCTAGTCCCTCCCTCGAGACTAATGCGGTGGAGATGTTGCCGAATCACCAAAGGGCCCATGGTTTGGGGAAGAAGAAGAGTCCTAGTCCCGTTCAAGAGCATCAGCTGGGAATTGGAAGACTCAGTTCCAGTGTCAGCTCTACCACTAACATGATGAGCACTTTCACCAACCACATTACCTTGAAGGCAACTGAGAAGAAACCTGGGACTCAGCACCCACTGCTGTGTGGTGGATGGAGGTTTCCTTCCTCCCACAGAGGAAAAGAGTGCACTAGCAAGTCTCTCAGGGAGGCAGCCAGGCAACAGGGAGAACAGGCAGACACTGGCCGCTTATCCAATGAGCTGGCTGTGGCTATCTGTTTCCTGGACCACATGGAGGTTCTTGGCAGTCTTCCAAACCAGGAGTGTTTTAGATTGGGGGTGGGGGGATGGCCTGTACATGTGCTATGGCTTGGTAAGAAGTTTCACTGGGAGACTGTGAAAGTGTGAAGAAGGGGTGAGGGTACCCCAGGAACACAGAGGAGAGATGAGATCCCACAAAGCCTAGAAGATCATGAAACTTCATGATGGAGGTGATCTGCTGAAGGGAACCCACCCGTTACACCACTACAAAGGTTCTTTTGTATCACTAAGCTCCTCCTCCCTTCCTCCCTCTCCTCCTCCCTTTCCTCTTCCTCCTCTTCCTTTTTTTTTTTTTTTTAGACAGGGTCTTATGTGTTCTACAAAATACGTATTCACATATTGGATACAATATGAATTCAAGGTGATCTTGAACTTCTGACTCTCCTACCCGAATCTTTTGGGTGCTAGAATTACAGACATGTACAACCACATAGTACACAGAGTGAGGCTCAAACTCAGGGCTTTATACATGCTGGGCAA
>CM053747.1:20357261-20412123 GCA_028658305.1 Pachyuromys duprasi | reverse complement strand
TGCAGGACTAAGCACACTGAGATGATTTCTGAGCCTCTCTGAGCATGTGTGCGCTCAGCAACAAGGCAGGCAACCTTGTCTGAAACCAGCTCCTGGTCTCAAATCCCTCTCCCTGCCAAGAAAACCTCCAGCCCCTCCACCTCTCTCTATCCCCCCACTGGCAGGACCGTGCTACCCAGACAGAGAGAGAAGCTGGACATAGAAAGATGTGCTGTGACAGGGCTAGAGCATTTCTAGAAGCTGATAAGGGATGAAGGCAGAATCCAGATGTACAAAAACCAGACAAAGCTTCTGAGCCATTTCATTAATGAAATACCACCCACATTTTGGCAAAGCCAGGCCCAGCTTCCAAAACTCTACCCCCTCGGGGCTACGCATGTTCCTATCTCCCTCCCTGTACTTGTGAAGGAGATGACATCCCGCTGACAGCTTTGACAGAAACGCATTTAATTTAGACACAAAAGTAAGGCAGACACCTGTGCCTAGGTCTGCCATCCTTTGGGCCTCTGGGGACAATATAAACCCAGTAGAGGGGTACCCTCTCCCTCCCCACCACTGGGACTCTGAGCCAGGGGCAGAGGCTACTGCTAGGTCAGAAATGGTATCTGAAAAACCATGCTGTTTCCTACTATGACAACCTCCAAGCTTTGGTAAGTGCTCACCCATGAATCTTCTATTTTGATCCTCCCATCAACCCGGTGTGTTCCTAGGAGCCTAATTCATTCCAGGTCACAACAGAACTACACTTAGACCCAAGCTCCCTGCTCACTCTTCCTTCTGGCCTATTTCACTTTACTCAGAGGCTAGAAGACTCTGGGTCATCTGGACAGATGAGGAAAGTGTCACACATGTTCAGATAAACGCCAAGCTGCAGGTACCAAGGACACAGATGTCACTGGGACATGGCCCAGATGTCGCCACCTCCAGAGCCCTCACTTTAGATTTCTAAACCCAGCCTGAAGCCAGAGGAATACCTTTCAAGACAGACTCTACCTGCAGAGCTGTCGGCATGAACTCAGCAGGTCTCTAAATACCGGCGCTCCTTCCGACAGATACCAAATATAATGGAGGTGTCAGCTCTTCTAAAGTTGCATTTTCTATGCTTTTTCCAAATCAGGGAAGCTTTCAGCATCCATATGAGAAGGGTAGGAACCCCCAGTGTTAAGAATGGAAATGACAGCATGCCTCCAAGACACTAATGCTCAAGGGAGAAGGCAGGCAATAGGAGTGGGCTCCCTCAAATTCCTGCAACCGTGAAGCGTGTGTGATAGCTCTTGTTTTGAACAGGAAGTACAATCTTTGATGGAGAGTGTTGGTAACTGTCCACACAGGCTTAGACCTGTGGTTTTTCTCCCCTTCTTTTCTCACAAGCTAGGGGACCATGGCACCGAACTTCATACCTCAGCTTTGGCATTGCTGAAACGGGAATCGAATGAAAGAGTATACACAGAATCTCACACACGTTCGATGTATAGAAACAAGACAGCCTCTTACAAAGCCTGGCTCTTAAAAATGCCCTATAAATCTTGGCTAATGTTACTTCTGCGCTCAGAGAGCATGGAAAAGGAATCCTCATATGGACTTTAGTTGTGTTACCCTCTCTGATTTTTAAACGAAAGAAATGTTTAAAGCCTTGGGAGAGATGCTGTTGATCCCTGATTATGGATGAGGTACTGGGACCACCAGCGTTGGATCTGAGTATAGCTAGAGAGGCAAAGATGAAGATATTAAGAGCCCAAGTGGAAACTTGTAAGACACTTGTCCATGCCTTCACAGGGCATGCTATTCTTCCCCAGAGCTCCCCATCCTGCTATTCACTTTTCTGGTTGGTACCTTGATGGAGACCTATTCAGATTCAGAAATTTACTTTAATGGAGCCAGCACTCAGCCTAGACAACCAGTACAGATATTGCATGTGCTTTTCTTATAAAGACATGAACAAACACCTATTTACCCGATATAGAGTACCAATGAAAGACCAAAGGAGTGCCCTACCAGGCTCAGTGGGGGAAAGGCACTTAGAGCCAAACCTTCTGACCTGAGTTTCATCTTCAGGATCCACATGGTAGAAGGTAAGAATCAACACCCACAGCTGTTCTCTGATCTCCACACATGTTCCAACCACCATATCCAAAACAAATAAAATTTTAATGCCCACATCTATCTTGGTGAACCAATGTGCTTAATTAGAACAGCTTACAAAAGTATGTATGGTGTTTAACAGGTGCATGGACAATTTATAGGCAGCTACACCAGCAGAAGTTCATAGCGCAGTAGGACAGCATGTTGGGAGTGATAACTTAAAGGGGCCAAGTCTCTTGTATTCTGTTCTGCTGGCATTCATTATAATCATGATGATACTTGTCACTATCTGCCACTCCATTTAGACCCAGTGAGAACAGAAACTACACCTGACTTATGGTGTTCATTGGCACATACTAGATACAAAATAAATATGAATTTCGTGACCAACTGGAAGAATGAATAAGTGAATGGATAGAAAGCAGTCTGCCTAAATTAACTAGGATCCCTGTTTGGATTCTGAGAGGACTATTGATCAAGGGCAATTACTATCTTTGAGGATATCTACAAAAGAGCTGTACATAACAAGACTTATATCTACTTAGATTTCTCAGTATTACATGGTAAGATTCAAAATAATTATCACCACTTCAGTGTAAAGAATAAAGAGGTGTTCTTTGCAATCATGAGGTCCCTAGCAACTTCAGCACACTTCAATACAGAATACATTTTGTGAAATTAAAAAATGTTTCCAGTTGGTGTGATCTCAAAGTAGTTATACTACTATATTTCAGCCCTAGAAAATATGATACACATATAGGTCAGAGCCTAAGGATTCAAACATCAAGATACCAGGTCTCTTGGCTTATTTTCCTGTTGTGATAAAATACTCTGAGAAAAGTAACTTCATGAAGAAAGGGTTGATTCTGGCTGACAGTTGAATGTACAATTCATCATGGGAAGGAATTCAAAGCAGTGAAGGATTAAAGCAGCTGGTTCCATCACATAGTCTGGAAAAGACAGAGTTGAATGCATGCTCTCCTCCTCTGCTTCCATAGCACAGGATCCCAACCAAGGGAATGGTGTCACCCACAGTGGGTGAGTCATTCCACTCTTGTTAGCCAAAGTAATCTGCCATAGACATGCCTGGAGGCTTGTCTTCAAGGTGATTCTACATTTTGTCATGTTGACAATTAACACTAACTGTAACCCTGAGTCAGGAGGGCTTGCTGTTATTGTTTCTTTATAAATAATAGCAATATAATGCGCACCATAGATACCAAAAAAGTCACCACTCAGACCCAGGGTCCACCCTTTATAGTAACTTGAGTTAGAAAAGTATTGGATTATTCCTCTATCAGTATAAGTCATTGGAACACCTACCTCTGAAGGAAATTGTGAGGATTTAGTTACATATTACCTGGCATACAATAAACATCTTATTATTATAGTCATTTAGCCAGAAGGTACCATTTCAGAAGGAAGCTGTTTATAAACTCTGAGAACATTTTCAAGGGGAGTGTTCTTGACATCATTCTATATACAGAAAAGTCAAGAAGTATTTTGAACTATGATATCTTAATAAAAGTGTTCTCTACCAAACTCCATTTCTGCCACAATCAACTCTCCAGTGTGAGGTAGATTCTGATTGAAATTAGAAAAAAAAATTGGCAACAAGAATGTATATTGCAAAACAAAATGTGTTGCTTTTAAAGTGATTTTGGAGCCTCAGTAATTAGTCTAGCAAGTTCCAAAGATACATTCTGTAGTCGTCACTCAGTATTTGTTTCCATTGCTAATCTGCCTTTTCTGAAAAATCAACTTGGGGAAAACAAGTCCTGAAGTGGCCATGAACTGAAGGGCCCCTCAAGGTCTCTGCTGGCTCCGTGTTATAAGGAACGTCCCATGGATCCCACGTTCTTTCTTCCTGCCAGGCTGCTCCTGGGTCACTTCACAGCTCTGATAGCTGCTGAAACGAGACAGATGCTGCTATACAAAATAACTCAAGAACATACCAAAGCCTGTTGCTTCCAGCACTTTTGGAAAATCTGACATTCAAATATGCAAATATTTTAGGGCATGAAGAGAGAAAAAAAGAGAGAAAGAGCTGGAAAGTCACATTTGAAAAGAAACATACCAGAGATGTAAGCAAACTGGAATTTACACTTCTGGATTATAATTACACTCATGCAATTATTGAAGGCGAGCATGGAACGGGCCATGGTTTGCCACAAGGGTCTCTTCCAGATTCATTACCTAGTCATGAGCACCTACCTACCTGCTGGAGAACACAGCTAAGTATGCAGGTGTGAAGCTACCTCTCAGCCCAACCACAACACCTGCTCAGGGCAGAGAAAGAACGCAGCAGAGAAGTCAGTGAATTCTTCTCATCCCATTCTGCACTGTGCCGTGTGTGTGTGTGTGTGTGTGTGTGTGTGTGTGTGTGTGTGTGTTTTCCAACTACCTGGGTTGAAATCTTGCCAAGTAATCAGTATTCACGCAAACGTTGTGTTTGCTGAAACTGTAAAGGACTGAGGAAAACCATCTTATCTCAGGCAGGGGCACAGCAAGAAATCACAGCTCAGCCTGGGTCAGCCACTAGCAGCTGAGTTTCATCACAGCTTCACTATTTACTAGTTTTGTAAACTTAGGCCATTTGCTTAACATCTTGGATCCCTGGCCTCTCTTCTGGGGGATGAGAGGCTAACATAACCTCTGTCACAAAGTCTTGCAAATAAAGAAATAAAGAAAGAAATGCAAAGATGTTGATTTCACATAGGGGAAAACCTGGTTTTATTCTTTCTTTTTATAATTTCCTCTCCTTTGTGATGAAAGCTACAAAACACAACTATATAAAGCACAATGAGAGAGGGAGTAGCTGAGATAGCAGCCACATTAACGTCATCAGCGCTGCATTCTAGCACTCAGAAGGCAATCTGAACATCTAGATTCAGATCCATTAGTCCATGGAGCTGGTCTCTAAATTGAAAGGTCATTCATGGCACTCTCTGACTTGTACTCGGGCATTGCCTGCTGTACTTCAGAACAGGTGTGGGCGCAGACATCACGCAGCAGCATGCATTTAGGGAACAGGCATTACAAGAGGAATGCGACGCGAGGAGGCAAGGAAGGGTCATAGGGCATTGGGGGAACTTGGTATTGCACGTATGGAAAGAAACTTCTGACTTTAGGCCAGAGAGGATGCGCTAAGACATCAACTCCAACCAAAGACCAAGAGAGAAGGAAGCTACCAGGTTAAATCTCACTGAAGAGGGAACTATTCACTAAGTTTCGCCACTGTTAGGAAGGTTGACAGATTAGCCTCATGGAGCAAAACAGGAAGAAAACTATGTTCTCCTGAGGCCGTGGGTCCTGTGAGGATTGACGTTGCCTACATGGCCTATGGCGGTAGTTCTCAATCTTCTTAATTCTGCAACTCTTTAATACAATTCCTCATGCTGTGGTGACCCCCAGCCATAAAATTATTTTGTTGCTACTTTATAAAATGTAATTTTGATACTGTTATGAATTACAATGTAAATATTAGATATGCAGGATGGTCTTAGGTGACCCCTGTGAAGGGGTCATTGGACATCCCCCCCCCCAAAGGATCACACCCCACATGTTGAAAACCATTGCCCTAAGGGTTCAGGTGATTTTACTAAATACCAAATTTGTGATAATGGTGCTTGGAGATGAGGTTTTCGGGAATCGGTTAGGATTACATGAAATCTTGGAGGTGGAACCTACGCGATGGCATTAGTTGGCTAAAAGAAACAGACACCCAAGCTGTCACCACGTGATGTCTTCTGCCAGGTTATATTACAGCCAGAAAGCCCTCACCGATGCCACGTAGACACTAGAGCCATGCTCCTAGATCTCCCAGTCTCCAGTACAGTAAGTAAAGAAACCACTATTCATTCTAAACTACTCAGCATCAAGTATTTCGTTACAGCAATAGAACCATGGGAGATGCTGAGCTAGGACATGATCAACTTAGTCATCTCTAAAGACATTTTTTTACTCCAACATTCAAAGATTCAGTGGGAAGTGAGATTGCATGAGACAGACAGGTCCTAGAGACCCAAGACATACTTATAAGACCTTTAGTTAAATGCTTTCATCTAGGTATTGTCCTCTGTAATGGCTATGACTGGGATTCTTTACCCTTAATAAAGCTACACTATTGGTATCATAAATCAAAATTAACAGAATGAACCTAATCTGTGTTTACAATGTTATCCTGAAGCCACCAATTCAAAGCTCCTTGTGTCTCATAAGTTGGACAATGCTGTGTTTCTAAGGTCCTGTGTCCTTACCTGAGATATATCCCTGGGGAGAGTGCCTCCTGCCTGCCTTTCTGCAAGCTGTTTGTGGGTGCTGGGTGATACACTATGACTCTGGTGACAGTCTGAGTGTCTCCACTCAGCCCCATGAATAGAGCCTCCTACCCCTTAGCTGCCCCTTCGAGAGGCTGAGTAATAACAAAGCCCATTCAGGCTTTTTCTCTTCCTTCTCCTTCATCTACTAAAGATTCCCAAATGGAAAGAAGGGAAGGAAGCCAGAAGAAGGACTATATATTGCTGTGTTGCTCTCGCTCAAAGCTGACAGCATTTGTGCTGACAGCATCTGATCTAGTTCCCAAGGGTCCTCGGCACCATGCAAAGCGGATCTGATCTCACATGCTGGCGGTTTGTGCTGATGCTGTTTGCTCTGGTAAATAACGCAGACAGGGCCTTTCTGCTCAGAACCACCTGGTTGCATCCCTCCAGGGAAAGTACAGGACAGAGATTCAGTGGCCACTGATGGAAGGGCAGCCTGGACATTGACTCCAACAAAAATGACATCGTCTGATTTAAAAAAAAAGGGGGGGGGGGCTTGGTGGGGATCCAGAGAGCGACCTCAGAGATTTGTCAGAAAAGGTGTTTCACACTCTCTGGTACTCAAGGTTGGTACTCAAGGTGTGGGCAAGGATGAAGCTAATCCAATAAAGCACATTATGCAAGAGCAGGGCTGCCTAGGCTGAGTTGAGAGTCAGATGCCAAGGGCAGGAGGACATCATTCCTTTCCCCTGAGCCCTTGCTTCACTGAAAGACAACAAACTTTCCACAACAGCCTAGAGGTGAAGAAGCCCACGGTGAGACTTGTGGGGCTCTTGGCCCCTGAGCCGTTCGCTTTCTATCAAAGCCATGGCAGACAACAGATGACACTGATCAGCTTACTCTCCTGGGAAAGAGAAGACCCGGCCAACCTCCATCCCGTTACCTTGGATAGGTTCTGTCACATATGGAGCCAGATCGTAATCTCTTATAGAGATTATTTGTCTCCAGTACACATTCTCTTGCTTCTTCCAGCACCATGCCCCTAAAGAGAGGAATTTGCACACTTTCTCCTTAAATGGGAGAAGTGAGATGCCTTAGCAAAGGACCCTTGCCTTTTGTAGGACTTATGTAGCTTCTCTCTCTCTTTCTTTTTTCTCTCTCTTTTCCCATTCCCTTCTCCCCCTCCCCATCTCTGTCTGTCTGTCTCCTCTCTCCCTCCCTATCTCATCTGTGTAGAGGCTGGAGATGGGGAACAGTGCATAAAGACACTTGCTAACAAGCCTGATGACACAGTCCCCGAGACCCAACTCCCCTAAGTTATCCTCTGACCTCTATGTACTATCACTTATACACTAAAGAAAATAAATGCATATATGAGAATTTAGAAAAATACAGTTATCCCCAAAGAAAACGGACAAGAAGCCTGAACAATGAATAGACAATTCATATCAGACAATATCTGAATGACCACTAGATACACGACATTATCTCAGTGTTCAAAAAAAATGCAAGTTGAAACTACAGTGAGATGCCACTATACACCCATTGGGGAAATTAAAATGAAAAAGACTGACAATGTAAACTTCTCACAGGACTGCAGAAGAAAAGCTTTTGTGAACTGCTGGTCATAGTTCATGGAAAACCAGTCAGTAGTTCTACCATTACTCAATAGCTTCCCTGGTACATCCAAACCAGGACCCACATTAGAATGCCAGGCCTTAGAATTGTAACAAACACTGACAAGCCAAATATCCATCACCAAGAAAATGAATAAACAGTTACAAAGACTCATGCACCATTACACAGAATAATATGAATGAACCCTAGAAGACCCATATGCACAATCTTTAATAAAACACATGTAATATGGATAATATTTATATACAATTTATAGATGGATACAATTATAAGTCTTTACAGATGAAAGGGTATATGGTAAAATCATGGTTTCCTGAGAGAAATGATAATGATGACCTTGTAGGTAGCAGGAGAGATAACAACTGGGACCTTTGTGGAGAGGGGGGATGGGAGGACATGGCAATGCTGCTTACCTGCTTTCATTGGTAGACACATAGGCATTGTTTATGATAGCCTGTACATTCTAGTTCTCTGCATTCTTAAATTTGCCTGCATATTTAACAATTAAAAACAGTAATGTTTTTTTTTAAGTGACCTGTATCTATCTTATAGGAGTTAGGCTAAGGACACAGGTTTGGCATACAGGATTCAGCCTTAGCTCTATTCTTAACACCTGGGTAATCTTGGTAAGTGACCTTACCTATCTATGCCTCAGCTTCCTTTTTGAAATGTTAGCGCTGATGATACTACTACACTGAAGCAATGGAAGGCATGTCAGCTCTACAGTAAGTCAGGAGCCCGGCACAAGGCTAGAACTGGTTAGATGGTACAGAACAGTCACAGTGGTAGCAGCTGGAGCTTCTTGTTCTGCCTTAGATTTACTCTAATCTACTTTTCTGTGTGAGTCAGCTTTCCGTTGCTTTATAAAGAAAAAAATCTGAAATAAATCAACTCATAAGGAGAAATGGTTTATTTTGGTTTGGATATGGAGAGTTCAAGCCATGACTTGCCCTGATCCTTTAGTTCTGTGGTAGCCCATCATGGATGGGAAGTATGGCAGGGAAACCGATCACCCGAAGGTCATGTGGGAAAATAAAGAGAAGGTCAGTGTCTCCTAGCCACCCCCACTTCACACACACCCTAGAGAGCTAGGACTTTCAACTAGACTCCATCTTTTAGAGAGTCCTGAAATTTAGCACCTCTTAGAACCATGACAAATGCCTAATAGCGTCAAGCAACAACCAAGCTTTTAACATTCAGGCCTTTGGAAGACATCCCAGATCTAAGCTATAGTGGCTGCTGAAGTGGAAAGCACACAGAGTACAGGAAGTGCCTTCTTCAGTCCTTGGATATCATGTCGTTCAGATGCAATGAACATTACCAACCTCAAAGAGTTCTTAGGAGCATCAGATCAACTAGCACGAAAATGACATGGCTACATCTGTAGCCATCTTTTAGTAGTCAACCTACCTATTATCACTAAGAAGGTGAAACTTCTGTAATCTGAATGGCAGCCTTGCATAGTATAAGAACTGTCTCGTTTCCAATTCTGCCTCTGCCTCAGAGGCTGTAGAGCCTTCAGGACAACATCTCTGTGGGACTTGTAAACTTAAGAGAGCTATAATGCCACCCTCACTGGGCCCCGATGCAAGAAAAGCGTCATCCACACTGAACAAGTTCAGTGAACGGTAGCTTTTGGCATTTTTTTCCATCCAGAATCCAGGTCTATGGTCTTGGGTCTATGGTTGTGTTGCTCCTGACATCTGTAGACCTCCACCCTCTTCTTTGGCAGATTACCCTCTCTCCTAGAACCTGTGGATCTGGGGCCTCTGACTGCCTTTACTAAGCAATATGGTACCAGGCACTTACATTAGGAAAAGACCTGGAATTGCAACTCAAACATTTCTGAGTCCAACTCCTGAATCTGCCTCTTGCCTAAGGAAAGTGGGATAAGTTGCCTGTCTTCTGAGGACTAGTTTTCTCATCTATTAAAAAAGAATTAGAACCCTTTGACCGCAGGGCGGGAGAAGGATTGATGGAAGCAGTTGTTTGCACTTCGTAATTGCTTGATATTTTTGTTTACATTTTGTTTTCAGAAGAAACCAAACATGGGCCTCGGTAACAGATTTTAAGATGCAGGTCTTAGTGCCTAAAAGTAACAGTTCAATGAAATTGTCCTCTTTGGTCAAGAAGACAGACATATAAAACTATTAGTCAATGATGATGAAGTGAATGTGAAATCCACCATGTCTTACTCCTCCCTTGAAAGCATCCTCCCCAGCTCCCAGGATGCCCTAGAACCCACAGCAGCCTAGACCACCACAGCACATACATTAGGACACAAAATTTCAGCCCCACCTGTTGTCTCTGCAGTAGCCCACACCTCTGCATGCCTTCAGTCCCACCATGTTCTGTCTAGGGGCTAGGGGGTTGTTTTCTCACTCTGACTGCTTTGACACAGTGTCCAAGCTAAGATTTCATGTGTCTGTGTTCACATGCACAAAATATTCTGGTCCTTACAGAAAATCTGCGAACAGTAAAGTATCAGGAAACTGGGTATCGTATTTAGCTTCTGCTGTCAACCGGACACACCCAGAGTCACCTGGAAAGAGGGAACCTCAACCAGGGAATGATCTAGATCAAATTGGCCTGTGAACATGTGCAGACACATTTTCCTAAGTGCTAACTGACATAGAAGGATCCAACTTATTGTGATCAGTGTCATCCCTGGACAGACAAACCTGGGCTATTAGAAAGGTAGCTGAGGAGGATAAAAGAAGCAAGCCAGTGAGCAGCTGCTGCTCCACGGTCTCTGCCTCAGTTCCTGTCTCCAGGTTCCTGCCTTGAGCATCTCCCCCGGTTTGACCCAATGGTAGACAGTAACCTGTAAACTGAAGTAAACGCTTTCCCTCCCAAGTTGTTTTGGGTCAATTTTTATCACGGCAACAGAAACCCAACTAACACACAGGCAGCAACTGCGGCAGCACGGCTATTACTCAGCTGCTAAGGTCCTTTTGCTCTCCCTGGATAGAAAGTATGGGTATTCAGGGAGAGCTCTCCAGCTGCTGAGATTGGGAAGCTTCGTATCCCTCAGTCCAGCCTTTCGCAGTGAGCGAAAGCAGCAGACAAGGGACAACAGTGGCACGTGACCTTTGGTTCTCGCGTGTGCCTAGGGAGTCCTGATTTCTTAGCCCTTGGCAGAGCTGCCATCGCATCTTCTAAATGACCTGAGCATGGAGCTTCCTCAGCCCTCCACGGGGTTCGGCCTTACTGACTCCCACGCTCTGGAGTCTGCGAGGCTTTAAAGGCTTTACAGCGCCCTCGAACTTTCCAGCAAACAGAGCCTACAATGTCTCCTCTCTGCTTCCATTAGGTTCCTGTCTCTCCCTTCACGGCCTTTGGGGTACAAGCAGCCAGCTGCCTTGCCGCTTCTGCAGCACAGCCTACTGACTACTCAGCTGCCGCCGCCACTGCCACTCAATTTCTTCTTCTGTCTCTGCTGCTTCTTTCTCTTGTCACTTGCCCAGCCCACTGCACTAACCACAGCCCACAAATACCGAAGAGAAAGCCTTTTATTTACCGGGTCTAAGATAAGAAGATCAGGAAAGGCAGCACAAGCGCTTCCCAACTGACACTTTCACAAAGTAAGCCAAAGAGCTTGTGTCTATAGCCAGAGGAACAGTGTTTACACCAATCACAGAACTGGCCTCTTGGCACCAGCTTAAGCGGCTCCTCTGCTAAGCCACAAATGGAAGTGCCGTCTCACTGGTCTAGGGAAAAATGGTCCTATGTCACCTAGAGTTCACCTAGGCTTATGAAGGCAAAAACCCCACCTGGGCATACACCTCCAAGAGCCAAAACAATAAGCTTTAGTTACAAGGAAGCCTTCTTGAGGTGTCTACGGAGTGTTCAAAATGGAAGTATTGGCCGAAGGCAATTCGTCTGGCTAGTTGTCGATCCAACTGTCTTTTTGCTTAGAGGAACCAGTGTAGCAAAGGAGAATCCACCAGCTGCCAATCAGAAAGTCAAATTGCCGAACCCAACTTTTTTTAAAATTTTTTTTCTTTACAATTTATTCATTATATATCCCCATTGAAGCCTCCTCCCTCAACTGCCCCAGCCCCCACCTCCTGCTTCCCCCCTTTCCCCTCTCCTCTTCCCCTAGTCCACTGAAAGGGGGAGTTCCCCACCATTGCCATCTGCCTTAAGTCTCATTAGGACTGCCTGGATCCTCTTCCTCCATGGCTTGGTAAGGCCTCATCACAAGGGGCAAGTGATCAAAGAGCAGGCAACCAAGTTCATGAGAGAGGCAGCCCCTGCTCTCCTCACTCAGAGATCCACAGGGAGACTGAGCTACCAACTGGCCACATCTGAGCAGGGGTCTAGGCCCTCTCCATGCATGGTCCTTGATTGGTGCATCAGTCTCTGCAGGATACCCTGGGTTCAGATCTTTTAGTTTTGTTGGTCTCCTTGTGGGGCTCCTGTCCCCTCCATGTCCCTCTAATCCCACCCCTCTCTTCCTCCATAAGACTCCCTGCACTCTGCCCAAGGTTTGGCCCTGAGTCTCAGCACCTGTTTTGATCCCCTGTTGGGTGAATCTTTTCAGAGGACCCTCTATAGTAGACTCCCATCCTGTTTCCTCTCTTCCACTGCTTCTGGTGTCTATCCTGTTTGCCATTCTATATGTGATTTAAACAACCTCCCTAGGGTCCTCCTTAGTGTTTAGCTTCTTTAGGTCTGTAGATGGCTGTCCTATATTATACAACTAATATCTGCTTATTAATTTCCTTTCTTTTTGAGTGGGTTACCTCACTCAAGATGATCTCTTCTAGTTCCATCCATTTGCCTGCAAATTTCATGATTTCCTTGTTTTTAATTGCTGAGTAGTATTCCATTGTGTAAAGGTACCACAATTTCTGTATCCATTCCTCCATTGAGGATAGCTAGGTTGTTTCCAGATTCTGGCTATTACAAATAAAGCTACTATTAACATAGCTGAGCTAATGTCTTTATTGAATGGTGCGGCATCTTTTGAGAATGGTATAGCTGGATCCTGAAGTAGTGCTATTCCCAACTTTCTGAGAAAGTGCCAGATTGATTTCCAAAGTGGTTGTACAAGTTTGCACTCCCACCAGCAGTGGAGGAGGGCTCTCCTTTCTCCACATCCTCTCCAGCATGTGTTGTCACTGAGTTTTTGATCTTAGCTATTCTGATAGGTGTAAGATGGAATCTCAGAGTTGTTTTGATTTGCATTTCCCTGATGACTAAGGATGTTGAGCATTTAAGTGTTTCTCTGACATTCTGTATTCCAATGTTGAGAATTCTCTGCTTAGCTCTGTACCCATTTTTTAATTGGTTTGTTTGGTTTGTTGGTGTCTAATTTCCTGAGTTCTTTATATATTCTGGATATTAGTCCTTGATCGGATGTAGGGTTGGTGAATATCTTTTCCCAGTCTGTAGGCTGTCGTTTTGTTCTGCTGACAGTGTCATTTGCTTTACAGAAGCTTTTCAGTTTCACAAGATCCCATCATTAATTGTAGATCTTAGAGTCTGAGCTGTTGGTGTCCTATTCAGGAAATTGTCTCTTGTGCCAATGAGTTTGAGGCTCTTCCCCACTTTTTCTTCCAGCAGATTTAATATGTCTGATTTTTTGTTGAGATTTTTGGTCCACTTGCACTTTAATTTTGTGCAGGGTGATAGATGTGGGTCTAGTTGCACTTTTCTGCATGTGGACTTCCAGCTAGACCAACACCATTTGTTGAAGATGCTATTTATTTTTCATTGTATGGTTTTGGCATCTTTATCAAAAATCAGGTGTCCATAGGTCTGTTGGTTTATTTCTGGGTCTTCTATTTTATCCCATTGATCCACCAGTCTGTTTCTATGCCAGTTCCATGCAGTTTTTATTATTATTGCTATATAATACAGCTTGAGATCAGGGATGGAGATACCACCAGAAGATTTTATTATTGTAGAGGATTGTTTTAGCTATTCTGGGTTTCTTGTTATTCCATATGAAGTTGAGAATTTTTCTTTCAAGGTCTGTAAAGAATTGTGTTGGTAAAATGATGAGAATTGCATTGAATCTGTAGACTGTTTTTAGTAAGATGACCATTTTTGCTATTTTAATCCTGCCAAGCCATGAGCATGGGAGATCTTTCCATTTTCTGATATCTTCTTCTATTTCTTTCTTCAGAGATTTGAAGTTTTTTTTTTCATACAAGACTTTGACTTGCTTGGTTAGAATTACACCAAGATATTTTATGTCTTTTGCAGCCCAACCCAACTTCTTAACTTATGACAACAATGGTTCTCAACATTCCTAATGCTGTGACCCCTTAATACAGCTCCTCATGTTGTAGTGATCCCCAACCATAAAAGTATTTTTCATTGCTACTTCATAACTGTAATGTTGCTACTGTTATAAATCATAATGTAAATATCTGTGTTTTGCTGTGAAAGGGTCATTTGATCCCCCAAAGGGATCTCAAACCAGAGGTTGGGAACCACTATATTACAGCAAACATGAGAACATCAGAAGTGAACATGAGAAGGAACCCTTACATTAAGAAGAGTATTGACACTAACAGTGAACTTAACAGTTGGTTTTTGAGGGAAGAGGAGAGGTTGGAAATAAGGCCTTACTGTAGCCCCAGCTGATAGGGAATTTGTTTTATAGTTGAGGCTGGCCTTAAACTCATAGGGATCGTACTTACCTCCGCCTTTCTGAGATCATAAACATGAGCCACTGTGCCCAACACGAATTTAACAGTGTTTTAACAATGCTTGATACCTACCCAGTGCCACAGGGATAGATGCTGCCTCTCATCTGTCTCAGGAGGAGGTTATATGCTTTCTTATCTGTCTTTGTTTTTCTCGTTTTTGTTTTGTTTCTGTTTTTCCTAAAGATAGACCCACGGCCTCTTGCATGCCAAGCAAGTACTCTACTACTGAACTGCATCCTATCATTTTCTGCTTTTCTATTTTCTACTTTTCTATTGCTCTCCTAGAATATCAGAGACTGGGTAATTTATAAAGAATAGACATTTATTTATCAACTGTTTTGGAGGCCGGAAGTCCACAATTAGGCAGTAACATCTGTCAAGGGCCTCATACTGTCTCTCAATATGGTAGAGAACATTGGAAGGGCAAGTGGACAGGTGTAGAAGAGACAAAGGCAGCTCCCACCCTCTTCAACTACTGCACTGCCTCCAGAGAGAAAGCCATTAATCCCTCTTAAGGACACAAAAGCCTCACAAATTGCCAGCAGCTCTCAGAACTCTTATACCAAAATTATAATTTCAGCATGGGCTTCAAAGGGGGAAAACCACATCCAAACGTCCTTCCCTGTGTCAGTTCTATATCAAAGATCTCTCTGCCCCTGCATTTTCTATTCCTTGCCATATTCATTTGTCATTTATTCATTTGTGAAACGGATCCTTATTAAATACTTACTGTGCATTAAAAAAAAAACCTGTTGCCTGCCTTCCTTTATTTTCTTGTGAAGGGTCCCCACTGCCTCCCAAAGGCTCAACAGCTCCTACCCCAGAATTCCAGAAGACAAGGTACCCCTACCGTATCTGACTGGCAACCCCTGGAAGGAGAGCCAAGAAAAAAGGGGACCCAAAGAGACCTTCCTCTGTCTCAGAGACATAGGCCATTATTAAGGCCACGAGATGAAATTTGAATAGGGATTTCTTGCTGGGACTTTACAAATGGGGTCAATGGACAAGTCCTTCAGAAAGAGAGAGAGGCTCTGGGGCTGGAGAGAAGGCTCGGTGGTTAAAAGCACTGACTGTTAACTGCAGAGGATCTGGGTTCAATTCCCAACATCCACATGATGGCTCACAACCATCTGTAAATCTATTTCCAGGGTATCTGACCTCCATGGACACTGCACACAGACATACATGCAGACAAAACACCATACGCCTAATATTAAAATTAATTCTAAAAGAGAGGTGCTCTGCTCTTGAAAGGCACAAGCACATGCTTTGATCAGGGCTCACTCCTCAGTCTTCCCTGAGAATAGGGCCCTGGGAGCCATAAGAGGAAGCAGTTTCTGGATCCAAGGAGGATAAAGCTGTTTCAGTCCCCTGGATCCCACCCACTGACACACTCGCCTTTCTCTGCCCTAGAACAAAAAGCACTGTGGAAGCAAAGCTTACATGCCCCTCACCACACTCCTGGGTTCCTTTGCTCATAAGACAACCCAGGTGGTATGTACGGTATAATTCCATGGAGCACTCAAACCTGAGCAAAAGAAAATAGTATTTAGAATCGTTGACACACTTCCCAAAAGTCCATCAATAGCACTCGGTTCTCACGTGATGGCCTCTAATTTAATCATCTCTCACAAATCACAGCTGGCTACAGGACTGCACAATCAGAGGGTCATGGGGATCTGACTTCTGTCCTCTAAAAGGAGCAAACTTTGGAAATAATTTAAGGTACTAGGGAAGAGAAGATTCCTGAGGGAACAGCCAGGAACAGATTAACCAAATTACATCAGAGTGACAAACACACTTACCTTGATCTGTGCATAATAAAAATGCATAATGTCACATTTACTTTTTTGAAACGCTGTTCGCTGTGTCCTGTGGGCGGTTGCTTAGATCATACTGTCTTTGACTTGATTCCTCAAAAACAGGTCTCTTCCTCACACTATAATTTTTATTTAAAAACATGAACAAAGTAAAGGAAGCCAGGGCCAGAAAATCAAATCCCATATATTCTTGCTCAAATGAAGGAGCTAAAAATGTCATGGAAGCAGAGAAGAAAAGAAGTGGTTACCAAGGCTGGGAAGGATGTGAAGAGGGAGGAAAAGAAGGGCTGGTGATTGGCTATGAAAATCCCATTAGGACAAATTCAAGAGCTGCATAGCACCGTAGGGTGACTGCAGTTAACAGTAATGTGGATTTCAAAATAGTAGGAAGAACAGAGTTTGAATGTTCCTGATACAAAGAAACGATAAATATTTTAGAGGACAGATATGCTAATTAGCTTGATCATTACACGTTGTACACATGTCAAAGCCACAGATTCTATGATATATGTGACTGTGTACACAGCAGGTACAATTTCAAAAGTGAACAAATAGGTGATTCCATCTGTTTTTCACCAACATGGAAAACATGACCTTGGGCTCAAGAAAAAGACTGTTCCCTTCTTTCTTGTACCTTTCTCCTTTGTCCCTCAATTCAGAAGGTTGTATAAAATTTAAAAACATCTATACAGAATGTTGAAGGGAAAAAGTGTGTTTCTGCCTGGTCATTACTGGACACGCCTCAAGAGAACTGAAAGAGAATCTGATAACAAAACTTTCATAATTACAGGTCAAGGACACATAACTAAGAATTAACGTACGATGGGACTGAGGAGATGTCTCAGTGGTTAGAGCAGGTACTGCTCTTGTGGAAGGCCGGAGCTGAGCTCCCAGCACCCACGTAGGATGGCTCACTGTCTCCTACGACACCAGCTTCAGGATATCCGACACCTCTGCTCTGGAGAGGCACATCCACACATGGGCACACAGCCACAGACATACACATCATTAAAAACAATACAAATGAATATTACCAAAAATTAGCAAACCGACTCTGGAGTGGGAGTTACAGAGAATGGGAAGCTGGTAAAGCTTGATTGTAACTGTAGTGAAGGGCAATGTGGAGTAAATGCAAGGTTGTCGGAGCTCACAGAGGGCAGCTGAGGAGAGGCTGGGCAACGGTGGCACACTTTGAGATGGGAGGAAGGGTTCTGAGGTTCCATGGTGACTATAATTACTAACAATGTACTTTGGGCTCGATAATTGCTAAGAGAGAGTGGAGTTTGTGTTTCTACTCCCGGATAATAAACATGAGGCAATGTTTGTGCATTAGCTTAATGTAATCCTTTCTGCAATGTATACGTGTATCAAAACATGCTGGTATGCCGTAAATAGATATAATTTGTATCTTTCAGCTTTAAAAAGTAAACAAATAATTTATAAAAATTATGAAGAATATTTAAAGAAGGGTTTCTTCTTTGAAGGCAGGCTTTTATTATGTTTATTACCTTACACATTCATTTTTATTTGTTTTTCTGAGTCAGGGTCCTTACTATATAGCCTAAGCTGGCTTCAAACTTGCAGTCTTCCTGCTTCAGCCTCTAGAATGCTGGAATTTATAGCCATGTGTCACCAGGCCCAGCTAGAAGTATTCATTCTTAATGGCTAATATAATGATGAATAATGCAATAAATGGCACTCCATTAGTTCACTTTTAAGACATGGACTTTCATTGAAACAGCAAGAAAACAAGCTATCCAGCAACATTGACTTTTGCAAACAATGGCTGTGTCCTTACACTTGTAGTTCTGGGCCACATGTCAGGTGGCAGGTGCTCATTAGATATCTGTCCTGCACTATTGCACTAGACTGGCACACTTCTCCCTAGCTCCACCGGCTGACTATGGCAGGAGCCTAAGCTATGAACCAAGTCTGGCTCCTGTGTGGAGTCTCACACATTCTGTGAAGACCTCACACTCATCTCGGCTTTCTCCTTGATCAAGGCTGTTTCATAAGTATTTTTATCCTGGCAGTTTTCTGGGTGCTTTCCAAAATGCTTATGTGCACATCTTGAGGACTCCCTGATAAAAATATTGGGAATTCCCCTGAAACCCACCCACTGTACCTTTATCTTCCAGACTCCACACAGGAAGGGTCTCATCTTGTTCTCTCTCTCATCTTTGCTCTTTGATGTGTTTGAATGCCTGGAGCAGGGGCTGGCTCTAGTCTAATAAATCAAACCGAACTTTGGCATGAAATGAAGAAAAAGCTTTTAAAGATATTACTTTTGGGGTCATGAAGCCAACAGTCAGTTCTCCAGTCCACTGACCTTTATTTGACTTTCGGGCTCACCTGGCTTATAAGCTTAAGAGTTATGATTCTTTCACCTCAGCAAGAAAAGGCTGGACCAGAGTAAGAGAGGGGAGACCACAAAAGGATCAACCTTGCCTGCTGGTACCTTGGGGAAACAAACACGAGTGGAAGGTTTCTTCCTCTCCCTTCACTTAAACGCTTAAGAAACAGGGCAGAAAGGCAAATCAGAGTTAGCTAGAGAGAGGACTGCCATGATGTTAGGGTGGCATGTACTTTCTGAAGAGACAGATCATCATGTTCTTCATACTAGGCGTAAGGGCGCTTTGCCTTGGAAAGGAGAGAGCTGCCTGGATAGTAACCACATTTAAAAGTAGGGGTGTGGCTATCCAAAAGGGAATTAGAGCCATGGGAACAGCATGGAAGAGACTGCACCTAGTTACTCAACGCTCTGAACCTTCATTTTTCCCACCTGTTAAACAATGAGCTGGAGTGACAGTCTTTAAAACCCTGACTCTGACCCAAGCAGATTCCACCAAGCCAAAGAATTAGATTTTGAATCACAAGCCCCTGAGCTTATCATCAATGCTTACTACACCTCCAGTATCTGGCAAAGCCGTTTTTCTGTTACTTGTCCTGGCACCTGGGTTTCCTATGTGCCACAAAGAGCTTACGATCCACACAGAATTTGTGTTCACGGAAAGCCCCTGCTATGATTAATGTGAGGAGCTTTCCGATGCATAGGGAGGTGGAGCTGGAGGAAGAAAAGGAAATATGGGAAGAGAAGCAAGCCCTTCACTGAGAGAGTGCTGTTTGTAGACTTGGTGCTGAGATGAAGAGATTTGAATATTTGCCTGGCCAAGGAAGAGATGACGCCATAGGAGCACGTGACTATCTTTGTGCTTATTTAGGTAGCTGATAAGTCACAAAATATCTTGGGAGACACAGAGCCTATGACAATGCTCATTTGCAGTTCTTTAATGTCCCACTTAGGTCCTGGACAGATGACTGGGAAGGAGGATCATCTGCCCCTCCCAGTGACAGATGTTAATTTTGTTACCTAATGGTGATCCCTAGGCTGGAAGCACAGCAAGATCTTCTTGTGCCAACTACCTGTTCAGCCTTGCCCTCCCGGATCTAGAAAGCTAGCTGCTGCTAGCATTTCTAGCAAGCCTATCAGCATTGGCTTGAGCACCAGGATGGTCCAAATCACTGAGACTGACACCAGATGCACACTTACCTGACTTCCCCCCATGTAAACTCGACACTTTCCTTATATATAAAATGATGCTAACTTCTGACTCATCTTGTAGGGTAGCAACATGATCAAATAAATGTGTATTTCTGAGACATCCTGACAAGCGTCAGAGTCTGTGGGAACACAGGGTGTTGCCATCACGGCCCTCTCTTGTCTGCACGACTGTCATCTTAGACCTGTTTGCCACACAGGACATCTCTGCCACCTGACAAATGCATCTTGTTCCTGTCAGTTTCTTGTTTAAAGGCATGCACGCACATGCACATCTTTTGAGGGGGGGAGGTTGGGGAAATTACTTTGTAGATAAGGTACTTGCCTCTTGTCTTAGGTAGGGTTTCTGTTGCTGCGGCTGAAACACCAAGACCAAAAAGCAAGAAGGAGAGGAAAGGGTTTATTTGGCTTACATTTCCATATCCCTGTTTTTCAAGTCAGGGTTTTTCTGTGTAATTGCTCCGGCTGTCCTGGACCTTGATGTATAAGGTAGCTTCACCTTGAAGTGGCAGAGGTCTACCTGCCTCTGCCTCCTGAGTGCTGGGACTGAAGGCACATGCGACTGCTGCCCAGCTAAGAACATCATTTTTTTTAATCTGGCATCGAGGCACATGTCTGTAATCACAGCACTGGGGAAACCGAGACAGAAGGATAGGTGGGTCCTGCTAGAACTATGTAACAAGATCTTACCTTTAAAGAAGAGCAGGAGGGAAGAAGGGAGGAGAAAAGGAGGAAGGGGAGGGTAGGGAAAGGGAAGAAGGGAAAGAAAAATCTGTTCCTGATGCTGCCCGATTTCTCTCTCTTTTAACTGTTCTTCCACCAGCTCTGCTTTTTAGCTCCACGGTGTCATAGGAGACAGTTGGTGGGAAGGAGCTATGCTGAGTGACACTGCGTTGAAATCCAGGGGTGGCTTCTGCATGGTTAGAAAGCCATCCTAAACCTAGTGGTAGTTTAACTGCCTTGCAGGGAGCTCCCTTTGGTAGGAATCAAGAAAGACCTTTAATTTCATCACTTCCTGACTCTTATGTATAACACACACACACACACACACACACACACACAAAGAGAATACATAGAACCCAAACTGCCAATACAGGCATGTCTGTGAGCACTTTTCCTTCCTGGGTAGAAAGAAATAGATGTAGGGGTTTAAGAGAACAGGTGTGTTCATGTGGCTACAGAGCCCAGGCTGCTGCAGCTGCCACATTCTTGTTGAATAGCTCCGTGGAGTTTGCAGATGTGTGTGTTGTGTGTGTGTGTGTGTGTGTGAGTGTGTGTGTGTGTGTATTCTTTCAGTGATTTGGCACACACATCAAAAAAAAGGGGGGTCTTTTTTGGAAACTGGAAAGGACACGTGGATTACCTGGCATGAGTGGTGATGCCAGCCTGACCATCAGGGTCCAGGCTTGGTTGTGCCTCTGACTTGCTGTGTCACTGTGAACAATTTCCTTGTATGCTGATCTACGGCTAACTGTATAAACTCTTGGGAAATCAGTATTTCTGCGATTCAGCAAGAAACATACGACTTGGTTGACAGAAAAATAGGCGACTTGAATCTTAGTACTTCCACCACTGTATTGTTTTACCCTTTTAGGCCTCAGCATCCTCATCCTTAGAATGAGGACCAAATGACAAAAGATACAGGCCTATCTACACCACACAACATTTCGCTTTAAGAATGTAAAATTGGGTTTTGCAGATAAAACTTATAACTTAGTTTGTGCACATCTGGGAAGGAGTTTGGTGGCTGTGACTGAGAATTGAGAATTATCTTATTTCTTTGGGGTTTTTGTTTTGTTTTAATTTTTGTTTTTGAGACAGAGTTTCTCTGTACAATGCTGGCTATCCTGGAACTCACTTGGTAGACCAGGCTGGCCTCAAACTTGTAGCAATCCTCCTACCTTTGCCTCCTGAATCCTGGGATTACAGGTTACGGTTAGGGCTGAGATTATAATTATCATCAATTGAAAATCCAGTTATTTATTGGAAACCCACTGTGTGTCAATCTAGTCTTCTCCTGAAAGACTTACAATAGAAATTAAAACTACAATTTTTTTAGTGACTAAAATATAGATAGTACATGCCGATTAAAAAAATGATGGAATAAATAAAAAGGTCCTTCTGGATCCCAAGGAGGACATGACCATTCCAGATGCAATGGTAACATGCCCTGTCCATCCCATCCCCCACTGACTCCTCCTGACTAAATGTGTTTCCATCTCAGTAGAAAAACCAAGCAGAGTGGATTGTTAGAAGGGATAAAAACTCCACATGTTGGGGCTCAAGGGACGGCTTAATGAAGCACTTGCATGGCAAAAGTGGAAACCCTACTGCAGAACCCCAAAACCCACGTAAAAAGCTAGGCTTTGGGGACATCCCAAGCTCGAACCTAATACTATTGTTTAGCTAAACTGATACTGTTCTCTGAATATTTATAATAATCTCTCCAGTGGACAGGGAGACTGATGGCTGCACAGGATGCTAAGAATAAGTGATGGTTAAATGCTTGGCCCTAAATAGGGCGTTTATACTGCCCCACATTACAGAACATGGAAGGAGAGGGCAGAAAGAATGTATGGCCCAGAACATAGGTAGAAGGGCTTCAGAATAATATCTTCTGGGCAGGGAATGACCATTGTAATCTTAAATTCATACCAACTATGGATGCCTCTACTGGGTCTGCACAAGAAGGAGCCAGTCATTAGCCAGGCACGGATGGAGGAGGGACACAGTAGACCCTACTCACTGCTGAGCTAGGTATTACTGATAACTTGTGAAAGAGGTGAAGTCATTGTCTCTAGTCGTGTACCTATTGGTGACTGCACCAGGCTCCAAAGAATAGTGTCAATCCTTTGGTCACACGAAAGGCCCTGGTCAGACTAATGGGTCACAAGAACGGAGCCAAAAGTCATAGATCCAGGACAGGGACTCATAGGAAGGAAAGAAAATATCAGGGATGACAGGGAGACGAAAGGGAGCTGGCTGGGGAGGAAAGTAATCAGAACATACTATATACATGTATTAAACGGCCAAGAAATTAACTTAAGAAAATTTTAGGATGGGCACAGTGGCGCACACCTGTAATCCCACCACTTAGGGAGACAGAAGCGGGCAAGTCTTTGTGAGTTTGAGGCCAACCTGGTCTACAAAGAGAGTCCAGGACAGCCAAGGCTACACAGAGAAACCCTGTATTGAAAAAAAAATTTAATCCAGGCTCAGTAGTGTTTGCCTACAATACTAACAGTGCCAAAACAGGAGGTGGAGACTGGCAAGTTTCTGGAGCTCATAGCTAACCTGCCCACATGCTGAAGTTACAGCCAATGAGAAAACTTGTCTCGAGTGAAAGGTGGAAGGCACCAAAAGACTGGCACCAGAGGTCATGCTCTGACCTCCACATTCCTATTGTGCATGCATACCACACACCTGCACACATGAACACACATGAACACACACCAAGTGTTTTTATCTGAAAAGATGTAACAAGCTATCTCAAGCCATACCTAAGTAAGCTGTTCTACCAGCCCAGCATTTCAGGAAGTGATGCCAATAGGAACTCCTCGTAATGGCCCTATGGAAGAGGCTTTGCTCAAGCTGTGTTCAAACGTGAGTGCCAGCAAACAGAGACAGGGACACCACTGTGGTCTCACTCAGCACCTGGCCAGAATCTAAGTCTTTGCAGTTCCCAAGATTTGAAGCTCAAGCACACAGCAGGGACTCACCTGAATTGTAAACTATAAAGCAAGTAACCTGAAAAGCTGTAGCAAGTTCTGCCTATAAAAGCCAAGCTGCCAGGAGTGACCGTATGATGTAACTGGAGTCCCCATATCCTTCCAGACACAGGTTCAGGGGACAGAGAGGCAGTGACCCCCATCCTGAGAAACAGTTCCTCTGGCTGCTGGGTTTGTGTTTGGGAGAAAAATTCAATTGGTTTAATGATAGAACTGTAGGCACTTGTAATGTACATTACACTGAGGAGTTGTTGTGTACTTGAGAAGACAGTGAAGCTGACTCTGGAAGCAGGATGCTCCCAATACCCTATTTCAGACCCAAGTATGTTTATCTTAAAGTGTCCTTCAAGGCCCCTCAAATGGGGGTGGTCATTTCCCCAATTCTGTGGCAGGGAGGGAAGAGAGAACAGCAAAACATCCAAAGAGGGAAAACACCCTGTCATTGGAAGAGAGCTAGAGGGCAAACCACTTTCCAACAGATGTTGCTCTTGTTTATACCTAGAGTGGGAATGAGAAGCTAGAATTTCCCCAGAAGTCCAGCCATTGGGCACTCATCCATAGAGACCAAGCTCAATTGGGAACTCCAGCTGACTGCTTTAACTTCCCTGGAAACTCTAGCCAACTGCCTCAGCTTCCCCAGTTGGCTTCTCCTGGGTGTTGAGAGTACCTAATTTGATGATGTTATCTGTTGTTATTTGTTCTTATATTTGACAGCTTCACCCGAGGGGACACTGTGCTCTGCCTAGCCTGGGACTCTTTCAATTGAGAACTCCAGCTTGCTTCCTTAATGGGCTTCCCTAGTCAGTTGTTACTGGATATTCATAAACCTCTTGTGATTGTTTTAATTGTCAACTTGACACAATCCAGGACCACTTGGGAAGAGGGTCTCAGTAATTGTCTAGATTGAGTTGGCCTGTGAGCATGCCTGGGAAGGCTTTTCTTAGTTGGGTTATTGAGCTAGAAAGACCCACCCTGCAGCACTGTTTCATGGGCGGGGTCCTGAACTGTATAGAAGTAGAGAAGGGGTCTCTGCACAAGTACGCATGCCTGTATGCATCCTCCCTTTGCTCTTGACTGTGGATGCGACTAGTTGCTACAAGCTCCTGTCCGGCTTCCTCACTACGTCGAACTGTAGCCTGGAAGTGTGACCTAAAATAGATCTCTTTCTTCCCAAAGTTGCTGTTTGTCAGGGTATTTTACTGCAGCAACAGAGAGGAAAGTAGAGCCCCTCCGATTTGATGATGCCACCTTTCTGCTGTTATTTGTTCTTTCACTTTGAAGTCTCGCCCAAGGGGGACGCTCTGCTCTGCCTACAACTTTTTCTGTTGGCAACTCCAGCTGACTGCCTCACCAGGGCTTCCCTAGACCATTCTGCTAAATATTTTGAGCACCCAACTTGATGATAGTTAGCTATGTATATCTATTATCTATCTATCATCTACCGTTTACCTATCATCTATATCTACCATCTATCATTTACTTATCTATCATCTAGTCCTTGCTATTTACTCTGTAATTATTCAAGTTATTATTTATAAATAATTATAAAATATTAATTATTTATTCTTTAATTTTCTTTCTTTTTCTCTGTTTTGTTTTCTTTCAAGACAAGGTTTCTCTGTGTAGCGTTGGTTGTCCTGGACTCACTTTGTAGACTAGGCTGACCTCAAACTCACAGAGATCTGCTTGCCTCTGCCTTCCAGAGTGCCGAAATTACAGGCATGCACCACTGTGTCCAGCTTATTCTGTAATTTTCACTTGCTATTTACTGGTTAAACTCACTCATTCTAAGCAAAAGGTATGAGGCATGGCTACCATAGAGTCTTCTCTACTGTACAGAATAGCACTGGAATAAAACATTGTGATGGGAAGTTTTCCTTGGCCCCTCAGTCTAGGTTTCTTTGCTTTGTTTTGAGAGACATGGTGACCTGAATGCCTTCTTGCTCATAGGCAGAGGGAGTCCTGACCCAGTCAAGGACATACACACCTTGGTTCCTCTGCAGCTCACTCTACACCCACAGTAGACATCTTTCCACCATCATCTCTGACCTTGCCTGTCTCTTTCCCTGGCATGCGGAAGTACTGTTCCCTTCCCAGCATTATTACCTCCTCTGCAAAATGGAGGCTATCTTTCTATTTGGTTCCGAAAACTCCTGTGAATTATGGCCATACTGCAGAGCACCCATTCAGCAGAACATTCCTGCCTGTTTCCTCATTCAGCAGAATGTTCCTGAGGGGCCACAGACTCTGCTCGAGGTGACCAGAGACATCCATCATGTAGCATCGCAGTATCTAGCAATAAACAGGTATGCAGTAAACTCTGTTGGATGGATACACACTGCTAGACTGTCTGGTCTGTTGGGAGAAGTCAGCCCCACTTCTGGGCAACAGCAAGGTTTCAAATATTGCTGAGCCTTCTTGTACTGTCCTCCAGCATGGGGGCAGAATAACACCTCTGATGGGACAAGACCAGCTGTGCAGTACCCAGAAAGCAGTAACAGGTGGAGTGGAGGCGTTCTCAGTGGAGGCAGTGACAGGAGGGAGGGTGAGGCATGCTCAAGATCAGTTGTAGGAGTCATGATGATATGTCCAAACACAAGGAACCACTAAATCACCAGGAAAAATCACGAGCCATGTTGGGGGCAGGAAAAATCAGGGAAATGAATAGGAAATGACTGATTTGACATTTTTGTTTCATTTGGAGCTCTTTTAAAAACTTTTTAAAGCTGTATTTTGTTTACTTGTTGTGTAAATGTGAGTGAGTATGTGCATGCCATGACACACATTGGGAAATCAGAGTATAACTCATAGAAGTCAGATCTTTCCTTTTACCATGTGAGCTCTGGGGATTAAACTCAGGTCATCAGGCTTCATGGAAAGCACCTTGACCCTCTGAGCCTTCTCTCTGCCCTTCTTTTGGAGCTTTGACTTACATATGGCCAAAACGTAAGATAGCATGTCTCCAAGTTTCACACTCCATGCCCATAATAACAACTGGCTCCCATTTACACTACCAGCTCAAGGCAAACTCTAAAATGTTCATGGCTGTTAGAGCCAAGCACAAGATGCCCAGCAAAGGGTTTTAGACACTGGTTGTTATGCAAGATTTCTGTTCATTTACCAAAACTATACCATCATGTCTTCCACACAGCTTCCTATTTGGGAAGGCTCTGTCATCAATAGGAAGGGTAAGAGTTTGATGGCCCCCATTTTATTCCTGATCTTCTACCAACAAACATATCTTTGATAAACCATTTCACCTCATGAGGTCTCAGTTTTTCCAGAACTCTTAATGTCTACTAGAAATCTTCTGTAGTTACCTACCTCTTATACCCTTGGCCCAAATATGATCATTACCTGAATTTGCTGTCCTGGGCCCCTGTGCTCAGGAGCTAATGTTGCACATTATCTTCTTTAGATACACAAGACTCAGCAACAATTAGGTTGTTGCGAAAATACAAAGCATGGGGATTCAAGGACGACCATCCGCAATCACCAACGGAGGATGCAATGTGAAATGTCTTCAGTGTGGAAGACAGGACCAGGCCGCGGCACATGCAGACTGATGGAGCCCTCAGCTCAGTTTACCTCTTCTTCCCCCTTTCCTTTCTGCTCCTCTATTTATAAGGGGTAGGAGGTTGCCTCCTTGTAAAAACACATCCCCATTTCCTTTCCCTAGTGGCAGAGACAGCCAATCAGTCCCTCCTTTAAGAAGCTAGCTTTCTCCCCAGAAGGGGCTCACTCAGCTCTGTAACGTACTTCTTATATTTACAGCTCAATCTATATGCTGATTGCTGTTGCCCATGCAATGAATGGCCAGAGGTTGCCAACCCCGAATGTTAAGTGAAGGGGAAGCTTCCCACAATAGAGATGTTGACTGCTCTGCAGCTAATAGAGACCAAAGAATATATGAGAAAACAACCTGAAGAAGAAGAAAAAGAAGAAGAAGCACTGCTCAGAGCTGAAAGAATGCTCAAAGGGCCATCAGTCCTCCCCTGTCAGGAAAGGGCACTCCTCTAAGTAGAGGTAAGAAGTGAGGCCTTGTTTCTAATGATCTCTGCAGTAAAGGTTATGGTTTGCTGGCTACTCACTCTGACGGCTGTCTTCCCCACTGTCAAAGTTCTCATGGCTAGTATGCTCCAGATGTACATTGCAGGAAAGAATTCTGATAAGTCTGCGCTCAATACTGCTGAGAAAAGGCCCCCTAACACAAACTATTTTTTGGTTTCCCCAATTTCATAGTAAACAGTAGAAAATGAAAATGAGGCTCTGCATGAACATTTTGAACTGGAAGAATAAAAGTCAAGTGCACAGCACGTCAGCAGAACCTAGACCAATCTGCTGGTCAGGGTGGCATGAAGGTGGGGGAGAGCAAAGAGCAGGGAACAGGGAATGAACAGCTCAGGATGTGCCCTGCAAGAGCCCGACTCCCTAGGTCATGTCCCTCTCAGTGGTGATCTGGGCATGTGCAGCTGTGCCCTGAGAATATGCAATTGACACTGACTATGTGTCCCTGAAGAAGTGACATTCCTAATCTCGTCCATGTGTGTGTCCGATATCACATTTTTGCACTTATGCAATTATGCAAGATCTAATCTTTTTTCTTCTTCTTATTGGTCATGTTTCCTTCCCTCATAAAATAACAAAGTTGAAAACAGTGAGATCTTCTTTTAGAGTGTGAGACTGTACCGCCCTGGCCTCAGTCAGAACATTAGATGTAAGATCTAGCCCCAGTCCCACAGTCCCAGCTCTGACGTGGGACCACCAAGCATTGGTCAGAGAAAAGCATCTTTAGGATTCCACATTGTATCAAAGCAGATATTAAGACTCACAACCAAGCCTTCAGCAGAGGGCAGGGAATAATAATAAAAATAGGGGAAGTTAGTAAGACTTGGGGAGAACAAGAGCTCCACGAAGACCAAACTGAGCAGGGCACAGGGGTCTGTTACGAGACAGTTTCTCCAACCAAGGACCATGTATGGATATGGCCTAGAACCCCCGCTCAGATGTGGCCCATGGTAGCTCAGTGTCCAACTGAAGACCCTAGTAAGGGGAACAGGGACTGTTTCAGTCATGAACTCGATGGCTGGCTCTTTAACCCTCCCCTATACACGCCAGGGAGTAACAGCCTGGCTAGATCCCAGGGGAGGACATTGCAGCCAGCCCTGAGGAGACAAGATGAACTGGGGTTGGATGGAAGGGGAGGAGGTTCTCCCCCGTCGCTGGACTTGGAGGGGGCGGGGAGGAGATGAGGGAGGGATGGGGAGAGTGGGAGGGAATGAGGGAGGGGGCTATGCCTGGGATGCAAAGTACCTAACCTGTGATTGATATAAAAATAAATAAATTACATTAAAAAAAAAAAAGGATTCCACATTATGCTCCTGAAAGCCCACATCCTCCTGACTTCTCCTTTTCAGGACCGTTTCCCAGACACAAAGTAGTCCCATCTGAGTCTCCTCAAAAACCAACTGGACATTTTCAAGTTACATGCAATGTTAGTACCAACCCAAGGTATAGTCAGTAATTATCAGTTCTCTTGTCAGATATTTGTTTGTTTGAGAGTTAAGATCTGTATATTGTGTGCTTTACTGTTCCTTTGTGACAAGCGCATATTATCCTAGCCTGGTCCATTTTACTGGTCTCTTAACTTTGCATCTGTGCCTGAAACCTGAGTGCCCTTAACTGGCATCTTCGATAAGGAAGACCTCTCCACTTCCTAGGGATGTGTCACTGCCACACTCATCCATTACCCTAGCATCTTTGTGCCATCTTCTGGCCCTACTCATGGAAGATCCCAACCTCTCACGTTACTACTAGAAAATCAGAGTTAGAAAAAGAGTCTTGTTTGGATTTTTTTTTCATTTGTTTCTTAGGAGGTTTTTTTTGGTTTTGTTCAATGCTGGGGATCAAATTCAGGGCCTTGGGCATCCCAGACAAGTGTTCTACCTTTGAGCTACATCTCCAAGCAAGAACAAGTCTTTCATTCTGAACTTCAGAAGCTTCCCAGCATAAGAAAAGCAGTTTTTGGTTTTTTGTTTTGTTTTGGGTTTGGGTTTAGTTTTTAGAGACAGGGCTTCTCTGTATAGTCTTGGCTGTCCTGAAACTTGCTATGTAAACCAGGTTGGCCTCAAACTCACCTGTTCTGGCCTTCCAAGTGCTGGGGTTAAAGGTGTGAACCACCACCACCACTGCTGGGTGAAACACATCTTCTTTAACAGCCTCTGGATTACTCACCTCTCCTTCAGGAGGCCTCTCCTGTTCCTGAAGCAGGTGAGGCAGGTGGGAGAACAGAGTTGCGAAGCAGCTTGGGCCCTGAGTCAGCTGTGGGTCCCACTGATTCTCCTCCATCACTTAATCACTTTCAATTATAACTTCTGACTAGGCCTCCAGTCATTTGTTGTATCACCTCCCTAGTCTGACCCTAACCTCCTACCAACAGGCACCTGACGATGATGTGCTTCCCAGAATCCCCCCAAAAAAGTACCCTGGCAGCTAAGTGACTCAAGAATAAGGGCCCACCCTCTTCCCCCTCACCATCTGCTCTCATTACCATTCGTCTTCTGGGGGCAAAGAGAGATGGAACAACATTCCTTCCCTATAGCAGCCTCTAGAAGACCATGAAGCCCTCTATTAGCTGATTGGATAATACCTGTTGTGCTTCTCCTCAGCTGTGACTAATAAAGCTTGTTCGTAATTCACTAATTACTCAGCCTCCTAGGGAAGGCTGCCACGACCCCCCAGGGTGGTCCGTGACACCTCATGGAGGGTGCCCCAAGGCTTTACCAACCCTCCTGCCCTTCCCTCTGGTCTCCCATTTATACCTGCCTCCCTTCCACTGCTGGCAAGGAAGTCTGGGGTCCAGCTATCTCTGTGGAATTCCTAAGCATCCTCATTTTGGCATCTAGCCCAGGCACATGGGTCCCCAAAGGCATTATGCCATCTGCCTGCCTCAAGGGTAACTGCACTGGGATCCCTGCCTTCAGCCACCCGCTCAGGGTAAGGCACACATCCCAATAGGGCAGGATCAAGGTTCTCTCAGTGACCAGATAGTAAGTAGATTTCTGAGGTGTGGCACTGTTCACAGAAGACTTCCCTGAATGGCTTTTGTCTGACTTCTGTAAACACAGAAGTGATTGTTATACAATTATCCCCTGAGGAAACTTGATGTTGCCACCAGCCCTGGACTTTGGACCGTGTGGACAGTGCTTATAAAGACACACAGCTCAGGTCATATTACCAAGCGCACAGTTACCAAGCGCACAGTACCAGGCATCCAGGCATGCCCTGGCAAGGGACACAAACAGAAGAGGACATTGAAAGGAGCTGTTGGAAGAGGAAGACACTCTGCTCTCTCCTCCCAGAGGCTCATATCTGGGAACGCACTGGATGGTGGGGACCCTGCGGACTGGTGCAGCCTTCAGAGCAGTGTGCTGCATGCTCTCCCCTTCATATGCTAGTTCCTTTTCCCCAAGCCTTATTGTTAGCCAAGATCATCCTGCAACGCACGTCTTTGTAATTAAGGTTCTTACCTACGAGGGACCCTGGTCGTTTATGAAAACAATCCACATATATCCAGATATTCAGAAACGCTTTTAGAAGTTCAGGATAATAATCAGATCACAGAGGGTCCTTCTGAGCCCAAGTGGCTGAGTCTCTTCTCCATATAATCAGGAAGCACCCTTAAAATCTTACTGTGACCGAGACCACCAGATCTCTCCCTTTCCTTTTTCTCTCCAGCTTTGTACTAGTCACACACCACACACACATACACACACCCCACATACCCCCACCTTGCTTCTCTGGATACTGCCCCCTGGCCAGCACAGAAACTGTAGCACTGGTTGCGATGGCAATGGGGATGGCTGTTGCTAAGACAGCCAGGAGGCCAGGGTGGGAGAAGAGAGTGGGCAGCCCAGCAGGGCAGCATAGCCCCCCCCCCATGCGTGTCTGAGAGCCTTAGGCCCTGGAAACGGTGTTCCCAGCTGGCTGCCATGGCAACAGCAGCTTGGGAAGCTATTCATCTCAGGCTGGACAGGTTCCCCAGCCTGCACTTGTGCTTTCTTTTCCCTAAGTGGCTAGTTGAGGTGTGAAAGGGTCTGTTGTGAATTGGTAAATGGGGCACCAAGGGCAAAGGGTTGGCACTGGGCAGATCCCTCAGGGAGCTGAAAGGCCAGGGGTAGGACTTGAACCATCTCCCCAGCAGAAGACTCCAACTCCTGGCAAAATAGCCCCAAACATAGAGATGCCCATTTTTCTGCCAGAGACCACTGCCTGGAAGCTCCATCTCCTTACCCAAGAGCCATCTTGAAAAGACCTCCTTCTTCTCATCCCGGTCCCCAGGTAAATACGCCACAAAGGTGACACCTGGTACTTCTAGCATAGCTATTAAGAAAACCCAGTTGTTAGGGATTTTTGCTCAGATGTAGGGGAGGGGTTTTCAGGGTGAGAGTTTGGGCTGGGTGGGTCGGTCACTGGCTGAAATGTACGTCACACTAAGGGGCAGGTGAAGTTTAGAGGCTCCTGAAGCAGGTTAAGGCCTTATTGGGTCCTAAGACCAATGCTTCACTGGTCTGTCTGTATGATTTAGCATTGCTTTCTTTCAAAAGCACTGCATTTGTTCCCTTTATCGAGTAGTGATTAAACATTGTGCCTATCTCAATTTAATCCTCAAAGCTGTGAGTGTGGGTGTGTCTGTCTGTGTCTGTGTCTCTCTGTCTGTGCTGCCAGCACCTGAGTGCATTTGGATTAAACCCAAGACCTTGCACATGCTAAACATGTATTTTAATGCTCAATTATGTGCCATCCCCAAAGTAAACCTTTAAATGAAGTCGTGTTCTCTTTTTATAGATGAGGAAACTGAGCCCTGGAGAAGTGAACCACTTGCTCAGGGTCCTACAGGCACAAGGAATTAAAGCTCACATCTAAGCTTGCATTGCACTCTCACTGATGTACCAGCAGACATCAGGGGCTCCTGAGGACAAATGTCCTCTGTGTCTCCTGAATAAAGCAAGCATCAGAGAACAGGGCTTCAGGTACAGGGACTCCATGACTCTCTAGCCACCCATCCTGAAACACAACTCAGAATAGTAGTAGTCCAACATCTACTAGTCCAGAAGTTGTTTCAAAATCAGATGCCTTATGTGGCCCCTGTGTTCCAGTGGCCTGGCAGCGCTTCCAGGAAACTCCCACAAGGGAGAAGTCCTTCAGTGTAACACACTGAGCTCTTCAGAAAGAGAGTTCCAGGAAGTTGCATGGTTGATGATTATCCTAGAAGTGCAGAGAGCTAGGCCTGGCTGGGCCTGTGGAGAAGAACAGAACTGGCCTTTTGTACTTCAAGAAATCCTGACTTGTTTGCTTAACCCTCACAAGAACTCCACAAGGTCAAGAGCATTAACATCCTTTACAGTGGGTTGTCAGGTAATTTGAATGTGCAGCCGCAGACTATTTATGCCCAGACGTAACTGGCTCTAGAGGCTGCACCATTTCTGCTCCTTTCTTGGTCCTTCTCGACCTTGGCTGCTCCTTATGGCCTGTTAGAAGTCAGAATTTCCTCCTTCAGCTTCAGAGCTTGGACTCTAAGCAGTACACACTCTTCCTCCAGGTCCCCTTGCCCACACAACAGATGGCATCTCTCATCCTCTGGCTATTTTTATTTCTCTTTTCCCATTCTTCTTACCCTTCTGGCTCAGTCCAAGCAGGAGAGCAGCAGACAGAGCCAGAATCCAAAACAGGGCTCTCAGCCCATCTCTTCCTCTCATATACAGAAGAGGAGATGGTGGAGTGGGAGGGGATTCTTCACAGTCCCGAGTACTGAAGGAGGTGGTCATCATGGGGGCCTGGATCTATGGCCTCTCTCTCCAGCTTGTCCTGGGTGGAAGCTGTGCCCATAAACTTTCTTTTCTGATTTGTACTCTCTTGGCGAATGTCTTAGTTGAGGTTCTTATCACTGTGATGGAGCATCATGACTAAAGCAACTTGGGGGCAGGGTGAGAGTTTATTTAGCTTATGTTTCCACATCACAGTTCATCATCAAAGGAATTCAGGACAGGAGCTTAAACAGGGCAGGAACCTGGAAACAGGAGCTGATGCAGAGGCCATGGAAGAGACCTGCTTACTGGCTTGCCCCTTATGGCTTAATCAGCCTGTTTTCTTACAGAACCCAGGACCACCAACCCAGGCATGGCACCAACAACAAAGGGCTGGACCCTCCCCAAGCAATCACTAATTTAAAAAATGCCATATAGGACTGATCTTACGGAGATGTTTTTTCAATTGAGTTTCCCTCCTCTCAAATCACTATAGGCTGTGTCAAGTTGACATAAACTAGCCAACACAAGGAACATGTACACTGCCTGGACCACAGGGAAGAAAAAAGAGGGAAACCTTTAGTATGACATTTTTGTTCTCTGGGTAGATTTACTCAGCTCTGGCTGGTCTTTGTCTCCAGCAGGAAGTAAACTTGCAAACTCAGCCTGATTCAAGGTGTTCTTTAAGATCAATCTTAAGAATAATTTGTAGTCTTCAGAAGGGCTTGGGGTTAGAAATCAAGATCTCCATTCTGGTCCTAGATCCGGCACTGACAAACTGTGTGACCTTGGTACTCAGTTTCATCTTCGTAGTAATTGGACCAACTAACTCCATGTAATGTTTTAAGATGCAGATATAATCTCTGCAATGCCTTGATTCTGTTCCAAACCTGCTTGGCTTCAGCCAGCTGTGCCTTCCACTCCTCAATATGATGTCCCTATCCCCTCCAGACACTGTCGGGATCCAAGGAGTACAAAGCTATGGTTTTGTTAGTGTTATGACTTCTTTTCTCTTCAGACTGGAAGCCAGATTTAAATTGTGCCCCAATCAGTACCAAAGCTCAGACGCTCTGGTCTCCTACACAATGGATATAAAAACAGCTCACCTCTTATTTCCCTTTCTCTTTGTTCCTGCTCTTTTCCAATCACTCAGTCAAGTCATTTTATTAAGTTCATCTGTCTGCAAGGCACTGTGCAGAAATGTAATCCAAAATGACAAGGTCCTTGTCCAAAAGGAACTTAAAAATCCCGCGAGGATGTAACATAGATGGGACATTTAAGGCATCTGGCTCCCTTATACAGCAGGAGAGGATAAAAGATTTTCTAATGCCTTTAATGTTTTAGCGTTTTTTTTAACCCACATTGGTTGTTAGTTCTACAGTGCTTTTGTGTTTGGGGTATCTGTCTTCTGCCTCGACATCCATGGAAAAAGCAAGCTGCTCTCACACACTGGTTCTTTCCCTGCAGACCCCCATCCGTGCCCTGCCCAGCCAGCGCCTCACCTTCATAGCCTGATATGCCAATCAAGCTCTGAATCTATGTAGCCCAATACAAGGGTCTGAAGGCAGTGGCACAGAGAAGAGTTCTCTGAGCAGATGGAGTTGCCAAACAGGAAACCTGCTTTCCTCTGCTCCAAAGGCCCAGAGGCTTCGCAGTGTCTTCTGTTCCTAAATCTTTCCCAGAATCCCTCATTAAGCCTCGTGGAGAGCAAGTGTCGCTCACTGCCTCCTCTCTCTTTTTTTGGTCCTGACACCTGAACACTCATATCTGCACCGTCCCATAATAACTTCTCTAGAGCTCTTCACAACGTGAGAAGGGCTTGCACTTACAGTTTCTCATCTAATCTTCTCAGCAAAGCTGTGAGATAGGATTATTATGTTCTTTCTTGACAGCTAAGAACCAGAGCTCACAGAGATTTTGTGAATGCCCCAAGACCTCACAGTGGGGCCAGCTGAGCTGAGCAGAGACTACACGGGGCTCTTTTGGTTCTAAGCCCCTCGTTTTCTCCCCTCCTACACAGTCTTCTCTGTGAAATTAAAGGCAAGTTCTGCTTCTCCCAGAGCATTCATTGCTTCCCTCAAACATCACATTACCCGCTCCCTTGAGCTGGCTAAATTTCTGGGAGGTTTCACCTTAGGCTCTCAGCTTGTCTTTTTAGACAATTCACAACACAGCTGGGCAGGGCAGCCCATGCAGCAATCACAGTATTGGAGAGGTAGAGGCAGGAGGATCAGAAGTACAAAGCAAGTTCTGGCCACAGAGCAAATTCAAGGCTAGCCCTGGCTACATATGAGACCTTGTCCCCAAAAAAACTGAAAGGGAGAACAGAGAGATGACTCTATAGTTAAGGGAACTTGATGTTCTTACAGTTCTTACAGTTTCTAGCACCCACATGGCAGCTCACAACCATCTGTAATTCAAATTCCAGGGAGTCCAACACCCTCTATGGCCTCTACAGGTATGTAGTAAGCATACATATATTCATATATGCATATATGCAGGCAAAAGACTCATACATATAAAATAAATCTTCAAAAAACAAAGCTCTGAGCTATATTTTTAATTGAAATAAACAACAAACTATAAACATACACATAAAATAAACATAAATAAATCCCTCAAATTTTTGCCTGCTTGTAGGTCTGTATATCATGCATGTGCAGTGCCTGTGGAGGCCATAAGAGGGCGTTGGATTCTCTGGACCTGGATTTACAGATGATTGGT
This sequence comes from Pachyuromys duprasi, assembly GCA_028658305.1. NCBI lineage: Eukaryota > Metazoa > Chordata > Mammalia > Rodentia > Muridae > Pachyuromys > Pachyuromys duprasi. The sequence continues at coordinate 20,375,839 of CM053747.1, read as the reverse complement.
CACCATCATCTGAGTGCTAGAATTCAAATCCAAGTCTTCTGGAAAAGCAAACAGTGCTCTCAACCACTGAATCGTCTTTCTAGCCCCAATAAACAACAATTTTAAAAGAAAAAGTTCTGGGCTGTTTAAGAAACTGGAAAAATAAATAAAAACAAACAATGAAGTTTACAGAGCCCAAACAAGAACACAAGAGTACTACAATGACAGTTTAAAAGAGGCCACAGTGCATTTTCACAACCGTCAAGAAAAATAAAATTAGGATAGTCACAGGCAAATGGGTGGAGCTGGAAGCAATCATCCTGAGTGCGGTAGCCCAGACACAGAAAAACAAATATCATGTGTTGTCTCTCACATATGGACATTCGCTTTGAATCTTTGATATGTGTACTTCATTTGAAATACTCATAAAGGTCAGGAAAACTACTAAGGGAGCATGAGAGAGAAGGGAATCTTTCAAGAGAGGGATGCCAGAAGACAGAATACAGCGACATTAAGGTGGAGAGGAGAATAATAGATCAGGAAAGATTAAATGGGGGTAAGGGATGAGAGAAGAGGGTAGAGGAGGAAATATGAAGAGAGATAACTAACGTTAAAGGCATTTTCAAAAAGTTATATGGAAATCTATTACTGTAGGCAATGTACCAAATATACATATATAAACATAAAGAGCTTAAATAGAATTACGTTGGCTGAGCAATAGTGGCGCACACCGTCAATCCCAGCACTCAGAGGCACAGGCAGGCAGATCTCTGTGAGTTCAAGGCTAGCCTGGTCTACAGAGTGAGTTCCAGGACAACCAAAGCTGCTATATACAGAGAAACCCTGTGTCAAAAAGCCAAAAAGCCAAAAAAAAAAAAAAAAAGAATTACCCTCTAAGGAGGGGTGGGAGCCAGCAATAGCCTTACTAGATACCACATGCTAGCAAATTAAAATTCCAATACCCGAAATGGGTTACCTTTTTTTGAGTTGTTGGCCAGTGGGGGCACATAGTTCCTCAAACATTACAGGCTATTGTAATTGCTCTGTTGTTCTTGGTTACCCTCCAGAACTTAATGGTAAGACCCTATTGCTAAAGAACATCACATACTTCAGTCAAAAAGTGTGGAAGAATCCAGCTGGTATTGAATTGGAAGCTTCGCCCCTCCTGGCTAGCTTCCACATGCTGGAATGTGCGTGCATGCTATCAGAGGTGAAAAGTAATCCCCAGTCTTACCCCAGCTGTGAACCCTGTGAGCCTCAGCAACAACTATCCTGGCAAGAATGCCTACGGGAGTGACTGAACATTTTCAAATTAGATTTAAGGACCACTCCATGAGATGGAACCCATGCCTGGTGCCATGAATGTGACCAGAAACCTGTGGCTAGACATGTCATGGGCCCTAGGGGAGAACCCAGTGATATCACACTGCTGCATGGATATATTATAAAAATGAGTCCTGATGACTTATCATTACTCATAGTTTAGAGCATCTCTCAATCCTCATCAGAGACGTTTCTTTTTTCCAGTAGATGGCAATTAACTGCAGAGTCCCAAAATAACCAGCCTACAGAGAAAAAGAAACGGTGGAGAGCTGGTGGTGAGTAAGCTTGGGCATGGCATCCCTCTGTTGATGGCTTCTGGCATGGATACAGGTGCAGAAAGACTCATCTTCCTGGGGAGGGGACACTAGGAATTTGACCATGCCCGATTGAGTCTATGGACAACACAAAATGGACGTACTTTTTCCCTTGGGGGGGGGAGCAAATATAGGAAGACTGGAAGGTGAGCACCACTGGAGAGCATGACATGAGATTCCCAAATCAATTTAGAAAGAAAAAAAAAAACTGTGGAGTTCTCAGCCCTAAATGGAACCTACATATCACACCCCTTCCTCCAAGACACAAGGAGAAAGGGAGGACAGAACTATTGTGATATCATCATGGATAGCTACAAGAAACAGCGTCTTCCGGGCACAACAGGGCACTTGCATATATTTGCTCACGGCAACTGTGACAGCATAAACAAGACCTACATAAACTCAAGCCAGACAAAAACCCCAGCATGGGGGATAAAGGAGGCACAAAGTCCCACCTGTTACTGAAGAGTTGCTGGCAGTGAACAGCTGGAGAAAGACAGAGAATCCACTCTCTTTAAGGGTATGACCCCTGGTAGGGCTATCATGCTGCAGGGTAAGCCCCACATCCAAGAGTATTTAGTCAGCAAAACTGAACCCGATGACGGGTTTTTCAAAAGATAGAGAGAGAGAGGAAGAACAAGAAGTTGGGTAGGTAGAGAGGTGAGGGTGTACCTGGGAAGCTTTGGCCCAGGGGGTAACACGATTAAACGAAATTCTCAAATGATTGACCAAATTAACGTTTTCTTTAAAATAAACAAAGAGGCTACACCATTCTCAGTGGTCCCATCCCACACCAAGTGTAGGCACTGAGGCAAAGTGATCCAGATGGCGGGGTCCTTTGGAGAGTTCAATTGCAATGCATTTTTAAGAGATTACTGAGGAGAGGGCGCAGTAGTCAAGAACACTAGTGTTTTGTTTTGTTTTGCAGGAGACTGGAGTTCCATTTTCAGAACCCATTCCAGGTGGCTCACAACAGCTTGTGGCTGCAGCTGCAGGGGAGCCAATGACCTCTATGACCTCCGTGGATACCCATATTCATATATACATACCCACACATAGATACACACATACACAGGATTTTTAATATGTTTGTTTGTTTTGAAACAGGGTTTCTCTGTGTAACCCTGGCTGCCCTGGAACACACTTTGTAGACCAGGCTGGCCTCCAACTCAGAGATCTGCCTGCCTCTGCCTCCTGAGTGCTAGAATTAAAGACATGCGCCACCACTGCCAGGCTTAAGTTAATCTTTTTAAAAGAAGAATCCAGAACCCAAGATTCTGATTCTAGATCTGCTCCTCCAGTGCTGGGAACAGTGGCCAGGGAATTTAAGTCTGAAACCACTTTTTCTTAGTTCATGAGCCTCCCATGAGAGCTGTCAGGGATGGCAAAACATACACAAATAGATTGTAAAAACACCAAATGATGAAACTCTCCCTCCTAGGTTTCTTCACAGGGTTTCTTCAGGGGTAGGCGATCTATATGGCTGCATCGCATCACCTGCTCAAGGCGGTCAGGCTTGTCTCTGGGCCTCAACACATACTGCCCAACATAGCCGACAGGCTGCTCTGTCCACAATAAAAGAGGGGGCTCTGCAGAGCAGCGCTTTGTCAGCTCTCAGAGAGCATAGGGGGTCATTCAGTCTAGACTGTGGTCTAACACAGGCTCCTAGAGAGAGAACAAGACGCCCGATGGATGACGCAGATCTAGGCTTTCCACGTGTACAATAATTTGAAGCGACTTTTCAAAGAAGCACTGAATATGCATGAGAGGGGAGAGAGGGGAAAAAGTGAAGAGGTGAGAATATGAGGAAAACTGGAAAGACACGAATGATGGATAAAGACAAAAACAAAACAAAAGCCAAGACCTGATACATGGTGGGACAGAGAAAAGGAGAGGGATAGACAGAAAGCAGTAGGGAAAGCAGCTCTGGTAGAGCAGTAAGGAGGCTACGAGGAGCTGAGCCAGGCAGCCGGTAGAGCAGGCAGATGGAACAAGAGAGACAGAGAACAGAGCCACAGAGTGGGTATGCAGTGAGGCCTGGCAGCCAAGCCCTATGGATTTCCAAGAGAAGCAGATGCTTCCATGGGAGCAGCAGCTGGTGGTCCCTGGGCGTGCGCGTCCTTGTTGACTCTAGGCCCAGTGCAGCCTCCTGGGCAGGCAGCCTTAGCCTGGAGGTACAATCTGGGTCCAGTGAGACAGATGAGCCATAGCCTCACCAGTACTGGAGCTCCATTTCTTCTCCCCTAGCCTCTCTTAGGCCCCGCCCACCCATTTCATCTTCCCCAGGCCTCATAGATCCCAAAAAACTCATGAGCAGGAACCCCGTGACATGCCAGGAAGGAAGTGGGCTGTGTTGGAGGGGTGAGTGTGAGCCACCACAAGGGTGTATACTCTGGTGGGAGGACTGTGGAGGGGAGAAATGACTCTATGAGCCCACAGCTAAGAGCTGGTGCCAAGAAGGCTGAGGGGTGCAGATTGTCCTGCCATACTGATAGAGGAGGGAAGTGAGGACTAGTAAGCTGTCTTCCCAGAAGCCCCCTCTCCCAAGAATGCCCTACCATGCTGCCTGCAGCTCTTTGCTACCACCCAAGCCCCGAGACAGCCACAACCTCTTCTGAGCAAAAAGGGGTTGGGTGGAACCTAGGTCAGAGAAAGTTGGGATTTCCCTGGCTTCTCGCTGCACAGACAGCTGCCATCTACAAGACCCCTCTACTGGGTAGAGAGCAACATCAGTGGGTTTTGAGGTGGATGACACCTTTTCCCCCAAGAATCTCCTCTGATAGGGAGGAAGCTCAGAATAGCTAGGGAGGGAGGTATGCTTCAAGATCTGGCCCTCTTTCCAGTCCAAAGTAGCTTTCATAATGCCCCCTCCCTATACACCTCACCTCCTCCCTGAGATCTTTGAGCTAATACTGCTGTGATGCACACAGCAAGCTTCTCTGTTGTGCTTGAGTAAGTCTCTCTCTGGTCCTAGACCCAAAGTCAAGAGGTTCTCCAAAGTGGCCCCGAAGTGGACAATAGTCTCCAGGGTCTTGGAGGGAAGATGATAGAGGGACAGTAAGGGCTTAGGATGTAATATCCAGTGCAGGCACAGTATGAGTGAAAGACAGGTACCAGGGAGCCAGATGGGCCAAGAAGAAACAGAAGTTAAGTAGGAAGAGACGGATAAACAGCAGACACCAAGCAACCAACCAAGCATATGCTTTGCAAGCAGGCAACACAAGCACCCAGTAGGGTTTGGGGTGGGGGAGGGGACATGGGCCCACAGCGAGAGGGACACGGACTTTTGCTGTGGCTAAATGTTGCCTGGTCAGAATTAGTGATCTAATCCCTCTCCATGGAATCTCAGAAAAATGGAACAGCAGCTAGTGCTGGCAAGAGGAAGCAGCACTTGGCAGGGTGAGGAGGAGTGCTTAAGCCTGTTGCCACGGATCAATCTGGGCGGACGAAACTGCCCCAGACTTGAATAGCCAGGTGCCATCTACAGGACCCCAAAACAGAGATCCATGAAGTCTGAAATGAACCACGAGAGACAGAGAGAACTGCAGCGTGCCTGCTCAGGAAGTCCTTCAGCCCTGCAGGTGCCAGCTTCCCGCTGATACTGATGAAACCCTTCCAGCGCTCAGTCTAGGTGATGTCATCCCTTTGAGCTCCAGGCAGGAGAGGGGTGGAGCCTTGCGGGGTTTGCAGGCTCCACCTCCAACCCAGTCTGCTTCTGCCTCTTTTCCCCTAACCCCCTTGGCTAGGTTTCCTGGCCAACCCTGCCAGAAACCGAAGGCTGCCGCAGCGCTCCTGGGAGGAGGGCCACCTAGAGCTACCCTTGGCCAGACCGCTACAGGAACGGGCTTTCTTTACCTGGATCTGGTTCACCCTTTCCTCGCTTGTTCCCACATTCATTTGGGGAAGCCCTGAGGTTTCTTGGGAGGACAACCTTACTCTCCTCCTACCGCGTGTGCTCCAGTGTTGCTGCCAAGCACGGGCTGTCCCGAGTACTGGAATTTCTTAAGTACTGTCCCAAGGGAGGAGTGACTGAGACAAACAGCACGGTGGCTCTGTCAGTGCCGAGCTAAAGGAATAAAGGTCCTAAGCTGAATCTAAGCCTGCTCTAAGTCCTAAAGCCAAGCAGCAGTCTTAAGAGTGGTGCCTTAACCTCTCTCAAGGTCGCACCAGCTGCTGGCTTCTTTCCAAAGCCAGCATTGACTCCGGCTCTCTGCTCTTCTGCCTCCTCCCTTAACCCAAACTAGCTACTCTGCTTGGAGCATTTGGATCTCTGGGGTCTTCCTAAGCCTGACTTGGATGTCTAGATGCTAGGGAGACTGCCTTCAGCAACAGTATACTGCCCAGAGTAGCACAGATGCCCAGCCCAGTCCGTCCTGGAAAACACCACACTGCAGGGTCTCTTGTTCACACTCAGCTGCTTGGCATAGTCCCAGCGCCCAGGACCAGAAAGGCACTTTCTGTGTAGGCCTTAGGCAGTCTAGAGCCAAGCCTACTACTCATACCTACATGCCCAGTGCAGATGCTCAGATCAGCACAAGGACATTCTTACCCTTCACTAAGTGTTGGCTCTGAAGCCACGCCATGTAGGAGAGTGGCAACAGAGTGGGTAAGGTAACTTCTAGCAGAAGGGAAAAAGAATGTGGGAATGAAATTTCTACTTTGAGTCACTGGGCCCTGGACCCGGTGCCTCTAGCCTATCAGGAAAATGTTCATGAACTTTATAGATGAAACAGATTGTCCTACTAGCCCACACTAGCATACATATTACTCAAGGCTGCTTTCTTTTACATCCGATTCGAGTCCCATAATACTGCCATTATGGAGATGAAATAATTTTATCTATGAGTAAAGTAGTAAGTTTAGAAACTGAGGCAGGAATTGAGTGTTTACTTACGAAAATCTTCCCAAGGTTTTTTGGTGAAAGTATACAAAAATAAGTGAGCAAAATTGCGTATTATGAATCAGCTAAGCTGAGAGCCCAGGTGCCTGGACACCTAATATATAATCATTTCTGTGCATCATGTTCTTAGCTCAAAATGAAGAGACATGACAAAATGACTGGGAACAAACACTTCCGCCCACAGACTGATGCTTGAAGAAGGAATGAGAAAAGAAAGTGGGGCAATTGTATGATAAAGTGGGCTAACACCTGACAAGCGGGCCTTGACAGCAGCAGCTAGGTTTAAAGAGATTGAGGGGTGTGGCCTTCCTAGTGGTCATGGCAGGAGGTATGGTCTGAAAAGGAGCATGGCCCATTGTGATCTCAGAGACTAAGGGTGTTGTTTCCGTGAGCTAGGGTGTGCATCCGTGTTACAGGCACACATGTATTATGTGTTTATAGGGATGTTCATGTGTTATACATGAGTTTGGTAAAACTGTACTTTATAAAACATATATCGGTGACTGTAAGACAGAAAAGGAAGGGACAGACATGTTTAGTTGGAGATGTGAGTAGGGCCCATGCATATTTTTCTGGGCTACTACAAAGGAGAGTTTCTGTAGACGGGTTCAAGAACACGGGTTCATGAACACAGGCTTGTGTTTGGAATGCCTTCCTGAGCACCAACCATGGGGCTTTATTTCCTAAGACTTCCCTAAGACTCACTAGGTACGTCTCTCCCTACAGTGCAGGTCTTAGAGGATACTTCATATGTTTGTTGTTTTGTTGTTGTTGTTTTTCAGCCTATGGACACACCCATAAGAGTACTCAGGCCCAGCAGATCCTGCAGAGCTCCTGTTCTTTTGTGGCATCTCCTTCTCTTCAGTCCCCCTCCCTCCCAGTTCTGCAGAGCACAGGAGAAACCTTAGTCCTAGGCAGATCGATTGTGGTTAATAACATTTAAATTCTAGCCTGGAGGCAGGGAGGATGCCCAGGAAAAAGGAAGATCTCTAAGAGAGATGGAACCTTAGCAAGTCTTGTGTCTGGCACCGGAACTGTCTGGCCTGAACCCGTTGGTGTCTGACACCCCCTGCTAGACTCTGAACCCCTACTCCCTCACTTGTGTCATTAAAGCCATGGCTGGGTCCTGAGTCTGGTACTCTGAGGATGATGAGAGGAAATGTCCCCTATCTGTATCTGTGAAAGTCCTAAAAAAAAAAAAAAAAGCATACAGGTGACTATGAAGCAGACAGGCTACCTTCACTACCCTCTCTGCTTCTCAGGAGGTGCCCCAACGAGGGAGATGGTATATCAGGTCTCATCAGAGCCTTGGAGCTCACTCCACACAGGGCCATGAGTCTCAGGAAAGTAGATACCCCTGCATTGCCACATACCTGGCCAGCTGCCAGGGAAGGCTGTCCACCGTCACCACAGGACAGCCCCACCTGTCCTCCATCTTCAGCTGTTTGGGCTGTGTTAAGCCTTCCCCTGTGGAGTGAAATTTATAAGTCTACAGCTGTGCCAAAGCCAAGACAATGCCGGCTTTAATCACCGAATGGAATGGGTTGCTAACTCCCTAAGTCCGGTGGCAGCCTCTGCAGTCTTGGCCTCAGCTGCAGCCGCAGCGGGAGGAGTCAGCAGCAAAGAGGAGAGTGGAGGAGGAGAGTGTGCACAAGGAACAGACGGTGTGGTCTGTCTGCAGGGCATCTGGGACTTCTCTCGGGGACTGGGGTTCTTCCCATGCAGAGGGGCTAAATCATCTACCATTGGGTTCAATTTCTCCCCTTCACTTTCAAGGAGGATGAACCTGTGTGATAACCTGCAGAGCCTAAAAGAAGAGGCTGGAGGGGACCCCAGCACCCCTTCCCATTTTACAAAGAAGAATGTAAGAGTGCTGAGACCTCTGAGGAAGGAAAGGGAATTGGCCAGTGTCCCAGAGGTCAGTAGGGGCCATGTGAGTATAACTGCTCAAGAGTTTTGCAGTTCTTTTCTGCCATTTGGTAACATTTAGAAATGTTTCCAAAGGTTCAACAGTAGCCAGATTCCCCTGTTCTGCATTGGGAGATGGCCATGACTAAAATTCATCTGCACAGCTCTTGCTAGGAACTGCAGTGTATATTATGCACCAGTGCAGGGCTGGCAAGCAAGGCCTCCCACTCTGCAGCAAGGGAACTCAGGGCCCCTCCAATTGTTGGCAGGTCTTGGAATGCATGAGCTCCTGGTATGTTTTAGAAGAGCAGTTCGAAGCTTAAATTGATTGATAAAGCAATGAACTCCCTGGATAAGGCTGAGAACCATTGTCTTCCAGCCTCAGGAAGCTAGCTAGCCTCCAGAGAAACTTGATCTTAGCAATCAATTGCTAAGCATCTAGCAACATTCAGGGACCTAAAAGTATTGGACTGTTGTTTTCTTGACTTATGAGAATATTTTTTGCTTACATTTACTCTAGAATGTGACTTCTTCAAGAATAGGGTTCTTGTCTCTTTGGTTACCTACCAAGGTAGCTTAAAGCCTGAACCAATCCCCAGCCATAATGTGTGCAAATACAAAACTGACAGACTGATTAATCTGCATTGTTTTTACCTTCGCCTGGCCCTTGCCTGGAGTGAAAGGGTCACTTGAACTCCTGTCACCGGGAACCTAAGATGAGAAATTTGCAACAATCATATCATAATTTAATATTGTATCTCAGGATCTCTCACCTACTGTTGAAGACTTACCACCATGAAAAAAAAATCAAGGCAGCACAACCCCAAACCAAGTCCAGCCTTCATGCTACTGCCACAGAGGCAGAGGAAGAACCCCGAGGAGCTGGCACAGATATGCTCAGCTTGTGTTGGAACCCACTGCCTCCGAAGAGAACTTGGAGCCTGCCCTTTGGCTAAAGAGCTCTAAATCTGGCTAGGACCAAACTAGAACTCTATGGAGGCTCTTAGCCCTCTGGATAAATTCTGCTTGCCTCTCCCTCCCCACCTGACTTTTACATCCTCTGCAGTTCAGCTGCTAAGCCACTGGGGGTTAATAAGTGGGGACAGGAGGCAAAACCAGAGAAAGGCTTATCCTGAGACAGAAAGTACATCTTTCTGGGACAGAAGAGAGGAAGCCATGTGGGTTATCAAGGCCTTACTGGCCAGCCCTCCTCCCCTTCCTTGGTCTCTCCCACAGCAGCTAGAACCTCCAGTAGAGAGATGAGCTCAGAGAGGCGGTGGACAGCTGCTGTTTCTGTCTGGAGCTAAAAATAACCTCCTCGCCCATATCTAGCTCTGGCTGGGCCAGAGCTCTGAAGAAGACTCAGGAAGGAGGGACAGAAGGTAGGGCCGGCGATACATGCCCTCCCCAACAGGCAAAAAACAGATAAGACTAGGGCAAAGACGGCACCTTTTCAGAGCTGCATCTCAACTGGGCTTTTCAAAAACTTTATTAGGTAAGCGATGAAGTTTTCTCATGGCCACATTTCAGAGGCGAAAAGAAGCACAGGACAATGGCAGGCAGTGTGAGGCTGGCCCTGATAACCGACACTGACTCACGCTCAGCACACCAGCTACTATTTAAAAGTGAGACCCTGAGTCTCAGGTATTGGTATCATTAGTCCCTCTGACAGTTGAAGAAGGAAGGCCCCAAACAGAGACATTGACTACTGAACTCTCACAGAGCCAGAAGTGGAGCCTAGATTCTAGTTTACTAACCCTGAGGCAGAGCCACGCCCCCAACCATAGCTCAGAGAGACCTCAAAAGAACTGAGAAAGAGAAACAAAGTCCTGGAGTCATTATGCTGGAGCAGCACCAAAAGGAATGGGCTTGTGGCCTGAGGGCTCACCTACTCCACAAGACTGCAATGCTGGGCACACACGTGTCCTAGCCACCCCCAGTTTTAAGGGAAATTCTCTCCAGTGTCCTGTTTTGAGTTTGCATGTCTGTAACTGCCTTGCCCTCTGCCACTGAGGAGGGACATGATGACTAGCCAATTTCAGCATTGTAGTGGCCCCAGGCTGTCAAGAAACTATGAGATACAGGAACCAGGCAGCAAGTACAATGAAGCCTTTGGAGTCTACGCTGTTCGAGGCAGATTTGGATTTGGATTTCATAAGAACAGGATGAAGGAGGTCGGGGTGTAAAGAGGGAGCAGAGAGAGAGAAGGGAAAGAGAGAGAAGTCAAAAGGGAGAGAGAACCGGGACAAAATGGCATTCTCAAGGAGACCTGCCACCCTGTCCTTCCTCTCAACTAGTGTCAACTAGTAGAGTCTTGGAGGGAAAGGCTAGACCTGTGGAGTGAAACGGAAACAAAGCCCACAGGAGTGGAGGCAGAGCCCTGTTGGAGCAAGCAGGAAGAGAAAAAAGAAACAGTGCCCAGAATTACAGGGCCTTGCAGGCTGCTTATACATACTGCTGCAGTCTTTCCTCCTTTGTTTAAGGCCAAAGCACATGCCATTCTCCCACAGAGCCTCTAACGCAATTAACAAAACACAGTCATAAATCTTGCATGGCATCCAGAGCTGTCTCCTTTCCCTGAGCACGGAAGCCAGCTCCGGGGATGCTGTTTAGTAAGCTAGCTGACTTCTCCTGGCATGCTAGCCTTCTGAAGAAGATAGCCTGACCTCAGTGTGACAGCTTTCTGCTGAACACTATTGCAAGGGAAGTGGAGAGAGGAAGCACAGGAAACCAGAGGAGGCTGGGGAGAGCAAGGAAACCTGTGCTTGCAGGAAGCTGATCAGAGAGAGGCTCTGCCTTTCGGAGCTCAAAGACAGCGTTCTGCAGAGAGCCACGGGCTCACCTTTTAGAGCATAGTCTTCCCTCCGGAGGATAGGGTCTGAATAAATGTGGGAGACCGAGGATACCCTCGTGGCAGGCAATGCAAGCATGACTTGGCAGCTACATGGTTTTTGTGTTTGCATACGTGCTTGTATTCAGTCTGGAAAACCGATGACTCACAAGTACATAGAGCTTTCTGATCAGCTATGTTTACCTCTTTGTGTCTCTTGCCCCTTCACCCCCTCATCTTCCCTAAATATAAAGGGTGTCTGGGGACCATGAATGCTGTAGAAGCATACCAGCTTAAACTTTAGGTCCAGACGTGGGAACTCAATAGCAGGAACACAGTGATGCAGACATGAGACACACCACACGGCCACATTCTGTATGTACATGTCATATCAAGCACACTAGTAAACATGACAAAGCCAGAATGACTGGGAACATACAAAAACAGCTATGCTCTCTCTCATGGGTTACTATATACCCTTGCTACGTGTAACCCACCACTCCTATGTGCTCATGGGTGTACACTCGACTGGAAGCCGTGAACATGTCCCATACCCATGTGCACAGCTACAAATGCAATCTTAGGCACAAGTCTTAGGCAAGGTCCCTGCCCTAATGCGTACTCTCTTCTCTGCCCACCAGTTTCTTCCTTGCCCAGAACTTGTGGCAGTTTGTCAGGTGAGCTTGTCTCTGATGGTAAACAGGAAGCGTAAGAAATGGCAGCAGCTGTGGGGAACCTGTCCTGTCCCTTACCCCACTTCTACTCAACCAGAAGTCACGTAGCTGTGTAGACGGGTCCTGGAAGAGGGAGAGGAGACAGCAGGCTCTGATGGGGATCAGTGTGACTTCAAATGCAATCTGGGAGCAGGCTGTGGCTGAACTGCATTCTTCAGGGTTCCAGAATGCCTGTCTGCCTTGGCCAAGACTCTGTGTTGTTGTGGCAATAAATGCATCCTGGTGCCATGGCCCAGAAATGTATGTAGCATGTGACCAACACTTTCAGGACACCAAAGCTATAGAGGGCTCACACCACTTCTTCCCGGAGGCCTACATGTTGTATATTGGCCCCCAGGGAGAAATACCTGCATACATACATTCTTAGAAGAGAAATCAGGTCAGGAGGCCACTTAGTATGGGCACCAAAGCAATCACTGAAAGAACAGTTTATCCACAGCTTGAAAGTCCCAGCCAAGGGACTAACACTGTACCGCTTCTTAATCTGTGTTCTGTGCTGGGAGTTTATACTACTTCAGAAGAAGAGCTTTGGTGTCTCATTAGCTGCCACAGACTCCTGGTATCTTCTGGGTGCTAGGCATCAGCTACTTGAGGAAGCCACCCACCCACCCATCCATCCATCCATCCATCCATCCATCCAACCAACCACTTACCCAAGCATTTCATTCCACTCAAAACTCAGACTAGGAGAGATGGCTCATTATATAAATTGTTTGCCATCTGAGTATGTGGACTAGAGTTCAAATCTCTATGACCCACTAAGATCTGAGTGGGGATAGAAGCCTACCTGTAATCCCAGTGTTCTAAAAGCAGAGATGGGATCTCAGGGCCAAGCTAGCCAACCACCTTGATTAGCCCAGTTGATAATGTCTGGGTTCAGGAAGACCCTGCCTCTGTAAATAAAGTGGAGACTGACTAAGAAAGACTCTCCATATCAACTTTTGGCCTCCACATATATGTACATGTACAGACATATCCACATACGCTCAAACACATGTGCACACATGCACATCACACACATATACAAAATAATAATAATAACAATATTAATAAGCCATTAGAAGACTTGTTTGTATGAGGTACTTAGAGTAGATGTTACAAAGGAAGGCAAGGCAGATTCCATATTCTCTGCGCCGACACAGGCTGAGTAGCCATGACATAACGTGTGCCTGGGTTGTGTGTACATGCACACAGGAGGAAGAATTACATCTTTTTATAGAGCCTACAGGACTTTATCAGAATCAAGGCAGAGGTTTTGCCTGGTTTATGGATGATAAATGGATTTTTAGGTCTAGGAAGAAGTGTCCAGTAAGGGACCAGAGCTGTCCACGGTTGTGCTGTTGGGAGGTAGAGACAGAAGTCAGGTCTTACCAGTGGACACATCTGGCTCCAGTTCTTCATTGACCAGTCTCTGGTTTTGTGACTCTTGTCTCAAGAGGTTTTGAATAATCCATCTCTCCTTCTACCCCACATGAAAAGATCAGGTCTGCTCTTCCTAGAAGATATGTCTTCTTTCCAAATGGGTGCCTTCCTTATCTGTGAAATGGATACTCATAGGTCCTGCCTCACATTGATGCTCTGGAGGTTAAACAAGAGAAAAGCCTTTAGCAAGAGCTAAGTGAGCATGTACTGTTAGTGGACATTGTCAGCCTATTACATGGGTTATGTCAGTGACTGTCAATTGATTACACTCCCCTGAGAACAGCTGACCATATCTGAGAAACATTTTTTAGTCCTCAAACATGGCAGCTAGGTGTGATGTGCATACTGATAATCTCTGCCCCCAGGAAGCAGAGGAGCAGGAGTTCCAGGATGGCCTGGACTACATGTTCCAAATTCCAACCAACCAAATGAACAAATAAAAATGGGCAGATGTGGGAAGTGGCCTACTCCTAGCATGTAAGGTCGGAGGCCAAGGGTGCTGCTGTTCATGCTGCTATCACAGGATACCCTACAGCTATAGGCCACCCACCCTGAAGTGTAAGTAGCCCAGAGCTTAAGAAACTGCGTGTAGGAGTGTGATGGTAGTAAGACAAAAGAGAAAATCGTGTTTTAAAACAGGAAATGATTTTTTTGAATATCTGTTTTTAGCAAGAAAACTCCTGCAAGAAACTCACCACCATGCACACAGTTTCCCGGAAGAGGTGGGCACCCAATCACATGCCTCGTGGCTTTTCCCGTACAATTCCCAATTGGTGACAGTGAGGTTTTGCAGGAGGGCTGGCTTCCCAAAGATTCCAGACAGAGAGTACACAGCTCAAGTTGACCTCTCTAGGCTCCTGATGGCCATGATGTGTCATACGGCATGTAGGTAGAGAAGGAACTCAGGGAGTCCAGGGTAGACTTGATGAGCTGAGAAACTGAGCCCATCCAGTGTCAACTGCCCTTTGAGCTAAATTTGGAAAACAGGTCAGAAAGGCCTTGGGGAAAGCTCAAGTAGTCAGTATATAAATGAGTGAACCAGTAATTACCCTGCCATGTGCTTAGATACTAGAGCAATGTGAGACACTGGTTCCTACTTTCACAAATACTCCAGCTTTAATTGAGAAAGCAGGACTAACAAGTAGAGAACAATCAAAAGACAATTAAAGACAAAAGACAAAGAGGCTCCAGGGATAGTATAGGCTCTGTGGATAGAAACTTAGATCACTATCCCAGTGCCTTGGGCCCAATGCAAGTCCCCATACCTCCAAATGCTCTAGCTACCTCCAACTCAATCATAGATAACTTCTCTACTGTCTAGATGGTAGCTAGCAGGGCCGCTCCCGATTAACTGGCCCTGTCTGCTTGGAACTCTGAGTTGAGAAGAATTCTGAGGCAGCATACATCTTTATCAGGAGTGCTGTGATAACTGATGACAAGTGCGTGCGTGCCACAGGGATGTCCTGACAATCTCCTTGCTGTTTGTTAACCATCGCTGATTAAGAGCAACGGTCTGGGGTTACTTCTAAGGACACTTCCACTTCTCAAAGTCTGTAATTCTATCGCCTAACTTAAATTTCCAGGCACTGGTTGAAAGTACAATGAGGCAGAGATCTGTGTGGGATGGAATTATCAAGGAAATAGGCAGCATTTCAGTGAGGCCTGCGATGGGGGAGTGCGCGAGGTTGTGTGCCGGAGGTAGGAGGACACATTTATGTGCTTAAAAAATGGAGCTGAGCTGGGCTGCTCTCGGTACAGAACAGAGGAGGCCAGCACAGCTGGGTGCCCTGTCTGGGCTCAGTATGGATAATATTAGCCATGAAAGGCTGAGTTTGGACGAAAACAAGGGCTCACATTTATAGAGCGCTCGCCATGTGATACACCATGAAGCAAAGATGATGTCTCATAAAGCATGTCCTCCAAGACTCATGACTCCTCCCAAAGGTAAGTCCTTTGCCACCCTTCCCTGAAAAAGTGGAAACTGCCATTGAGGGACACACCTATACCACCCTTAGAGTTTCTTTGTCTTTTGCCCAGGGTCAGAGGACTAGTAGCCAGGGGAGCCCAGCGCTCAGTCCTACAGTGTGGTTGTACAGCTGCAGGTACAGCTTCTCTGTTCTATGTTCTCCTCCAGTCCTAGACACTGCAGTGAGGAGTTTCTGTAATGCAGCTGAGACATCACAGCCCCCCAGTCTGGGGCTTCTGAACTCCGGATGTATCAGGGCAGGGCAAGAGACAACTACAGACTGACAAAGACAGATCCAAGCCAAAACTAGGTCATGGTGGACACAGGTCACAGGTGAGTGCTGAGGACCTTGTGGTGCCTCCGGATTGAGACTTTCCCCAAACTCTAAATAGAGAAGCACCAGGATAAGGCAGGAGGGTGAGGGAGGAAGTAAATCTCCAGAGGCTCAGGGTTCAGCCTGTGAGGGTAAGTAGGCACAGAGCCTATCATGGTCTTCACACAAGCCCACAAGCCCAGAAGCAATCAGGACCCTGAGGAAAGACCTCACTGCCAACAAAGCTGTTTCACCTAGGGTTACAGCCTGTGGCCAGCTCAGTGCTGTCCCTGCCTGGCACCTGGTGGCGTGCTGGGGAACTTCTGTCCTTTCCCTGCACTCAGAAAGGTCCTGTTGTATGTCACACAGCAGGACCATAAGCTATGGAAGACACTGTGTCTTTTCTTGCTTTGTTCACTCCCCCACCATCCTTGTCCCCATTTCCCAGCAGTCTGCAAGATGTGCCAGCATGGCTCAGAATCCCGCAGATGAAAATAAAACCTGCCTGGTAATGCCCCAGCCTCACCCACAGCACTGTTTTTTTGTTTTGTTTTGTTTTCTTGGCTAGCCTCAATATTGGATGGTCCCACTCAATCTCAAGTGCATCTGGGGGTCCTCACTTATGGCTTCTAAATCTGATCCCATGGAACTCCCTGGACCTGAGAAAGGGGCAGGACTGAATGCTGGGTTGGAAGACCCAGAAACCTAGATCTCCTCTTCTGCTCTAGCCATTGTTAAGCACCTATTCCTGTTTGGTATGTATTCATTGGCACACGTCCTAACTCTAGCTTTGTCCAGAAGCACCTTTCTTCTTTCTAGGCCGCTGGGCTTGGGTGGCCCACCTCCCTGCCAAGAAATCCATCTGCATTTTCTAGCTTGGAATGGAATGTGTCCATTCCTTCTTGTTCCATAAAAAAAAAAAAGAAAGAAAGAAAGAAAAAAAAAAGATGGGCACATCAAGTCAATGACTGCACATATTAGTGCGTACCCCCAACAAAATCAGTGTTCTCTTTTATCCTCCTCCCACCCCACCCCCAAAATATGGCCTCAATTCCTTGGATTTGAAACACAAGAAGGAACCCCTTTGTTCCAGTCTATATGAAGACAAACTCAGTCTCCTCCGAGGTGCTTGGCTACCTTGAAGAGGTTCTCCAGCAGGTCCTGGGACTCTCCACTGATTTCAGGCCTTTGTTGTTTCTTCCAGCCAACAAAGCGCAGGTCTCTTCAGCCTCAGTAAGTCATCAGCATCCATCTTAACAGGTTGGATGCATCTCATTTCCCAAGCCTCTTTACCTGTGTGAGCATTCCAGTTCGTTTATACCTGCATGCACACAGGTAACACGACCTATCTGGAGCTTTCACTGAAGACTCAGATAGTGAGTATCTGAGACAGGAAACCCAGTGATGCATCTCTGACCAGAGAGTTGGGAGAGAAGAGGGCATTTGCCAACAGTACTGCAGGGAGCTAGAGCAAGGAGAAGAGCATGCACAGCTTGCTCTGGGGAACTGGCTTGGCCTTCACTTTGATTTGAGGCTACTCCAGTGGGGTTCAATGAGATAATGTGAACTGTTTTCTAGTCATAATAAAACATCTGTATTTGGCCCCTCCTACCCCCCCCAAGTACTATATGCTAAGGACAAGGGAAGACTCCTAACACTGGCTGTGAAGAGGCTGAAAAGGTAGGTGCTGTTATGCAATGTCTGGGAGCCATTCTGATGCCATCACACCCCTGTTCCTCTGGAGAGTGAAGTCCCAGTTACATAAAGCTCCTGCTGACTTGGTATAAGTTGTGACTAAGAAAACTTTCCAAACTTTCCAAAGACAGTTGGTGATCCTCCACCCTCTGGTGAGAACTACCCCCACAGAGAGGCAAGCAGGGAGGAAGGCTCCCAGCTCCCAGTGGCCCTGACTCATCCCGCACATAAACACTCCCCAACACTCTTTCCCAAAACAGTTCCCCTCCCACCCACCCACCCTCCTACCAGGGCTGGGTGACAAAAACAAACGCCCCAGAGATCTTGCCAAATTCTGGGCCAGGCTTAGCCCAGAGCACAGGCAAGGAGCAAACTTCCCACTGAAGCATGGCATATCCACAATGTCAGTCAAGGGAAAATCACCACTTGACCCTATAGACATCATTTTCCAAACAGCTTCCCCAAAAATGCATAAAATAGGAGTAGTGGCTCATAACTGTAATCCTAACACTTGGGAGGATGAGGCAGGAGGATCTCTAAGAATTTAACATCAGCTTGGGCTGCCCAATGAAGTCCAAGTCAGACCAATGGACATGGTGAAGAGTGAGACTGGCTCAAACAAACAGGATGAAACAAACAGCTCTATTATCACCAAAGAAATTTTAGAGCTGAAAAGACTCTTAGCTATAGCTAGTCTCTTCTTTCCTATTTTCACACATCTACCTGTCTATTCCTTTATGTATCCGTAGATTCATGAATAGCTACCAAATCTTCTCTCTTCAGTCTAAGTTGGGACTGAAGATTTATATTCTAAGACATAGTCTGTTTCCTCCAGGAGCCATCATCTTGGAGAGAAGCTGGTGAAGAGGCAGCTTCCAGAAAAATGAACGGACTATTGTAGGAAGGCACTAACAGGACTTGCTCCCAACTTGGGGTGGTAGAAGGCATTCACAAAATCATGTTCAGGTTGAACTATGAAAAGAAGGGCATTGCTTTTCAACCACTAAGTGGTCTGCTCAGTAATTACCATGGCAGTCTGGGAGTTGGTGCACAGACAGTCCCCACAGACTCACACCTGAAGAAGAGCATCATGGGCATACTAGAAGGCACCAAAAACACTCCCAAGAGAGGCAGGATTTCAAGGATTGCAGCCCCGGGGAGGACTTTAAAGAGAAGGTAAGAGATAGCCAGCCC
>CM053747.1:20282103-20356761 GCA_028658305.1 Pachyuromys duprasi | reverse complement strand
CTAAAGACTGGGATGCTGAGATCCTGGGTCAGTCCAAACCCAAAGACTTCAAAACATAGGAAGCTCGTGGTACAACCACAAGTCTAAGGCTAAAGACCTGAGAACCCAGAGGGTGAGCTGGGAAGCTTTGGTTTAAGTCCTAGAATCCAAGGACCAGTAAAGGCTGGAATTCTTGTCTGAGACAGCAGAGAGAAGGTTCATCCTAGATCTTGGAGAAGAGACCAATTCACTTCTATATCTGTTCTCTTTGACTCGGTCAATGGGAAGAGACTGATTCACACTGAAGGCAGGTTTGTAACCTGGCAGGAGAGAAGATATTCCACATGGAAAGCCATAATCTCCTTCCTTTGTTTATGGGACTATTGTAACAAAGGATGCCAAAGAAAAATCCCCTTAGATTCTCATGCTAGGGGAAAGGAAAGGCTGAAGTCCTGGCATTAGCCAGAGAGGATTTTATTTTTATTTTTTATTTACATTTATCTATTTGGTTTTTCAAGACAGGGTTTCTCTGTGTAACAGCCTTGGTTGTCCTGGACTCAATCTGTAGATCAGGATGGCCTCAAACTCACAGAGACCCATCTGCCTCTGCCTCCGGAGTGCTGCGAATAAAGGCGTGCACCACCACTGCCTGGCTCCAGACAGGAGTTTAAGGAAGAAATTTCAAATAGTTCTACAATTTACAGGACAGACCAAAGCCCAGACAATGACAGGCCAAGGATGAACAGGACAACAACTAGACTAGGACTATGTTCTTCGGAATATTTCACACCCTCCATTTAAATCTAAACCTCACATGAGAGCCGTGAAGAGACACTTACAGGGTTATTAAAACCCGGCATTTTTTTCTCTTCCCAGTGTAGCCTCGTTAAAGATCTCTCTCTGCTTAACGTGATTGTTTCTTCACTCTGTATGCAGGGGATGGGCGCTAGCCTTGGCTGTCCTGGACTTGCCTTGTAAATCAAGCTGGCCTCGAGTTTAGAGAAATCCCAGTGCCTCTGCCTGCCTCCCTGAGCACTGAGACCAATGGCCTGCACCACCACGCCCAGCTACTCTGCACTTCTCGCGTCCCCAGGTCGCTCCATCTCACCCTGGGTGATTATCTAATGAGTCCCTTTCATTTCACTGGTTCTCTTTTGTTCTTCAGCTTAATTCCTCCACTGAGGGGTTTTTAGGGACTTTGCTGTCCTCCTCTTCTATTGTTTCTTTTGGATCATTTCATTCATCTCCAGATTCGAACGGATTTTTTTCCATTTTCTTCTGTGTTCTGGGGTGTGTAGGCCGCAGAGGGTCAAAGGAGTTCACACCCCACACAGGCATTCGACCTAGTCCTAGAGGCAGGAATTTGTCATAGGAAATGGTGTTTCTCTTATCCTGAGCTTAGGGGCAAAACTTGATGCTTTCCCTTTTTTTCCTGGTCACCTTCCTCCAAGGGAGCAAGATTTCAATTGCAAAACTGCTGCTCAGAAAGGCCCTGCAGGCTGCCTCTTTGCTCAGTGGTACGGGCCCTGCTCTGGCGCCTTCCGTCCACCTTCCTGCCCTTCTCCTTCTCCTGCCTCCCCTCCCCCCCTTCCCATTCCCTCTCTAACTTTCAAACATCAAATTCCTTTCAGTTTCTCTCCCTTGGAAATTTACTTCTCTATTTCCAGCTCTGTGTGTTTCACTTTATTCTTCTCTTTTATACAGGATGTCTCTGTGTAACATTACAGCACAGTAGAGATCAACCTTGGGTCACGTTGAAGGTCTTTACAGCCTCAGTCATTATCTGTCTTCCTCTGTTTCCTACTGGAACACAAGCTCCTCGAGGCAGGAAACTTTATCTCAGCTCCTGAGTTCCTACCTCAACACTGAGCACATGCACAACAACAAACTTTTGTTAAATGACAGGAAGAACCTGTTAGGATCAGGCTGTCCCTCTCTAAGTTACTTTTATAATGTGCAAAACAGTGCTTTTTCCAGGCTGTGCCCTGCCACAAGAAACTATTTTATAAGCAGCGCTTGCCTCCATTTTGAGTGCAAATGTAGAGACAGGATGGTTGCACCTTGGTGGACAACACCTTGGTATAAACAACATCTGTCCAGGGCATGCAAAGACTGCCCAAAGGCTTATTCCTAACTGTAAAAAAGTGTTCCAGCCTATAAACTTATCAAGGCAAACTGGACCCGGTGGCGTATGCCTGTAGTCTCACCACTCTGGGAGGCAGAGGCTGGCAGATCATTGTGAGTTTGAGGCCAGCCTGGTCTACAAAGTGAATCCCAGGACAGTCAAGGCTACACAGAGAAACTCTGTCTCAAAACAACAACAACAAAAAAACCCTTTCACAGAGAGGCGCAATACACATGTCTATTCACCCCACATAGGGAGTGCTTGACAAAGCAGAGCATGGATACCAGTAAATCTAGCTTGGTGAACCAGCGACATTTCTTGGAATTACTTACAGGAATGCAGGTGAGAGGTTACTTACCGGAGTAGAAATGACTCAAAGACAGCTGCATCACCAAAACCCTCCTCAGAACTGGTGGCAGCTCACAAAACTGGGAACCTGGAGCACACTGCACAGGCTGCAGGCAGCCCAACAGATTGGAGAGTATCTAAACCTCTTTCAGTCAGTGCCGCTGATTTCTGTTTCTTCTAGGCGGCTGGTCTGGTCTCAGAGTCTTATTTGCAGCTCGGCTTGTGTGAGAGTGGTCTTTGTGCCTCAGCTTTGTTCTTTTCTGGGAGACTCTCAGTTTTTATTGCTCATGCTGGCAGAGAGGGGCCTAGTGAATCTGGTCAGTTTCAGGGACTTCTTGAAGTTAATTTGAGTTGTTTGCCTTCTTCTTCAAGAAGCGTCCCTGCAGAATAAAATGTTTCAATCTTGCAGGAAACCAATACATAACACAGGGATGCATTAAAATCCTATCATCAAAACCAGGCCCACACACTTTTCAAATATCAAATAATACAACACCTTCACCTGTGCCCTATAAAGAGAATGACATCCAACTCTGTAATGCCAACAGCCTACAAAGACCGGTCATCTCATCACCTCATGTGGGCATCACTGCATCAATAAGCAGAGAACTCTCTACTGTCCCAGGTGCTTCAGCTTGGCTCTGCCTCCACTGTTGACCTAAGTGACCATCCATTCATGTGTTTGTCTGTCTGGGCCTAGAACTCATTCATCTTCCCCTTTGTCCATTTGAGTTTGTCTTGTCCTTTACCTCCATAGCCTCCCTGGTCTTGTACCTTGCTTCTGCAACTCCTCTTGACCTGGTGGCTTAACTCTGCAGCAGAGTCTTGAGCCAACAAAGTTGTCTCATGCTAAAGACTTTCTTTGTATCCCTATGGGTTTTCTTCTTATTTACAGTTAGGCTTTAAAAAAATTCCTTGTGGTCTCTTTAGCCCTTTGCAGCCATTCTATAACCTAAACAATACACATCCACACAGATATGTTTATTATGTAATGTGACTAAGAGTTAATATAAGTAAAGATTAGCATTTTTAAAACTTATGTTTGCCTTGGCTGTCTGTCAAGGAAAATCAGAAGGCTGTGGCAAACTGTGGCCAATGAAAGTGGGATAGCTTATGAATCCATTGTCAACAAATTCTGACACTGCCTGTCTATGTTTCTGACATAGTATGCTCACAACAGTGCCTTCCAAAAGTGAACCTCTAGGTATCTCTCCATCTGCAGGGGAAAGAAATGTTCTCCAGCATTCTCAGCATGAAGATATTCTCTTAAGTACTCATTTTCTGAGCTAGGGTGTCACTGTGCAGCCTAGGACTTGCGATGTTACATAGACAAGGCTGACCTCAAATTCACAGAGATCTGCCCGTTTTCTGTCTTTGATGTGCTGAGGTTAAAGCATGTGGCAAGATATTCCTTCATTCTTTTAAACTCTTTATAGAAGGTTATGCCATCCATATCAATTGTGACTCCCACGAGTGTTTTACTTTATTTAGGGCTAAAAAGTGCTGAAAGAGCAACACATGGCAGATGTGGCACAGGAAGCAGGGCTTACACTGAGCGTCTGCTCTTGTTGGAAGAGACGATATGGAAACTCTACGTGTAATGTGGGCACATCCCACAGGGAACATTCCATTTGTCATGATTTTGTTCATTGAGAGGTCTGTATGTGTTTGGAAGAAAACACTGTAACAGAGCTATTTGGGAGAGCAGCTCAGACTCTAGGGAGCTTCGGGACAGAAAAGCTTTTCCAAGGCAGGTGGGAGTTGCGTCTTGCTCTTGAGCTAGAAGGAGAGGGAAGAAGAAGGATAGAAGGAGGTGGATGGCTCACATTTTCTGATACCACCATAATGGTTCAATACTCTGGTGCATACCATGTAGTTAAACATAAAAGGAATTTTGACAGAACTGTAATGAGATATTAGAAAACCTGTAGTTACAATGTGATATTTAGCACTTTTCCAGAAAGAGAACAAATAACTCCATGAAGATACTGGAATCTGTGGGAGCATAACGCATAAATTCAACTGAATGGATACTTATTTATAGCCCTATACCCAACTCTCAAGAACACACCCCCTTTTCTAATTACAAAAGGCACACTTAAAGTTGAATACTAGTAAGACATAAAATCACTCTCAGCAAATACAGAAGATTAGTTTTAATTAGATCTCATTCTCTGACGACAGTGATAGGTGAAACTCCAGCAGGGCTGGGGTGGAACTAAATGTTAGATTCATTACCTAGCATGCTGAAGGCCCTGGACTTAATCCCCAGCAGCATGGGGTACTTGGAGAGGGCAAAAGACTCCAAGAAAGCAGACTGCTAAATAATGCAGCTATCTGTAACTCCAGTTCCCAGAGACCCAACACCATCTCCCAATCTCCCTGGGCACTGCCCATTCGTGATGCACAGACATACATGCAGGCAAAACACCCATACATGTAAAATAAAATTAATTCTTTAAAAAAATGTACTGGTTATAAATGAAATCACAAAAGTCTTGAGACCACATACCAAAGAAGGCAGTATATAATGGCTATGGAATCAACTAAAGCTGTTCTTGAAAAAGTTTATGGTCTCAAACACATACATTAACACAAAAGAAAACTTAAAAACAGAGTTAAAAAACATATAATGCAATCTAATATAGTATAGTATGAATTAGACATGCATATGCTATATTTGGAAAGGCAGAAGAGGACCATCTAAATTGTATTGGAGGGCACAATGGAACTAGAGAACCTTGTGGTCTAGGACATAATATCTGAAGTGGATCCACAGGACATAATGGAGTTCGGAAACGTCCATGGGAAAAGGAAGGGAAATGCAGACAGAAATATCACACAGCCACTGCTTTGTGACAGCCTGAGGAGTTTTGAGAAAGGTTAAGTCCTCAGTAAAAGCAGATTCTAGGGAACAAAGGAGAAGGTAATACAAGGTTGATTTTCTACCTGTGACTTCTTCAGTCATACTAAGGAACATAAAGGTCATCAGGAATACATTAAGAATTTCAGGATGGAGCTGGGGAGACATCTCAGCGGTTAAGAGCACCACCTGCAATTCCAAAGGTCCTGAGTTCAATTCCCAGCAACCACATGTTTGGCTCACAACCATCTATTGTGAGAAATAGTGCCCTCTTCTGGTGTGTGTAGATGTACATGCAGGCAGAATACTGCATAAATAATAAAACAAAAATAAATAAATCTTAAAAAAAAAAAGAATTTCAGGATGAAGCCGGGCGTGGTGGCACACGCCTTTGATCCCAGTACTCAGTGGGGGTGGGGGAGCAGGGAGGAGGGGCAGAGGCAGGCAGAACTCTGTGATTTCAAGACCAGCCTGGTCTATAGAGTGAGTTCCAGGACAACACAGTTCCAGTGAGCTACACAGAGAAACCCTGTCTTGAAAAACAACAATACACCAATAAAAGAATCTCAGGATGATAAGCTGAGCACACCAAACACTAGGGAAACAGAGGCAGATCTCTGTGAGTTTGAGGCTGTCCTGTTTTACATATTGGATTCCAGACCTGCCCCAGGCTACTTAGAGGGACCCTGTCTCAAATAACTAACTAACTAACTAACTAACTAACTAAATAAATAAATAAAATAAAAAAGAGGGAGAGGGGAAGGAAGAAATTTCAATGTGAATACCTTAGTCAGTTGTCAGGTCTTCAGGACACAGGACTGTTTCATTTTAAAGGTATTAATTATTAATTTATTAAAGGTATTAAGCATCTATTATTGTGTTGGCCTCACTTTAGAAGTCTGCATATGGAAAGAGCTGTCTGTAGACAGCTGCAACAACGCAGATAAAACACGGTGAAGTTGCATTAGGTAGGAAACAGCAGCATCACTACTGCGTGGGGAGGGCATATGGGGACCTTGTATCTCAAAGCTTGGCAAAACTGCCTATTTCCTTCCTGCATTCTAGGGAACGGGGCCTGCCTGGAAGACAAAATGTTGCCTGGCAAGAAGGGACCGGGCTCACCTATATATCAAAGAGGTGCTCTCAGAGATGGGTGAGGCAAGCTCTTTCTCCTGCACAGAGCTGAATGGCATCACCAGGGGAGAAGGTCTCTGCTGAATATAGTCAGTGCCGTCACAGTTCCGACTGTACTCATGTGTCCTTGCCCCAAACTGTGCTCCATTTCCTTAGGCTAACCAAATAAAAAACAAAAATAAAAATGTATTCTGTTCATGCTAGTTTGACACTGCAGTCAGTTAAAGGCTGGTTTGTGGGGCCCAAAACTCAGGCTGAGTGCTTGAAATAGGAGATAGCTAGCCGAATTTATATTATCATGGGTTTACCTCTTGTGTCAGGGAGGCAGAGCTTGTTGTATCTACTGTCATCTGTTTATCCTTTAGCTTTGTGGCAATTCAACGCTCTCAAGCTGTTTTTCTCGTCGATTTTTGTCTTTTTGGTTGCGAGACTGGCCTGTAATAGCTGAGCCATCTCTCCAGAGATTCCAATTCTTTTTTAATTAGGCTGTGACAAGAAGTTTAAGGATTGTTTGCTGAGATATTAGTATTAGAAGATTTTAGGTTCCCCTATCCCTGATGTGGGAGAAACTGGAAGTAACAGATTGATGTTTTAATGGATTTAACTTGCTTAGGAAATACTAAGTCCCACAAAATAGAGTTTAGCTAGAGAAGAACACTGACTCCAATAGAACTTAACATACTAGCCAATAACATAGTAAGTAACCAGTAAGTCACATACTAATCAGGCTTGTTGGAAGGAAATTTTGTACCTTTGGCAAAATTTAGTTAAAGCTTGTGTGTAGGGTGGCAGTGGCGTATGTCTGTGACCCCAGCACTTGGGAGGCAGAGGAGGATCTCTGTGAGTTCAAGGCCAGCCTGGTCTACAAAGTGAGTTCAGGACAGCCAAGGCTACACAGAGAAACCCTGTCTTTAAATAAATAAATAAAGCAAAAAATTAAAAACCCAAACAAAACAAAACAAAAACATACTTGAAGCTTAGGGGGCTGAAAAGCATTTCTATTAAGATTTGCTCACTAAGATTGTCACCAATTAGCCGGGTGTTGGGGGCACACACCATTAATCCTGACACTCAGGAGACAGGCAGGCAGATCTCTGTGGGTTCAAGACTACTTGGCTACAGACAGAGTTCCAGGACAACCAGGACCCCACAGAGAAACCCCCGTCTTGAAACAAAACAAAACAAGATCGCCACCAATTAGACCCTCTTCCTCATAACAAAAAGAGACAATCCTGGCTTACAATTGGCAGTCAGGACCATTCCCATATTCAATAACATGCTTTGACTAGTAGTTCCAGGATCACAGCTGCCATTAAGTCCCACTCAATTATCAAGAGACAAATTCAACTGTCAGGTGGGCAAGGTGACCCTAAGTCACAATTACTGGAAAAGAGCAACCCGGGTTTACTTCAAAAATAATTGGACAATATCTTGCAGGGTCAATCTTTTGCTTGACAAAAATGGCCAGACTTACAGTCTCCTGTTTCTGTATCATTGCTCAAAGTATAACTTGGGTGTGTGTGGGGGGGGGGGCCTGAAAGATATTTAAAGATGACAGTGTATGTGGAAGGTTAAAACCTGAGACCTACATAAGCTGCTAACATTTGAGGCCGGCTTCTCTTTGGGCCTTAGTCAGAACTGGATGTGTGCTACTCTTTAGTAGCCTTTTCCTCATTCCTTGAGTGACTGGGATACATTCTCACTGTGGGGTTTAACAGGCCACATCATCCCCATTGTTACAGTAAAGATTAATATGCCACCACAAAACATTTGGTATAAACGAGGTTTGTTGTAGGAAAGGGAGAAGGGGGAAGCAAAAAGGAAGGGCACCCATGACAGAGAGAAAGAGAGACAGAGAGACAGTTTAAGAGAAGAAGTGTAAGAGAGCTAGGGAGGCTGGCGGGGGGGGGGGGGTCCCTCGGGCACACACCTGGTAGTGGCAGGTGATCACATCAGAGGCCCTGAAAGGCAGGCTAGCGGGACTACCTATGTGAAGGTAGGGGGACCGCCTCTATGCTAACACCCATGCCCTTACTTTGATACCAAATACATTCACTCCTTTTAATCCTACATTTTATGGGACCAGAGTGCCATGTAATAAAAGAGAAACCACAGAGTATTAGCTAGCACCCTTACCCATTGTCTTAAGACCTGTGGGACTGAATAATATCTGGACTTTCAGAGACTTCTCTCTCTCATGTAGGTGGCCCAGGAAATAAACTCAAATCACCTCCACTTCCATTCCAAGAACATAGTATCTAGATTCTGTACAATGGCAACTGCAGAGAAATTTCCCTACCTAAGCCTGGAAAGGTCTGAGCAGTACAGGCCACTACTCTCTGGAAGAATTTGCTCATTGCAAAGGCCGGAAACACCAAATTAGGTCTAGCAGGGTCTGTATTAAAGGCACAAGTTCCCCCCAGCAAAGGGAGAGTGACAATGAAGGCTTCTGGTTTCTCCCTGGTGCCTTGAGGAAGCAAACACTCCGTGGTGCAATTTGTGTGAAATGAAAATTACCTCTAATTGGAGGGCTGGGATAAAAATATCTCTAATCTGTAAACAAAGCAATTGCAGTTTGCCGGAGGCATACAACCATAACATAAAGTGCCACAGGTTAGGGACACTGAAACAGGAGGTGGATCCACCCTGTACCTCAGGAGCAAGAGTTGCTTCTGGCTTTGCTCCAAGGTAGCTCAGGCTGTCCTGGAGTCTCCTCAGTATTTCCACTGGAGTTGTGTTTTAATGTGTACTGGGGAGTAAAGAGCCCCAGATACTTTAACCCCTACTCTAGCACAGCCCCTGGCACACAAAATATGAGTACATGAAGACACACACACAAACACCCTACACTCGGGACCCCAGGAGATGATTTTGTTTATTTTTGTTTTAAAAATTTAGATGGAGTTTCATGTAGCTTAGGCTGGCCATGAACTCTGGCTCCGTAGTTAAGGATGATCTTAAATTTCTGATCCTACTGTCTCTAGTTCTTGATTACTGCTATTAAAGGTATGTGTTACCAAGCCTCTTTATGCATACTTGGGGTCAAACCCAGAGCCTCACACATGCTGGGCAAGTGCTCTGTCAACCGAGCTGCTTGCTTATGCAGCTCCCCTGTGAAAAGTTTATTAAGTAGCTGCTGCTGAAGGCCTCACCGTAGGAAGTCACTTGAGAAAAATTTTTGATATCAGTGTGACCTTCTTCAACTGAATCACAGAGAGGACTATGCAAATCAAGTGAACCACAGCATGTTTTGTTGGAGGAGAAGGAAGACGTACCTGCAACTATTTCATTAGATCGATGGCAGAGGGAGAGTCTTCTGTAAGTAAAATAAAAGCACTACTTTGAAGGAAAGACCAGAGGATGATAGGATAAAATATAGATAAATGGAATGGAAAAATATTTCAAAGAGAGGAGTGAAAAGGAATGAGAAACAGAGCAACAAACATATGACCAAGCTCCCAGAAGGCTTTGCAGAGAAATGCTTTGGGGTCAAGACTCCCAATAAAGAAAAGGGTCCCTTCTTCCCTCATGCTGGGAAAGCTGGCCTCATGTGATTATTTAAGGGTTTTTAAAAGAAAATTATGATTGTGTTTTTTAAAGGATAGTATCAGCTGGTGTTGCGGCATATGACGTTAATTCCAGGACTTGGGAGGCAGATGCAGGCAAATCTTTGTGAATTTGAGGGCAGCCTGGTCTCCATGGTAAGTTTGGGACCTTGAGGTTTTCTCAAATTATCACAGAAGGAATGAATGTAAGAAAAAGCAAGCATCCTTGTAAAGCTCTTCTTTGCTTTTCATTCCCTCCAACTTCTCTGCAGGCTGAGGGTGCTTTATTTATCAAGGCTCAGACAGAATACTGAAGCCAATTTTACCCAATTAGAAGCACGGTAATGAGAAAGAGACTTTGATCAGCCGACGCAGATTGAGCTCCATCCGTGTTTCAGGTATTTAATCCCAGGCAATCTGTTCATTGGGATGAGTAGTGGGGATTCCTGTTTTATAGGTAACTAATCCAAGCCTTAGATAAGCATAAATAACCAGATAGCCCTACTCTGCTCAGAGGCAAATCACACAAGAAAACCATGTTTTGCCTCTTAATTTGCTCTTTGTGTTTGTGTTGGACAGTATTGTAGAACTTTTAAGTTCAGTTCATGCAGTTTTAATGGCTTTAGTTCTTTTAAGAAATGCATCTCTCAGCTGAGCAGAGGTAGCACAGACCTTTAATCCCAGCAGTTAGAAGGCAGAGGCAGGTGGATCTTGGAGTTTATGCCAACCTGGTCCATAAACAGAGCTGCAGGACAGTCAGGGCTAAACAGAAACACTGCCCCCAAAAAACCAAAAAAAAAAAAAAATTTAAGATCATCCTTAACTACGGAGCCAGAGTTCATGGCCAGCCTAAGCTACATGAAACTCCATCTAAATTTTTAAAACAAAAATAAACAAAATCATCTCCTGGGTCCTCTCTCTGACAGGACCCACACTAGAACGAACACATTCAGGTGGACAGACTCCCAGCTCTATTTACCAAACTCTTCTAGAACATTGCCTCTGACTTCATTAAGGTTATTCCTTGGTGACCAGAGTTCAATTTCTCCAGGAAGAACAGATCACATTACAGATAAATGTGTTACAGCATCGTTTTAGCCGCTATTAACGACATGGAAACTCTGCTGTGGAGGAAAGTCAGTTCTTTACAATGAAGCACCTGCCATCCTCTCTTCCAGGAACCTCTGCCCTTTATGGAATATTCATGAAGCCTTTCTTTGTAACCTCTGTCTGAATTTCAAAAGAGACTCTAAAACAGAAGGGTATTTAACAGAAAGAGCCATTTCATAATGCAAACACAGGAATTCAGCAAAAGAAAGGAGGCATTGGTTTCTAAATAACGGTACTCTGTCCACAATCAGATATCATCCCACATTCCCCAAGGAATCAGAATGGTTTTTTTTCAGTTAGGTAAATATGACTGAGCATGTGAGCAGAGGAATAAAGAGAGTATGAAAAAAACAATTAGGATCAAGGAAAAATCCCAGGAAACTCTACTTTGTTTTGTGTTTAACACAAGGAGAGGGGCCACCATGTAAAACATTCTTTACACACATTTACTTGGATACATGATGACCAGAAGTGGAAGGAATAATAGAGTCATAATAGGTTATTTAAAACATTTATCCTGACTTTTGAGATTAGTTTTTCCCCCTGGGATTGTGGTAATCAACTCACATTTGTAGGAGTTTGAGCATTTATAAAATGTGTTCTGACGATCATATAGTGATGAAACTTGAAACATGCTTGGCAATGACCCTTCTCTTCCAAATTTCTTGAAATAGTCTTATGTTGCAAATTGAATAACAATATTGGTTGTTGGAAACACTGACTCATTTTACTAACAGAATTCTGTTTTAACTGTGTTGTTTCTGGAACCTTAGGGATGCTCTTTCTATATTCAACACAGTGACAACTTTTCTTAAAAGTTTTTCCATTGTATTAAATGCTGCTTCAAATTCTCTGGTGTCTGTAGGTCTAATTTCTTCCTTCCTTCCTTCTTTCCTTCCTTCCTTCCTTTCTTCCTTTTTTCTTTCTTTCTTTCTTTCTTTCTTTCTTTCTTTCTTTCTTTCTTTCTTTCTTTCTTTCTTTCTTTCTTTCTGTCTTTTTCTTTGAGACAGAGTTTGAGTAGTCTGGCTGTCATAAACTCCTTCTGTAGATCAGGCTGGCCTCGAACTCATAGAGATCTGCCTGCCTCTGCTTCCAGAGTGCTGGGATTAAAGATATCTAACGCCATGACCCAGCTCCAGTTCATTTTTATCCTTCTCATCATCTGATTATAAGATCTTGTCCCATTTTCCTTCCCTATCCTTATCATTTCATGCTATTCAGAATTCAGAGCAAGGCTAGTGGAATGACTCAGTGGGTAAAGGCACTTGCTCTTAAAGCCTGTAAACCTTGGTGTGATCTTTGGAATCCATGTAAAGCTGGAAGGAGAAAGTCCACTTCACAAAGTTGTCCTCTGACTTCCACATGCACACTGTGGCATGTACTTTCCTGTCATGCACTCCAGCACTCACATACAAATAATAATAATAATATTAATGATAATGATAAATAATAACAAACCAGTTTTAAGTGAAAAAAAGGGCTAGAGAGATGCTCAGCGGGTAAGAACACTTGCTGCTCTTTCAAAGGACCCACGTTCAGTTCTCAGCACTCATGCCAGGCAGCTCATACCATCTGTTAACCTCTGGCCTCTCTGGGCACCCACACTTACTTGCAGACACCCACGTGCAGACATATACACTTACATATAATCAAAATATAAAAACCAAACTAAAAAAAAAAACAACTAAGGAAATCTAGCATGGTGGTGCTTATCTTTAATACTACCCCCTTGGAGGCAGAGGCAGTTGAATTTATGTGCGTTTGAGGCCAGCCTGGTCTATAAAGCAATTTCCAGGGTGGCCACGGCTACATAAAAAAGGCTCTGTAAAAAAAAAAAAGTAAAAAAATTCAGTGACATGAATTACTCTTCCATTGTTTAGGATAAACTATTGGGTATGCCATTGTGCTTCAGGTCTACCAGAGAAATGAATTATACATTTATAGCAACTTATTGTTTTTATGTACTGGGTATGTCTTGCTAATGTTTTATGCAGATTTCAGCACTTTCTCCTTTCATTACCTATGGAATTGGGGGCCCTAAAAGTGTGAGAACACTATGTTTCAAAAATTGCTCGGTAACACATTTGCTTGTAAAATAATAGCCATTTCTTTAAAAAAAAAGATTTATTTAATTTCATGTGCATGAGTGTTTTGCTTGCATGTATGTATGTGCACCACATGCATGCCTGGTGCCCTCAGGGGTCAGAAGACAGTGTCAGATCGCCGGTAACTGGGGTAACAGATGGTTGTGAGCCACAATATAGGTGTTGGGAACGGAATCCCGGTTCTCTGCAAGAGCAACAGGTGCTCTTAACTGCTGAGCCATCTCGCCATCACCATCATTTCCTAAATTTTAATGGAGTAATCCTTCTTAGTTCTGTAGGGATAATCTAGAGTTTCATAAATCCACCCTGCCTCCCTCCCAGACACGCTTTTTAATCTTCATCCCGCTAAATTCATCGACAGAGATGTCACCTGCAAGCCTTTAGCATCCTTGCATCCATAGCAACCAGACTTGCGCTTCTTTGGTCACTATGGTGCCGGCTCAGCCGGGCCGTGTGGTCGCTATGGAAACTGGAGGCGGGTCGCAGGGTCCAAGCAGGCTAGGCGCATGCGCACGAGGCCGGTCCTCCGCTGCAAGCCTGAGCCCCTCACATTACCCTCGACATGGCGCTGAGCCGGCGGCTGCGACTTCGGCTGTGCGCGCGGCTGCCCGACTTCTTCCTGTTGCTGCTCTTCAGGGGTGAGTTGACGCTTGTCTGTCGCCGGGAAGCGTGGTCCGTGGCGATGGGAACTGAGCGGCCTGGGCTGCGGTGGAATAGCGGTTTCAGCTCCCAGGACTCCAGGTCCGGCCGAGGCGAGGAGGGGTGGCCTCTGCGGGAGCGTGGCGGGCGCGGCTCAGTGGGGTCGGGTCGGGCTCTGGCTGACCCGCGTGGATGAGGCTGGTCTCGGACAGGGACACGGCCCCCTGGAAGGCCCGTGGCAGCTGCTTCACGGGCTCGAAAACTTGATGGAGACTACCCCCATCAGCAGCGTGGTGCCCAGAAGTCGTGGACGAAGAGCGGCTCCAGCCTAGCGGAGCTCCAGAGGCCTGTCCTCTCGGGAGCTGCTTGGGGGTCAACAAAGAAGCTGAACTGGGCAAGGCAGGCCATCCGCACAGAGGTAGAACTGCACGGGGATGAGCTCCTTTGTTGAAGCGTGGTGGAGACCTTTAGCCCCAAATAGCGTCTGGGTCATTTTGATCCTGACACACTGCTAAACTTCAAAGTTTTGCTCATTCTCTTTCCAGTGGGATTCCTGGAAGACAGTATTTCCCTGGTCCGTTAGGCATAATCACTGCAAGTTTACTTTGCTCTTACTTTTTATAAAAAAAAAAAAAAAAGAGATCACATGGCACTTTGAAGCTGTTATCTTAGCCCTTAAAACAGTTCTGTGAAGTGGGTTTGTGAACCCGTTTTTTCAGAGGCTAATTAATAGTGATTTAATTTTCAAGACTGCCTGCCAAACAAGTAGTGCCAAACTTAAAAGGTTGCCTAAGGCATCATCACTTCTTACTCACAGGTAATCCAGCCCAGACCACTCACTCTTCACCCCTTGGGTCATTTGTTCTTGGGGTTTGTTGCTGTCCGTGATGCTTTCCAAAAAAATACAAATTAATACACCAAGGCACGGTTGGGAGTGGGGGTGGGGATGGTCAGACAAGAAAACAAAGCGTTTTTGTGTTTGAGGCTTACTCTAGTGGGGTGTTGAGAGCAGTAGTAGTAAAAAAGAAGGAGCCTGGTGCAGAAGTGTTGGAAACAGGCCTCTGTGGTAAGGATGAGGCTTAGCATATACTGGGTGAGCGTATATTTTGCCTGAAAGTTATTTCAAAACCAAATGCAGTTGGGAGATAGAGATGGCCAGGGGCTAGCCAGGAGACAGGAGTGTCAGGAATGTCCAGCGCCCACTGTGTGGCTCACACTGACATTGTTCTGTTCACAGACTAGAACAACTCCCTATTGTTGAAGAGATTTGTTCACATGAAAGTCTGCAGTTTTTATTGGAGAAACATTTTTACAGTTGACTTCAGGGATGAAATTTCTACTTGGGGATTTGTTAGCAAAAAGCTGAAAATGTTAAGGGCTCTTGTCTCTGATTTTGCCCTTCAGGAGGGGTTTATTTGGTGGAGTTCTTGCTACTAAGGGGTGGGATTTACTTGCATTGCATAGGAAGTCCAGGACTGATGGCAGAGATGAAGGCGCTCGGGTGAAGCTTTCGTCTTAAAGTAAGGGGTTTCCCATTATATAGCTTTTAGCGAGCGTTACATATACCTTAAAGCTGTAGTCCTGGGGTTGGGGAGATGGATCAG
Source organism: Pachyuromys duprasi (assembly GCA_028658305.1). Taxonomy (NCBI): domain Eukaryota; kingdom Metazoa; phylum Chordata; class Mammalia; order Rodentia; family Muridae; genus Pachyuromys; species Pachyuromys duprasi. The sequence goes on along the minus strand of CM053747.1, from coordinate 20,341,309 downwards.
TGATTACGAAGGTGTACTGTGGCAGAGGACCCAAGTTCTGTTCACAGCACCCAGGTTGATGCCTCAAACAGCCTGCGACACCAGCTTCGGGGATCTGACGCAGTCTTCTGAACTCAGCAGGCACCTGCACTCATATTTGCCCACAGCTCCTTCCCACATAAGTAAAAATAAAATATGTCCTTAAAATACGTGTCATCTTCACAGGTGAAAAACCTCTGTCTTTTTAATTTTTAGGATTATGCTTATCAGTTGTTGTCACTATGCACTGTTTTCACGTTAAAAAAAAAAAGCTAGCTCTAGCCTGCTGTGACTCATGCTTATAGTCCCAACACTGTGGAGGCTGAGGCAGAAGAACCAATGTGAATTTTAAGCCAGCCAGAGATACACAGTGAGTTCCAGGTCACCCTGGGGGTAGAGTGAGACCCTGCAATAACAACAGATTACTAGTTCCAAGTTGGATATAGTAGCACATGCCCATAACTTGAGGGGCAGGGGCAGGAGAATCACTGACAATTCAAGTCCAGCCTAGGTTATATGACAAATTCAAGGCATGCCAGGGCTACGCAGTGAGACTCTATTTAAAAAAATTTTTTAAAAAGTTTCTAACACAGTATCAAACATTTCATGTAATTACCCTTTGCTGGGCTCTTTATGGCAACTTAATGTGAACCTCTTAATTTTGATAGCTTAAGGGTGTGTTATTGCTTGGTACCTCAAGCATCTTAAACTTGAAAGTCTCTCTAGTCTGGTAATCTAGTCTTTGGTTACTTGTTTATTGTATTTGACAGTGGAAATTCTTATTATGAATCAGTTTGGTAATATTATCAAGTGTTCAAAGATGTGCTGTTTGTGTATATAACTTTTGTTTTTGGGGGTTAATGACGGGTGTTATCTAGCTTTACAGAGGTTATGCCTCATCTCTTTTTTTCAGTGACTGTGTAGCAATTCAGTAACTTTCCAGAACTTTTGGTGTTCCAGAGCAGTGTGTTCAGTTAGAACTAAAACAAGAGTTTGTAGCCTTGAAGACAGTTTGTGAGATAAAATGTAGAGAAATTTCTAACCAAATATTCCAGATCTTCCATTTATTTGGACTCCTGAAACATGTTTTAGAATGGCCTGTATGATTGATTGATTGAGGTACTAGGGATTGAATTTAGGGCCTTGAACATACAGCTCCAGCTTTTTTTTTTATGATACTTTAATTCCTTTTGATTACTTGCTTGTTCAGATACCTGATCCCAAGATATGAAATACTTGGATTAGCTGCTCATCTCCAGATGTCTTGTTTTAGGTCCTTCTATAGCCAAGGAGACTGAATGGGTAGTTGCTAGAGATATCTTAGTCATTAAATAATTGCAGTATTAAACTCAAGTTTAATTAACTCAAGTGGCCCATCTACTAGGCTCTGTGGAAGGTGCTCTCAAGGCAGCCCCAAAGGGGAGCCCTAAGTCAGTTTTCTGAAAGGAAGCAGATGCACACGCTTGCTTTCTGGTTATATATTGTAATAGAAGACACTGTGGATATAGTACACCCAACTAGCAGCTGTTAGAGACACAATATTAACAAATTCCTTCTTCAGAAATCCTTTGAATTCTTTCAAAGCACAAGTGGGGTGAAAGAAAAAAATACGTGTGAGTGAAGTTAGAATGTACAGTTGGTTGAGGACGTCCTAGGGATGGAAGGCAGATTCTCTCTTAAGGTGTTTTGAATCAGGTCTCTGAGTGCAATGACTTTAGGGTTAAGTGCAAATTTTAAATCTTTGTCCATGCCCTCCAAATTCTAGCACTATATGTATGTATCTTTTTTTTTAATATCAGCAGGTATTATTTTTATTTTTTTTATTAATTACAATTTATTTATTTTGTATCCCAGCTGTAGTCCCCTTCCTCATGCCCTCCCAGCCTCACCCTTCCTCTTCTCCCACCTTCCCCCAATCCTCTGATAGGGAAGGTCCTCCTCCCCTTCCATCTGACCCTAGCCTATCATCCGGACTGGCTGCCTTGTCTACCTCTGTGGCCTGGTAAGGCTGCTCCCCACTCAGGGGGTGGTGATCAAAGATCTAGCCACTGAGTTCATGTCAGAGACAATCTCTGTTCCCCTTACTAGGTAACCCACTTGGACACCGAGCTGCCATGGGCTACATCTGAGCAGGGGTTCTAGGTTATCTTCATGAATGGTCCTGGGAGTATCAGTCTCAGAAAAGACTCCTGTGCCCAGATTTTTGGTTCTGTTGCTCTCTTTGTGGAGCTCCTGTCTCCTCCAGATCTTTCTATCTCCCCCTTCTTTCATAAGATTCCCCACACTCTGCCCAAAGTTTGGGTATGAGTCTCAGCATCTGTTTTGATACCCTGCTGGGAAGAGTCTTTCAGAGGCCCTCTGTGGTAGGCTCCTGTCCTGTTCCCTGTATATGCATGTATCTTCACTAGCATATGAAGAGATGCAGAAACTAAGTTGGGTAAGCATGTCCTTTTACACATAGGTCAGCAAGGACTCTATCCTCTGTATGGGAGCCAAAGCATTAATTTACTGCGTCTTTGCATCTTTCCATGGTGCACTGAGATCATTTTGTTTCTGATGTCCCAGGAAGCAGTGTTTTTTCCTGTTGTGGTGTTTTGGGTTTCTCAGCCCTCCGATGGTATCGATTATGTGCCCTGCACTGCATTTCACCCTTGTCACCGTGCACAGCAGAACTTGGAATGCTGCTTTGCTCCTCAAGCTATAGGGACGATTCTTTGCTTATGTCTTTTTCTTTTTTTGTTCTAATAAATACCTAATTTTTTTGTTGTCTTACTTACATTTCAGTTGTTGTGGCAAAATACTGTGAGCAAGGCAATTTATAAAAGAAAGCAGTTAACTTGGTGCTCATGGTTCTGGAGGGTTAGAGTACATGGTCATTGTGGTGGGAACATGGTGGCAGACAGATGTGCATGGCACTGAGCAGTAATGGAGAGTTTATATCTTAATCCATAAGAAGGAGAGAGTGGGGTGCAGAAGAGGAGAGAGCTAATTGGGATGACATGGGCTTTTTAAACCTCAAAGCCCACCCCTAGTGACATATTTCCTCCAACTAGACCACACCTCCCCATCCTTCCCAAACAGTTTGACTGACTGGGTACCAAGCATTCAAATATATGAGCCATAGGGAACCATTCTCATTCAAACCATTATCACAGATATGTACAGGTGTTTTGCCCGCATGTTTGTCTGTGAAATGTGTGTGCAGTGCCCAAGGAGGCCAGAAGAAGGCACCAGATTCCCTGAGACTGAAGTTACAAATACTTGTGAGCTGCCAGGTGAGTACTGGGTATTGAACCCAGGTCTTTTGGAAGAAAACCAGTGCTCCTAACCACTGAGCCATCTTCCCAGTCCCCACAACTTTATTTTATTTATAGGAATGTGTATCTGTTTGTTTGTATGTGCACCATGTGCCCAGAGTGGCTAGAAGAAAGTATCAGATCCCCCAGAACTTGAGTTAACAGGTGGTTGTAAGTCATTGGGTGCTGCGACCAGAAGTGGGTCCTCTGTAAGGGTAGCAAGTGTCCTAAATGCTTATAGCTCTCTTTCCAGCCTCTTTATGTCTTTCATTTGTAGAGTATCCCAGTACTCTGTTGGTTCACCTTGTTTTAACGATTATTAAAAGGAAATTCTGCCAGTTATATTTTTTGTTGTGCCTGGCAACTTCAACTCACAGTAATCTTTCCTGCCTCTGAATAGCCATGTATCTTAGTCTGTAGTTCATTTCATTCCAACAATCATTTTAAGATGTCTGTGTTCTGTCAGGTACTATTCTGCACAGTAGGGCTACACAATGAAGAAGAAGGCCAGTCCCTGAAGACCGGCATGTCTTTATGACCACTGACCCTGGGCTTTGGGTGTTGGTGAGAGTACAATGCATATCATCAGTGACATTAAAAAAGAAGCTGGGCAGGCAGATCTCTGTGAGTTTGAGGCCAGCCTGGTCTTCAAAAAAGTCCAGTGCAGCTACGAAAAGAAAGCCTGTCTCGAAAAACCAAAAAAGAAAAGAAAGAAAGACACTGGCCCAGAACAGACAGAAATGGCTCTAGTAAGTGTTGCCTGTCTGTCTTTGTCACTTGAGAGCCAGTTAACATTTTTAACCACTTTGTGAGTCTAGGCAATTTTAGTATATCTTATTTTAGTTCAGTGGCTGCGGGAACTTCAGGGTAGTCTTAGCTTTTACTGTAGTAGTTGTCATGGAAGGAAATGGTATTTTCTGTCATCTACTGTGTAGCTGCAAAGTTCAGAAGAAAAATGTAGAGAAATGCTTATGACGCACTTCAAAGGACACAGGCTACAGCTACTACAATTTGTAATTACAGTTATATAAAACACTGGGGGAAAATGTACCAAACACTGATGGGTTGTGTTTTGAAATAGCAGAGCTCAGGGCTGGTCGTCCACTGTTCTTGTGCTTTTCCGTATTGATTCCTTTGTTTTATTTTTGAAGTCTTCTTTATGAGGTTTTTTTTTTTTAATAATAGAAAAAGTTGTGTTTTGTTTTGATTTAGCTATAGCACTGAAATTTTGGGTTTGACATTAGTAAAGGGAATACGTGATTTGTTTAACTACGAGTCGCCTCTGCCTTTTTCTAGCCTCTTCACAGCAGCAGAATTGGATGGCGGAGGAATGTCCTTGGAGTTCAGTTGTTTGCTCATGTATTCTTTGTGACACATTTGAGAGATTAATTGCCTTTGGCTTTGGGTAGAACAGCTGTGGTGTCAACAAATGGTTAAGGGGGACTGAAAACTACTCCCAGTACCTGCCCTGCCCCCCATTCATTAGGAACAAACAAAAGACCCAGAGTCGTTGGCTGGCTTGCTGCTGCACTTCGGGCACTGCTCTGTGCCAGCGGTTGGGCCCCGGAGGATGATTCCCTTCGGTGATGAGAATAAGGAGGGCAGGTTGACTTTGTGGGAAGCAGAAGGTTGTCCACCCACATGTTCCATTATTTCTTTCTGCCCAGTGTAGACCTCCCTGTCTTTAGAATGAGGTGCAGCTTTGCAGCTGTCTGGAAGCTTGTGGAGGATGTAGCAAACCCTCAGACAGCTGCTTCTCTTTCTTTAGCCAAGGTTTTCTCTGAAGCATTTCCACTGTTTTGTTGTTGTTGTTTTTGTTTTGTTATTTTCATTTTTGAGTCAGGGCTTATGTAGCTCAGACTTGCCTGGAACTCTCTCTGTCTCTGTCTCTCTGTCTCTCTCATAATGCCAGAGGTCTGTTTGCTCCCATAATGCCAGAGGTTGATGTCAGGTGACTTCCATAATTGGTTTCTATCTTATTTTTTGAGACACAGTCTCTCGCTGAACCTGGAACTTGACGGATTCAGCTTGGCATTCGGACAGCAAGCCCCAGGCTTCCTGTCACTTCCTCTCCAGCTCTGGGATTGCAGCTTTGTGCTGCACTGCCCGGCCTTTTACATGTGTTCTTTTACATCCACTCAGGTCCTCCTGTTTGTATGACTACTGATTGAATCTTCTGCCTCAGCCTTTGGGAAATGGATTGCAGGAATTTGATACTACAGTTGGCTTTCTTAGGGATAATTTTGACTTACATAAGTGCAGATTTAGGTGACTAGAGATGTTGAAAGAGAAGAAAGTGGAGGAAATAGTGTATACAGGGATGTAGCTGGCAGTGTGTGTAGTTTGCTGATAAACAGATAACTGCTGTTCAATATTGTGTGCCAGACATTGCGTGGATTGTATGGGATAATAGACTACTGTAACATAATATCATAAACTGAGTGCCTTAAACCATAGACATTTGTGCTCACTGTTCTGGAGTCTCAGATGTCTGACATCAAGGTTGTTAGCAGGTCCAGTTCCTAGCGAGGCCTTCTTCCTGGCTCGTAGGTGACCACTGTCTTTTCACGTGGAGAACGAGACAGAGCTTTGACGCCTCCACCTCTTTCTTCTCCCCTTCTTCTGCCTTTTTCTTCTTTTCTAAGATAGGCTTTTTTGTCCTGGAACTCACTTTGTAGACCAGGTTAGCCTGAACTCAGAGGTCCACCTGCCTCTGCCTCTGCTGGGATTAAAGGTGTGCACCATCAGCATCATCCCACCCACTATCCCACGGTGGTGTCTTACCCTTATGACCTAAGCCTAGTTACTGTTTAAAGCCTGTATCTAATACCATCTTATTAGGGATTAAGGCTTCAACGTAAACTTTAAGAGGACATGAACTTGAGCTATCTTAACTGGTCTCAGCGGTCATTTTTATTTGCAGGTATTGAATTTGAAGATATGGAATCCAAGGCCTGGCCCAAGGTCACAATGAATAAAAGAGCCATACCCTAAGTGGGACATTTGTATTGCTTTCTCCAAGGCTCAAGGACCAATGCAGAAGAGAAGGCAGGAAGAATGAAAGAGCCCAAAGAAGGGGTATAGTGATGGGTGACACTGTCTGCTGGGTACTACATGTCATTGTACCCTTAAACTCTCAATAGCTGAACAACCTACATAAGATTGGACTTGTCACTATTCCATCACAGAGGGGGACATGAAGCACAACCCTCCTGAGGACTAATAGTCACTCAGGAGTAGGGCTTACAAAACCTATCTGTGAGGGTCTATTAAAAAAAATGGAGCCAATTATCCCTCAGAGACCATTAGGAGTCAGTTATAACACATTTAACCACCAGACTAAGAAATTTGACTTTACAGTGTGGAGTGTAGAAATTCCTTTGTCAGTTGGAAACAGGAATATGTACGAACAAAAGATGTCAAGAAAATTGGAAAGGTCACCTAGAAAGTATTAGTAGTTTTCATAATGTTCAGTAGCACGGGTATTCTGATTTTAGACTGGGTTTTGTTTATATTTTAGGCTCTCCCTCTTAACTGTGGACAGTCTGTTCCAAGACACCCCGTGGATTCCTAGAACCAAATAGAACAGAACCCTGGGTGTCCTGTACACAATATGTGAAATTGATGCCATTTCCCTCTTTATTATAAGCACTTACTCTCTTGGACTGTGGCTGAGACTTACATAGTTTAAGGACAATGAAATACAATTAATGTCTTTTTCCTTCACAGTTTCATAGTTAGAAGACACTTTCTTAGCATATCTTTGCAACTTCAAATGACTTCTTTGCTTATCAACTCAAGAATTTTTAACTTTTCATGAAGGAGTGGCACTGTGTAGCTTCTCTGCACCATGTCTGAATTGCCAGTGTCTTGGCCATTAAGTAAAATGAGGGTTACATGCATACAGTGTGATTTATGATAGTTGAGCCAATAGCCAGATGCCTCCAGAAGTGGACAGTGAACAGTCATATATGTGGTGTATATGATGGATAAAGGGGTTTCATATCCTAGGTAGGACTAGCAGGCCGATATAAGATTTCAGCTCACCATTCTGAGTGGCGTACAGCTTCTAACTGAGGAACTTTTGGAGTTTTCATTTACTGTTCCAGAATACAGCTGACCCCAGGTCACGCAAACTGTGATGTGGAGGGGTGGAGCTTCTCTGTCGGAAAAACTATGCCTATTTTAATGTTGTTCTTGAAATACATATTTACTGGTTACATTATTTTAGGTTGTCGGTCATTTTGTCTTCTAAATTAGGGAGGGGAAAGAGAGAGAGAGACTATATGAATGTGTAATCTCTATGAGTTCTCTGGTTAAGTTTAAAGTTGAATCTATTGTCTCCTCTATACTGCTTATCTTTCTTTTCCCTAGCTACTTTAAAGGTCATTTCCCCCCTTTTCCTTTCTTTTGGGGGAAGAACATTTTGAAATGTTACTGCAGTGTGTGTTTCTTTTTAGTTTTCTACCTATATTTTATACTTTGTTTATGATTTTGTTTTTCCTGAGGATTCTTAAGTATTTGTTCAAATAGTCATCTCTTATTTTCTTATTCTTTCATTTTGGGACTCTGATTAAATATATTCAGTCCTCCAAGATTGTTATTTTTTCTCTCATAGTTTTATATTCTTGCCTTTGTAAGCGATTTTGAGTTCTGCGACTAGCTCCTTCTGTTTTCGACCTTACCTGTTACAGAACCAATGCCTGAAGGGCTTTCCCCCTACTGATTATTTTGTTCAAATCTAAATTTTTACTTGGTTCTTCTTGGCACTTTTTGCTTAAGTTTTCAGTCTTTGAAAAACTTGAGGCAGGACATTTACACCAGCCCTGATACTCTGCACATTCACACAGAAGGGACTTGAGTTTGAGCTCAGTTTGAGCTATAGGTTGAGGTCCTGTCTCAGTCAACAAACAAAATTTAACATGTATGCGTAGCTATCACATTTTACATATTTGACATTGCAGATATCTAAAGTCTTAGGTGTCTACACCCCCTAGTTCTTGTTTGCTGTGACTTTCACATGTAGGGGCTTGCTTCGTTGCTTCTAAGAAACTAGGCCTAACTCAAGGATGCTGCTTTTATTTTGAGAGCAGACTTCCACCAGTGCCAGGTGCACCCTCTAGGATGACTGTTGTCCCTTGCAGGATTCCTGAGATAATTTGAAAATGTTAGACTCTGCTTTCAGTTGTTCCTTTTGGCTTAAGAATTCAATGAACCCTCAAATGCTAAAATATAAGCATGTGCCCCTACTTTCTGGTTTAGCTATTTGCTTGTCCTTTTACTATCCCCTGCCCCCCGCTCCCCTGGCCCCAGCCTGTGAGACAATGTCTCGTCTATGAAGATTTCACTGTTAGGGTACACTATATTTTTCAAAAGCTCTATTTTACTTGTTTACTCTTTCAATGAACAGAAGAGTTAACACACGTTTCTTTTAATGCTTGTTATGAAAGTAATGCTTCTGTCATTTGAATATAATTTTAAAAAACCTGCTATAGTTTACACACTTCCAGGATGATGTGCTGTCTCTTGGGAGAGAGTACAGATAACACTGCTCAAAGGTTGGACTCTGTAGCTTTAGTCAGATGCTTAGTCCTGAGAGTGTAATCTGTGACCTTCATCTGTCATCCAAGACAGAGAAACGAAGACAGGAGAGTTCCAGTCACCCAGAGTGGCGGTCACTGCAGCCACAGCTGTGGTGAGACACTCAGAGCCTGAGACAAAGGTGACCTGGAGGCTCCAGCTGAAATCTGAGATTCCTGCTTGTGCAGGATGAATGCTGGCTTAGAAGGGCCCTCTTCACAGCCACTCTCTTCCTGGGTGATGGAAGGAGCACTGCATTGTGGGTGTTGGATGTCCCAGATTCTCTCCAGATGTTCCTGTAATTCATATTTGGATCTCAGAGAAATAATACTGGTTTTAATCCAAATAGTCTGAAAGTGATTAAGACCGCACCTCTTCTTGCACGCTACTGCCAAAATATGCACGATTTATTTCCCTTTGTTATTAGATAATGACTTTTAATCTTGAATGTTAGCACTAAAGAAGTGATTTTCCAGGCATATGACAGTTTTTAACCGATTAACTGAAATAGTACAAATTCATTCTTTTAAAAAAAAATAATTTATTTAATTTTATTTTATGTGCATTGGTGTGAGGGTGTCAGACACTTGGAACTGGGGTTACAGACGGTTGTGAGCTGCCATGTGGGTGCTGGGAATTGAACCCAGGTCCTTTGGAAGAGCAGGCAGTACTCTTAACCACTGAGCCATCTCTCCAGCCCCCACATATTCATTCTTTATAGTTGCGTTTGAGAGTTTTGAAAGCTTCAACAGAAAATTCTTTCTCCATAAATTTAGATATGGCCTGGAGCCAGATAAGCTTCATTTTAAGCCTACCGTGAGAGGTTGGAAATGCTCATGGTCAGAGCCACAGTATTTTAAAAAATGCCTGCTGCCCTCTTTTAAACCTCTCTTATTTACTATATCTAGTATGTCAAGAGTCCCTGCTATTATTTACCAAGAATCAGAGGCATAGATAATTGGTTGGATTGCATTCTTTCTGTTGTTGTTTTGTTTGTTTTGAGACAGGGTTTCTCTGTGTAACCTTGGCTGTCCTAGCCTCACTTCGTAGACCAGGCTGGTCTCAAACTTACAAAGATCCACCTTCCTCTGCCTCCCTGAGTGCTGGGATTAAAGGTGAGCACAAGCATGCTAGGGTCGGGTTGCATTCTTTTTTATTTTTTTATTGTTATCTTTATAATAATAATAATAATAATTATTTTCATTCACTTTACATCCTCGTTGTAGCCCCATCCCTCCTCCTCTCCCAGTTTGTTCCTCCCCATCTCCCCTCCCCCCCCTTTTTTTTTCAGAAAAGGGGAGCTTCCTTTTCCATCCACCCCAGTTCATCAAGTTGCATCAGGACTGAACATGTCTTCTTCCCCTGTGGGTTGGCAAGGCAGTCCCACCAGGGGGAAGTGAGTGAGCCTATGTACCGTACAGTCCCCATGTTTCTTACTAGAGGACCCATGTGAAGCCTAAGCTGCCTGTCTGCCACATCTTTGTAGGGGACCTGGGTCCAGTTCCTGCATGGTTCTTGGTTGGTGCTTCAGTCTCAGCAAGCCCCTCTGGGCCCTGGTAAGTCAGCTCTGTTGGTCTTCTTGTGGAAAGGAACAGACACCTCCAGGTCCTCTTCTCTTTCTTCCCACTCTTCAACAAGACTTCCTACGCAAAGCCCAATGTTTGGCTGTGAGTTTTGGCAAGTGTTTTGAGGAGCTGCTGGGTGGAGCCTCTCAGTGGACAACTCTGTCAGGATCCTGTCTGCAAGCTTAGCAGTATCATTCATAGTTCAGGGGTTGGCGCTCTCTGGTAGATGGGACTTCTTTGAGGCATTCCCTCAGTCTCTGCTCTATCTTTATCCCTGCACATCTTGTAGGCAGGGTAAATTTTGGGTCAAAATTTTTGTGAGTGGGTTAATGTTTCCCTCCCTCTACTAGGAGACTACTGTAGTTAGAGGGTGTCCTCTTCAGCCTCTATGGCCTCTGCTACGAGGAGTCTCTGCTTGAGTTCCTCTCATATTCCTCCAGGAACCTACCCTGACTTAGGTCTCCAGCTCGTCACAGAGATACGCCACCCTCTGTTTCTCTTTTCTCCACAGGCCTTGTGTCCTCTCACCCTCACTCTCCCTAGGTCTGATCTCCACCCTCTTGACTCTCTGTGCCCCCTCTTCTAGCTTGTTCTCTCTTCAGCCATGACCTCTGTCTCTTCTATCTCTCCTTCTGAGTGAGATTTATGTATCCTTCCTTGGATCTTCCATGTTACTTATCTTCTTTGGGTCTGTGTCTCAAAGTATGCTTATCCTATACTATATGGCTAAAATCCACTTATAAGTGAGTGTCATAACATGTATGTCTTTCTAGGTTACCTCACTCAGGATGATCTTTCCTAGTTTCATCTATTTGCCTGCAAATTTAATGATTTCTTTGTTTTTAATAGCTGAGTAGTATTCCATTCTATAAATATGCCACAGTTTCTTTATCCATTCTTCAGTTGAGGGACATTTAGGTTGTTTCCAGATTCTGGTTATTGAGAGTAAAGCTATTATGAACATAGTTGAACAAGTGTCCTTGTTGTATGGTAGAGTGTCTGTTGGGTATATATACTCAGGGGAGGTATAGGTAAAGCTCTTAGCAATTTTCTGAGAAAGAACCAGATTTATTTCCAAAGTGGTTGTATAAGTCTGCATTTCTACCAGGAATGGAGGATTGTTCCCCTTTCTCCAACCTTTGCCAGCATGTCCTGTTGCTTGAGATTTTGATCTTAGCCATTCTGACCAGTGTGAGATGGAATCTCAGAGACATTTAGATTTGGATTTCCCTGATGACTAAGGACGCTGAATATTTCTTTAAGTATTTCTCCACCATTTGATATTCTTCTGTAAGAATTCTGTTTAGCTCTGTACCCCATTTTTAATTGGGTTATTTGGTTTATTGGTATTTGAATTCTAGAGTTCATTACATATTTTAGCTATAAGCCCTTTGTCGAATGTAGGATTGGTGAAGATCTTTTCCCAATCTGTAGACTGTTGTTTTGTTCTATTGACAGCATCCTTTGCCTTACAGAAGCTTTTCAGTTTTAAGAGGTCCCATATATTAATTGTTGATGTTAGAGCCTGAGCTGACGGTGTTCTGTTGAGGAAGTGGTCTCCTGTGCCAATGAGATTGAGGCTCTTCCTCACTTTCTCTTCTAATAGATTTACTGTATCTGGTATTATATTGAAGTCTTTGATCCACTTGGATTTGAGTTTTGTGCAGGGAGAGAAATATGGATCTATTTGCATTTTCCTGCATGTTGACATCCAACTAGACCATACCATTTATTGAAAATTCTGTCTTTTTTCCATTTTATGGTTTTGTCTCCTTTGTCAAAAATCAAGGGTTCATAGGTCTGTGGGTTTATTTCTGGGTCTTCTATTTGATTCCGTTGTTCAACCAGTCTATTTCTATGCCAGTACCATGCAGTTTTTATTATAATGCTTTGTAGTATAGCTTGAAGTCAGGGATAGACATGCCACCAGAAGTTCTTTTATTGTATAGGATTGTTTCAGCTATTCTGGGTTTTTTGTTTTACAATATGAAATTTAGAATTGTTCTTTCAAAGTCTGTGAAAAATTGTGTTGGTATTTAAATGGGGATTGCATTCAATCTATAGATTGGTTTTGGTAAGATGACCATTTTTACTATGTTAATTCTACTGATCCATGAGCATGGGACATATTTCCATCTTCTGATATAATTTTCAATTTCTTTCTTCAGAGACTGAAGTTCTTATCATATAGGTCTTTTTGGGGGGTTGCTTACCTACACCATCATATTTTCTACAAATAGCAATACTTTGACTTCTTTCTTTTCAATTTATATCTCCTTTAAGTTGTCTTATTGTTTTAGCTAGGACTTCAAGTACTATATTGAGGAGGTATGGAGAGGGTGAACAGCCTTGTCTTGTACCTGAGTTTAGGGGTATTGCTTTGAGTTACTCTCCATTTAATTTGATTTTGGCAATCGGTTTGCTATATATAGCATTTATGATGTTTAGATATGGGCTTTGTATGCTTGATTTCTCCAAGACTTTCATCGTGAAAGGGTGTTGGATTTTGTTGAAGGCTTTTTCTGTTTCTAATTAGGTGATCATATTTTTTTTCCTTGAGTTTCTTTATATGGTGGATTATGTTGATGGATTTTCATATGTTGAACCATCCCTGCATCCCTAGAATGAAGCCTGCTTGATCATGTGGATGATGTATTTGATGTGTTCATGGATTCAGTTTGCAAGTATTTTATTGAGTATTTTTGCATCGATGTACATGAGTGAAATTGGTCTGAAATTTTCCTTTTTGAATCTTTGTGTGGCTTAGGTATCAGGGTGACTGTGGCTTTGTAGAATGAATTTGGCAATGTTGCTTCAGTTTCTATTTTGTGGAATAGTTTGAGAGGAGTATTGGTAGTAGTTTTTTGAATGTCTGGTAGAATTCTATTCCAAAACCCTAGGCTTCTAGGTTGGGAGACTTTTGATAACTGCTTGTATTTCCTCCGGGGTCATAGGACTGTTTAAACTGTTTACTCGATCTTGATTTAGCTTTGGTAGGTGAAATCTATCAAGAAAATTGCCCATTTCCTTTAGATTTTCCAAATTTGTATATAGGCTTTTGAAGTAAGACCTAATGATATTTTGGATTTCCTCATTGTAGTTATGTTCCCCTTTTCATTTCTGATTTTGTTAATTTGGATACTCTCCCTCTGCTGTTTAGTTAGTTTGGCTAAGGGTTTGACTATTTTGTTGATTTTTTTTTTTTTGTTAGACTGAATTCCTTAGTATGTGAGTGTTTGTTGCTATGACAGTGCTGAAACTACAATAGGGAGAAAGGCGTATCTCCAAGTACCTAAGCATCATGCTGTTACCAGATAGGGCATTTTCTCTTTTGCTCTGTTTGGTTTGGCTATAAGTTGTTTGGCTATATTTATTCACTTACTTAAGTTTAGTGTGTATGTTGTATGTTTGCCTGCATGTATGTGTGTGTACCACATGTGTGCCTGGTTCATGGTGGGGCCAGAGGAGGGTGTCAGAGCCTCCTGGAACTGGAGTTGTATGTGCTCACGAGCTGCCAGGTGGGTGCTGGGAACAGAGCCACATTACAAGGCCCAGTTGTCTGACATCAAAGCATGAGTTTGGAACCTTGGCTGTGACTCTGTACAGCTACCACTCAGTGAGAGCAGCGATTTCCATGTCTTTTGTTTGCAGGCAGTGTTTTAGACCCAAGCGCACACAAGCTTCTGTATTGGAACCGTCACAGGAAAAGATGAAAGTTAGAATCGCTTCCAGGAGTATATTTATGTACATAACCTGTTAATGTCAGTGGCTAAATTGGGAGTAGCAGGTAAAGAGACCCACTGTCTGGACTGCTGACATAAGTTCAGTCCCTGGGACCCACATAGTTCCCAGGAATTTCAAGGGGTGGTTAGTAAGGACACATAACTTCAGCTCCAGGAGATCTAACACCTTCCAGCTTCAGTGTGTGAGTACCTGCAGACTTGGCACATACATGGACACATTAATGAAAAGTAAATTTTAAAAACTAAAATTGAAACAGTATGCACATCATTTCAGAGAGGCTAATTCTGAGACTTTCCTGGTGGTGACACAGTCTTAGGAGGTAAGCTACACCGGGAATAACAAAATACAGGGATGAATTTGTTGCTGGAATTTCTCTTCCATCATCTACCTTTGGTGTCCACTACTCATGCCCCAGGCACTAATGTTGAGAGGATGTTTAATAGCATTGGCGGTGGGATATAGACCCCACTGAGACCGAAGCTCTCAGCCCATGGCAAATGCATCACTTGAGGTTTGCAAGCCGTACGTAGCAAGCTACTCCTCAGAGTGAGTTCAGACTCAGGTGACTGTTGGGGTGTATGTTTTGTGTTTTGTTCTCCTGAACTCACAGGATTTACTCTCTGTTCTTCTCTTGTCAAGTATGTGCGAAGTAAATAAGACCTGTTAAAACTTGGTTGCTTCTATTCTTGCTGTGAACAGCACCTTTTTGCTCACACATTTGTAAAGCTTTTTAAGAGACTTCGAGGAAGAAAATCAGCTCAGGTTTGAAGATACCTTTTAAAAAATTAATAATCTTTATTTTTTGAGAGTTTCATTCACATATACAATGAAACATGATCATTTTACTCCTCCACCTTCCGTCAGCCTCTCCCAATAAAGCTCCCTCAAAACCTTTTTCTTTCTTCTTTTTTTTTAATTTTTAATTTTTTTGTTTGTTTTTGATAGGTCAGTAAATCCTGTTCGTGGTGCCCAAACATGTGTAAGGTGGACCGTGCATTGGAGCGTAGGAAATCTACCAGTGGCCACATATTAAAGAAAAGGATGGTTCTCCTTTCTCAGCAGCTCACCTGACAATAGCTGCTCAGTAAGGAATGGTTCCTAGGGAGTACTTCATTTATGCTGGGACTTTGTCTGGGCTGATCCTGTACAGGTCTTTCTCAGGTAACAGCTAATGCTGTGAACTGGTGAGTGTGACAGGCAAGTTAAACATTTCGCAGTATGCGTCCCCACCCTCTGGTCTGTACATTCTTTCTACTTCCTTTTCTTCGATGTTCCAGGAGACTGGCTGGTGTGGGATGGATGGTATGTGATAAAGATGTCCCATTGATGACTAAGCACTCAGTTCTTATTCTCAGCATGTTGACAGTCCACTGACTGCTTCTCAGTGCAGAAAGAAGCTTCTCTGACCAAGGATGGGAACAGCCCTGGCCTGAGTTTAACCTCGCATGCTAAAGATGGTTTGATGCAAATTAAACCTTTTGGGTTCCTACCCTATGTTCTCTGACCTTCCCAGCTATGGGCTTGTAACCAAGATTACATACCAAGCCAGGAAAGCCTCTTCTGTGGAGCAGGCCTCAGATCCAATCAGAATGCTGTTAGTTATTCCATAAGAGAAGGGCCACTATTGTACACATTGCCATCTCTTGCTTGATAGGTTGGTATTGTAGTGTACAAGGCCCAGCACTGATAAGGAAGACCACTGATGTATTTTTCTCCCCAGTAGTTTGCATAGTGTCTTCTGATACTGTGGAAGCTAGCCAGCAAAGAGATTTCTGATAGGTTTGATTGGTTTCTTGATATACAGTAGCCAAAGTGTGTGGTTAAGACACCAGTTTTAATCCTTATGACTTATTCCCTTTTCTCTGTTATTTGTAACAGAAGAATCATGTGACTTGCTTTGTTGTAAATCTCCTTACCTACAAGGGAAAATGACCAGGGTTAGCTTTCTGGATGACGGTATGGTATCCTTCTTTTCATCTCTGTGTCCTGCCTTCCCAAAGAGGAGCTGTGAGATGAAGTTGGGTTCTAGAGAACTGCTCTTCCCTCTTGTTTTACAAGCATATGCTAGTATAATAGGGAGAGATTGATAATAAAATTTTACTAGTTGATTTTCTGCTGGAGGCTCCTAAGTTTAGTAGTATGCTTTCAGGGTCTGTGAAGTTCCACTGTCTTCTGAGTAACCACTGCTTTGGTGTTCTCTAGTTCCATCACTACAACCGACCCAGTGCACTCCGGGACATCACCTTTCTTCCTGTTCCTTTTCAGCTCTTTTCACGACCCCCCGCTTTATGGATTCTTTGTGCAGCCTCTTGGTAGAACTTCAGTCTGAGACAATCTCCTTCTCTTCCACATTCCTCTTTATCAGAGCAAGCATAAGCTAAATCTGGCTTTGAATCTCACTCCTGCTGTGTCTACTAAGTCAGATTCCTTACCTAGAAACCAGTAGTAATGCATACCTCTGTACAGCTATTTTACAAAGTACTGGCTGTATAAAAGTCCCATCAAAGTGTCTAATAGCATCAAAAATAACTTGTTAGTTACTATAGCTAAGGTGAAATAATTCAATTTATGGTGGCCCTCACCCTGCCTAGGCTACATGGCGAGTACTAAGCCAGCCATTGCAAGGTCCTGTCTCAAAAAGCCAAAGGTAAATGAATTAATAAATAATAAATTAATTGTTCATATGCAAAATACTCAGCAGAGTTCCTGGAATGACCACAATTGCTTTTTAAGGTGTGCTTTTCAGCACTAAGTGGTATAGGTTTACTGTTACCAACCTCCTGTTGCTACAGTTACATATGTAAGCCACAATTCATTTGATTCTTAGTTATCTGGAGACAAATAAAACTGAGGCTGGCTTCCGGCCTCATCTACGGAGGAAGCCCATCAAAGGCCCTGGATACTATCAAGCAATATGCCTTTGGTTTTACAGAAGATAGTTTAGCTGCTATAATCAAGATTTCTTTTCTTCCACTTTGTCCTTTCCTCTGTTATTCCCATTATTTAGAATAGCTGTTAGAATAGCCACAGACGCTTCCCCCAGTTAAGAAGACTTGATTTGGGAGGTTGCAATTTATCTATTTATCTATTTGCCTATTTATTGATCCACCAATTTATTTATTTATTCATTTATTAATTTATTTTGAGGCAGGGTTTCTCTTTGTATCCCTGGCTGTCCTATACTTCACTCTGTAGATCAAGCCGGCTGGGAACTCAGAGCTTCGCCTGCCTTTGCCTCCTGGATGCTGAGATTAGATTAAAGGTGTGTGCCACCACTGCCTGGTGGAAGGTCACAAGTTAAAAAAAAATTAAAAATTCCTATGTTGGAAAAATATTATATTTAAAATGCAATTCGTTGTCCTGAATTTTTCTGCAAAACATTAATTTTAAAATTTGTGAGTAAAGGGTTAGTGTTGAGAAGAGTGGGTATAATTTCTGTGTTGTCTTCTGGAGGGTCTTCAAAAGGGAAGGATTAACATGTCCATAATCAGAAAGGTGATCAGCACCACAAAAGCCCCAGCGGCCATTGGTGCCTACAGCCAACCTGTGCTAGTGGACAGGGCCATTTACATTTCTGGACAGGTAGGCATGGATCCTTCCCCTGGACAGCTTGTACCAGGAGGGGTAATAGAAGAAGCTAATAAACAGGCTCTTAAAAAAACACTGGTGAAATTCTGAAAGCTGCAGGCTGTGACTTCACTAATGTGGTAAAGACAACTGTTTTTCTGGCTGACGTAAATGATTTCGGCACTGTCAATGAGATCTACAAAATGTGTTTCCAGGGTAACCTTCCTGCCAGGGCTGCTTACCAAGTTACCAGTTTACCCAAAGGAAGTCGAAAGGAAACTGAAGCAATCTCTGTGCAGGGGCCCTTCACCACAGCATGACTATCAGTAGCCATGCTGATGTTGACTTTGGAGTTTTAGAATGTCTTTCACAAATGATGCTGAGAAATACAAATGTGACCAGAGTGGCTGTGGTCATCATGGAATGACCATCTATATGGAGATTTGGCATTAACTGAAGATCATTCAGTACAGTGGCTGATATTCTGATTATACTTGCATATACTTACACTGTTGAGAGTGAGAGAAGACTCAGCTCAGCCACTCAGATGGGGAGTGGGAAGGGAAAGGTGAGCAATATAAAGAGCACACCTGATTAAGTTAAATTATATTAATTTGCTTATGTGAAATATTTACTTCTCATGTTAGATATAGGACATCTCAAAATAGTCAAACTTGAATAGTACAGAAGAAGAAAGTGGACCAAAATCTTATACAAATAATATTTCTCTAATGGAAATAAAAAATAGATTTGTGACTTTCAAAAAAATGTGAGTAAAGAAGAAAGAAATTTCTCAGACATTCTTATTTTCAAAAAGTGGCTCCTTGATTATTTATAGAAAAGATTAAACCTCTTATGCCTGGGAGACATTTTTCCTGCCTGAACCAGAAAGCAAGAGGTTTTAGTGGAAATTCCAGCATCTTCTGAAGTAAAGGAGCCGCCATTGTAACTCAGGTTTTATGCTAAGACTAAATACCTGGTTCAGTAAACACCCTTTAATGGATGAAGTTGTATGTGTGGTACATATATAATCCCAGCTCTCAGGAGACTGAGGCAGGAGGATGGTGAGTTCCAGGATGGCCCAGCATGACTATGACTTTTTTCATTTTGTTTTGTTTTTTGTATTTTTGAGACAGGGTTTCTCTGTGTAGCCTTGACTGTCCTGGACTTGCTTTGTAGGCCGTGCTGGCCTCAAACTCACACAGATTCACCTGTCCCTGCCTCCATAAGTGCTGGATTAAAGGTGTGTGCCGGCACATCCCATTAGGACAATGTCTTAAAAGAAACAAATGACAGAGGAATCCAAGGTATAAAAGAATGTGTGACTAGACCACATTCTGAGGTTATTATTTTATATAGTTTTTGGGTGAAGGGCTTTTTTTAAAAAATTTTTTTTGAGGGGGAAATAGGGACAAGTATGAGAAAAGCAAACTTTTCTAACCAAGTAAAGTTTACCAAAGATACAACCAGTCACGTGCATGGATATTAAACCAAGGCATGTGGAATTAAGATCTGGCCTCCTCAATCTCTCTCCTAGATTACATTTGCATTTACTTCAGATCTTTAGTTGAATTCTTTAGAGTCTGGAAGTGTGAATTGTTGCTTAAGTTAGAGACATACACAAGGCAGCAAATCTTGGAATTTGCCTTGGTGCAGACCTAGATAGATAAGGCAAAATTTCCTTTGTCCATACAGTTTGTTCACATTGGGCTTCTGTGGAAGAAGCTCTTTTGTTACATAGTGACTGGGCTGATGAGTAGGAGGCCTGGGCTCTGGTTCACGCTGTCATTCCCTCTTGTTTCATCCTTTCCTGTTGTTTTCTACCATAGACAAATCCTTACTGGTCTATTCAGGCACACACTCAGGTGTTGGGTTTTAGGCTGGAGAGGTGCTGTAAGGCAGGACCTTTTCTTTCTTTCTTTTTCTTTTCTTTTTAGGTTTATTTATTATGTATACAATGTTCTGCCTACATGCCAGAAGAGGGCACCAGATCTAATTAGAGATGCTTGTGAGCCACCATGTGATTGCTGGAAATTGGACTCAGGACCTCTGAAAGAGCAGCCAGTGCTCCTAATCTCTGAGCCATCTCCAGCCTGGACATTTCCATTTTCAGTGGGTAATCCACTGGTGTGCTGCAGAGGCTTGGGAAGCATTTGCCCACTACATGCCAGGACAAGTGAAAAGGACCCCAGATATTTCCAGGTGTGTCAGCATGCCCACTGAGCACCACTGCTGTAAGTGTTCAGCTGGAGGCAGTGGAGGCCTACAGAAGTGAGCAACAAGCTTTAGCCTGAATGATATTAAGTGGTCGAACTGGGTATGAAGATTCAGCTTCATGAATGAGCTTGACAAATGCTCAGTGTTTATCTGCTGTGCGTCACCACCTCTGAAACCCTTACCAATTCATCCTCAAATGCTGGAGAAATGTTCACACAGTATAAAACAGCTGGAATGGAGTTTTTGGGAGTACTCAGTTTGCTGTTATGAGCCATATAGTAACTTTAAGTTTAATGTGATATGTAGCATAGTGAATGTGATTTGTAGTCTAGTGAAGAGTGCAAGAGAATGCATCTATGGAATCCAGTATCCATTTGCCAGGTAAAATTAACAGTTTTAGAGCTTATGTTGAACTCTTTTGTATTTTTCATTTGTGCTTTTTATACTTTGCAGCTGATGCTTTTTAATAAAGGCAAAATTCTACACATGGAGTAATCCTTTAGTACATTTGTTGTTTGGTTCCATTTAGTATCATGTCTTGAGTCTTCAATGTTTAGAAATTCTGGATTCACTTGGAAATAAGCATGAGAATTCATAAAGGAGGGTCCCAGAGAAATAAGAACAAGCTGTGGTAGCGCATGCCTGTAATCATAGCAGTGGTAGATAGAGGAAGGAAGATCTGGAGTTCAAGGTTATCATTGGCTACTTAGAGAGTTTGAGGCCAGACTGTCCTTCGAGGCTCTGTATCAATCAAACAAAAAGTTGAGTACAGTTAGTTCTCAAAAAGCAAGCTAAATGTCAGGCCGGGATGTTTAGAACTATTAAGCAAACACTTCTTTAAGGTCAGGTCACATCATCTGAACATTGGGATTCCAGAGTGCTTTTCAAGCTCTTAGCTGAGGAGTCTCTCGGCAGTGGTACAGTTATGAGCAGGACTTTTCCTCTGGTACTTGTGTAACAAAGCCATTTATCTTTCAATTGCCTAGCTACTTGCTGTGTTCAATACCTCAAATGCTTTGCTTTGAAGATGCCTTTCTTCTTAACTCTACTGAGATTTCTGGATTTATAATTGGGTTGTTATATAATGTGATTCTAAAACTGTGACTTTACAATATGAAAGAGCTTTGAGTCCCATGGTCGGCCTACCAGGGGTCACATCCTGAAAACAAACTGACTGTCTATACCCAGAAGCCATCAGCTGTCAGGAGCTGCTTAGGTAGGGGTGGGCGGCGGTGAGTCCCTCCCTGAACCCTACTGGAAGGTTGAGGGCTTGATCTTGTGCAGGTCTTGTGCAGGCACCTGCACCTGCTGCTGGGAGTTCATAAGTTTAGTGGTCCTGTCATGTCCAAAGACTCTGTTTTGCTGCGGCCCTCCCAACCCCTGGCTCTTATACTGTCTCCACCCCTCTTTTGCTCTGGACCCCGAGTCTTGGGGGAAGATGTGGTATAGATGTCCCATTTGTGGCAGACATTTATTATTTTTGCCCTCTGAGTAACCGAGTTTGTGTTAACCAGTGTCCATTGCATAGAGACTTCTCTAATGTGGTTTGAGAGCTACACTAATGTATGGGTACTATGAAGTTTTATAAGGCATTTGAGGGGCTTGAAGAGACGGCTCAGTGGTTAAGAGTACTGGATGCTCTCCCAGAGGACCAGGTTTGGTTTCCCGCACCTACATGGTGGCTCACAACTATACCAGGGAATTCAATGCCCTCTCCTGGCTTCTGTAGGCACAAGCCACACACTTGGTCTACAGATCGACGTGCAGGCAAAACACCTATATACATAACCTGAATGAATGAATGAGGCTTTGAGCATCTGCAGGGTTTTTTTTTATGGGGGTTCTAGAACCAGTTCTTCAAGGCAACCATATGTGGTTGATAGTCAGTGTTTGAACTCTTCATTTTCAAAGAGCTAATGACTATATGAAATGAGTTTCTCGGGTGCGCCGATATTTTTGAGCAGGATGGCTCGGATTCAGGTTTACCTTATTGGCATCAGGGCTAAGAGGTGGCTGTGAGGAAGAGTGTTCACCTGCTACTTGTTTTACTTTGGATCTGTACGCTCATTATCATTCAAGAGCCTACTGTGTCCTTCCTGCCTCTGTGCTCTGTGTGCTGAGATCAGACAGCCATATGCCTGAAACTTTTGCATCAGAATCCCTCTTTTAAAAAACTAAAATTGCATTTTATTTATTTTGCATATGTGCACGCATGTCATGGCATGTATATAAAGTTACAGGGCAACTCAGAAGAGTCTGTTCTTTTCTATGCATGTGAGGACTGGACTCAGTAGGCTCCAAGTTGGGGCTGGAGAGATGGCTCAGAGTTTAAGAACAGTTGCTGTACTTCCGAAGGTCCTGGGTTCAATCCCCAGCAACCACATGGTGGCTCATAATAATCAATGGTGAGATCTGGTGTGCAGGCAGAATGTTGTATAAATAATAAATAAATCTTTTAAAAAACATAGAAGACTTGTTGTCATTTCCTTGTCTTTATCTTTCCAGTCCAGCCAGGTCTTCAGGTGAGGACTGGCAAGGCTTCTCAGGGAAACAGAAGCACAAGTGCTTCTCTGCTCTCTGCTTGGTTTTGTCATTACTGGACTCTAGATGCTGGCCTTTCACTTTAGGGCAGGCAGCCCCTCTGAAATCTCCTCATTTCTGTTGTCCAGAACCCAGTTATGCTTTTTTTAGACAGAGTGGTTCTCTTCTGTCGTTTCTAGCGGCCCTGTACTTCAGACTGACAGCTTTGGTATGTTGGAGTGTGCAGTTGGTCACTGATAAACATTTGGATTCCCTTTTTTTTTCTGTTAGACAGTGGCTAGATTTACTAATTAGAGGAGAAACTAACTCATCAAATGTTAACATATCTAATTTGGCTTAAACATTTGTTAGATGCTCACGGATGTTGGTACTTTCCAGAATAGTTTATGGATTACCTAAAAAGAGTGTATGACTTGGGGCTGGAGAGTTGGCTCAGCCGTTAAGAGCACTGACTTCTCTTCCAGAGGTCCTGAGTCCAAATCCCAGTCTAAAACCCACATGGTGGGTCACAGAGATCTATAATGTGATCTGAGGCCTCTTCTGGCATGCAGGTGCACATGTATATAGAGCACTTACATAAAATCTTTAAAAAAAAATGTGTATGTGTGTACTGGGATTGTGGAAAGGGCCGCAGTCACTGCCTTTGCAGGATCCTATGTGGGATGTACTGCAGAAACCCCTTTGCCCTAGACATTCTTGCTTCACTGAGAGCCAGTCTGTATGAGAAGAGCACCTTAAAATAGGAATGGAAATTGTGACTGCCTTCATTTCCTTTTGCCATCCCCCTCACCCCCCAGAAGTTTGCACTAGAACCAATTTCTTAGAGGAGAGGGTGGCAGATTGTGGCCACAGTTGTTGATATCAGTGTAGGTGCTCTGCATTTCAAGATCCTCGCTAAACGGATTGTTCCAGCCGCCCACCATCGGGCACTGTGCAGTTGGGGAGAGGGCACATGACACTTCATTAAATAAAAAAATTTTTCGAGTCTTTTATTTCATGTGATTAAGTGTTTTTGGCTGCAGGCATGCATGTGTACCACTTGTATGCCTGGTGCCCTCTGGAGGCCAGAAGAAGGCATTGGATCCCCGCACTGGAATTAATAAATGGTTGTGAGCTAGGAATTCCGACTCCTCTGGATGCGTAGCCAGTGGTCTTAACTGCTGGGCCATCTCTCCAGCCCCTGGCATCATTTTCTTAAAATTTTTTGTTAGATTGATTTATTTTGTGTGAATGAATGTATTGCCCACATACGTGTATGTATGTGTGTTATGTGTGTTTCAGGTGCCTGTGGAGGTCAGAAGAGGGGATTGGCTTCCCTGGAACTGGAGTTACAGGCGGTTGTGAGCCACCATGTGGGTGCTGGGAACTGAACCTTGGAGCAACAAGCATTCTGAACCACTGCTATCACTCAAGCCCCCTGGCATCATTTTTGAGACCTGTGGAATCATTTACACCTTTTTGAAGCATTTTAATACACAATTTAATACCTTTTGCAGAAGCATTCCTTAAATCTTAAGGACTGTTACGGCTTGATGGAACAGGCTCCGTTTTGGTTGTGGAGATAGCTCTTGTTTCATTCTACTAACAGAGAATGAAAATAAAGTATGGAGAATCTAAACAGTGAAGAATTAAAACAAGTCAAAGCTGTTTTCTTTGAACATTTGCTGTATTTTTGACTGGATAGTGGTTATTTCAGGTTAACCTTTCATTGATAAGTCCCACAAATTATGGAAAATAGATTTAAGGCCTGACTTTCAGGTTTTTGTTTATTTGTGCTTCTTCCCTGGCAAGACAGGGCCCTGCTGTGTGGTGCAGGCTGGCTGCCAAGTTGTGGTTCTCCTGTCTCAGCCTCCTAAATGCTGAGACTACAGTTTTGTGTCACTACACTTAGCTCTGTTTTTAAAATATTTACAGCTATTCTTTCATTGTTGTTTGAGACACATTCTCTATTATTATATAGCTATGGCTGTCCTGGCACTTGTTATGTAGACCAGGCTGGCCTTGAATTCTCACAGATCCCGAGGGCACTACCATGCCTAAACTCTGTTCTCACTTTTCATTTTGTATGTATATACTCTTTGCACTTTAAGATTGATTGTAAGTTTTTCTCATTGTTAAGGACTCTAGCCCTTGACGATTTGAGAGAGAGAGAGAGAGAGAGAGAGAGAGAGAGAGAGAGAGAGAGAGAGAGAGAGGAAGAGAAAAGAGAAGAGAAGAGAAGAGAAGAGAAGAGAAGAGAAGAGAAGAGAAGAGAAGAAAGAATGATTTGCCTTAAGCTTTGTTTGCGATAAGGTCTCTCTTGCTTTTGCTGCTACCTTGTACTGCAGGCTACCTGGCCCATGAGCTTCTCTTGTTTCTGCCTTCTCTTAGTCCAAAGGAATACTAGTTTTGCAGATGTGTACTCTTGCATCCTGTTTTTTTACATGCAGTTCTGGGGTTCCAAACTCAGGTTGTCAGGCTTGCAAAGCAAGTGCTTTTACTTGCTGAACCATCTTTCCAGTTTGCCCTTGAGTTTTTAAGTTCTTGAAAATTTAGCGTTGATAGACTTGTGAGAACTACATTTATTTTTTTTTCAGTTATTTCAGTCTGTAAAAACATAAACTTTATGTAACACACAGGAAACATTTCCTTTCCCACTTAGTTCCCTTCAAAATCTGGATCAGATCCAGCCCTTGGGTCTAGTCAGTGTTTAGGGTGATCCTGGTGCATGCACAGGGATGAATGACATTGGCTCTTCCTTCTAGGAGAAGAGCTAGTCCTAGTTCCCTCTCCCTCTTATCTTCCCTCCTTCCCTTTCCCCCTCCTTCCTTTTTTCCTTTCTTCTTTTTGGCAGAATCTGTATATGTAATCCCGGCTGTCCTGGAACTCACAGGTGTCCTCCTGCCTCTGCCTCTGGACTGCAGCCTCACTGTACATAGCGCCAGTATATAGAAACTGTGTAAGAAAAACTAAGGACAACCCCAAGTTAATGGAGATGTTTAGAAAGCTGTCCCTTAATGAAACAAAAGTTGGTTCTTAGAAGATGCTCATTGGCCAATACCAGTGAAACTTAGGGTTATTTGGGATTTGCTAAATTGGCTTCAATGTTTTGGAAAAGAAAAGTTAACTCTTTTTTATCTGCCAAGGAGACCCCACCTCCCTACCCCCACTTGCTTATATGGTAAGAACTGTGGTTTCTGATGCATAAGTTCCAGGCCATGTCTACAAGTCAATGCTTCTAGTTGGACAGATTGCCTTGTCTTTATGTTGGACTTGTCCTCAACAAGATTGCTAAAGTGGTAGGGAAAACCCTTTGCTGTTGTGTACCAATGACGTTGTCACTGTGCCCTCAACTTTGGATTAAACTAATAGCAGTATTTTCACTGTCTTTTCTGGGTCTTATTTCACATTATACAGAACTTCCTATCTATGTGATTTCTGAGCCATCTGGTGATGTTTGGTTTTCCACGTGCTGGTACTTATCAGGGGTACTCAATAAATACTCTGCTCGTAGGATCTCTTTGTCACTAATATGCATTGGTATTCCACCATTAGAGGCATAACTTTGGGTTGTCAGAATCACTAGAAAGTCTCTATTTAAAAATGAGTGATGTGAAGGCATTGGAGAAAGCCCTAAGCATGTGGCTTTTAGAGTCAGAATGACAGGCTCAGGCACAGGTGCCAGAGTAATAGTAAATTTTGTTGAAAATCAGTTTGCATTCTCTTAATTTTCTTCTGTTCCTCCCACTCTTCACTAGTTAGGAGGGGATTTGAAATGCATACATAAGGAGTCTATTTAGATCCTTCTTTTACTTTGTCCTGATATTTTTTGGTGATAGTGTTGGAGAAGACAGCATTGATCAGCCTCAGTTAACTATATTGTATTTGTAGTCAAGTTTTTACCACTTGTGTACAATAATTTCTGATTTCTACCCTTTTACTTTTCTTTGCCTAGTGGAGATTTTTAGTGTTGCTCTAAATATATTTATAAGTCAGTGTGGTTTTTTTTTTGCATTAATGTCTGCAAGATTAGAATTCTTTGATAAAAGTTAACCCCATGATATGGAAAGGTAATGTTCTTATTGAACTGGGGGGTCATAACCAGTGCTCCAAGTGAGGCCTGGCCACCCATACTCTGTACACCAAATTATCAAGCCAAGCTAAACATGGAGAGAGGACTGTTTATTCAATATGGCCTCATAGGGAAGAGGGACTGTTTTAGTTACTGTTCTGTTGCTGTGAAGAGACCATGACCAAGGCAACGTATAAAAGAAAGCATCTAAATGGGGGATTGCTCACAGTTTCAGAGGGTGAGTCTGTGAGCTTCATGGCAGGGAGCATGGCAGCAAGCAGGCGGGCCTGGTGCTGGAGCTCACCTCTGATCTATAAGCATGTGGCAGAAAGAGAGCAGGACTGGGTCTGCCGTGAGCTTTTGAAGCCCCAAAGCCCCCCTCCCCCCCGAAATGACACACCTCTTCCAACAAGGATACCTTCCTAATCCTTCCTAAAACAGTTCCACCAACTATGGACCAAATGTTCAAATATATGAGCCTGTGGGTGTAAGGACTAATTTATGAATAAATGAGGCTCCTGCCTGGCTCGCCAATGTAAGGACTAATTTATGAATAAATGAGGCTTACAACAGGTCTTGTGTGAAAGGTTTATTAGGTGGATATGAAGAGAGGGAGAGCAGGGAGAGCAGGACATGATGGGGCAAAGAGAGAGAGAAGAAGGGGGGCGCCCTGATAGAGAGAGAGAGAGAGAGAGAGACAAGGGAGGACAAGAAGGAAGAAGAGAGAGCAAGAGAGAGACCAAGTGTTGGGTTGTCCCTTTAAGAGGTCAGGTAACCACTAACCACGCCTCCCAGGTGTGGCCACCTGGCTGGGTGACACAAGATGATATCATAAGTTGCTAGGTAACCCAGAAGCAGGTTCTGTTTCAAAATACTAACAGTGGGGCCCTCCTCATTCAAACTACCACAGGGAAACAAAGATCCAGCAAACGCCCAGTGTCTGTCTTTAGGTCCTTAAGTGAGATACAGTTTAAGTAGTGGATGAAGGATGTGCACATCTAAGCAGTCCTGGTCAAAGTGTGATCCCACATACCACTTGCCCATCATTATCTGGACTTCAGTCTTATCCTGTAAGTGGCCTGACAGGTTGTTAGAAATGTGTGAAATCTGTTTTATGGAGACAAGTTCCCCTTCTGGCCGGCACCTTTACTTTTTCCCAGCATCAGATTCCTGAGAGAAATTTCCATTTCTTTGGGGTTCATTGCATCAATAGTATGATAATGCGATTGAGGGTTGGAAGTGTCTCTAGAATGCCATCATTTCTGTCAGGTTTGTTACAGTAGCCTTTCTTACATGGTTATAAAGATAGGAATGAATTCTTGTTTTTTGTCCTGTACGTTTGTGAAGATGCACATTCATGTTTGTGGTGGCCGCCAGAAGTCAACCTCAGGTGTTGTGCCCTGGGAGCCTTCTGTTTTGGCTTTTGAGACAGAGTCTTATCTTATTATGTTGTCTTGGCTGGCTTGAACTCACCAGTAGACCAGGATGGCCTCAGACTGATAGAGACCTGCTGTATCAGCCAGCCTCTGGAGGGCTAGATTTAAGGGCATGTGCCACCATGCCTGGCGTGGAAGGCTCAAGGACTGTTTGGAAGAGGGGGCATTAAGAGTGTAAAAGTCAGAGAAACTGGACGTCTGCCGTTGAGATTATGTGTCCAAGAAATGAGAGGGAAGCTACACCTGTTTGAGTTGGCAAACAGGCATCTCTACTGCCAGCCCCCAGGGGACCTCACAAGCATGACATCAGGCATCTCTGTGGCCACCTTCAGAAACTCAGCGACAACAGGACCCCCACTCCCACAAGTACCACACTTTTACTACTGCTATAAGACAGGCGTGGTACCGTTCATCTTGCGCATGTACTGGGTCACCTTGTAAGTAGACTCGATCCCCACTCTGCCTCCTCCCCTTTCCCTCCCTCCCACCTCACCTAGAGACAGTCTCTGTAATGCCTCCCATTCCTTTAATAAAACCTCCGGCATGGTACCTGTCGACTGGCATGATTTTGAATCCGCTGCATACACCCTAACAACACTATGATACCTTAGTAATGTGGATGCCTGAACAAGACCTGAATAATGACAACACCAATAGACCAGCTAACATGGAAGGGGGAAACTCAAGGGGCCCCACTCCTTGACAAAGAGCTACAGGTAACTCACCATCCTGGAACTTACTGTATAGACCAGGCTGGCCTAGAACTCAGAGATCCAACCTCCCTTTGCCTCTCATGCTTGGGTTAAAGATGTACACCATAATACTTGGTTCCCACTTTCTTAAACTCCTCTTCCCCATTTCATGGTTTCTTGTCTAATTTCATGACTTCTTTGCACACCCATTTCTGTATAAATGTACATGTACAAAAATCAGAAGCTGAGACTCATGTAAGAGAGAACATGTATTTGCCTTTAGATTTTAGGACACTTTATTTAATATAAGCCTTCCCAGGTCTACCCATTTTTTTCTGAAAAGTTCATTTTTTTTAAATTATTATTAATAGCTGAATAAGAGTCCATCTTGTAGATGTACATTTTTGTTATCCATTCATCTATTGATTGACATCTAGGGTGAATATATTTCCTTAGTGTTGAAAAATAAGAATGAATGTGTAGTATCTTTGTGATAGGACATAGAACCCTTTGGTTATATTTCCAAAGTAGTATAGCTAGGTCATGTGGTAGTTCTGTTTTTAGTTTTTGAAGGAACATTCACACTGCATCATGGCTGCCCCAGGTTTTACTCTTTCCCGCCTATGCGCCTCTCTTTTTACATCCTCATCAGCTTTGCTGGCAGGTGATAATCATTCTAACTGGAGTGAAATGGAATCTTTTTTTTAAGGTCTATTTATTTATATTTATGCAGCATTCTGCCTTTATGTATGCCTGCCGCACCAGAAGAGGGCTCCAGATCTCACTATAGATGGTTATGAGCCACCATGTGGTTACTGGGAACTGAGCTCAGGACCTTTGGAAGAAATGCCAGCCTTCTTAACCTCTGAGCCATCTCTCCAGCCCTGTGAAATAGAATCTTAAAGTAGTTTTAATTTGCATTTCTTTGGTGTTTGGCCTACATGTATGTAAGTGTATCACATCACATGTGTGCAGTGCCAGTAGATGCCAGAAGAGGGCATTAAATTCCCTGAAAGTGGAGTTGTGGATTTTTTTTTTTTAACCTAAAAATTGAGAGAAAGACCAGTTTCACAATTATACAATTAAAGCAAGCTTTATATAGTGGTGTACTTGGGACAGGGCAGCCAGCCATCTCCCCCTAATTCAGGATTTTAGATAGCAGCCCTTTCTGGCCTTTTGAGGTCCCTTTTATGGGGAAGAGGTAAAGGATTAACAGCTGCAAGTGTGTTCAGAGGGGTGAGAGAATTGACTGTTAGAGATTGTTAGAAAAATACAATGGAAGAGGAAGACAAGGATTTACATTATGTAAATAGGGTCACATGGTTTGCAGGTTACATCAGATTTAAGAAACAAACTTAATCTTAAATAGAAACTTATTTTTGTAAAGTGTGGGGGCTTAACATAATGGCCTCCTTAATTTACAAGGTGTGGGGCTTACCACAGTGGGCTCCTTAATTTGCAAGGTATGTCGCTCCTGTTTTGGTCTCACATTTTGAGCTGCCATGTTGGTGCTGGGAACCAAACCCAGGCCCTCTAGGAGAGTAGCAAGTGCTCTTAACTACTCAGCTCCTCCATTTCTCCAGCCCCTCCATTTCTCTTTTAAAACCATTTATTAACCGTGAACTATCTGTTGAGATAGTTAGCCTGTATATTAAGTGACAGTTTGTGTGTTTAGGTTTTGCAGTTCTTTATATATTCTAGATATTAACACCCTATCTGAAGCATAGCTCATTCTGTAGGAAGCCTACTTTACTGATTTTTTTTTTCTGTGCAGAAGCTTATTTATTTCATGTAGTTTCATTTCTTAATTAGTTCTTGGGTTAATTGCCTATGTCACTGGGATTTTCAGAAAGGTTTTGGTTATGCCTCTATCTGCAAGTGAGACCGTATCTGATCTGGCAGAAACGACACTATTCCAAATAAACACTTAACGGCGGACTCCAGGAAGTGGGAATTTCCAAATAAACGCTTAACGGCGGACTCCAGGAAGTGGGAATTTCTTCAGGAACCTCATTCTTGGAGAAGGCAAAGCACCAGCCACAGGGGGAACTTGTTCTCAGGAAAGAGGCCGGGTAAGTTAGACCTTTTCACAGGATGAGGCCAGAGTCAGAAGACAGTGGAACGGTGGTGGGCGGGAGTGCACCTTCACTGGGACTGCTTAGATATGCAAATAAACCCCTGTTCCCTACCTAAAGATGAACTGCAGGCAGGTCTCTGGACCTTTTTGTCCCTCTTCCCACGTGGCCATATTGAATAAATCTCCTTTTCCTGTTTTTCGCTATTAATTGGGCATTTAAAAATTGGCTTTTTGAGGACAGGTGGTTGAATTTGGCTGTTTGGGGTACAAGCAAGTACCCCCAAGTTTGATAATATTTTCCTATAGTGGTTTTAGGGGGTTAGGTTTTAAATTAAGATCTTTCATCTCTTTTGAATTGATTTTCATGCAGTTCAGAGAATAGGTCGAATTTCACTCTTCAGAGTGTAGGCATTCAATTTTGCCAGCACTCAACTTGCTGAATAGGTTGTCACTTGCCAATGTATGATTAATTTTGAGTCTCCCCTCTTTCTCGGGGACATCAGCTCCCAGCCCATGAGGACAAGGGGAGCAGAGGCAGGAGTCAGAATTCGTTGGACTCTGAGTGTGAAGGAATGACCGACCTCTGGGACGAGCTTCAGTGAGACTGCTCAGTTTATTTGGGGTGAACAAAGGCTATATATTTCTTAGGGAGTGGGTGAAGGATTCCAGGGTAGGTGTGCACTATTGCTTGGGGCTAGGAGTACCAGGGAGTCTTTATTTGCATTTTGGCAGTGTGGGTCTCAGCATACGAACAGGAATTATCCTATGAGCAGCAGGAGGGAGAATGTTAGCAGGGAACTGTACCAAAGGTCATATTTCAGATATGGTTAGAGGTGTCTGTGCCTAAAGAGACTCTCCAGATGAGGTCAGGCAAAGAGTAGGAGGCCCTGCTCTGGGGGATGGAGTCTGCCATCTTGGGCCAAGCTCAGAGAGGCTTTCCAGACATAGTGGCCTGCAACCTCAAACAGCAGGGTCCCCCAACACTTAATTTTTTAAAAAATCCTTTCTCTATGTGTTTGGGTATTTTGCCTGCATCTATGGCTGTGTGTGGTAGGATAAATGTGTTGAAGGGTCGGGGTACACCATGCCAAGGTGTGCCACTAAGAAATTACTCCACACAACAAATGTAGTGTAAGAGGATTATTGGGGGAGGAGGGGAACAAAAGGCCATCTTGGAGCGGGGACATGAAGGAGAGATGGAGACGAACAGATAGACATAGAAAGAACAAGACAGAGAATGAGGGAGATAGAGACAGAGAAACCGAATGGGAGAGAGAACAGACAGATGGGGAAGGGAGAGAAAGGAGAAGGGGAGAGAGATCTAGAGAGATAGAGATCTAGGGTGAAAGGACCATCTGTCACACCTGTTGCACATTCCAGCTGGTTCTCTTAATTGTTTAAATCTTCCCAGTGTATGTTTTTAACAGTTTTGTTAAAATTAGGTGGCTGTAGCTGTGTGGATTTATTTATAGGCCTGTATCGTGTTCGATTGGTCTTTGTGTCGTACCATGCTGCCTTTGTCTCTATGGTTCTGTAGTATAAATTAAGGTGTTATGATACTGTTCTTTCTGCTGAAG
Source organism: Pachyuromys duprasi (assembly GCA_028658305.1). Classification (NCBI taxonomy): domain Eukaryota; kingdom Metazoa; phylum Chordata; class Mammalia; order Rodentia; family Muridae; genus Pachyuromys; species Pachyuromys duprasi. The sequence goes on along the minus strand of CM053747.1, from coordinate 20,308,948 downwards.
ATGGCTTTGGCTACCCATGATCTTTTTCCAAATGAATTTTAGGATTTTTTTTTCTAGTTTTGCGAAGAATTGAACACATTTCTGATAAGAAAGTTACTTGAAGTTAATCCATTTCTCTCTGCCTTAAAAGAAAGTGCACTTGAAAAATAAAAGGATCCCATATTTTTATTCTGATCCAAACAAGTTTCTTAACTCTTCTGTAAGGCCCATTTATCTTCTGTAGAGTGTTTGCTTTTTGTATATAACATGCAGTGTTCCTTGCTGCTTTCCACCCACAGAGCCTTTCGTGGTGAGGAGGAGGTGTGATATAGGAAAATTATAAAGGCTTTTCAGACCTGCTTTAATTGATGGCCCAGATGGTGAGGAAAACCCTATGGAGAGCTAAAAATTAAATGAGTGATAGCAGATTTAAAAGTTCATAATTAGACATTCACATTCATATTCTCTCTCCCCTTCCCCTACTCTCTCCCTTTTGCCCTCCTCCTTGCTGTGTGTGTGTGTGTGTGTGTGTGTGTGTGTGTGTGTGTATGAGAGACAGAGAATGAGAGAAAGAGAGATACTGGTTTTTGAGGCAGGGTCTCGTGCAGATGAGGGTGACCTCTAACTCACTGTGCAACTCTGGGTGACCTTGAACTCTTGGCCCTTCTAATCCTGCCTCTACCTCCCACATGCCGGGAGTATAGACCTTGTTTGACTCTCTTTTTGCTTATGACTGCTTTTTATTTATACATGGGAATTCTGTTTCCCAGTTGAGGTCAGTCTTGAATTTGTGTATCATTTATACCTCATCACGTATAAAATCATCCTCCAGTATAACAGAAATGACTATCATAAGCCAAATGCTCTTGGTGTGTCAGGTACTGCACTTTGTCTGTGCTATCTTATTTGATACTTGCTTTCTTAGGAAAGAAAGCATTACCATCATTTGCCTCTTATGCATGAGGAGAGATTAGGACCCAAGTCCGAACAGCTGGTAAGCAGTGGAGCCAGAGCTGAAGCTCCCAGTATCCCACCACTTCCTTATGAAACACTTGGCTTTTAAATAAGTATGTTTTGAGCAAAAATGGTGAACAAACTGAGCTTAAAATTAATTTTCCAGAATCGCAGGGATGTTTTATGCCGCTTCACAGTAAACTGTGCTCAGTGTGAGTGGGCAGCATGCTGCTGTGCTTGGTGATGCTTATAATTAAGGAAGATGATGCCCCTGACAGGTTACAGTGTAAACACGTTGCTTTCTTCTCCTTCAGAGTAGAACAATCAGGGGCATCACAAGTACTGTTTTGTGTACTGCTGAGTTAATGCGGCGTTATTTACAGAATGGTCTTGACATTTAAATGCAAATTAAGATGTGGGTTTTCACTCCAGTTCTATAGTAAGTGATGTGCTCTGGGAACCACTGAGTATCCCACGGAGCATCATTAAGGAGAATCCTTGACTCACTGGGTTAAGATTAGAATAGTTATTCGGGTATATCAGTGTTTCTCAACCTATGAATTGTGACCCATTGGTGTGGGGCGAGAGGGTCTCGACTGACCGTTTCATAAGGGTCACCTAAGACCATTCGGTATATCAGATAATTTACATTATGATTCATAACAGTAGCAAAATTACAGTTATGAAGTAGTAACAAAATAATTTTATAGTCAGTCCTCATAACATGAGGATTTGTGTTCAAGGGTTGCGCCATTAGGAACATTGAGAAACACTGATCTAGAGTGTATTTGTTCAGGATTCTGCTTCTGTTAACTTGTGCTGGACCTAACAGTTGCTCTGTAGTCACGGTGGCTGTGCTCACTCTTATGAGATCCTCCAGAACCCTAGTATCATTCCTTTGTGTTGGGTGGGGGGGCCTGACTACAGGGCTCACGAGATCCTCACCGGCCCCTTCTCTGAGGTTAGACAAGAGGTAAACAGTCGGTACAGGGAATCCAGAGTAGTATAGCTCGCTGCCTATGAGTGTGTGGGAATTCTTTAGAGGTGCAGCTTTCTGTGAGTTGTCCATGCCTCTGGTGGACTCTTCAGTTGTGAAGTAGCTAGAAGTTGCTCAGAGGACATCCTGGTGTGTAGCTGCCTCTGCGTCACCCAGGAATAATGGCGACATTATTGGTTCTTCAGTCTGGACTTGTATAGGGTTGTTTCTTTAGCCCTTCCTATATAGTGTGAATTTAAAATGTGTGTTTGTTTGTTTATACATATGAGTATATTGCCAGCAGAGGTCAGAAGAGGGCAGGAAATCTCTGGAACTGGAAATCTCTGCAATTGTAAGCTGCCTGATGTGGGTGCTGGGAATCAAACCCTGTCCTCTGTAAGTTTGTGCTCTTAATCACTGAGTCATCTCTCCAGCTTCTTGCAGATTTTTGTTTGTTTGTTTAACATCTCCCGAGGAAGTGATGGAATAACCCTATACCCTAATGTTGAGAAGGTCGGAATTCAGGTTTGTTTCCACTTAAATGTCCTGGTTTAGGTAAAGCATTCCCTTTTCTCTGGAACCAGGAAGTGTCCTAAGTATAATAAAAAATAAGGGAGCGTCTCGGTGCTTCTGTTGGTGTGTTGTGTTCTTTTGGTAGGATTTTCCGTCCACTACAGCAGCACCCCTCACTAGCTTAAAAAGAAGTCTGATCATATTACTCTGATAACTTTTTTCTTTATTTCTTATTTTAGTTTATATTGAGTACTTGCTTTGTACCAGGATTTTTTTTATAAGTCCTTTCTATGCAACCCTTAATTATGTCAATTACTTTATAAGGTAGGCACTGATTTCGTATTTAATGAATGAGAAACTATAACGCCCCAAGTAAATGGTAAGGGATGGACCTCTTATCAACCCAGTTCTAGAACCACAGTGTCAGTTACTGTTCCTGAACCATTTACTTCTCAAGGTTCACACAGCAGAACAGTTATGAGCCCCTGTTACATGTTACTTCCTGTTGTAGCACTGATGGCTCAGAGGTGACCAGAGGACTCTCTTTCAGGTGCCCTTGGTTGCAGTGCTTTGCTAATGACCTTGTAAGTGATTTATTCAGGAGCTCTGGCCACTCTAGCTCCTCCAGTACACAGAAGGCAGTACATTAAGGTTTTTGTTTTTGTTTTTGTTTTTAGTACCAGTCCATTGCTTAGTCCTCTCAGGAGACAAGAGTTTTTAGTCTCCAACCTTCCTTTCTAATGTTGAAGATGTCTGTTAACAATGTAGGCCGTGTGAAGACAAATTGTTTTAATTTTTGCAGAGTATGTACTCTGCCCTCATGTGCTCTGTATTGAGTTTCTCTCCTTCACTGTTCTACTTAGTGGCTACACGATCCCGCTGAGTCAGTTTTCTGGTTTGTGTCTTGGGTGGCCACATCATCCACCTTCTAGAAATGTTGGAAGGAATTTAGGAAAGTGGTGGTTGGCACAGAACAAACACTCCAGGGAATCCTGTATGAGAGTATATAATTGACATATATACAGTAGCTTAGATTATCTGATTTGAAACACATTTCTCTTTCCAATGCTGAATGTACAGGTTTTTTTGTTCTGTTTTTTTTTTTTTTTTGGTTTGGTTTGGTTTTTTGGTGATGGCAGGGGTTGGGGAGTGTTGTTAGTGGTTGCTTTAGATTTTTTGGTTGCCCAGACAGGGTCCTGCTATGTTACCTGGCTGCCCTGGAAGTCACTATTCAGCCCAGGTTGGCTCCAGACTCACAGTATCTTTCCTGCCTCAGGCTCTGCAGTGCTGGGATCACAGGCATGTAGTACACATTTATTTTGTTTTTCTGTGATGAGAAAGTTGCTATGAGATGGATTGTTCTCTCCTCCTCTTCGCTTCATCTCTTTCTTTTACGCTGTAGATCAAACTCAGGCCTCATGTATGCTAGATTAATGCTGTTATACAGCTACATCTCCGCCTGGTTTCCCTTTTTATGATTTTATTCATCTAATTCTTTTTCTTAGGATTGTATGGAAGCAACAGAAAAATGGAACTGTTTGACCTTTTGTGGATGCTTTCTGTAGTTGAGTTAACAATAGGTATGTGTTGGATAGGATGCCAGTATGGGGAATACAGGAAGGGTGTCAGAGGAACAAGGTCATTTCTATTTCCTTGGCCTCTCTTAGGGGGACATGGTTACATCACTTCATCTCTGTCCTCTGGTTACTATTTTAATTGGTTCACAATCAGTATTATCTTTTGGGTTTGGAGTTAAAAACAACAACAACAACCCAACAAACAAACAGTTGAGGTATAGTTGCCATATTATCAATTGTGTGTGTGTATATAATCATTTTCTCATTTGTTTATTTTAAAATTGTATATACTTAAATATGTAATTTGATAAATTTAGCATTATGAAAGGCCTTGTAACCATTACCACATTAAAAATAGTGACAATAGCCGTTATCTCCAGATTCTTCCCAGAGACATACCCCCCAGTCTAGCTGTCTCCAGTGGATGGTGTACAATTGTTTCTTTTTTTTAAAGGTTCATTTATTTATTATGTATACAGTGTTCTGCCTGCATGTACACCTGCATGGCACATGAGGACACTGGCTGTCGTTATAGATGGTTGGGAGCCACCACGTGATGGCAGGAATTGAGCTCAGGACCTCTGGAAGAGCAGCCAGTGCTCTTAACCTCTGAGCCATCTCTCCAGCCTTGTACAGTTGTTTCTTTATGGACATATGCATCACTCACAAGCATCCTAGTGTTCCCTTGTAATCTCTGCCTTTGTCACCCCTTCTTTACTGCACTCCATTCCTCGGCACTCCACAAATATTTACTTGTACATATACTAGTTTGGATTTCCTACAGTTTTAAAAAGGATTTTATTTGTTCAAAAATTTGAAATGTTGTGTATATATGTGTCAGTGTCTATGTGTGGGCTTGTGTTCATGAGTGCAATGCCTACAAAGGTCAGAAGATGGTGTCACATGTCCTGAAGCTGGAGTTACAGATGGTTGTGAGCTCCCACATGAGTGCTGGGAACTGAACTCCAGTCTTCAGCAAGAACACTGTGTTCTTAACCACTGAACCATCCTTCCAGCCCCTGTTTCCTGCAGTTTTTTATAGCTGGACAAAACCTGATGTACTGTGTGATCAGATTTCTTTCACCCAGTATAGCTATTCTGAGCTTCATCTGTTTGCTGTATTAGTTCATTCCTTCTTCTCAGTGCATAACAGCATTTTTTGAAACAGCACCGATTGTTCTCTTTTATTGAGTATTTGCATCAATTCATGTTCCAAGTAATATATGTATATATATAATAGCACACATTTATAATTGCTCTGAATATAATTTCATTCTCTGTATTTAAGAGTAGTATGGCTTGGAAAGTAGGCAAATATTTCAATTTTGTGGGATGGTTCTCTAGATTGCTTTATATTTTCACTGGCAGCACATGGGAAATCAGAAGTTTAATTTCTGTATCAACAATTGTGTTCAGCCTTTTTGGTGTTGGCCATTCTTTTCAGTGTACAGTGGTGTCTCGCTGTGGTTTTAATTTGCAGCTCACTAATGATGTTGAGTATCTTGTTTATCACCTGTAAGATGTCTTACAGTTACTCATCTCTGCTGTCTTAAGAATGTAAGCAGCCATAGATAATAAGCAAATGAAAAGTGTGGCTGTTTTCCAATAAAATTGTATATTAAAGCAACAACAATCAGACAACAGCTTGCTTTCAGCCTTGAGATTGTAATTTATTCTTACCCAACATAAATGATCATGTCCATGCAAATAAATAACAGCTTTGCCTTTTCCTTTTTATTTATTATCATTATTATTTTTTTGTAATGAGACACTCTATGTAGCCCTGACTGGCCTGGAACTTACAGAGATCCTCCTTCCTCTTACCTCCTTTTGCCTCTGGGATTAAAGGTGCACACCTTATGGATTTTTGTTGTTTAATTGTTCATGCCTATCTAGAACTTGCAATACAGCATTGAATAGAAATCATGAGAGTAGATGTCTTTATCTTGTTCTTTCTGATCTTAGGGAAAAGTGTTCAGCATTGTATTGTTCACTTATCTTAGCTGTAGTGTTTTATAATGATGTTGCTTATCAGATTGGAAATTATCTTTTTCATTTTTGGTTTATCTGATCAGCAGATGCTAAGCCAGCCTCACAGTTTTGTCCTAACCATTTGTCTTGCTGATGATAGCAGATTTTGGAATTTTTATACTTGTGTTCATAAGAATGCTAACTGTATTATAAAAGTTTTGTTTTTGATATCAGGGTAATGATGCCCTCACAGCAGGCATAAGGTGGGAAATATGTCTCTTAATAATAATAATAATATGGTAATAATAATAACAGTAATGTTTTGGGGGAGATCAGAAAGAGTTGGCGTTTTCACATTAAATTTTTGGTGCAATTCACTAATGAAGCTTGCTGGACCTGAAATTTCATTATGGGGAAAGGGCTTTTAATTATAAAAACTTTTGATTTAAGTCAATGTGAGGCTATTCTGGTCACTTAATATGAAGTAAGGCTTTGCAGTATTTGTGTTTATTTCATCATAATTATGTAATTTATAAGTATGAAATTGTGCATAATATTTTTCATTCTTTTAATTTCTGTATCAGTATAATGTCCCTTTTCTTGACAATGTTTATCTTTTTTTGGTTGCTCTTAGTCAGACTTGGTTTATTAACTTAATCTTTTTAAAGAATTAGCTTTTGTTAATATGGTTTTCTTTTGTATTTTTTTCTTTCATGTAGCTTTTTGCTTTGATTATTCTTTCATTTTGCATATGTTAATACAATTTATTATTTTTATGATTTCTTAAGATTATATCTAAGGTCACTGATGTGAAATGTTGTTTGGTTTTTTTTCATGTAAGCCTTTTAGGTGCTATATTTTGAGATTACTCCTTCAGTGGCCTAGCATAAAAATCTAATGTCATGTTTTTTCATTTAGTTTAGAATTCTTTTTAAAAAGATGTGTGTGTGTGTGTGTGTGTGTGTCTGTCTGTCTGTCTGTCTGTCTCTGTGAGACTATGTGCACATGCATCCTGGTGCCCACAGAGGCTAGAAGAGGGTGTTAGTCTCCCTGGAGCTGTGGTGACAGACCATTGGGAGCTGGGAGCAGAACTTAGGTCTTCTGCTGGAGCAGTAAGCTCTCTTAGCTGTTGATCCATCTCTCTCTAGCTCTTGGTGCAGAATGCTTTATAAAGTCGTTTGTGTCCTTGTTTGGCTGATTGATTAAGACAGGACCTGACCTTGAACTTACAACCCTGTGGCTTTCATTTTCTATTTGTTAGGATTATAAATGTGTACCAGTACTCTGAATTTCTGAGATATAGTTTTCTATCTGAGTTGCTAACTCACATTGCTGTTGGGAAAATCAACTAGAGTGCAGTGTCTTCAGAATGTACTTTTCAGTGTTGTTTTTTTTTTTTTTCTAAACATCAGGGATCCCTGTGAATGAGGTTCCATTATTTGTAACAGTTTCCTTTGTCACATTCTGTCTTCCATCTTAGCTTTCTGAACATCCTAGCTGATTCTTTTTTTAAGTTTCCATACAAAAATTCGCTTTTTATGATTTTTAATTTTAACCTCTTGACAAATGCCTAGTCATGTATTCACTGTTGGAGAATCATACACATGCTCAGTCATGTATTCACTGTAGGAGAGTTATACACATGCTCAGTCATGTATTTACTGTTGCAGAATCATATACACGCTTAGTCATATATTCGCTGTTGCAGTGTTATAACTCCAGAAATTCCATTATCCTTCCTGGCAGTTTTTTTTTTTTACTTTATTTGTTGAAGTAACTTATTTCATGAATATTGATAGTATATATACTCAAGCCAAACCAACAGAAAAAGGAGTCATGGTTATTTTTTTCACAGTGGCTTTGGATATAAAAAGTATGTAAATGAGGCAGGACTAAATTCACTGAATTTTGACACCTGAAATTAACAGGAAGGAACTCATCTAGGAAAACTATTGCTTTGTTTTCATTCTGTGCCGGAACGGTTGCCTTCAGCATGGGTCTGAAATATTCCTCTTTGAAAGAACACCTCTCCTGTTCTTATCCGTGGCAGAGCCAGTTAAAACAAGTGAGTGGGAGTTAACTGGCGGTAAAGAAGATGAAGGCTGCTGGTTGGGTAGTCTGGAGTGTCTCACTGCTAATACTTGTCAATCCCTTTTAGTACAGTGACACAGCCTCCTGACGTGGTGTATGTTGCAGTTTATTTTCTACCTCTTTAAAAATAGTTTGTCATTCTTGCCTTTTTCTTATAATTATGAACTTATATATTCAATGAACTGTAGATTTTTAGTTAAGATCGTATTTAAGACATTGAAATATAGAGTTTACTCTTATATTAGCCTGTTGTCTTAAGCTAAATATAAAACTACAATATTTATTTTGAATTGTTAGCTGTATTTATTGACTACATATATTTATACAGCCTGTATTTGTATAATTTATGCACTGGATAAATGCATTTCTTTCATACTTTAAAAAAATAGGTTGTTTTTTTTTTCTCTCACGAAACAAGGTGTTGCTGCATCCCAGATAGGTCTCTAACTTGCTGTGCACTCACAACTGACCTCAGGTGCGCTTTCTTTGGCTCAGTGTTCTAAGTGTTGGAATTATAGGCATCCTACTAGCACACCTAGCTCATTTGAACATTTCTCTTATTCATTGAAGAAAGAAAAAACTAAATTGCTTTTTTCTAAGTATATAACTAAGTAGTCATGAGTTAGAAATGATTTTCCTGTAATAGACAAATATTTGGTGGTGTATATTCATGTCCTATTTTGGTGGGACTGATCTGAAGTGTACACATAAGATTGAACTTACTCTTTTTTTTTTTCATAAAAGCACTCTTAATTTTCCTCATCCTTTACATTTCAGTTACACTGTATAATTTTAACATGTTAAAGGTGAAAGTCGTTCAACTTGAATATATTTCTTATTGTTAGGACAGTGGAATAAAAAAGTCTCATCCCAACTTTACAGTGGCTTATAGTAGGTTGAATTACCATTCCATGTTCAGTCTGGGAGCTGTGAAGTAGCTGTTCCATTCACGTTTAAAGTAGGACTATACACCTTCACTGCCTTTGACAACAACAGCTAAGGTTGTTACCATATACCTCTTGAGGCTGTAGAGATAGAGCGAGCCTTGGAGAGTGTAAGCAAGATGGAAGTTCATTGCAGAGTTTTAGAATGCAAATAATACTGAATTCTTTGTAGCACGTGAGAGCACGTGTTCTTATCTTGGGATTCTGATACCAGAATTTGTGTGTGTGTGTGTTTTAACTTTAGCAATTTCCATTTATTTAAGTTATCCTTAATATTTTATAAAGCGTTAGCATTTTTAAGAAAGTATTTATTTTTCTTATAAATTACAGTTTATTCATTTTGTATCCCAGCTGTAGCCCCCTCCCAATCTCACCCTCCCTCCCTCATCTCCTCCCATGCCCCTCCCCAAGTCCACTGATAGGGGAGGTCCTCCTCCCCTTCCATCAGACCATAGTTTATCAGGTCTCCTCAGGACTGGCTGCATTGTCTTCCTTTGTGGCCTGATAAGGCTGCTCCCCCATTAGGGGGAGGTGACCAAAGAACCAGCCACTGAGTTCATGTCAGAGACAATCCCTGTTATCCTTACTAGAGAACCCACTTGGAGACTGAGCTGCCATGGGCTACATCTGTGCAGGGGTTCTAGGTTATCTCCATGCATGGTCCTTGGTTGGTGATACCAGAATTTGTAATGAGATGCAAATAGTGTTTGTAGGACTGGGCTCATACAGAGTTGCATCATGCCAAGGTCTCCACTCAGGGCAAGTGTTAGGGATGATGTATTTGCAGATGAGGTGTTGTACAGAATAAGAATGTGCCTTGACACTTGTTGTGTATTTAGTCATAATCATTTGTCATGCCTCAGTACCTCCAAAATGAGTCTCATGGAAATAGATTGGAGGATTTTACACTTTCAAGCCAAGAGTAGTATACTCTCAGTCTGATTACTTTGCTGTTAGAAAATGTGATGGTGTTGGGTTTGTTGAAATGCTCCCCCTCTATGTAAATATGTTATAGTTTCATACTTGTTTCAGTCAAAGCTAAATGCATGGTAAGCAAAGCATGGATGCCATCGAGCCCTTTTCTTGTTGTATAAACTTTTTGAGTGATAAAAAAATTGGGGATCGACAATTAAATACAAAACGAGATGATGCTGTTATTTTGGGTCATTCTTTCCCTTCATCTGTTTCCCTTCTGCCTTTCTTCCCCTGTTCCTGTCCTTGCTCTTATTTGCTGCCTCATTCTTCCTTTCTTCCTTTCATCCTTCCTTCCTTCTTCCTGGAAGAGTGTTTGGTGCTGATGAAGTACAAATGTCACATTGCCTGGTGGTTTGGTACGTGTGTAACTGTCCCCTTCTCTCTTTTGGTCTTTCCCTATAGATTCTGTGCATACAATATTTCTCACCTCTACGGACTCCAGACCTTCTCTCTCTCTCTTCTTTTTCTCCCCACCCTCACCCCCCGAGACAGGGTTTCTCTGTGTAGCTTGGCTGTCCTGGAATTCACTATGTAGACCAGGCTGGCCTTGAACTCAGAGATCTGCTTGCCTCTACCTTCCAAGTGCTGGAATTGAAGGTGTGTGCCACCACTGCCCAGTTCAGACCTTCTCTTTAAAGCTTATAAAGCGATATGTTAGAGAAAGGAGAGGAATTGGGGCGGGAGTTGTCACTTCTTCCTGGACAGCTATTTCTTTGGTTACATCTGTCTCTGGTATTATTAGACAGTTTTGCTTTTTTTTTTTTATATTAACCGTATTTGTGCTTAAGAAATCTTTGGTGGTGGAGCTGGAAAGATGGTACAGCAATCAAGAATGCGTACTGCTCTTACAGAGGACTTGAGTTTGGCACTCAGCATCCACATAAGGTGCTTGCAGTCACTTATAAATCTAGCTGTAGGGGATCTGATGCTGTCTTTTAGACTCTGAAGGCATGCTGTGCACCCTCTACCTCCTCATAGGCATATAATTAAAAAGAAAATATTTAAAAATTTTAAATAAATCTTTGGAGGCTTGGGTTAGGAGCCTGTAGAATCAAGTAGAAGCAGCACCTCATCTGATGTTTCTATATTAACATGGGATGAGGCTCTGCTCTGATGCTACGCTGAGTCTCCTTAGAGAATTCTGAGCATGTGTACAGTGGAATCTCTTGTATTATCCTTTTAAGAAGTACCATAGCCAGAGCATTAGCCCATCAGCATTCTTAGAGAAACAGATCTCTGGAGAAGAGGAATAGTAAGGAAGAAAGCCAACATGTTGGGAATATGTGTCCCTGTATCCTGGTGATCCTGGAGAAACACCGAAGTCAAGAGACATTTTGCTAAAGAACTCCTTTTTCCACGGGAGTGCCCTCTTTAGTTCTGTTTAGATCTGCAGCTAATTTTAGGAAAAGATCTAATCATACTACAGAACCCAGAGTTCCACAGTTTAAATAGCAATGCTAAGCAAAAATATCATTCACACTGACATATAAAATTACCCATTCAAGCCAGATTTCTTTTGAATCCCATCTTGTCTGGCTGGTCCTTTTTGGTGCGGGTTCTCCCTCCTCTCCACCTTTCTCCCTTGGCTTTGTGTAACGCCGTCTGTCCTGGAACTTGCTCTGTTTATCAGGCTGGCCTCAAACTCACAGAGATCTGCCTGCCTCTGCCTTCTGAGTGCTGGGATTAAAAGTATGCACAACCACTGCCAGCCTTTTTTTTTTTTCTTTTTTTAAGATAATGTCTTTCTCTGTAGCCTGAACTGTCCTTCCCTGCCCTCCCATGGGCATCACCAGCCAGGCTTATGCTTTATTTTTAAGGGTATGTCTGATAATATTGACATTCCGTTTGCCCTTGATCACAGTGGGTAAATAGAGCAGAGCTTCATCCAGCTGTGCTATGGTCAGAACCTGTTTTGAATGATTTATAGTCTGCTGTATGTGTAGGTGAACGGGTCTGGACAATAGTGTTTTGTGTCCTTTCTCTCTCAATTTCTGACCTTAAGTTCCTTGGAAGTTGGCTAATAAGCTGTGACATTGTTGAAATGCTGCTTTTTACTGAAACAAACAAACAAAAACCAAACACTTTTCTGTGAGGTGGATTTCACTAACGAAGTGTAGGCAAGTGCTCTGTTTTGAACAGTAAATATGCAGTTAATGTCCATGGAAGAGCCTGTGCTGCTTCTTTATATTTAGCCTGGAGCCCCAGAGGACCAGCGCAGTCCCACAGCGCTGCATGCTGACGAGATATGCGCCGCTTGAGTCCGGGTGAGGGGAAAGTTTCTTTTGAGCAGGAGACAAAGTGAACAGAATGCCAAAAAGCTAAATATAAACCTCTGAGAGTCGCTCATACATAAACTAGTTTTTAGCCAACAACATATCACACACTGAAATACTTTTAAAAGAAAATTTTTATCTTGGTTCATAGTAGTGGGTATGAATCCTAGTTAATGTAATTGTCCACGAAAAGGTAAGATTATTATTTTTCTTTTAGCTGGCCCTGTAGGTAAATAATAGCCACTGTTAAAGATAGACATCCCTTTGTCTCTTGTTATTGTAGCATTTTATTCATGAGTCAGTGAATCTGGTTTATTGTTTACATGGCTTTAATTTAAAAAAAGAAGATGAAAAAAGATGCATAGTTTGCACAAAGCTTTTGGGCAACGTTAATGTGGACTCTTTGATTATCTTTGAACTCAGATCTTTCCAGTGTGCCACAGCTCTTAGAACACTCAACCAGAAGAAGCTGACCTCCACAGAACTAAGAAGTGTGTGGGCTGAAGCCCATCCCATTCCACAGTTCAACACCTCTCATGGTTTAGGTCTGCTTTTGTCGCAGTATTTTATGCTATTGTTTGGTCTTGCTTGAGGCTCCAGAAAGATTTTACAGCCAATAACTCTGGGTAATAAAAGACAGCAGGGGCACCCCCATGCCAGGCAACAAGCTGTCTCTGAGTGTGACTACACATGTGTGACTACAGGTGAGGGGCCTGACCCCACCAAAGGAGTGGCTGCTCAAGGCTTCCAACAGAGCACTGCAGGGGAGAATCTCCACACATGCTTGGGCAAGACCTAAAGATGGGTGCCTTCCAAGGAGCAAGGGGCGTGGGACAGTGATACTTTTAAAATGCCTCTTAAATTTAACTATTTCTGATTAACTGTGTTAACTATTAGCATAGTGGGCTGCACTGTGACATTTTCATCTGTGCATGTCATTGGACCTTGCTCATGTGTCTTTCCCTCTGCCTCCCCTGCCTCTCGTTCCTTTCCACCCCCCAACAATGTCCTCTTCTTCCTGACACTCCCACTCTGTCTCTCATATATATGAGAAAATACTATTTTCTTTCTCCCTTTAATCCCTGGTTACCTCTTCTCCCTTCCCTTTAGACCTCTTCCTCTCAAAGTACCCTTTCCAGGGTGTGTGTGTGTTCGCGCAGCTGCATAAGAGAGAGCGTGTTGCTTTTCTGGATCTGGCTTAGGGACATGGTATTTTAAACAAGTGAAGGGTTAGCGTATAACTTCTCTGACATCCTAGCCCCAGACCCTGGCAGAATCTCTAGGTCCTGAAGGAGGAAACTGCAGTTGTTGTCCACAGCTGCTACAATTGTTCCAGATAAGGAAAGGGAAGAGGAAACCAAGAGCATAGTAGCTCTGAGGTGCTCTGGGAATAGGGAAGGCCTCAGTGAACGCCAGAACACTGGTATTTCCTCTCTTGTCTTATCATTCTCATCTTGCCCGTTCCCTGGACTCTCCCTTAAGTCAGTTCCATGTGTTCAGAGGGAGGAAGAGGTGTTGGGTTGAAGATGACTGTGCCAACTGCACATCACACCAAGACCTTTTTAAAGCCATTTCCATTGCAAACTTGTCTGGAAAGGGGTTTCAGTAAAACAATGGGCTATCAATTTACACTTCAGGGTCTGATTCATGTTTTCCTTTGGGTATAAAGTCTCTATTATATGTGTCTGTTGCTGTCTCTTTTATTTCTGGGTAGATTTTAGCATATGTTTCCTGTAAGAAAAAATTTTTAACTAAATCATGAAGTAGAAATGAGTCCAAACTCCTGACCTTTAGTTTTGACCGATCTTGTTGCCACTAACCTCTCTAGGCTTTGGTCCCCTGCCTGGGAAATACTTGCAGTAGTCTTTAAATTCAAGAGATAGCAGGAGGCTGAGTCAGTGGTGAGAATGTGGTGTTACATAGCACCAGTGATGCTCAGAGGCACAGCTCATTAGAATCCCAGAAATGTTGCGTGAGTCCTTCTTCTTCTCCATCACCTGCCAGAGTACTGGGGGGGGGGGACGGGACTGTTACGGTGTTTGCTTGTTCTTTTCTTTATACTAAGCATCAGTTTGCAGCAGTATGATAATTTTATTTAGCAGAATAGTCAGCTGATCTACAAGAAGCAAACCATCATAGTTGGTGCCTGTCAAAATTATGCTGTCTGTAAGTTTAGGTCTCATTTCTGGTCTGTCTTCTCCTGCACTCTACTGGCTGGCAGCACCCCATATGTGAAGTTTTATGCTCTGGAGCTGCTGGATTTTTAATATGACATTCCTTTCCCTGACTACAGTTGTTTTCCCAGGGAAAGCATAAATTCTCCTTATGGGTATAAGGTCCAGAAGGGTGGGGTGCTGGTAAATCTTGGAGCTAGCTTCTTAGCCAAAGGATATGAACACCCGGAAATGACCCCAGGTACTCTGACCCTGTCGGCTTCATTTGCTTGGCTCAGACTTAAGAATGTCTACTTTTCTCCTGCTTGCTCTCTTTGTACTACAAATAACCTGTGTTTGGTGCATTCTAGGATATCCTTGCCTTTGGACCATTTTAGAATTTGGGAAATAAGTAGCTGGATCACAGATAAGGAATTTCCAGACGTTCGTTATCCCTCCATAACTCCTACTTATCAAGATTCTGTAGCCCTATTTGGCCCTGAATTTACTATGTATCATAGTCTGGTCTCAAACTGATCACCCTCCAATCCCAACCTCCCTAGTGCTGAATCACAGGCCTGTACCACCTCTCCTGGTGCCTAATTTATTTCTTTTTATTTTATCATTTTAAAAATAATTTTTAGTTTTTTTAAAAGTCCATGCATTTATACAGTGTATTTTGATTATATCTGTACATCGCCACTTTCTTCCAATACCCCTATTGCCTCCTACACTATTTCCCTTCTAGCTTGATGGCCTCTTTTTTTATTTTCTGCTATTAAGAACTCTGACTCAAACTAGTGCTATTTATAAGTGTGGTCATCCACCGAGACATGAACACCTCTCAGCAGCTGCATCCCTAAAGAAAGATTGACTTTTTCTCTCAGAAGCCATCGGTTACCAGTGCTTTCTCTGATAGAATTGGGGTCTTGGGCCTTCTTCCATCCACACTGGAGTTTTGACTGGCTTGATCTTGTGCTGGTTATTGGCACAACAGTAACAACAGATGCCATGAGTAGATGCATACAACAGCCATGCCACATCCAGAAGTGAGCATTTCATATCTCTTC
The DNA here is from genome assembly GCA_028658305.1 of Pachyuromys duprasi. Taxonomy (NCBI): domain Eukaryota; kingdom Metazoa; phylum Chordata; class Mammalia; order Rodentia; family Muridae; genus Pachyuromys; species Pachyuromys duprasi. The sequence goes on along the minus strand of CM053747.1, from coordinate 20,293,472 downwards.
TCTCCATCCACTGCATTCTAAAGTTCCACCCCATTTTGCAAAATTCCCTGAGTTATGGGTGGTAGGCAGTTGATATAGATGATGCAAGCATAGCTGGGCACTAAAAATTATTTATACTTGGCACTTGGACTGATTATGAGTGTATGCATTAACAACTCTCCACTGCAAAAAGAAGCTTCTCTGTCCAAGGTTGAGAGCAGCACAAATCTATGGGCATCTTTAATAAGCAGTTTGACAACATAGGCATTTAGCAAAAGGACAGCTGTAGGATTCCCAAGTCATAAAATTTTGACGTAAGTTCATAGTTCTAGGCACAAAATACTTCCTATGAATCAGAGTTACCCCCATAACAATCATGCCATTATTGTACCAGTGGCCATATCTTCCCAGCAGGTCAGTTTTGTAGCATGCAGTGTTCTGCATTGGGTAAAACCATTGATGTCTTTTCTCTTTAGCAGCCTGCACAGCACCTTCTGGCACCAGGGTAGGCTAGTCTCCTGATCAATTTGAGTTGATTTCTCTATATTCTACATCTAAAACCAGTGGTATCTTTATCAATTAAGACTTACATCCCGGGGGCTGCAGAGATGGCTCAGAGGTTAAGAGCACCGGCTGTTCTTCAACTGGTCCTGAGTTCAGTTCCCAGCAACCACATGGTAGCTGCCAACCATCTATAATGAGATCTGGTGCCTTCTTCTGGCATGTAGGTGTACATCAGGCAGAATATTGTATAAACAAACAAACAAACAAATAAATCTTAAAAAAAAAAAAGAAAACTTAAATCCTCTTCAGAGGGGTGCAGCCTTGTCAGGCCACAGAGGATGACAATGCAGCCAGTCCTCATGAGACCTGATAAGCTAGGGTCAGATGGAAGGAGAGGAGGACCTCCCTTATCAGTAGTCTTGAAGAGGGGCATGGGAAGAGATGAGGGAGGGAGGGTGAGATTGGGAGGGAATGAGGAAAGGGGCTATAGTTGAGATACAAAGTGAATAAAATGTAATTAATGTAAAAAAATAAAAATTTAATTAAAGAAAGACTTACATCTAGTTAGTGGACAGCTAAGCAATGGCAGTGGTCTGTGTTGGTTTTAGTGCCTCTGAGGACATTATGACCAATAATTCACAGGAAAGCCTACATCAGATTGTAGTGGTAAGTCTGTGGGGGCATTTTCTTGATTAATGATTGATGTGGGAGGGCCCAGCCCATTGTGGATGTGAAACTCCTGTCTAAGTGTTCCTGAGGCATATAAGAAAAGTGGGCTGAGGAAGCCATGGAGAACAAGCTAGTAAACACCATTTCTCCCTGGCTTCTTACAGGAACCTGCCTGCAGGTTCCTGCCTCGGCTTTCCTCAGTGGTTGAGTGTGAAAAGAGTTATAAGATGAAATAAACCCTTTTCTCCCTAAGTTGCTTTTAGTATGGTAGAAAACCAACCCAAGACACTAAGTGTCATTTTAAAATAAAATATAAGCTAGAGAGATAATTTGCTCAGTAAGATGCTTGACTTGACTTGCTTAGGTCCTCATGTAAAAAAGCAGGTGTGGTGGCATATAGCAATAATCCCAGCGCTGGGGAGGCTGAGACAGATTGACCCCTGAGGTTCACTGGCTAGCCATTGGTTCATGGCCAGCCATTCTGTCCTAATCTGGGAGCTCCAGACCCGTGAGAGACCCTGTCTCAAAAAAACATGCTAGTGAAACCTATCTAGGGTAGCTGTAGCAGAGAGGTCACACTGAGGCTTCATTAAGACATAAGGAAAATTCACTGTTCCACGTTTGCTGACTTTTAGTTAGTATTATCCTTTATTTCAGTAGGAAGTAATGACAGGTGGTTATTTCCACTTTCAAAGCTCTTTAAATTCTTTTAGAGTGTGAGAAACAGTTTATTGTAAGCACAGATATCTCTTGGGCCTTCATGAAAACGGACAGCTCTCCAGGGCCCGCATAGCAGTCCTCACGTTCCCATGCTTACCCCACATTGATGAACCTACTCACCTCCTTCTACTCTGCCTCCACTCTATTCCCTTTGTGCCTCTAAGCTTTTTACCCCACTTTCTCATTTATTTTAACTCAGACTCATTAGAAGAAGGACCTGACTTAGTTGTGCAAGCTCATGAGTCATCTAAGAGGACTGTTTGGCTGTCTTTGGGTGGTCACAGTCTCTTAAAGCCAATTTTAGTGTGCTGTGATCTTACCAAAAGGACTGTTAGTTGTAGCTTCTGTTAGAAGGAATCTGGTGGGCTTGGTGGACAATGCATCACATGTTATTAATAGCCAGTGGGAGCTTTCAGATTGAGAGAAATGGTGTTGTACATGTACTATTTTCTACTGGCCCCAGAAAAGGTAGCTCATGGTTATCTCAAACCTGATTATCTTCAGGTTTCTTGGTTCTGCAGCCTTCCATCGAAACAACACTAGCTCAGGTATATTATGTTTCTGCTTCCCATCACCTTTTACTCAACTCTTTTAGACTTTGCTAAAGTGTGAGCAAATTCTTAGCAACTAAAGAAGTAAGCACACACAGAAGGATCATGTAAACCATAAAGGAAGGAATGGATTTTCATGGCCAGCAGAAGGAGTGAGAAAGCAGATGCTTTTCTACAGGAATTCCATGGTGTCTCAAGTGGTGGGTAGTCTAAATTCTTACTAGCTCACAGCACTGTCTTTAGCCACGTAGTAAGCCAATATCCCAAGCCATCAGTAAAAGTCCTCTTTGGGGTATGGCAACTTTTCTTGGAGGAAAGAAGCTGAAGGACAGCATATTATAGGTGGTTTATTATCTCTGCAGGATTGGTTGGGAAATGTTGAGACCATGGAGGTAACATATATTGATTTCATCAATTGTACAAACTTAGCTGCATGGAAATCACTATGCTGATATCCTTCTCACTTCACTGAACTCTGGCGTGAATTTCTTTATGGACGAGATACACTAAGCTAGATGAAAATACAGTACCCTTGACTCTTGATTGGCTGATCACCATATCAGAGAGGGTTACTGCCAATTGTGCTGTGCCTTCAAGATTACCTTTATAAGACTTTATACTGGAGAAGAAGAACAGGCAGGAGAGGAATGTTAGAGACCCACAGTCTGTATGAGATGTTGAATCATCAATAAAGAAGTGCTTGGAAAGGCTTTCACACTCCAGCGGCATTGTCTGGGACTGAGAAGGAATGGAAGCCTGTAGTTTCTTTTCTTTCTCTTGGTTCCTTCCAGCAGAATAGTGAAAGGAAAGCATCAGCTGCTGTTTGTCTCCAAGAGACTGTTTAGGACGTATTTTCCATCCCCTCTGCGTTGCGATGGACATCCATGACTACATGGAAGGAAAGGCTGTGGCCTCCACCCAGTGTTTCTTGCTGTTATGGGGCTGTAGAGTGTCTGATTTTACTTTTGTTTTTCTTTTCAGGCTGTTTGATAGAGGCAGTGAATCTCAAATCCAGTAACCGAAACCCAGTGGTTCATGAATTTGAAAGTAAGTACAAGGAAACAGAAAGAGAGAGAGAGAGAGAGAGAGAGAGAGAGAGAGAGATCCCTCTAGTGGACACTGGGTAACTCTGCAGCCAACCCAGCACCTATTGTAATTATTTTATTTTATTGATATACTTACTGATACATTTGTTTGTTTGAGACAGGATCTCACTATGTAGCCCAGGCTGGCCTGGAATTCACTACAGAGATCTGCCTGCCTTCCAAGTACTGGGATTAAAAGTATTCATCAGCACACCCACTCTATTATCATTTAAAAAACATTTGTACCTATGTGTCTGTCTGTATACATGTCAGGGGGATGCTGCAGAGGCCAGAAAAGGGCCCTGGATCTCTAGGGGAAGGAGTTATAGATAGCTGTGTGCTGGAAATTCAACTGTTCTCTGCAAGAGCAGTAAGTACCCTTAACCATCCCATCTAGTTCAGGATGCCTGTTGTGTATAGGTAGACTGGTGGTACACTCTGCATTTCACATTGGGTGCCATCTCTTTCCTGCTTCTCCTTGTACTTGCACAACAAAAGAAATCCCACATAATAGATTAAAGAAGGTGTATTCCCTGTAGTGAAATTCTCACTAATGTTTGTATGGTTTATCTGCAGAAGCCTTGGAAGTTTAGGCTTATAATTTTTTTTTCCCATTGCTCACTAGGTGTGGAATTGTCTTGCATCATCACGGACTCACAGACCAGTGACCCTAGGATTGAATGGAAGAAAATTCAAGATGGCCAAACCACATATGTGTATTTTGACAACAAGATTCAAGGTATGATCTCGTCATCCTCTGTGCTACTCATTTCTCTTTTGTCTGCAGGTCTTGGAATTTTGTTTATTTTGTTTTGCTTTTTTGAGACAGGGTTTCTCTGTGTAGCCTTGGCTGTCCTGGACTCACTTTGTAGACCAGGCTGGCCTTGAACTCAGGGATCCTCCTGCCTCTGCCTTCCTGAGTGCTGGGGTAACAAGCGTGTACCACCATGCCTGGTTTGGAATTTATTGATAGCAGAGATTTACCCAAGACTGCTAACCTGCACCTGTAGTTAGGACTGTTCTGATTTTCTGAGTTTATTTTTGTAGAAATGTTCAGGTTTAGCATTGATATTTTGAGCCTTCCTATACCTGTAAAATGCATCTTCAACAAATCCCAGCTCATTTATAAGGACTTGGATTTCTGCACAGCATGCCTGTCTAAGAAATCAAAGCAAACAGTTTACTTAGCCATCTTGCTATAGCCCATGACAGACATACTGTGAAAGAGCGATCAAAGTGATCATCACAGCAGCATGGGGCACTCATTGAGCTACACTGTGTCCACTGTTAGGTGCTGGGGCCTCCCTACATTGACCAGCAGGATATTATGTGGGGGAGTGGTAACATAAGCTGCCATGGGATGGCAAGGAGGAGGAGGGGACTGAGAGCCAGGCATCAGGGCTGTAGGATGTAGAGTGCCCATATGGTAACTATGGCATGGTGAGAGATGTCATTGCAGGAAGGAATGCTGCATATGGACACACAGAAACCAGGTAATGTTTGGCTGATGAGAAGAGCTGTAGCCAGGGCCTGGCAGTGAGGGAGATGAGGAAGGTCAGGCAAGCCAGGACAGTAGATAATATTCATCAGAGGTGCTAGGGGAAGTAACATAGAGACTGAAAGTAAGCAAAACTCAGAGCAGAAACCACATCAGATTTCATTCAGAGTCTGGTGGGTGGGGTTGCTCACAGTGGCCAAGCTATTGTAGAGACATTGGAAATGCAAGGGGAAAATTGGCTGTGCTGAAGGATGTAGAGATTGGGCAGTGGGAGGTAGCACGGGATAGGATGTTACATTCCATCTGACATGAAGGAAGGGATAAATAGGAGGTCCAGTGCAGGTACATCCAGTTTTAGGGAAGTCATGGTCTTTGTGATGTGCATTCCACATGTTGTCAGGAGTGGTGTGCTCTTTAAAATAGTTTGTTGGCTACAGCTGTAGCTTAGATGTGCAGTACCTGCTGAGCATTCACAAAACCCTGAATTCAGTCTCTAGGACTGAGGGGGAAAAAACAAAGCCAAACCCCAACAACATCCAAGGGCTGTTTGTGTAGCTCAGAGGTAGCACCCTCTGGAGGCTCACGACTCCAGGGGATCTGATTCCTCCTTGCCTGCACAGGCCATACATGCATGTGGTATATAGACAAAACCAGCCCTACACAAGAATATCAATAAGTCTTTAAAAAAGCCCCACTTATTAAAACCATAAAAACCCAGTGTATGGGGGAGGGGATTGGTTGGAGAGATGATTGAGTTAAGACCTGATCTCAGTTCCTAGTACCCTCTCAAGGTAGCCTGTAACTCCAGCTTCTGGATATCTGACATCCTTTCCTGCACTGTGCAGGCCATGCACTCACACCTGCACACACCCACACATACTATGTACAATAAAAAATAATAAATCTTCAAGAAAACTCTTTGTTGGTATAATGTTCTTGTGGAATATATAAAATTTACCCTTGTTTATTCAAATGCTGATTTCTCTACACCACTATCTGGTTTCAATCCGGAAACTGCATTGTGATGCTTATTCTAATCATCACCTGTCTCAAGTTTGTGTAAGCATGCCACCATTTGTTCTGTGTTGTGAACCAAAACAACCAGCCAGTGCTGAGCAATGGAGAGAATAGGGTGGGGCATCCTCATCTGGAGGGAAGGAGAAAGAAGCGAGTGGGAGGAGTCAGGAAGAGAGATTGGAGGAGAGAGGACTTGGAACCACCAGGAGAGGTGAACCAACCAGACTTAAAGATATGACAAAAAGCAAGTATAATGTGGGAAATCTGAATGGGAGGAATCTATGCAGGCTTGAAGGCTGAGGATAGAGTAATTATTGCCCAGCATCGTGTTGTAGGTTAATTAAATAAATCCTAGTCTCTGTGTGGTAATTTAGTCACAGTGGTTATTCCTAAACCAGCTGTATACCCAAATCTCCACACAGACTAATATTTATTTAACCTAGATTTCTCATATTATACTTGCTTTTACTCATATGTTAGGTCCCGTTGGTTCATCTTTCTTGGTGTTTCCAAGTCGTCTCCCCTTTGATCTCTCCTTCTGACTCCTGGCAGACAACTCCTTTTTTCCTTAGGACTGAGGGTTGGATGGACAGAGTGTTGGACCACTGATCTAGTATGCATAAGGCCCTGAGTTATCGCTTGCATCACAAGTGATAACATCTTTCTTTTTATGGACATTGGGGGCTTTACTCTTAGCCATAGGAATGGTTACCATAAAGGACATCTACCACAAAGAACCAGAAGGTTGGAGGCAAGACTCATGTTATGCCTTAGTGTAGGACTGTGCCCAAAGCACCTGTTAGTTCTGTTCCCCTTGAAGTGTAACATTCAGTTGTTATATTCACATAAGTATGGAACCAACAACCTGTCCAGTCCCAGAACCTTTCTGTAGCCAAGAAGGAAACCCATGCTCATGAACAGTCAGGGCCCTTCCCTCACCTCTCTTTAGCCCTCTCTCCACATTCTGTCTCTCTGGATTAGCTTTTCTGGAGACTTCACGTAAAGGAATGTTAGTCTTTTGTTCTTGGCTTCTTTCACTTAGTGTAGTATTTTGAAGCACAAGTCAAAACCTTGCTCCCTTCTGTAGCTGAGTCAGTGTTCATTGTGCAGTTAACGTGCTATTTGACTATTCATCAGTTGATGTGTACAGTTGGGCTGCTTTGACACTTTGGCTGTCATCAGTATTCCATACTTATTTCTGTGTGAAGACCAAATACACAATGTTTAGGTCATACAGTAGCTGCATGGTGAGTTTTTGAAGAAACTGACTGCTTTTCAAAATGGTGTCATCATTTCTAAAAAAGTATTTATTTTATGTGTGTATTTTGTCTGCATACATGTATGTACACTAGATCTGCATGCTGGGTGTGAAGCAGTCAGAAGAGGGCATTGGATCCCCTGAAATTGGAGTTATGGATGGTTCTAAGCCACCAAATGGTTGGTGGGAACCAAACCTGGATCCTCTATAGAAGTAATAAATATTCTTAACCACTGAGCCATCTACCCAACCCTGGCTTCATCATTTTACATTCTTAACTAGCAATGTTTCCCCTGTAGTTGTACCAATACTTGTGATCATCTGACTTTTGATTTTTATATTTTTATTTACTTTATCTATGATTGCTGTATCTGAATGTGTGCCTGCATGCCAGAAGAGGGCATCAGTTTCCAGTATAGATGGTTGGAAGCCACCATGTGGTTGCTGGGAATTGAATTCAGGACTTCTAGAGGAGCAGGCAGTGCTCTTATCCGTTGAACCATATCTCCAGTCCCCTGACCTTTGATCTTAATAGTCTTAGAGGATATATAGAGATACCTCAGAGAAGTTTCATCTTTTCGTGTGCAAAATGGACAGCTGTAGATTCTCTTGAGAGAAATATCTAATCAACTGTTATGTTCATTTAAAAAACGTTTGCTTGTTTTTGAGTTATAAATTTGTATATTCCAGAGGCTAGTCTTTTTTCTGATATGATTTAGAGCGTTTTTCCCATTCTGTAGATGGTATTTTCACCTGCTATGTCCTTTAAAGCACAAGTGTTTTAATTTGATGAAATCTAATATAACACCAAATTTTTGAGCTTGTGTCTTTGCTGTGAATCTAAGAAACTGTTAACTGAACCCAAGGTCATGAAGATTATGCCTTCTGGAGAAATGGCTCAGTGGTTGAGAGCACTGGCTGCTTTTGCAAAGGACCTAAAATCCCAGCACCCACACGATGGCTGGCAACCATTTGTAATTCATGTTCCAGGAAATTTGATGGCCTCCTTCTGACTTATGTGGGCACCAGGCACACACTTGCTGTACAGACATGCAAGCAGGCAAAAAAAAAAAAAAAGTAAACACATAAGTAAATAAAAAAAAAGTAAAGCAGACACATAAAGAAAATAAATCTAAAAAAATTAGGCCTTTCTCCCTTAAGACTTTTAACTCTTTGAGAGAGTACTTTGCTATTGTTGTGCAGGCTAGCCTTGAGTACTGTGTTTGTTGCCTAGGCTAACCTCAAACTCAAGTTCCTGTAAGCTTATAGTTTTGCAAATAAATGCCCAACTCTTGTTCAACCCTTAAGTAGGTGTTTGTTGAATACAGAGGGCTTTCTTCTTTTTCATCTGGGTAGCCACATCCTTTGTAGATTTTGTTTTTTAATGTTTATTTGATTTTCCTTTAATATCCTTTTAATTTTTCCCTCAGTTATCTCCCCCTGGAGATGATCAAGAGAAAATAAGGTCTTTGTCTTAAAATAAGTAGCTTTGTCTTAAAAGCTACTATTTTTGATGCTCAGGTTGCAGGTGAGGAGAAGTCAGTGTTCTGATCCTCATGAAGATCGCTTCTTTCACATAGGGACAGGACAGAAAGCAGTCTGCAGTCTGCTGGCTCTGCCATCAAGTCCAGACCCTCTGTCTTCCAGTGGCCAATATCTTGTGTCTTCTTTTTTATAGGGGACCTGGCAGGCCGCACAGATGTGTTTGGAAAAACTTCCCTGAGGATCTGGAATGTGACACGGTCAGACTCAGCCATCTATCGCTGTGAGGTTGTTGCTCTAAATGACCGAAAAGAAGTTGATGAGATTACCATTGAGTTAATTGTGCAAGGTAGGACGCCATTAATGTGAAGCATTTCCACTGGCAGCCCCTACAAGTTCTTAGCTCTAGAATAGGAGACTAGCTCATATTCTGATTTCATTCCTCCAGAGCTGCATTCCTGGGGCCATCTGCAGTTTGGAGAGGGGAACCAGTGAGGCTGTCTAGAGTTGGGGTGGGAAGATGAGAGGTAGAGCACCTGCTATGCTCCTTACCAGCTCTAGGGACCTTCCTTTGCACACTCCTTTTCAGTTTACTCCTGGTGGTGGAAGAACTGGAGATTGGGATTGGACACAAGGTGTGGAATAAGCTCAGAGAACAGCAGGGTTCAGGCCACATGTAGCCTGTAGATGGGTTGTGGTCTTTGGAGCAGGTTTATTATACTAGGTTTTGGTAGGAGGGGCATGTGCTGAGGTTTTAAACACCGACTTGTATTTTGCCTGCAGTGAAGCCAGTAACGCCTGTCTGCAGAGTTCCAAGGGCTGTGCCTGTAGGCAAGACGGCAACACTGCAGTGCCAGGAGAGCGAGGGCAATCCCCGGCCTTACTATAGCTGGTACCGCAATGATGTGCCACTACCTACAGATTCCAGAGCTAATCCCAGATTCCACAATTCCTCTTTCACCGTGAACTCGGAAACAGGCACTCTGGTAAGATTTCAACGTGAGGATGCAGATGCATTTGCCGGGACCTAGGGTGCCTGTGAGGAGAGCCAGAGGCTTCTTTTCAAGGCAGAGGCAAACCCCAGAATGTCAGAAACTATAGGTAAAGTGGTTCTCAAAGGCTTTCCTATAAACAAGTGTTAAGGAGGTAAAACAGAAGGAAACCTGCACCTCCTGAAGAGACTAAGGGGCAAGGAAACAAATGGGTATGAATTATTACAGTCTTAGTTTGAGTAATTAAGGGAACATACACATCATCATGTGAAGGAAACTGGGCAGATGTTTGGTGTTAAGCCATTATCAACGTAATTGTGACTATAGTTCTTAAGTCCTTATCATGTAGGGACATGTATTTATGGATAAAACACATCTGGAATTTGTTTCAGAATAACCTACAGGATGCTGGTGGCAGTGACACATTGAGAGGCAGAGGCAGGTGGATATCTGAGTTTGAGGCCAGCCTAATCTACAGAGTGAGTTGTAGGACAGCCAGGGCTACACAGAGAAACCATGGCTCAAAAAGCCCAAAAACAACAACAAAAAACCTACTCCCCCAACCCCAAACAAACCATACTGGTAGTGGAAGGCTACATGGGAGAGAAAAAAAGATGGCTTGGTTATGCACCAAAGGACATGCTGGCCTTTGGGCACTTCATACCAGGGAGGTGTCTTGGTTTGTGAAAAACCCAACTGTATGTAGTGATCAGGCCCATTGTCATAGGGTGTTTAGTATTTGTCTGAGTAGAGTTGTTAGGATCCCTTTGGTTGCAGAGTGAAAGTGAAGCTGCTTTCTTCTGAGTATTGCACAGCTCTGCTCTCTCTGTATCCTGGAGGGAGTCGCAGTCCCTCGTGGCCAGTTCTGAGGTGCAGGTCGGGTAAATGGTGGGAGCAGTGCCAGGGAGGCACAGCAGATGAGCCTGACTACTTTGTGGCTTCACTGGGGCCTCAGGTGTCAACCTTGGTGTCGGTCTCAGTTTGTCCTGTTAAGTGAAGTAATTCTTGTTATTTCTAAAACAGGTTTTCAGTGCTGTGCACAAGGACGACTCTGGGCAGTACTACTGCATTGCTTCCAATGATGCAGGTGCAGCCCGGTGTGAGGGGCAGGACATGGAAGTCTGTGAGTCATCTGCAAAGATTACCCTGAAGGCTGGGAAATGAGAGCACTTAAGTTGAATGTTAGACATCAATTTAGCTAACCACTCTACCATGGTCAGCCTTCCTCTGGAGCTGACAGGGGACACATCAAATCCATGGGAACCCTGACGGGATTATAACAGACCATGAGATCTCAACAAGTAGATCCTCAAACAAACTTGCTGGGCGTTTGGGCATTGGCAACATGTCCAGTCATGGAATTTTCAGAGTGTAATAAATTCTTTGATAAATGATAGAAGCACCAAAATAGCTGTGTTGGGGGCCCTGATGGGACTCTTAAGAATCTAGCCAGCTAGATCCCAGGGGAGGACTTTGCAGCCAGCCCTGAGGAGACAGGATAAGCTGGGTTTGGATGGAAGGGAAGGAGGTCCTCCCCTGTTGGTGGACTTGGAGGGGGCGGGGAAGAAGGAGATGAGGGAGGGAGTGGGAGGGTAGGAGGGAATGGGGGAGGGG
>CM053747.1:20175643-20281603 GCA_028658305.1 Pachyuromys duprasi | reverse complement strand
ATTTACAAGATTTTAAAGTCTTGTACACACTGGTACGCTTCTCAGTGGCTGTGAGTGTAACTGCATTTGAACCACATCCCAGGCCGTTTTATGTTATCAGGGGTTATGGTAGTCAGTGTCTTCTAAGCCAGAGAGATATTACAGGGTCAGTTTTCTCTTCTGGCTGGAGTAGGCATGAATGGACAGAAGGGTAATGGGGTCTGGGTCGAAAAGGTGACCTAACAGGGTCATGGTCTTTTGGTGCATCACACCATCTCTGTCCACAAACTTTTTCCGCAGATGATCTGAACATTGCTGGCATTATTGGGGGAGTCCTGGTTGTCCTTATTGTTCTAGCTCTGATCACGATGGGCATCTGCTGTGCATACAGACGGGGCTGCTTTATCAACAGTGAACAAGATGGAGAAAGGTATGCCTGCCTTGTCTGGAGGTGAAGTTCAGGCTTGTATCCGCAGTGTGGCCACAGCACTGCACTGTCCTCTTCTGTTCACAGTTACAAGAGCCCAGGGAAACACGATGGCGTTAACTACATTCGGACGAGTGAGGAGGTAAGAGGGCACAAGACGTGGCGGTCTAGGTGTGTCCTGCCAGGAAATCCAGTGCCCTTCTCCTTGGCCTCCCCCTTCACAGGAACTCGTTCACATGAGTGTTAGTGGAGGTTACTTAACTGCTGAAGAACGAGGATTCCATCTGCTCAGTTGAACCCACATTTGACCAGTGTGTTTCCAACACCACCCAACAAAGCCCTGAATTGATTCTTTGTGCTGCCTTTGCAGGGTGACTTCAGACACAAATCGTCCTTCGTTATCTGAGACCTGTCAGTGGGCGAGCACACGCAAATACCTCTACCGGTCGAGGGCTGCTGTGAGCCCAGGGCGCCTGTACAAAGCTAGACACGCAGAAGCTTTTTGTTTTGGCCAAAGTTGATGATTCCTTCCTTACTCTTTAACAAGCCACATGAATAAAAAAAATCCTGAAGATGGGCTTAGTAACCTAGACCGTGGCCAGCATGATCCCCTTCTGGGGATTAGGGTGACATTCAAGGCCTTTCTGGTATTAGGTCTCCTGTGCAGGGCAGCTCTGACTGTTTCTGCCCTAGGCTGTTCAGCTGCCAGGACAACACTGGCTAGGAGAGGATGAGGCGCTGGGCTGCAGCAGCAGCAGTGAGCGCGATGCCTGGACCAGCACCCCAGGAAGGCTTTCAGGCAGTGCCTTGCTCCCTGGACCCTGACCCACCATGTTGCCTCTGCTGACTGGCCAATAGTGTCATGTCCATCCTGGAGAATCTGTTTGGATCAGCATTTTATAAAAACCCAAATCAGAAAAGTTAAATTGTTTGCTAGAAAGAAGGATTTTACCCAGAGAACCCTCCTTCCCATGAGTTGCCAGGATTTAGGAGAACCTCTGTCTTAAACTAAGTCTGAAATGGTACTGAAGTTTCCTTTTCTATTGGTCTTGCTTATTTTATAAAATTTTAACATTCTAAATTTTTGCTAAAGATGTATTTTGATTATTGAGAATTTCTATATAAACTGTAAATATATTGCCATACAGTGTTTCAAAACTTATTTTTTTAAGAATTCAACCTAAGGTAGAAGGCTTGGGCTGCTAGTGCTAAATTGGACAATACCAGTAATAAAGTCTTTTAAGGAACTGTCTCAAGGAGGCTGGCTGAACATTCCTTTGTTCACAGGAAGTTTTAGTACTTTTCATAAGAAAACTTACTGTCTGACCGTTGTTGCTTAGGAAATCATTAAAGAATTCCAATCTAGTCATGTTTGTATCTTTCTGTATCAAGAAACGCTAGGAACTCCTGGGCTAGTTTTGATGGCCTCTTCCTATTGCCAGAGCTGTTCTGTGCAGACATGTTGGATAGTCCCTGGGGTTAGCTCATAGTCACTAGTGTGTGTGTGTGTGTGAGTGTGTGTAAGAGAGAGAGGGAGAGAGGGAGAGAGAGAGAGAGAATGTCTCCTTAACAACCTGCACAGTCCTGACCTCACTCTGCACCCCATGCAAGTCCTCACTGGTGGTACCCTGGGCGGGAAGCTGAGGAAGGAGGGTGGCCAGTGGCTTCCCAGTCTTTGTGAACCTGTGACAGAATGCCAGTCTGTTTTGGATAGCTCATAAGGCAAAGCAGTGTACTTGAAAGCAAGTGTATCCAAGGCCAAAGACAATTTTGAAGCCCAACTTGTCAACTACAGTAATATTTAAAAAGATTCTACTGTTCTCTTTGTTGTGATGAAAGTATCTCCACACTGCAGGCTGTCTTCTCCATGACAAGCCATTGTGTCCAGCACAGCTCTTTGAAGAATCTCAGAAAGTATAGCCAGGGTACAAAGCCTGATGGTGAGCAAAGTAAAGTGTCTGACCAAAAGCAGTTTAATTTTTATTTTAAATCTTTTATCTACCTGAGACACTGCTCATTTCATGGGACATTAGAAACACCATTCAGAAGCCTTTGTTCTTCAAGAATAGATAGATGTTCTTGGTCTTAAACACTTAACCATGTTAGACTCATGATATAAAGTTGTTAGAAGCCAGGAGTGTGAAAAGGAGTTCCTAATCCTACCCTGTACTGAGAGGGGGGTTTTATGGAGAAGTTAGGCACTTTGTCATCTTACTTTTTTTATACTTTAACTTTTTAAAAAAATTTATCTTCCTTTTTTTCACTGAATACCTGAGACACACTTTTTTTTTGTTTTGTTTTAAGTTATGTGGAAGACTATATGCTAAGATACTAGCAGGAGCAGCAGGGTAGTATTTCTGTTTCTGCTCAGAGGTGCCCAGTTTTCTCTTGCCTGTACCTTCCTCTTGGTCGAACAGGATAGCTGCACTTTGGCAGCATGCAGAGAGGTAGCAATAGGGAAACCATAATGCCCCCATGTGGGCCTGGAAATCAGTAGCTAGTGACTATACAAAAACTTACCTGCAGGATGTGAATGTGATTCAAGAAACCTGAAACAGGCTGGTTTTTAGCCACTGATGTTCAAGTTGTTCATAGGTGTTATAGACTTGTACTAACTAATACACTTGCAATTTGGTTGTTAAAACTCATTTATAAAATCGTAAAAACAACCACAAAAATCCACTTCTTTCTTTGTATTAGGTTTACCCTGTATTCTTAGCATTTGGTTAGGCATATACTCTGCAAAGGTACAACTCCACCATGCTAAGGAAACCAGCATCTGGACTGCAGCCAAGTTTGTTCTCTCAAAAGCAGCCATGACACTTAGTCCAACAAATGTCAGAGCTTCTTTATGGCAGAGTCCCTGAATTTAGCTACCACATGTGCACTACGAATGGTTGAGGGCTTGCCTCGGCCGGTGTGGGCCTGGGTTAGCATAGGGGTGGGAGGAGGGTGGTACTAGACAGGAATGGTGGAGCATGCCTGTTACACCTTCCTAATGTGCTAGTGGGAATGTCTGCTGGGGAGACACAAAGTTTCTACATGGAAACAAAGACAGGTGAGCAGATGAACTAAACCTTAATCGGAAAGATTTGATCTTAAGTACTTACTGCAGTGTTAAGAAGATCAGCAATACAGCCTTGTTTGTTGCAAGTACTTTTTATCTACTTTATTGGTTTCTTATGCCTCTACCTCCCTTCTTCACCCCTTATCCCTCCTAATACCTTCTAATATCCCAACACTGGGTGGGAGAGAAAGAAGCTATAGTGGGAAGCAGGGGCCTAGGTCTTTTTCCTACTTTCAGCTGATTAGGGATGTTGGGTTCTTTGGGGCAATACCCGTCTCAGTTATCAGGATAGCTAGCAGTCCAGCAAACCAGCAACAGCAGACACAGACGAAGGATGAACCAGCAACATTGCAGGGAGTAAGCAGCCGCCTTCTTTCTCCAGTTCTTTGCTTTCTCCCGGCTCTGGTATTTATGCCCTGTCTGAGTCCTCAGAATTCCATTAATTGCAGCCAGTAACGCATCATGCCCCCTCTGAGCCATACAAGACAATCACCAGCTGTGGCTAAACCAAGGCAGCCCATATCCCACACTTGGGATTAAAACAAAAACATATTTACATAACCATAACCGAGTTTTTAAAGAAACCAAAACTTCCACTACACTTGTTCCAAGGCCAGAAAAATTACACTAAATGCTAAATTATATTTACATTTGCCTTTATTGCTTTGTTTTAGAAAGACTGTATACCTCTTTTAATGAAAATCTGGAATTATAAATAATATAAAAAGTTTCCATTCAAAATTTTGCCATTAGCTAATAGGAAATATCTATTATAATAAATTCACATAAGCTATAGATACTTGAGTTATATAGAAGAAAACTGGTTTCTAAAATTGTGTTCCTTAAAGACCAGATTGTAACTTACCACAGAAGGTTTGACACTCAAATAGAATGTCACAATATTAAATAGCTTAATATTATTGTAAGAAAGTCTCAATATGTCATTTCTCTATATACAAATCTCAACTACAGTGACACAAAGAGAGATACAGAAGGTTGGTTAGCCAAACACAACTTGAACAAACCCAGGCTGGTGTTCTATGGAAGGACGTGGAAGTCGCCCCACCTGCAGGTGCAAGCCACATGATCCTTTCCCTCAAAACGGGAAAGGCAAATGTCTCTGCAGGTCTCTCTCTGCCTTCCGTTACTGCTGATGCACTGTTTCAGTTGGTTGTGTTCAGGGGGGTCTATCAAAGGGTTCTCCTGCTGGACCTTGGGTTGCCTTTGCTCCCGGCTAAAGACTTTACATTCCATTGTGGAGACTGTTGAGACCTGGAGAAGAAACCCATATAGTCAAAAGCTCACCCAGAAAAGAAAAAGGTTGACAAAAAAGTTCACCCCCAAAACTTACGATTTATCAGGCAGCGATAAACACAAAATGTCACTTGCTTCATCTTGTGCTTTGAGTTTTTCTGAAAATGAGTCAAATGCAAATAAGTTTAGTTTTCTCAGAACTTCTGAGGCAGTTGATGTGCTGCTCAGAAGAAAACCCAGAACTTACCTTTGTTAAAAGACATAGTTGATGGTGTCCCTATATAACTGACCCCTACTCCAAATGTGACATCACTGATGGAGTCTGGGGAAAGGGAAACAGTGTTAATAGAAGTCCTGTAATGCAGATATCAAATGCAAGGACCTAAGTGAATTTACCACCAAGTTTTCTCTTTCTGGTTTTCATTCCTAGTCTCTATCTCACTCAAATGATAGCTATTCATCAAAGCTTCTGTTTACCTCAGGACCTTACCCAGACTGAGACACTGACTTCCTCTTTCCCACCCAGGGCCCTTCTAAGGTTGCACTGTAGCCCAAGCCTTTGTTTTTACACGTGTAGCCTCTCCTCCCAGCATCTCTTCCTTCAGTGACTGCCCATATGGAGGGTACCCTACATTTCCTATTGTTTCTCACCTAAATACAGTACATCTATTATATCTTCTGAAGACATCAAAACACATTACTTTTACCCCACTGCATGTCTTTCTTGTTCCTGTACACTGGAAGGACTGATTTATAGTTCTCTAAAGCTTTAAAGAAGAGCTATAGCGCTATATGGAATCAGCAACTACCCTGTCCATTGTGATACTCCAGTATCCCTTCTTCCTCGTCCCCATCCTTGCTCACCCCGTGCTCTTGATCTTTCGTGGCATGTCCCTGACCTTGGAGGCCTTCCCAGCCTCTAGCCCACACTTAGAAACACACCGAAGTAACTGGGATTATGTCTGGCTCTTTCACCAGCATAAATTCAAATCATTCATGGTCAGTTTATACAAGATGTAAATAAAGTGTTTTAACACAGTATCTGTTACAACGTAAACGCCAAGCAAATATTTTATTAGCTGGAATCCCTTATGTCACTAGAGTCATGCTAAAGTTAATGTTAGAGTCAGGTAAAGTTAGTGTCTCTTGATGGGGCTCTGTCTATCAAGGAGAACCTAAAACCTACCAGTTTGAGCTAGCCCCATGCCACCTTTATAAACTCAGAAACTTCACAAACGTGCAATCCACTGGTGTCCACTGGGCATGTGGATGACCCTTTTTCAGCAGGCCTTAGCCTGCCACACCTGTGTGCATATTTAAATGCTCTGTCACCTCTATGTGTCCCACCCCAGAGACTGCCAGCTTGTACTATGTACCAGCCTAAACTGTTGAAAGCTCCATGTGGGAGCAGATCCCGGGTTGTCCCCTATGACATGTGTGAGGTTTGCTCCACAGCTCACAGCCATCACGGTACTGCACCACTGAGCCACTCAAGCTGTTAGCACTTTGGCAGACAATCCCATCTTTTGCTGCTACCGTCCGCCAGCAAAGACTGCTTGTTTCTGTCCCTGCAGGCTCTACCTGCACTGTTGGAGGAATCTTACCCACCCTGCCCCCAGACTCTCCCACCTGGAAGCCTATAGGCATCCCGGGTGGTTCTCACAATTCTAGTGCACTCTGCTCAGAATCAAAGACAGAATGAGAAGTCAGAAAAATAATTTCATTCACATTAGTCAAAACCTGGGAATAATGGGCTAGGGGGCACTTCTACAATGACTGCTATATACTGAAGGAAAACAACAACAAAATTAAACACTGTAAGGACTTCTCATACATAACCTGTGATTAATATAAAATAAAAATGTTAAAATTAAAAAAAAATGGCTAGCTCTGCCATTAAGGCTAGAGTCACAACCAAGAAGACAGGGCTTCCCATGTTTATGGATGACCAGTATAAATACAGATTCAATGACTATCAAAATCCCACTGATACCTGACAAAACAAACAAACAAAAAGAGTCTAAAATTCATATGAAGTGCAAAAGACCTCCAAATTGCCAAAGCACTCAAGCAGAGAGCAATGCTGGAGTATCAGCAGTGCCTGGCTTCAAGTTACACTACCCAGACCTGGAGCAGTGGCGGGGCGGGAGCGGCTCAGCGGAGCGGAGGACCCGACATCAACCTGCACAGCTACAGCCAATCACTGTCAACAAAGGTGCCTTCAAATGAAGGGGAAAACCCACCCTTTTCAACAGGTAAGGGCAACAAGGGCAACAGGTTCAACTTGCAGTATAGGAAAATGCAATCCTTCTCACCCTTGGCAAAAATGCTCTGGAAATGGATGAGAGTTCTCAATGTGAGACTTTGAACCTGCTACAGGAAACACTGGGGGTGGGGAGAATTCAAGACACAATCCTGGGCAACGACTTTCTGAATAGGATTCCAGCAAGACCCAAGAAATGGTTTTGAATGAAAACAGAAAGTTCCACACAGCAAAGGAGACAACAGTGAAGAGACAGGAATGGGACAAACTCTGTCAGTTGTTCCTCTGATGAAGTTAACATCCATAGGACATGAATTTAAACAAATACCAACAAGTCCAGTGGATAAATGGGAACATTAATCGAACAAGTAAGTATATATGGTCAATAAATACATTGAAAAAAATGTCCTCAGCCACCAGGGAAATGCAAAGCAAAACAGAAATGAGATCAGATATCAGCCTCGTCAGAATGGATGGTTACCAACAAGAAATGTGTTGGGTAGCTGAAGTCACGGTGAAAGAGATTCACTGCATGCTCTGAACATTTTCCCAGGAAGGAGAGAGCAGGGACTGTGATTTAAAGCATTCCTTCCTGGTTCAAAATATAGATGGGCAGAAACTGCATCAGTAGCCAGAGAAAGAACAAGTAGTATTCTGACCCAGTAACATCTGAGTGATGTTCTATCAAAGTTGAGTCCATACATGCAAATTAATGCAGCATTAGCACTCCCTGCCAGATTTTACTGCTAAGCAACACATGCTGCCAGGAAACCAGCTGAAGACTGAGATCAGGGACTCATGGGAGCCACAAAGCTGAAATGAGGTGCATGTGCTCTGCTTCTACAGCATATGGCACCTAACTGCCAAAATAGAAGCACTTAGTTCCCCTGAGCCAGAACACTCAACATAAAAACTTCTCTCTTAAAGAGGAGGACAATTTTACATATCTAACGTCATACCTGCTGGTACCCAACAAGCCAAAATTAATGTCTTACTGTCAAAAACTGCTATGATCCAGTTATCTAAAAAAACATGGGGTGGGATTTCTGTTCATTTGTAATCTCCCTTTAAAGGGGGTCCTGCATGATAATTAGCGATAGCCTCTTAAATGTTGTAAGGCACCAAAGCACCATAAGTTGGCAGGATGGCAAGTAACCAGAATCCAGGAGGTAGGCTGGTTAAATGGGCTAAAGGCATGCAGGTCTCATCACTGCTGCACAGAATGGAAGCTCTGTTCTCATCTCACAGTCACAAACTGAGAGCTGTACCTAGAGGTGCAGAGGCTGCAGTCTGGTGCTTTTGAATAGGTCTCCAGGACATCTATCTAGGTACTTTGTGGCTGGCCTCAGGAAGACAGGAGTAAAACAGCTCTCAACAAACAGCAAGGATAGAAAGAATGAAGCCTGAAGTGTGGGGTGCTATGCTGCGAGGTCTGATGCCTCTCTACTTAGCATGAAGATGCAAGGAAAGGGGCATTTTGGATGAAGACTCAGCCAATGAAGAGTTGACCCAGGCACACTAGCAGGCACAGCTGGGACAGGGAGGGAGGACACACTCGAGCTAAGCACTCAGAAACCAGATATGCTTGTCAGACAGCAGTGGTCTCTATGGTACAGGCTAAACAACCCAAATCTTAAAAAGCAGACATCCGAAATGACCTAAAATCTGAATTATTTTCAGTGCAACATAAGTCAAAGAGGAAAATTCTACATCTGACCTCACACAATGGTGACAGTTAAAACAGGCACACTACATGTGCTATATAAAATTACTCCAGGCTATTCATTTGGGGTTATACATGAGATATAAGTGAATGCTGTGTTTAAACTTGGGCCCCATTCCAAAGATATCCCATTAAATATATGCAAATATTCTAAAACTAAAGATATTTGAAAATGTAATCACTTCTGGTGCCAAAGATAAGGGTCCTCTACTGAATAATCATTCTCTCAAAATAAAAGTTTTCATTAGGTGTGGGAAAATAGAAGCTAACTGTTCTAACTTAGAGCATTAGGGAAGTGAGGAAACACAGGCTCTTTGCAGAGCTGGAGCATGACCTTCAACACATCGCTGAACCTGCAGTCTTGGTGTGCCAGCAGGGCACAACTCCAGAGCACACAAGATAAATGTAGTGCCAAATATAGTGTGGCCAAACTCTATAGGATAAAGCAGACTGGCAGCAGTGGGCTACCTCCATATTGTCACTTTCGGGCTATGACCTATCCGCTCCTCAGTTCACAGTGGTCACATAAAGTCTGAGTTAATGCATGCACAACACGGGGATGGGAGCTCCATATTCAATACATTCTTCATCAAGTGCTGGCAATCACTATGAAACACACAGCCTAGAGAATAACGCAAGAGCTGCAGCAGTCAAACAGAAGGACTATTTACAACGAATGGTTTGCCACCATGTAACTATGGCAACTGCAGGGAAGAACTAGAAAAACTAGCCTGTTCCAATTAGTTACTTACTCTCTGGGGTGCTTATTGCCCGATTAGTTACAGATTTGACAGCTCTATCGGACTCTTGCTCCAAGTTTAAGGAAGATGCTAGGATAAAACAGAAAACTTTATCAGTGGAAAAGCCCAAAGCAAAATCATCCAGGAAAAAAAAATACACGCTACATGTGAAAAATTAAAACTCCCAATGTTTCAAGTGACATACAAACAGACCACAGAAATTAAGAAAGCAATGCAAGTAAACATTAAAGCTCCAGGACAGTGTCTACACTCATTCAAAGAAGTGGAAAGTAAAGCCAAACTATCTTTATATATGTTTAAATTTTTTATTATTGTTACTATTCTGGAGACAAGGTCTCACTCTGTAGCCCAGGCTGGCCAGAAAATAATAGCAGTCCTCCTGCTTTATCCTCCCACATGCTGGATTACTGGTTAGACCACCAAACCTAGCTTAAGGTTTTTAAATATTTTGGCCTTTGCCACTGGAAATAATTTCACATGTACTTACAATGATGTTTTACTGTGTCATTTATGTTAAAAAAAACTGAAAAGTATCAATACTTTCAAGAATAGGGTGGTAACAAAGGTGTCAGCACTTCTAGTTTAAGATGAAATGCTATGAAGCCACTGGGACCAGAGTTCTGAAAATCTTGTGGAAGCATTTTCCCCGTGTATCTTACAGGTGTGTGAATGAAAGAAGTTATAAAGCAACACACAAAGCTCACAATCATAAATAAGATGTGTATGTGAGGATAGCAGTGTTCTTTTTTTAACACACCGTTCCTCAAATCCCTTAGCACAGGAAATTTATTTTCTCGGCCTTAATCCTAAATCTCCAATTAACGCTACTTAAGGACACTAGAGAACATTTAAAAAGAAATGAGACATATACTCACTTTTGGAGTGCACATGAATATTATCTGGTGCCAACCTTAAGGCTTACCATGGTTGCAGGGTTTTTCTGGGCTGTCTACACTGAAAGGCAACACTCTTAAGCTGCGATTGTGAGTCCTGCTCTTAGACTCTACAGCCTTCTTGACTGAATTCAGGATTGCGATGGTACTCAGGGACATGGGCCTACAAAGACAAGATGCCAGACGCTGACTCTGAGTGCAGGCCACCATAGAGGGGTCAGTTCTTACCCACTTCTGTTCAAGCACCCTCTTCCCAGTCTCTCAGGGAAGCATGTGGTGTGAGGGGTCAGTACAAACATATTGCTGAGACAGTTCAGGCCTGGTGGGAATGGAGATCTGGCCATGAGAATACTACAATCCAGGCTGCTGCCGCCTCAATGGACTCCCTACCTGGCATTGGGCATTATCTTCAGAGGCTCATTTTTGGATGCGGGACGCAACACTGGTATGAAGCTGGACCCCGGTGCTGAAGGCAAGCTCTTGGCTGGAGACATGTTAGCATTTTCTTGGCCGGCAACAGTAGGGACAGCTTGTAAGTCAGGAGCAACCTATCACAGGAGTGAACAAGAAAATCCTCAGTGCATAGGCAACCCACTTTAAAACATAGCACCCTGGACAAGGACAACTACAATTTTCTCTTTAAGATGGAACTATCAGCAAACTGCCACACAGAGATGTTTGGCGGGTGTGACTGTCTCATTTTTTAATATAGTATATCTACTTGGGATCCTCAGCCAGAAGAATGAGAGCCATCAGCTGCACTCAGAAATGCCCTCACGGACAATACGCTCTACATGGCAGAAATAATACACAAGACATGGAAAGATGGAGGAGGAGTGGCTATAGAAATCAAAGGTCATGTGTGCTGTGCTCTGCCAGTGTACCTACTGGGAACTCACACGATCCAATGAGTATCACAATTTTCCAGGCCAGGCTCCCTGACAGGGCCTGGGGAAAAAAAGCCCCCGAGCTACTGGTGTGTCAGTCACCTACCTGCACGGGCTGTGCTCTGTCACCACCTTCAGCTATTCTGGACACATCAGCATGTTCTGTCAGTGCTTGTTCCTGGGCTAGCTGCTCATTGTACTTCTTCATGTCATACTCAAGTTCAGCTGCCAGCTGTTTGTCAACTGCGAAGAAATCTTTGATTTCATCTCGGTAATCCTGCATCACCTCCTAAAACAGACCCGGAAGTATCCTTCAGTGCCTTTTCCATAAAAAGTGAGGTCTTACTGGTGTAGCGCACACCACCAGGGCAGGGGAAACTGGAGGGTTGTGAGTTCTAGACCAGCTCAAGTCACATGGCGAGCCTTATCTTAACGACAATAAACTATCAGGACCTCCATTACACCAACTAGCATGATGACATTTTCTGAGAAAACACTGACCTCATAAGCAGGTAACCATGACTGTTAGTTTTGGTTAACAGCTGTGGTCTCTTGGGAAGCTTCCCACCTAGCCACCATGTTCTAGCCCAGAAAGGTCCCAGGAAAGGTCACAGGTGGTGCAGCCTGGAAGCTACTCATTTCCACAGCAACTTTCTCCCTGGGCATCCAGGAGGGAGGGAGGGATGTTTGTCACAACAACAACAAGCAAATTCTCATGTTCTCCATAAAGTGGGCTCATCTCTCCCATCAAATCTTCCCTAGGATGCAAAACTATTTGATAATTTGTATGCAGGGTAATTTTGCTATAGCTCTTTAAGTACTTTTCCAGTTTCTCAAGAAACATCTTAGGTCATAGGAACTAACTGGTGTTGATTCTCCCCTTTCACCATGTGGGTTCTGGGACTGAATCTGGCAGCGAGCACCTTTATCTGCTGAGCCATCCTGCCAGCCCCAAAGGTTTTTGTTTGTTTGTTTTTTTGTTTTCCTTTTGTGAAGAAAAACAAATGTGAACAAATAAAGAGCTGACAATTAAAGGAGAAAATGAGCCATTTCTTTCTGAATGCTTTTTGTCAGAGGCCTGAGGCATTGCTTAGATCCATACTGTAAGCACACACAGTGTGCTTTGCTGGGGCAGCTTTTCAAAGGCCCCTGTTTTACAGACAGCCTAGCACCAGGAGCTGCCTCAAGACAACACCCTATCCTTGTGTTCCTGATACTGCCATAGGGCTGTCACTTCCTGCCCATAAAGAAACACCTAACATTGTATGTGAAGACCAATTTCCACATCATCCTTATACGATGAGCTATGATAATGTCTTGTCCTCTGCTTGAGTTGAGAAACTCTTTAGATTGGAACTTATTCTCAAGGATATATAGTTCAAAACATGAATGTATGCTTTAAAAGCTCATCTGCCCAAGAAAAATAACAGAAGGAGCAACTTCAGGGGCAGTTCTGGCCACACAATTCGTACCTCAAAGTCCTCAACAGTCACAGGCCAGCTTGGTAGGGACTTGTATACACAGACTAGGTGCCTAGCATTCTGAGTTCTTCTCACCTACTGTCTAGACTAACCAATGAACTTGGGGCAGTCAGGTTTGGGAGGAAAACCCCACAGGACAAGTTCCACATTTACCCTGAGGTAGTTCATGAGTTCCCGCAAAGCAGGGATCTTATTTTTCTCCAGCATAGTCTTAAGGGAGATGATGATTGGAATAATATTCTCTATGAAATTCCTCTTTTGAACCTGCAGGAACAAACACAAAAAAGCATGCTTTAGATGCACATACATCTGAAGAATAACTTTCCTTAATCCACTTCTTTAAATATACCAAACCTAGCAGCTACAGAAGCCTGTCTACCATTGGGCTAGGATGCTGTGCATATGGCTAATCATCAGACTGTAAAGCACATGGAGGCTGGTACAGCAGAATGCATACTAACACCGTTTATAGGTTCTAAATGAGAGAAAGGAGTAAGAAGTATGTTGAGGAACTTAACAAAAAAACCCTCTGATCTGAAGATCTGAAGGACCTTCTGGCTCCATCCTGCATTCTTCCTTTTGAAAGAGAATCTGTTCATACTGACTACCAAAGAGACATAACCTTGTGTGTAAAAAGACAATCATCTATGGTTGGGTAAGCATTAATAGTGCCAGTTTGTGTGTGTGTGTGTCTATGTGCCTTTTTATACGTAACTCTGTACACTTCTTTAGAAGTGTTATAGACTGCTGTGGTGACCTGAGCCTTAGTCTTGGCACTCAGGAGGCCGAGGAACTCAAGATCTTGAGGCCAACCTAAGACACACAGTAAGGCCTTTAACAAAAACAAGCAAACTAATCGTATGTGATTTAAATAATCATATAATAATCAGTAACCAAGATCCCGTGCAGTAAACCTTAGAATTAAAAATAATTCATTATATTATCCTACTTATATAATATTTATCTTCCTGAAACTGAAATATTCTTTCTTTTCATTGGAAGCTAACAAGTGTTTCTTGCTGATATGGGTCAGAGTCCCGAAACATGATAACAAGTGAAGAAATACACAAGCTAATAAACATACATCTGAACACACAGTAAGTGTAGCCACTGTCTTTAAATGTGGCCTAAATGTACTCGACAAGTGTTGTCAAGTACATTCTGTGTCCTGGACACAAGTTAACCTCTGAAGTTACAGAAATGACATTAAAGATTTCTGTCCTCATGCTGCTTCCAAACCAGTGTGTGTTGTGATAAACAGCAGGAGAGGGCAAGTTGCATGAGGCTAGAGAACTGATGGAGAGGAAGGATACCCAGGAAAGACAAAAGTAGACAAGAATGTGCACTGGAGGATTCTTTGTGATGATGCTTTAGATGCATGGGATTAGGATGGGCCAAGGGCAGTTTGTGTGGAGTGAGTACTTAGAGCAGTGGTTCTCAACTCCTATAGGGTCGGTCGCATATCAGATATCTTGCATGGCATATATACATAAATAATTACGATTCAGAACAGTAGCAGAATTATAGTTATGAAATAGCAACAAGGTAGTTTTATGGTTGGAGGTCACCACAGCATGAGGCACTGTACTAGAGGGTCCCAGTGTTAGAAAAGTGAGAACCACTGACTTGGGCAGAAGAACCAGTGCCAATGGAGAAAGGGAAGACATTAGGTAAGGGCAGGCAGTTTTCTATGTCTTTGAGAATCTGGATTTTATACAGAATACCATCCAGGTATCTTAAAATTATATAACATCTGATATATTTTACTGATAAAAAAAGCACTTATATGTGTGCCTAACCATGTACGTGTACCACATGCATACCGGAGCCTGCAGAGACCAGAAGTGCATTGGATTCCCTGGAACACAAGTTAAAGCCATTGTGAGTTACCACATGGGTGCAGGGAACTGAACAACAAGTGTTCTTAACTGCTCAGCCCTCTCTCCAGCCCCCACAGTTACCAATTTTAATGGAAAAGTTCCATAAGCATTCACAAAGTACTCAGTGTTCGATACCACGGATCATCCACAACCCACCACCCCCAGAAGTTACTTGCTGCCTCAACAGCAATTTTAAGTATATTCTGCAGAGAATAATTGTGTTTAAGAAAGACTTTTCTGGCAGCAGAATGGTACTTGTCCAGCCAGAGAAAAACCAGACAGAAAGGGTGCTGACAGGAAATGGCACAGGATTAAAGAGACAACCACCGGAAAGGCAAAAGAGACAGGCACACAGGAAAAACAGACAAGACCTTCTGGAAAATTGGGATGTAATCAAAATCCATTTTGTTGGGATTAGAAGGAAAACATAAGCCAGACATCCAAGCTGGACAGAAGCCCAGGAAGCCACTGAGGGCTGAGGGCTGTGGCAACTGGACTTTCCAATTTTCTAACTTGACATCCTTGGTCAACCCAAACATTCTTGGCATGCCAGACTCCTGTTCTGCCCTTGGCTGTAGCACAAACTATCTAAAAGGAACTTTCGAGTGCATATAAATTTGGTATATAATTGTTCCATTTTCTGCAATGGAAATCAAGTAAGGAGAAATGACAGCAAATGTGAGACACCATGGCACACCCAGGCAGGCAAGTAGACACACATTCAGGCTCATAGGAGAAGCTGTAGCTAGAGGCAGAGACTTAAGAACTGTGACCAGTAAATGAGCACAGAAAAGCCACTGGTAAGAAAAGTTCCAGGACTCCGGTACCTGTGAGATGATCTTCATCTGGGCTTCCTGCATGACTACATTTGCCAGAGCCATGTCATCTTCCTCCAGGAGGTCCTTGCACGCCTGAGCTCTCATTGCCATCAGCTTGATCTCCTTTGAGCTGAGGATGTCAAAGGTATCTGAGAGCAACTCGCTGGCTTCCATGTCCAGGGGTAGGACACCATCAGTGAAGCACGCTGAGAGAACATGGACAGCCTCTGAGAAACCCTTAGCCCAGAAGGGAGAGGGAATTCACAGAACTAGAGCAAGTCTGGGCTGTGATGCCAAGAGGGACCAAAAAGTCATGTCTTCTACACAGGCCTGCTGTGCTGTCATCAACATAGCATTTAAGAATACATTTACAGATATATACCAGACGTACCCAGAATACTAAGGCAGATTTTTGAAGTGAGGTTGAATCGCTGCTCATCTGTGAAGTGCTCAAGAAGAAACTTGTAGATCTTCATTCGCTTCTCCTTGTTTGTCTTTCCCTTTAGCAAAAACAGCTGCTTCCCTCTGTGGCAGAACAGACAGTACTACTGCTTTGTGTGGGTAAAGATGACAAAGATTTAATATGGCAGCCTCACGGCTGTGTGACAGGGACACTGAGAAGGTTCCAGTGTCACTACAGGCCTTTAGCCGTCTATCATTATTACTGGATTTTCTTTTGTCATCGTGCCAAGAACACTTATGACCACTGAAACAGCATCAGTGAGTGTCCAGTTCATCTGGAGACTTACTGAAGCTCACATTGAGACACACAGATGTGATCGCCCCTCCCCCCCCATCCCCTCACTCACCTCTCTGACTGAGAGAACTTGTTATACTGTCCATGCTTGTCATAGCTGTTGAGGTAGAATATACACTCAATGAAGTGCTGGAAGAACATGGTAGGGTTCCTCTTCAGCAGCAAGTGCGCCAGGCAAAACTCCGCAAGGCTGCAAAGAAGAAAGATAAAGGAGGCTCACTGACTACTCACCGTCGGTCTGCAGACTCACTAAGAACTCTGCCAAACAGAGAAGCACAGAATTCCAAACACATCCTCACAAATAGTCTTGTCAGATCAAAGCAAGTCAAGAATGCTACTTATTTTGTCTATCTTGGTTCAATATTTCATTTCAGAACTAAGGGCTGTATAAATGCCTTCTTTACCAAGTTTTATTTATTGTTAAGATTTAATACTTTTAATTACATGTATGCATGTATGTAGCAGTATGTCCACATGTTACAGATACCCAGACTGTGGAGGCCAGAAAAGGGTTTTGAAAGAGTTACAGGAAGTCACGAGGTGCCTGGAGAGGAACAAAAGCACATCCTCTGCAACAGCAGTACTCTTACCTGCTGAACCATCTCTCTATTCTATGTATCAGCTTTTATTTCAAAACTCAATAAGGTATTACTATCCATCTATACTTCTAAGAGATGAAAACAACCAACTTTCCCAACACTACTTCAAGCAGAAGCCTTCATCCTCATGGCTAATGCAAAGATAATGTTTAACCAAAAATGAAAATGCGGCTTTCATACTCGAATTTCAAGTTGTACACCATAGTGAGCAAAACCCCACTTAAATACACAAAACTTTTCAAAAGAATAGCATTAATAAGAGCTTCACAGTTTAGGCTAGAAAGCAAGTACTCTCGAGAAAATTAATGACTGTCCCTGAGTTTTGGAATCACCAAGAAGTACTGGGCACTCTAGTTGGCCCTGTGGCTCCAAAGCAAGAAGACTTTCAGCATGCCTGTATACAACGCCACACATTTGACAAATACCAGTTAGGACCATACCAAAACAGAGGACAAACTTCTAATGGTTTCCAAAGCCAAAAAGTCATCTGCACCCTATGTGACCATTGTTAGAGTGAAACAGCAGCACTTGCTAAGGGGCGGACCAGGAGAGGCAGGGCTTGCTGTGATTCAATCTGTCATGAACAGAGCTTTAGTTTCCCAGTTCAGACACAATTCCCACCCACCTAGGAACACCAGCCAGCTCCCCACTGGAGAGCAGAGATAAGGGTGACCATTACATCTTGTCCTTGGCTTTGGAAGGCATTGACTGCTGGAAACTGACCTCTCCAAGTTGTATTTCTCAGGCTGAGAATTAAGCTGGTTTGTATCATGAATATCAATTAGAATTCAGAACAGAAACCATGATGTAAAAAAACTTAAGTTTTTAAAAGTTCTGCAGAGGACAATCAGGTACTGCCTAAAAAATAAGGCCATCAAGGTAACTCTTTTAGTACTAAAAAAATATCTTTTGGGACTGGGGAGATGGCTCAGAGCTTAAGAACACTCACTGTTCTTTCATAGGTTCTGAGTTCAATTCCCAGTTCAATTTCCACATGGTGGCTCATAACTATCTATAGTGAGATCTGGGCCCTCTTCTGGTGTGTAGGCAGAATGCTGTATAAAATAATAATTAAGGGGCTGGAGAGATGGCTCAGTGGTTAAGAGAATTGTCTGTTCTTCCACCCAATCACCCACATGGCAGCTCACAACTGTCTGTAACTTCAGTTCCAAGGTATGTGATACCCTCACACCAATCAATTCATATAAAATAAAATTTAAAAAATGGGGAGGGGGGCTGGAGAGATGGGTCAGAGGTTAAGAGCACTGGGTCTTCTTCCAAAGATCCTGAGTTCGATTCCCAGCAACCACATGGTGGCTCATAACCATCTATAATCAGATCTGGTGCCCTCATCTGTCCTGCAGGCACCATGGAGGCAGAATAGTGCATAAATAATAAACAAATCTTTAAAAATATAAATCTTAATAAATCTTTTAAAAATGGTGCAAAGTACAACAAAGTTTTTCATACAATATATTTTGATCATGTTATTCCCCTTTCCCAACTTCCCTACCAACCAAACTTCAAGCTTCGTGTTCTTTCTCCTGACACTCTAAAAACAACAAAAAAAACCGGTAAGATAAAAAACAGCAAAAATGAAATAAAAGGCCCACAAAGCAGAATAAAGCATGGGGCTTGCTCTATATTGGCCAACTGCTCCTGAGCATGGGGCCTGCCCTGGAGTGCAGTGGCGTGTCCGGTGCCGCTCCACTGGGGAAAACGGTTTTCCCTCTTAGCGCAAAAATTCTTGGTTCCGGCTGGGACTTTGTGTCCACCTCCCCTCCTCAATGCTGGGATTTTGTCTGATTTGAGATTATGCAAGTCAGACAAATCTTGTGCACGTTGTTACAATCTCTGAGTTCATAAGTGCATCAGTACTGTTGCATCTGGAAGTCATCCACGACCCCTGGCTCTTGAAATCTTTCTCCCTTCCTTTCCACATAGCTCCCTGAGCCTTGACGGTTGGGGGTTTGATGAAGACAACCCATTCTCTGCTGTGTTAATTACCCATCTATTGCAAGAAGAAGCTTCTCTGATGAGGGTTGAGTGAGCCACTCATCTATGGATATAGCAGTATGACATAAAGAGCCATTTTATTCCTATTTACCTTTAGCAGAATAGAGTATTATGTTTTCCCCTAGGCCTAACTAGTTTCAGGTTCTTGGCCACTTTAGCAGTGTCAAATATGGGTTCCTACTTATGCAGTGGGCTTTAAATCCAGTTTTTAAAAAGTGGTTAACTACTTCCATAACATTTGTGCCACTATTGCACCTGTATATCTCGCAGGCAGGGCACTGTAGGTTGTAGGGTCTGTAGCTCAATGACATTGACTACTCTTCTCCTCTGGTAGCTGTAGAGTATCTTCCAGTACCATGAACATGAGTCAGCAGAAATAAAACCTCTAGTTGGGTACCAGCTGGATTTTTCCATGCTCGTTAAGACCCCTCAGCAATAGGATCTTACCAATAGAATGTGAAGAGCAGCCAATACTTTGCAATAGTCTGTGATGTCAGAGGAAGTCCATGGATCCCTTTAGCCAATGACTCAACAAGAGGTAACCCATTTCTGGAAGTGGAGGTTTTACTTGGCATAAGGCTAGTTTTGGCATTGTTTTCCCTGTAATATGATGACTCCATTTAAACTCTTCATATGTGAATATATTTTAGGAAGCTTCTACAGTAGTAGGTTTCCATATGGCTTTTCAAAGGACCTTTAGTTTTAATTGTCCCTCTCCATTTCTTCCTTTATCCTTCTCTCCTATTCCCCTCTTCAGTTAATCCTCTTATTCTAATTTCCCTTGTATCTCTCCATAATACTATATTCTACTGCCCCTTTCTTGAGAGATCCTCTCATCCCTGCTCTTCCACCATCCCTTACTAGGTATCTAACCTCTGTGATATTCAGATGGTAGCATACCGTACAAGCTAATAGCCACGTGTAAGAGGTAACATCCTATCTTTTTGTCCAGGTTACTTCATTCAGGATGACTGTTTCTAGTTCCACCACTTACCTGCTAACTTAATAATTTTATTTTTCTCAATAGCTGAATATTATTCTATTATGTAAATTTAACATGGTTTCATTATTGATTCACCAGTCGATAGATATCTAGGATGTTTCTAATCTCTGCCAACTGGAAACAGAGCAGCAATGATCATGGTTGATTAAGTATCTCTCTAGCAAGATGCAGAGTTCTTTGGCTATATGCCTAATGAAGGTATAGCTGAATCTTGAGGTAGAACAATTCTCAGCTTTCAAAAGAACTCTATACTGATTTTTACAGTGGCTAACCCAGTCTGTACCCCTATCAGCAGTGAGTATGCATTACTTTTCCTCACACACATCCTTAGCAGCATGAGCTGTCATTTGTTTGATCTTGGCTGTTCAGACAGACGTAAGATGAAATCACAAAAGTAGTTTTAATTTGTAATTCTCTGATAGCTAAGAATTTTGAACATTTCTTTAAGTGTTTCTAAGCCATTTGCCTTTTATTTTTTTAGAATTCTCTGATTAGTTCTGTTCCCCATTTTAAAACTGAAATGTTCAGTTTTCTTGATGTTCAGTCTTTTTTATCAGTGTCCTGTTCAGAAAGTCCTTTTCTGTATCAATGAGTTCAAGTCCATTACCCACTTTCTTGTCTATCAGATTCAGGGTATCTGATCTTATGTCAAGGTCTTTGATGCATTTGGAGTTTAATTTTGTGCATGGTTAGACACATATGGATCTATTTTCATTCTTCTGCATATAGCCATCCAGTTTCACCAGCACCATATGTTAAATATGTCTTTTCTTCAGTATATATTTCTGGCTTCTTTGTAAAAAAAAAAAATCAAGTACATGGAATTATGTCTTCAATTTGATTTCATTGATTGATATGTCTGTTTTTAAGCAAATACATGTTGATTTTAAAAAATTACTACAGTTCTATAATAGAAGTTGAAATCTAGGATGGTGATACCATCAACATTTTTTTAATTAGTGAAGATTTTTTGAGCCTGTCCTGGGTTTTTTGTGTTTCCATATTACAGTGAAGATCTTTTAAAAAATATTTCTATGAAGAATTGTTGGAATTTTGAAGAGGATTGCAT
Organism: Pachyuromys duprasi; assembly: GCA_028658305.1. Classification (NCBI taxonomy): domain Eukaryota; kingdom Metazoa; phylum Chordata; class Mammalia; order Rodentia; family Muridae; genus Pachyuromys; species Pachyuromys duprasi. The sequence goes on along the minus strand of CM053747.1, from coordinate 20,260,726 downwards.
TGAAATTGTCTATTATTTTAGTAGAATGGTCATTTTCACATTAACATTACTAATCCATGAGCAGGTGACATCTTTCTACCTTCTGATGTCTTCTTCAATTTCTTCAGTGTCTTGAAAAGTTTTTATTATACATCTTTCATTTATTTGGTTGATGCTATTGTGAAAGGTACAGTTTCTCTGCTTTCTTTTCAGTCTGTTTGCCATTTGTGAATAGGAAGGCTACTGATTTCTGTATGTTAATTCTGTATCCTACTACTTTGCTAACAGTGTTTATCAGATGTAGAAGTTTCCTAGTGGAGTTTTTGAGGTCTGTTATTTATAAAACCATATCTCCAAGTAAGAATGCATTGACTCCTTCCTTTCCTATTTCTATTCCCTTGATCTCCCTCAATTGTCTGACTACTACCTAAGACTTCAAATACTATATGGAATTGGTATGGAGAGAGTGGACAGCCTTTTTTTGTTTCCAATTTTAGTGGAAATGTTTAACAGTTTCTCTCTGTTTATGGTAACACTGGCTGTAGCTTTCTGTACATTATGTTTGTTAAAATATATCCTTATGATTTGCTGGATTTTCTCAGTGTCTATTGTAATATTTCCCTTTCATCTTTAATTTTATTAATGTAGATCCCCTCTCTGTCTTTTGACTAATTTAGCTGTGTCCTATAGGTTTGGGTATATTGTGTTTTCATTTTCATTCAATTCTAAAAGTTTGTAATTTCCTTCTTGATTTTCTGGTTCAGTTTTCATTCAGTAGTGAGATTTCAATTTCATTGAGTTTGTATATTTTCTGTTATTTCTGTTGTTTATGATATCAAGTTTTAGTCCATGGTGGTCAGATAAGATGTGGAACGTTAGTCTAATTTTCTTTCTTTCTTTTTTCTTTTTTTTTGGTTTTTCGAGATACAGTGTTTCTGTGTAGCTTTCACTATCCCAGACTTCTGTAGACCAGGCTGGCCTTGAACTCAGAGATCCACTTGCCTCTGCCTCCCTGAGTGCTGGGTTTACAGGTGTGAGCCACCATGCCTGGCTTAGTCTATTTTTTTCATATCTGTTGAGACTTGCTCTATGTTCTAATATGTGGTCAATTTTGGAGAAAGTTCCACAAGCTGCTTAAAAATAAGTATATTCTTTAGTGTTTCAGTGAAATGTCTATAAATATCTGCCAGGTCCCTTTGATTTATGATGTTTTTTAACTACAGTGCATCTTGGTTTAGTTTTTATCTGAATATCCTGTTAACTGGAGCTCTTTTGCATTGGGCTCTAGACAGTATTAATTAGAAGGTTAACTTCTGCTACTTTATTGTGTGAAATGTTCCTCCTTTGAAAATTATACCCAAAGAACTCAACAGAAATTCTTCTAAGGATAGCAGACTAAATTATCAGTGACCAAATTTAGAACCAGAGGGAGCTATTATAATACACTATTTATAGGTAATGAACTCTGCAAAGACCTTTCACCCACCATGGTGGCTTTTGTTGTGGCACTGAGTGTCCTGCTTTCTAAATGAAGATTTGCTTTAGAAGTAATTATTCATGCAGCATAATCTGGAGGAGCAAATCCTATCAGAACATTTTCAAACCCCTTGAAAATAAGTCTTTAAGAGAACGACAAAAGGACAGGAATTACTGAATGGCAGAGTAACACCTCTCCCTTCTGATTCTCAAGGAACACCCAATTCCAAGGAGCATTTGCAATGTGGATGCTGTATTTCATACTGTGCAATCCACTTCTAATTCCTAGAAACTCTTTCTTGTAATTTCTGAACTTAAAAGAAAGTTGGATCTCTCTCTCTGTCAAAATTAACCGTTTTTGTTCCAGTAATCACTAGCAAAGTCACTGCTTAATGCCTTCCATACCACACAGCTTAAGTGACAAGAGTGGTATTTACTACTCCTTAGTGACAACAGACTATATTAGCAGATGATGGAATTAACGCTGAGATGATTTAGTTTTCTGGTCAGTTTTGAGTTGTTTTGCTTCTAAAACAGGCATATATAAGATCTATCCTATCATTCAGTATTTTACATTTTTTTGGTCATCACTATATATAAACTTACAAATCCCAAGCAACTGTAGACTACTCTGAAAGGAAAAATAGTGCATACCAGAAATTAGGTAAATTATTGAGCCATCTGACATATGAAGGCAAGATTACCTGGCAATGTCTGGGTGTGAATCTACCAGAGTGCTGACAAATCGAAAGAACAGAGAGCCTTTCCACTTCACATATTCTTCCTGTTCAAGGATAAAAACAGCATATTTCAGGAGGAATTTTAACATGTAAGCATTAGACGCACCAAGTTGCACAGTCTTTTGTTGACTTTCCTTTAAATAATATTCCACCTGCTGGCTTCTGGTCCACCAGGGGCCCGGAGTTTGGTTTGATAGTGTTTACTTCCTAACTGCCTTGAAAGCACATAGCATTTGTTAGTTCAAACAGATGTAGAGGAATATTTGGGCAAAAACTTCTAAAATTTATGGTAAAAGGAAAATGACACAAAGAATAGAGCTTTATTGGGAGATCTAACAGTGGCTCTGTAAAGTACGTAGTTCATGATGAGATGACTTTATGGATATACAGAAGAGATGGTTAACTTAGCGAATGCCTTCTTTTTAAATACAATGCCTTCTTGTTACTATGAGCTCTGAATGCACACAGAGCTACCAAATGCTCTATGCAGCTCTGCAGCTAAAGATGTTTTACAGACTGAAAACAGTTCACTGAACTGAACTGTAGTCGCCTGTCCCCAAGTACTCTCCTCTGCAGATCTGATAACACAGACCTGCACTGCCTCACAAGATTTCTGTACTCATATGCCAGTGAGCACTGTACTTCACAAGATATACTAAACCAGAAATGAGAGTAATTGTTTTTAGATTCTACAACAAAGCAAGCACATTTCCCATTGTTAACTGAAGTGTTCCCTAGACCAGCAGTGGTAAAGCAGAAAATGACAGTCTGATTCCTATATTTACCTGTAAGAGGTTGGTAAGCAAGATCAGTGTCTGCTTTCGGATAAATGGATCCGAATCCTTCAGGCAAACAGAAATATTGGGAATATAATTATCCACCATGACAGTGTACCGAATACAAAGATCACACATCACAATGATGACATTGTTACGGACAGCCACATCCTCACACTCTTCAAGTTCTCGAACAAGGGCTGGGATACTCTTCTTTGCAAGGTCTTCATGCTGTAGGCACAGTTTTCCTATCACAGAAAAGAAGAAGATGCCTAGATTACACCGTGTTTCACATAAAGTAAAATTATGCCCCAAATTACAAACGACAGACAAATATAAGTTCAAAACAACATAAAAAAATAAACTCCATCACAAGTTTCTTGAGACACCCTTGAAATAATAAAATCATCTTTCATGTAGTCACTTTGAATTTTAAAGTTACCTATAACCCACAAAATAATCTGTAAAACCTAACACATTTTACTTTTGATTATATACATGCGTTAAATGTGCTTACTCACTTAGAAATGCAAGCTAGATATGCAGGAAAGAATGCTGTCTAACTTATTTTCTTATTCATAGTTAAAGGAGGCTGCTAAATTATATTCCCTAGTGTGTTTGCTTTGTGGCCAGGGGAAAGTTTTTTTGTTTGTTTGTTTTGTTTTTTTAAAGATTTATTTATTTTATGTATATGAATGTTCTATCTGCCAGAAGAGGGAATCAGTTCACATCACAGATGGTTTTGAGCCACCATGTGGTTGCTGGGAATTGAACTCATGACCTTTGGAAGAGCAGACAGTGCTCTTAACCACTGAGCCATCTCTCCAGCCCCCTCTCCCCCCAGGGGAAAGTTTTGCTCTTATTTGTAATGTTTAGGTATTTTTAAAATAGTCAATATCACAAAAACCAGAAATGAAACTAACAAAACAAACCCCAAACTAAATCACAGCAACAACAAAACCCACCATTCAAAACTGTACCTACTATAAAATAGACAATCACTTTAAAGATAGAATATTCACAATGTAGCCAGAGGTCGGTGTTTTCAAGATGAACTATTTGAATTGGAGAAGTGTACTCACAGCTCCTCTGTCAGTTCTGGAAAATAAACCATCTCCTTCTATAAACTGAACTTCAAAGTTTCCATTCCTAAAGCTCTGTGTAACGTCTGGATACAGTTCTGTTTTGTGTATGTGCAGACTCAAGTATCGGTGCATGTCAGATCACAACCTCACATGTTCTTAGGCACTGTCCACCTTTCCCTTGAGAAGGGGTTTTTCTCACTGGCCTGAAGTTCGCCAAGTAGGCGAAGCTTGTTGTCCAGCGAACCTGAGGGATGCAGAGAGCTGTTAGTCTCTGCATCTTTAACGCTGGGATTATAGGAATGTACCAGTGGACTTGGTTCCTTTCTCTCTCTCTCTTTTTTTGGACTTGGTTTCTTAATTATCCTTTATTTTATTTTATGTGCATTTATTTTGTCTGCATGTATGTCACTTGTGTGTGGTGCCTGCAGAGGCCAGAAGAAGAAATCAGATCTCCTAGAACTGGAGTTACTAGCAGTTGTGAGTTGTCATGTGGATGCTAGGAATTGAACCTGGGTCTTCCAGAGAAGTAGCCAGTGTTCTTAACTGGGTCATCTCCCCTACCTCTAAAATAAACTTCTTGATAAACTTCTTGAGCTACACTGAGAATATTAAAAAAAAAAAAACAAAAACAAAAAAACAGAAACAGGTATAATTATAATTAACACCATAATCCTACAAAAAAAATCCTCCCTGTATACTATAATTGTTTATATATATAAACTGTCCCACTTAGGCTCATATGATTGAATATTTGGTTCCCAGCTGATGACATAGTTTTGAGGTTAAGTTAGAGGCAGGAGGCACGGGTCAGTGGTGGAGGGATTTTGAGGAGCCTATCTCAGCCTGGCTTCTGCAATGAACAGCTCCTGCTACCATGCTTTCACTCTGTAATATGGACTGGAACACCTCTGAAGCATGCTCTAAAATAAACCTCTCTTCCATGCAGTTGCCTGTCAGGCATGTCATCACAGCAATAAGAGAAGTAACTGCTACACAGAGCAACAGTCTCAAGGGCTCTCACAGGGAGCTCTCTGTTAGATCTGCAGAGCTGGACCCTCACACCAGAATTAACTCTTAAACATCACAGAAGCCAGAGCAGGCTTAGCCTCAGCAGCACATAGTACATATCTGTGGTTACACTTACTTCAGACCAAAGCTACACAGCACAGCCACATCTCCTCGCGTGGTACCCTTACCTAAAGTGATGATGGCGTGTGCTCTAATGATGGAAGGCATGGCAGAACTTCTGACCTGGAAAGGCAGCTCATTGGCTAGGGCATCTGTGGTCCCTTGAGATGGCGGCACTGCAGGAAAGGAAGAGGTAACGACTTCTTATTGAGAAAGTTAACTGAGCAGCAGGACAGTATGGTGCAGGGTGACTTCAGAGGCCTTACAGTGATCCGCATGAGCAGAAGAAGCCAAGATAGACTGGATCAGAAGGAAGACTCGCTTCTCTACTATGGCTGGACACAACTGGGCTACATCTCCTATGGTGAAAATACATTTCACCTGCAAAGAGAATTGATTTTGAGGTAAAAACAAGGCAAAAAGAAAATAAATTCTAGCTAGACTAACATGTCAAAAGACCATCACTTTGTCTGACAAATTACAAATAGATAACTATTTTTGAAGGAAAAAATGCATAGCTATTAATAAAAAATTGGCTGCTACTTGATAAAATTCATTCCAAGTTAGGATGACCATACCATCTTATCATTTAAATCCAGACATTTCTGTGAATAACTGGGGCTCCTATTAATAATCATGTTGTGATGGAAGATGTCATCCCTTCATATTAATACATACAACAAATGTTTCAAGATTATACAGGCGCCATCGAAAAGCTATGGGTTTCCTGATTCTTGTATTGTGTATTCTACTCTCAGTTGATGTCTATTTCTAGAACAGGTCTGAGCCTAAAGGTTTAAGGTCAGCCTGAGCAACACAGCAAGATCATGACTCAAATAAACAAAACAAAAATAACTCCTGTGAAACCTACTGTTTAATCCTCCTAGCAGCGAAAGCCACACTAAAAGGGCATGTACGGCGCTGGAGTCTAGCTCAGGGTAGAAATCACTGGCTACTATGCTCAAGGCCCTGTGTTTGATCACTACCCCTCCAAACTAAACTTGTGTTTAGAAGCCTGTAAGCTTACTCTGCACTGTAAAACATAATTCCAAGATGTCCTCTAGGTTACCTTACTATTTAAACTCCTACTCAGAGCACTCAAAAGTCCTACATCCTCACAGCCAGCTAGCTACCATGATTCATGTTTTCTAATGACATCCTCTTTTAATAAATAATACTGTTTTCCTTTACCCAGAGATGGATGAGCGTTATTAAAAAGCCAAATGTCAGGTAAAAGCTTATTTCAGAGCGTGGACAGTTGTCCATGCATGCCTATAATCTTAGCTACTGGGGAAAGGGTGCAGCGGGAAGGTCACTTGGGCCTAGAGGTTTAAGGTCAGCCTGAGTAACACACCAAGATCTTGATCAAACCAAAACAAAAATAAACCCTTAGCCTTGAGGTAAGAAAGCCAATAGTGCACGTCTTGAACATAAAGTGTTTTTTTTTTTTCTTGTGTAATACGGGTGTGGGTAGCAGCTGATGCTTGACAAAAGCTGAGTCCTTTGCTGCCCACTGCACAGCACCTGGCCTCCCAGAGTGCTGGTGCTTATCCCTGAATGTGCTGGCAGAGTGGACTGGCCACACTGCTCTAACTCTGGTCTGTAATCAGTAACAAGAGCTAAGCTGGTACAGCAGGAGCTGAACACAGACAAAAGGTGTTCTAATCATTTAAACAGAAGTAAACCAGCCAGGTTTGGTCAAATGGGGATCCACACCGCAGAGCATCAAAAACACGGCCTCTTTCCTCTATCAGACAACGTCAGGTGCCAGAACTGGAATTCCTGCTATCAGATCTGGTAACTGCCTCCTGTGTTCTCAGGGGAGTCTCTTACACCTGCAGGGGTGTCCATAAGATAACTGGCCAAGCCAAGAGCATCCGTGTCCTCAGTGGTCAAATCTCCCCTTTTACTCCACACAACACAAAAGCTCACCTCCACCCCCCAGTGTATATTCCAATGTTTAAATCACCCAGAAGACAACTCACAACTATTTTAAAGGTTAAAAGACCAAACAGGGGCTAAAGGGATGGTTCAGTGATTAAGAGCACTTGCTGCTCTTGCAGAGGACCTAAGTTTGGTTCCCAGCACCCACATCAAGCAGCTCATAAACGCCTGTGACTCCAGCTCCATAGCATCTAATGTTCTGGTTTCTACATGGATCTGCACTCACATGCATGTACTGCACCCCATAAACAAACAAACACACAATGCAAAAACAAAACTAAAAAAAGCCTGATGCAGCAGCTGAAATTCACATTACACAATCATGCTTCAAAAAACTCTGCTATAAAAAGATTACAAGAAAGCAGTTGCTTACTACCAGGTCTTCATCCATGTTCCCTGTCCCATCTTCCTTCAGAAGGACATTAGACAGGTGGTGCTCGCAGGTGGAGAGCACATCCGCACACACTTTCTTCAGCAGTTCCTGCAAGGCACAGGACAGCTCTGAAGGGTCTTACATGTCTCAGATGACTCACCACGCCCAGCTCTCACACCCCAAGCCTCCACACTGGTCCTACACCACAGCAACACTTTCAGCAACTTGGCCACAGGAACTAGCTAAGCCAAATGTTGAAAGAGCATTGTGCATATCAACTCTTTTCCCGTATTTGCTCTAAAAGAGCAAAAGGCAAATAGGAAAATCTAGTTCTCAAGTTTATAAATCACCTTTAACAGTAGTGTCCCTTCAACAGTAGAGGAAAGTAACAACTCTGCCTTATAACAGGCAAAGACTTAGCTATTATGGCTAATACTTTATTTTAAAAGACATAGGATGAGGACTGATTTTGGATCAGGTATGACAATCCCAGCACTACGGAGGTGGAGGTAGAAAGATTCTGAATTCCAGTTTGGTCTAGGCAAATTGAGAGTCCCAGGCCAGTGTGGCCGCACAGTTAGAAACTGTCTCTTAGCCATGAATCCCTATAAATGTCCACTGCAAACAGGGCAAAGACAGGAAGATCATTAGGGCGTGCTGGCTTCCAGCCTAGCTGAGGGTAAGCCCCAGGTTGAGGGGAGAGAACCTGCCTGAAAATGAACAGAAATGACATGCAGTGACAGAAGACACCTGACATCGTCTTCTAGGCCCTGTGCACATGCACAGATCCACATAGACTAAGATATAGATATAGACACACAGACACACAGATATACACATGGCAGTTGTTACTCTTCTGTAAAATATTAGGTACACGTTTCTGGTGTCTCTTACTGATTACAGAAAGTTCCAGAGGGTCACTGCCACTCACATTTCTGCGCCCACGAGCATCCTCAAAACCCAGAATTCATGGACTTCATTTTTCTCTAGAAGGCCATTCCAAAATACCCACGTGGAGCTAGCTAAGTGCCACAGCCACAAAAATGAACATCAGGACACATCTTTCTATTTCAGGGAGACCTGCACTGCAATGACATCTGTCATGTGCATGTCAGGTGCATTTAAAGACCATCTTAGAAATCACTCAGGGCATGTGGTACCACAGCACTGTGGTGTCACACCAGCACTTACCAGATGGTAGGGAATCACTACCATGAGAAAATGTAATCTGGTTTAGCCTAGCAGTTTTCACAACTACTGTGTTTATTACTTTTTTGGGTTTTTTGTTTTGTTTTGTTTTGTTTTTGAGACAGGGTTTCTATGTGCCCTGGTTGTCCTGGAACTCACTCTATAGACCAGGCTGTCCTGAAACTCAGAGATCTGCCTGCCTCTGCTTCCCAAGTGCTGGGATTAAAGGTGTGTACCACCACCACCACCCAGCATGTGTTTACTCTTAAAAGAATCATCATACCTATGACTTTTAATATATTGCCCAACCTAATCCTGAAATCAACAGGTCTTTATCCTGAGGAAGAGATGAAGGCTGACTTGCATCAAAGCATAAGACAAAAATCTGGGTGATCTGAAGTAACTACTCAGCAGAGCCTGGGAAAAGAGAAGTGTGTTTACGTGAACTTAGGATGCTAGAAAATTCTCCAAGCCTTATGCTACTGGTGACTACCAAGGGAGATGCTGGCAGAAAAATGGCATTTTCTTACCACAATTAAGTTTTCTTTTAGTTCTCTGAGTCTTAATCTGAAGACATTTTGAATTCTCCCAGGCTCTGATAATAATATAACCAAACAGCCTGATGACCACGGGCATTCATAGGCAGAGCTCATGGCAGAGATAACTTTTTCCAGCAAGCACTGGTGGTAAGAATGCCAGGAGGGAACCAGAAACCTTCCTTCTAATGCCAGCTCTGCTGTCAGTAGGGTGCATGTCATCGATCCTCATAGTCTGCCACCAATTTTCTGCAGATCTTATGCCAAACAACACAGTATCAGCTATATTGTTTCACACTGTTTGATACTGTTCAACTGTTCTTCAAGAAATCTGATGGCCTCCATGAGTACCCTCACACACATGACACTCACTCACAAAGACACACATATAGGCAAATAAAAAATTAAAAATAAGAAAAAAAAGAGTGTATCTCATGATAAAAGCAGAAGACAGTGATAAAATGATTTTTTAGAAATACTGATATGGGGGCTGGAGAGGTGGTTCGGTGGTTCTGGGCACTGGCTCCTCTTCTAGAGGACCCAGGTTCAATACCCAGCAACCACATGGCAGCTTGCAACTGTAAATTGCTTCTGCTCTGGGGAATCTTGACACCCTAACAAAGACATACATGCAGGCAAAACACCAATGCACATTAAAAAAAAATTCTTCTTCTAAAAAAAACCAAAATAAAACAAAACACAATACCAGAAAGAAAGAAATGTTGACATGGCTGGTGAGATGGCTCAGGGGGAAAGGTATACACGGCCAACCCTGACAATCTGAGCTCAACTCCTGGGACCCACCTGGTGGAAGGTCAGAACTGACTCCTATAAGCTGTCCTCTGACCTTCACACATGTATTATCAGTCACATTAAATACATAAACTTAAAAAAAGAAAATACTGATATGAGAAATTTTCAGCAGTGGTCAAAATATATTGTCTTACAAAACACACTCATTTGGATTTGTGACTACTTATTTGCATAAAAATCCCTAGAATTGATAAAATATTTATAAAAATTAGCAGTTGGCTAGGAAACTCTGGAGACATAATACCAGCAGGAAACACTTGTATGGTTTAACAGCACAGGCATTCCCAGGAATATGATTTAGCAAAAGACCAAAAACCATCTGGGCACATGGGACTCTACAATTAGATAAAAAACTGTCTTTAATGCTATCACTTATTAAAAGATAACCTTGCAGAGTTGTCACTAGAAAGATAAACAGCAGTCAGGAGGCACACATTACTAAAAGACACTTGTATCTGGAGCTAAAATGGGGTTGGATATAAGGGAGCCATGTCTTCAGTAGTCAAGGGAAAGTCAGCTGCTGGCATACAGGCGCTGGCCTGCAGCAGGCGCTTTCTGGCACTACACGCCCTCCCATGCCTTCTATTCCTAGCGACCATTTCTCAGACTTCAAATGGAGCAGAAGCTGGAAACACAAGCAGGAAGTGTGGCCATACCTGCTCTTCCAGCAGTGTCTTGGCAGATGCTCTGCAAAGCTCTTGCAACACATCAACAGACGAACTGATCAGCTCTAGAGACCACTGAAATCCACTCAGCTTGCTCTTGACAACACCTAAGCAAAGTAAAGACTTGAAATTTAACTGCCTAAGAAATACACAGAACTATAAAAACGGCAAGGCCTTTCCAAAACAGCCTCTATTACACTCACCAGTGATTTTGTCCCGGGTGCTCCTGGGAAGGTGTTTTGCAATATGCTCAATGACACACAGCATATAGCCTAAGGTGTTTGGATTGGGAGACTGTTCTCTAGAGAAAAGGAAGCAGAGAGTGTCAAATTAAACAGCATGCTGCCAAAAAAGCAAAACAAAAACCAACAAACAAGCCCCCCCCCCCGCAAACAACAAGAAAAACCACTTCAGTATATTAGTATTAGAAGTCAAGTAGTTAACAAGGTTTAACCGTGAGGTCTGAGAACATTAAGGTGCTTGATGAACTTTGACAAAGGTAAATTGCTTAAATGGGATTCCTGTTTTCAAGCTTGTTCTTAAGCCAGAATCTAAAGCAATAACTATGAAGTAGGCTATTTCCTGAAGACATGAGCTTTGCTTCCAGCAAACTGGTGTCTGCTAGGGGCTACTTTATAAGCATGCAAACCTGCTGAGTTTCTCCCACAACTCCATTATTTTGGTGTAGTCAGTCTTGGGTGACAAGCAAGTGATCTTGGAGAGCAGCATCCAGGCTGGTGCAGAACGTTCTGTGTCAGTGTGGGATATCACAGTGGTTATAAAAGCGGATGAGAATTTATCTTTCTTGGACCAGATATGAAAAGCCTTATTTAAATAGCGGCTGGGAAAAAAGAGAGAGAGAGAAGGGAAAGGAGAATTGTAACCATAGATATAAAAAAGTGTTCTGACCAACCTCTCACTGAAAAGCATCAACTTCCACAGCTTCAGGATTTCTCTGGTACATAAAACATCCACGAAGGGAGTCCAGCTCTTTATCATATTTGATATTGGACAAGGTATCTTAATTTTCCCTTCAGAATAAGTTGTCCTTTTTCCTCCCCTCACAAGAAACTCTTTACAACAAAGAACATTTCAAAATTACTCCTCCAATATTTCTGCACATAACTTACTATAAGAGGCATGCCCATGATGATAGAACAAAACAACGGAGGAATAGATACTGTCCTTTACTTAATGAGAGACTGGAGAGAAAGGACATCACAGCATTTAAATAGGGCATAGCAAATGAGCTGAAAGTAGCTGTACCTTAGTAATACACAAATAAGATTTAAAATGTTTCCAGTGCACAAACATCCATGTTACTGTTTCTGTGTGTCATATGTGCATGCACATGCTCTCCAGGTTGATGCTGAGTGTCTTTCCAAATCACTCTCCACCTTACTTTTTGAGTCAGCGTCTCTTATCTTATCTTACCTGGAACTCCCTGTTCAACTACACAAGCTGGCTAGCAAATCGACTGCCTTTCCAGCGCTGCCATTATGGGCATGTCCATCATGCTCATCTTTCCTACAAGGGTCCTGAGGGTCCAAAGGGAGGTGTCCAAGCTTGTGGCGCAAGAACACTACCAAGTGATGTACTCCCCACCCAGTGCCCATCACTGTTGTTTTTAAATCATCTCTTATTTTCTTTCCATAGCACGGAACGACATGGTAAGACTCATGGAACAACGCTGCATCAAACAGTTGAGAAAATTACAACAACCCAGGCCTTGAGGCTGGAGAGATGGCATGTAGAAGACACTGGGTTTGGTCTCCTGACAGAAGGAAGGGAAAGGACGGAGGGAGGGAAGTAGGAAGAGAAGAAATAATAACAAAATGCAATTATAGTCTTCCTTTGTGCTCTTGTCATGGGCTATCAAAACTGACTTTGTTTTATGGAATTTCCACTAGCTAAGAGCAACATACACACAGCAACATAAATACAGTGTCAAGTCCTACAACTTTCCAGCTTGTAGAGCAGGAGGACATTGAAAGTGCTAGCTGAACGGACTAGAACGCGCTCTTCCATTTCCATCTACTTTCTACCCCAGCGTGTGGCAGGGCCCTCGAGGCCTCTGTCCTCCAGCTCCACTGTCCTCTCCTTATTCTGTGCCTTAAATCACTTAACATGGGCCTATGTTCTCAACCTCCAGTTTGATCCTCTTGGTCTCCAAACACAAATCCATTTTCTATATTTCCTAAAAAGTAAACTCTAGTCTTCTCTCCCTATTGAAGTTCATCAGCAACCCCTTCTTTGACCCTCTTCTTTGATCATAGGGTCAAGTGTCTTGGCGTGTTGTATTATAATGCTCCAGTTTCATTTGGGCCCCAGGCCCCCTACAGTCATACTAGCCATCAGTGCGCTGAGGAAGTAGTGCAGTGCACACTTCCTTTTGCACCCATGGCTGTTTCCTCCCCTGGCTGTCCTCTTGCTTCTTATTAGCTTTCAAGAGTCAGTTCCGGGAGCTGCAGAGATGGCCCAATGGTGAATAAACCATATGACTCTTGCAGAGGATCAGGGTTTGGCTCCCAGAATCCAGGTTGAATGACTTACAACCAACTGTAACTCCAGCTTGAGGGGATCTGAGGCCTTCTGGCTTCTGTAGGTACCTTCACTCAACTGTACATATCCTCAGAAAGATATAGACACACATACAATAAAAGAAGAAGAAAAAAAGAACTGTTAAATAAAAAGTCTATTCTTTAAGGCACTTGCTCCCTGTATATTATGGTTTATAAGGCTCTCTATTCCATCAACCCTACTATTCAATAGTGCTTTTGGGGGGTAGGTATATGTGTGTGTGTATATAAGCTTAAGTGTGCAGGTCTGTGGGTGGGTGTGCATAAAACTGGGTCTCTGACTAAGGCTGGAATCCATCAACTCAGCTACACTATCTGGAATTCTCCTGTCTCTGCCTCCTCAGAGCTGGGATTAGCATGCCTAGCTTTTTATGAGCGTGTTGTAGACACAAATTCAAGGCCACAATCCCACTCTGGTCACCATACTTCCCTAGCAAGCACTTCACCATTGAGCCACCTCTCCAGATCCACCCACCGCAGTTTTTTGAAACAGGGTCTCTCCTGCACTGAGTCAGCCAGGCTCACCAGCCAGCGAGCTCCAAGGGCAGCTACACACCACTGTCCCCAGCGCACAATGAGAGTCATCACGCTTGGTAACAAGGATGCCGCTCAGCAAGCCATCGCCCAAGACCCTAATAGTGCTTTTGGCTTTTCAAACTGATTCTCTACATCAGTAGCTTTCATATACAATTCAATGCAAGAATTTCCTCACTCACTTACTCTTATATGTATTTTCAGTGGGGTTGAGCTTTGTACATATTAGGAAAGCACTCCTACCACTGAGCTACATCCTATCTAGAGATCCCTTTAAATTCTTTAAAATTAGTGATTACCCCTACAATGAACTTTTGCCTATGTAGGAGGGATGGATATGCCATATTAGGAATTTAAGTATATTTACCAGTTATTTAAAACTTAACAATAAACCGGGCCTGGTGGCATGTGTCTGTAGCCTCAGCACTTGGGAGGCAGAGACAGGTGGATCTCTGTGAATTCAGAGGTCAGCCTGGTCTACAAATTGAGTCCAGGATAGCCAAGGCTACACAGAGAAACCCTGTCTCCAAAAACAAAACAAACAAAAAATCCAAATAAAATAAAATAAAAATTACTATTAAGTTAGATCTGGTAGTACATGCTTGTAATCCTAGTTACTCAGAAGGATGAGCCAGGAAGGTTGTATATTCAAGGAGAGCCTCGGTTACAGAATAAGCTGAAGGCCTGCTTGAGCAAGTTGGCAAGACCCTATCTCAAAAAAAAAAAAAAAAAAAAAAGCCAACTACTCAGCTAAGTGACAGAGTACTTGTCTAGCAGCATAAAGTCCTATTTCAGTCCCCTTTACTGAAAACAAAAACCAAAAACCCAATTATAGTACTTTTTACAAAAACAACTCTTCCCAAGCAAAATAAATGGGGCGAGTCACTGTTGTACCCTTTGTAAATCTACTAAGTCTGGCTCAAACAAAAGGTGAGCTTCTGTATCTGTTTGTGTATAATCTGTTCCAGTATCAGATTGCTTCAACTTCCATTCTATAATCATGACACAATAGGAATTAAAAAAAAAACAACCTCTTAATATGATAAGCTTCACCACATCAACTCCAAGTGGTCGGCACACTCACGGCCTCTGCTCTACATTCTACCTCACTTTGGCCTAATTCTAATGACTCATATTATTGGAAGAAAGAGCAGCAAGCTCCAGCATTCACTTTCCGCGCGCTTTTCCCATTTTCTTTATCGCAGAAGTTCCCTCCTCTCCGTTATAAAGGCAGCTCTTCACATAACTTTCCCCACAGGTTTCTTCATTATTCCCCAGCTTACATTCACTTTCGGTAGCCACCTCCTTCTGACCTCTATATCCACAAGTGGTTTTCTCTATCTGAAAACAGGATCTGGAGGCAGCTGTGATGTTACAGAAGCATAAGGTAAGCCTCGATTTCAGACATAAATTTGAATCCCATAGATTTCTGAAATGCAGCAACTCAGGCCAGGTGTAATGGCTGTTCTTTGTTATCAACTTGACTACATCCGGAGCTAACTAAAACCCAAATGGTTGGGCACACCTTGAGGGACTTAACAGAATCATTTGAAGTGAGAAGACCCACCTCCAGATCTTTGAGGTGAGAAGATACACCCTTTAACACCCCTCTGTCTGTCTGTCTGTCTTTCCCTCTCTCTGGCCCTTTTTATAAAAGCAGTTGTCTTACTTAGAGCTTCTACTGCTGCAATCAAACACCATGCAAAAAATGAGTTGGGGAGGAAAGGATTTATTATTTGGCTTACATTTCCACAATGTAGTCCATCATTGCAGGAAGCCAACAAAAATTCAAATAGGGCAGGAACCTGGAGGCAGGAGCTGATGCAGAGGCCATGGAGGGGAGCTGCTTACTGGCTTGCTCAGCCTGCTTTCTTATAGAACCCAGGACCACCTGCCCAGGGATGAAACCACCAAAAAATGGACTGGGGCCTCCCCCATCAATCACTTACTAAGAAAAGGCCTTACAGCCGGAGGTGTTTTCTCAATTGAGGTTCCCTCCTTTCAGGTGTACCCAGCTCAAGTTGGTGTAAGACTATCTAGGACACGAGCATTCTCTCCCTCTGTGGGGACACACACTTTCAGAGAAGGCTGATACTTCCTTAGTGTGTCTAGGCTGGGTGGCTAGTGGGGCAGGCTGAAGGCTGGGTGTAAGCAACAGCAGTCTCCTTTTTAGCAGTTATTTTTATTCATTTTGAAATCAGATAGCCGTGTGTTTAAAAACATTAAGAAATGGGATTGAAATGAAGCTGTAAAGATTTTGTAAACACAGGCATTATACTTGAAGAGCAGGTATTTAAAGGACACTCATGTCCTAGCAAGCTTTAGAGAACGCATATCATAAAACTCTTAGAAGGAATTGTATCATATAGATATACACTATGATAGGAAACATGAAAATACCAGTGAGATCAATGTTTAAGGAAGTTAAAAAAAATAAACTTAAAGGAAAAGCCATCTCGGGAAGGAGCCTATTGTTTAAAACTGGGCAACCCTGGGGACCTAAGACTACGTGATAATTACATGTCAACTTGACAGAGTCTCAAATGACCTTTGAGGGAAGATTCCAGGCTTACCTATGAGGGATTATTTAGTTTACGGTTAGCATCTGAGGATGTCTGTGAGATATTATCCAGATTGTATTAATACACATGGAAGACCAGCTTCCATAGGAAGAACATGGCTGGCCAGGGATCCTGACTGGCATTCAATGGAGACAGAGCTCTGCACTGGCATTTGTTGCTCTCTGCTTTGCTTTTTTATTTGTTTACTGTGATATGATGTGAGCAGCTGTCCCAAGCTCCTGCTGATGTGGTTTCCCCATCATGACAGACCATAACATGGAACCATAAACCAAGATAAACTGTTTCCTCCTTAAGCCACTTTGTCAGGGAATTTTATCAGAGCAACAGAGAAAGAAGCTAAGACAATGACTAAAAAGAGTAGGAAAGTAGATTCTACTTTGGAATAAATATTCTCTTAAAGGAATATCAGCAAAAGCTTAGGTGGTACTGAGGAAATACTGACTAGATGAATGAATTTTTAGTGGTAAAGTTTTAATACCAAAAGGATGAAAATATCAAATAACCCATTAGCTGCTCTTGAAAATGAGGAAACACAGGCCCAGAAACAAGCTATCTGCAAAGGCCACAGGGTAGAAGTTAATTACTTTCTATTGTATAATCAGTCTATAACTACATGTCTGTGCTTCTTGTATGACAAGAAGACGAAAGGAAAAGAAAGAAAGTATCCACTGTAGTTCAAACACAATCAAAAGATCACTGTGGTCAAGGTACCACCACAGCTCCTAACTCCTCAGCACAATGTTCACTATTCACAGTGCATCCTCAGTGTTGTCAAGCACAAACAAAAGCACAGAGCTTCATTTAACCCATAAATGAAAATGTAGGCTGAATGGACATCTTTAATCCCAGCATTCAGGAGCAGAGGCAGATGGAGTTCTGAGTTTGAGGACAACCTGGTCTACAGAGGGAGTTCCAGGACACCTAGGGCTACACGAAGAAACGTGTCTTGAAAAACCAAAAATCAAAACCAAACCAAAAGCAAATGAAGATGTAGCCTTCCTAACAGCAAGTAGTGGGGACATAGATGCTACAATACCATACTATATTCATTACTACACAGTGCCAGTCTCAAAATGGAAAGGAGTTGGAAGGATCAAAGGTACCACAAAAACACTCACACAATAATGCTAAGAGACATGAAGAGTATCAAGTAAAAAGGTAAGCACACGGGGTCTTCAAATATACTAAGAATCTGGACAACTGATCTTTAGATACCAATGGAAAAATTATTATTAAAATGCCACATGGGGACCAGAGATATGACTCAGTGGTTAATAGTATTGGCTGCTCTCACAGAGGACCCACGTTTGGTTCCCACTACCAACATGATGGCTCAAAAAACATATACAACTGTTCCATGATGCCACCTTCTGGCTTCCATAGGTATTGCCTGCACACACACAGAGAAGCAAAACATTCATATACATAAATAAAAACACATCTTTAAAACTCAACACAACAAAAAATAGCACATGCCTTCTCTGAGAAATTTGAGGGATATAGTCAAGGTACCTCAGATCCTGGCATTCTGTGGTGAGGAGAGCAAGTAGGGCCCAAGCAAGCACCTGACTTCTGTCTTCACTGTGGAATTTCTTTTGGTGCTTAATGTTCTGCAACAGGACCTGATCCAGGCACTCCAAGGCCTTCTCTTGCACTGTGCTCTCACAGTCCATCACCACTGGGATGACTCCCATCAACCAGGCTTTCTGAACTGAGACACATGTAGGTTGGGCCTAAGGTTGAAAACATTATGGCAGAAGATCTGACATTACTACAAGTCTAGACACAAGCCAATGAAGTTGTGATAAGCATTTCCAAAGACATGCTAAATTTAATCACATTTACAGGAGGTAGGGCTACAGTTTAATCTTAGAAGGTATGCTTTGTGTGTCTGAAACCATTGGCATAACACATGGCACTGTGCCCAAGAAAAAATAAAATAAAATAATTGCATATAATTGCAAATAAAACAGAAAGCAAAAAACAAAACGCAACCAACCAAAATTTAAACTTATAAATTGAAGCCATTATTTTATTCAAAACCAGTAACAACTGGTATTTGCTTCAAGGAAAATGTGCTTACAGAAAAAGTCAAAATATGCTGCATTGCTAGGGCTAGAGATGGCTCAGCAGTTACTTGCACTTGGTGCTCTTGTGACCCAAGTTGGATTCCAAGTACCCAGCTCACCACTCAATTATTTCCAGATCCAGAGGCTCTGGTGCCTCTGGCCTCTAAGGGCACTGCATGAGCATGCTGATACTCACAAGCATGCACATATACGCACACTTAAATAAAAATAAAAATTTAAAGTATTCATCTTTAACGCTTTCTCTAATAGAATAAGCATCCTTTAAAAACATTTCAATAGCTAATTAATTGGGAGAAATAAATTAAACATCCTATTAATGAATATGCTCTTATGGTAATATTTACATATCTTATTGACAAAAATTAATCCAGGCCTTGTTTAATCAAGTTGACTTTAAAGTTTGCTTCCGGTGAATGAGCACCACCCCTTAAGCTCAGGCATTTGAACACTCTGTCTCCAGTTGGCGCTGTCACAAAGCGGTGACAGTGGGAAGGGTACAGCCTTGCTGAAGCCTTGTCCCATGGCCAGTCTATTCTTTGCGTTGTTAAGGTGTGACCTCTCAGCTTCTGGATCATCACAATACCTGCTGACTGCTGCCAGGTCTCCTTGCCACAATGGACTTTTACCCTCTGGAACCATAAGCAAAAATAAACTCTTTTCCGTAGGTTGCTTTTGGTTATGCTGTTCTGTTACAGCAACAAAAAGTAACTCATAGAAACAGATGGCTCACTGGTTAAGAGCGTTTGCTGCTTTTCTAGAGGACCTGTGTTCAGCTTCCAGTACCCATATCAGGGAGCTCCCAATCAGCCATGGGATACGCCTCTGTTTACTGCACACATGTTCCCCTTCTTACAGACATAGGCATGAACACCCATAACTAAAAACTGAAATCAATTTAAAAATTTTAACTTCTTTTCCTAGCCGAGATTTAAGATAAAATCAAGAAGTAGCACAGCATTGTTTAGCACTAATTCCTTGCTGAATTTAAAAAGGAAGTCATCTGCCAAAGATAGCTATTTTTATTCCCCTGCTGATGGTGTTTAGTCCTATAGTGGGCTCAGGTGAATATCTAAATGGCTTACTTAACATTTAGCAACAGGTAATTATTGTGTAGAGTTACTCCTGACACCTTTTGGTGTTGGGGACTAAACTCAAGAACTTTCTGCATACAAAGCATATGCTCTATCCTGAAGTCTAAAACTCCAGAATTTTTTTTTTTTTAAGACAGGGAATACTGTAGACAAAGATGGCCTTAACTTCACAGCAATCCTCCAGTTCAGCTTTATGAATGTTACAATTACAAGTGTGAACCATTAAAGCCAACTCAGAACTGGTTTTGATGTACAACACTACCCATTCTACACACAGTGTGTGTGATTCTCCTCACCATAACAAGTTCTGTAAGGCACTGTAAGGCTTGCTTCCGCACAGATATGGCGGGGTCTCGGCAATGGTCCTGTAGGATCAGCAGGTCCTCCTCCATGCCCAAGATGTCACAGTATTTCAAAATAGTTATTAACACCTGAAAGGTACAAAATGAGGTAGTGTGTACAGGGCACAAACACAGAAAGAGTAAACATAGACAAAGAAATGCTTCAAGTTTGTAGTTTTTAACATTTTGGGGGTTATGGATCAACCCTATTTCCCGACTATATTCTATCTTTTGAAAAGACTGTCTAGAGAAGACTGAACATCGCAACCAATTTCACAAACCGACTGAAATTCATCAATGGTCTCCTTGTCCAAACAAATACATATAAAAGGTTGTTTGTTTCTTATACTGTTGTGTAGTCCTGGATGAGTTGGAACTCATTATGTAGATCAGGCTGGCCTCAAACTCACACTTGCTTCAATCGAATGCCTGCCTTTACCTCCTGAGAGCTGGGACTACAGACACATCCATCCCACTATGCCGCACAAAAGCCACCAAGTAAAACTGAAAGCTTAAAAATCAGCAAATTATTCTTCTAGTTCTATAGTTTTTAACCAAGGCCAAGCATGAAAACCAAGTTAGGGAATGAATATGGCATTTCTGAGGTTTCATGAAATTTCTGAGTTTCAAAGAAAAAGCTCCCACCTGGAGTGCAGACTTTCTGACGTTGGTTTTTTCATCCTTGGTTCTTTTTCTCAGCATTGCCATGATGTATCTCTCTGTTGACCAACATCAAAGAGTCACAGTCTTGAGAAAGACTGAGTACAACCCTAACATGTCACAATACGCAGAAGCTGAGAGAGAATATAGGATTGGCTAAGAGACTCACTAATTACTCTAAGTCTTAAGAAAGGAGAGTATCAAAAAGTCTTGAAAAAAAAGAAAATGTAAATCAGGTATTTGCTATAAAGAAGTATTAACTTTAGAATATTTAGGAATTTGATCTTAAATCCTGGCTTCTATCACTAAATAAAGTTTTAAGGATTCATTTTATTTCTGTACAACCTCCCTCCCCACTTCCCCCCCGTGTGTAGGAGATGCCTGTAGATAGAGGTCAGATAGCATCAGATCCCCAGAACCTAGAGTCAAAAGCAGCTGTGGGCTTCTGGAGGGATGCTGGGAGATGGACGTGGAACAACCAGGAAGAGCAGTAGCCTCTGAGGTCCCCAGTCATGGCTGCAGCGGCCCTCTACAACTGTGAGTGAATTATTTACTTCTATTTTACTTGGCTGCAAATAAGAGTTATACCCAGAGATGTTTTAAAGCCTCAATGAGGTACTATGTGACTACTTCGAATTTTCTACTAGGAAGGCTCTGGGACTACTAAGTACCTAAAAGAGTTATTCTCTCCAAATTATGTCTTCAGTATAAATTAGAAACTTAAACTGAAAATTGTAAGAACATTTAGTAACTTATAAAAAGATAAGAGGAACTGAGAAGGTTCTATGGTTCAGAGTCTTGCCATGAAAACCTGTAAATCTTGCTTTAAGTCCCTAAAACCCATGTAAAGAAAGGAGAAAAGTAACTCTCCAAAGTTGTCCTGGGACATGTGTACCATGCATAGCTTATCTACTCCATTACAGGTACATACCAACAACGCTTTTTAAATAAATCAAATAAGACATGTACTATACATAATATGCTTAAAAAAAACAGCTATACTTGTTAGAATACAACAAAAGAGTGGCACTGCTTCATTTTTGTATACTCTGATGCTTGTTTTAGTAAAAGCCTGCTCAACTTTCATCTGTTATAGCTGTACATTATGGAACCCCTGGGAAATGTCAATTGTGAGATCATGGTAAGTAAATGATACATTGATAATAATATGAACATAGTTTTCACATCAAAGAGCCTTAAAAGAGGTCCCCAGGCCAAAGATGGAAACTGCTTAGATAAAATGGGAGAAAATTCAACGAAGCTCAGATAATATTTTGAAAATATCCACAATATTAACGTTAATAAACGTTAACTAGACTGAACAAGAAAACAGTATTCAAATTGTTAAAACCAGATACGTAACACTATGACATTACTATCAGTTTACATAGCATAAAGGGATATAAGAACAGTTTTATGCCAACAGATTAATGAAAGGAATAAGTGTTTAAAGATGGATACTCAAAGATGACTTAACAAAAAGAAAATGATTACATCTAAAAACATAAACTCAACTGGTCATAAAGAATTTCAAACCATATACACAAAAGCCAAAGACTAGATGGTTTTACCAGGAATCCTACCAAATCATGACACAAAAATGAGTAAGAATTCTTCACCACCTTGAAGAAAAGGTAGAAGAGCAGAATATACTTCCCTCTCATAATACTGGCTGGTCTCACTATGACAGCAAAACCAGACACCTCAACAAAATAGAACCCTTAAGACCACAGACAGCATCAATCTCAGCAAAACCCTAGTAAATTGAACCTAGCAAGATTAAAGAAGGATTATACTATGTCTTCTATTAATCTTGGGAATTAAAGGTTGATTCTAATATGAAAAATCAATGAATGAAAATACCACAGCATTAGAAGAAAGGAAAACTACACAATTATTTTAATAAATGAAGAAAAGTATTTGTAATATTGAGGATTAAAGCATTCAGGGTGGAAAAACACTCAGAACAGAAACTTCCTTCCAATGATAAAGGCTATACTGAAAGATAGCTGTTATACAGCTGTGTCTTATACAGCTGATAACACAGTCGATGAATACTGTGACAGCTATTGTTGATTATCAACTTGACTATATCTGGAATGAACTACAATCCAGAAATGTAGGGCACACCTGTGATTCAGATCTTAAAGCAGGAAGACACCTTTAATCTGGGCCATACCTTCTGCTGGAAGCCTAGGGCAACAGAAGAAGGAAGGTTTTGTTCTTTCCCTGCCTCCCCTCACCTTGCTAGTATATCTATTCCTTCACTGGCATTGGAGCCTGCTTCTTCAGGATTCTGGTATGTAGAGAATACCAGCTGAGATACTCCTCAGCCCGAGGAACTACTAGATTCTTAGACTTTGCGTTCATAGCTAGCCATGGTCACATTACTTGGACTGCAGCTTGTAAGTCATTTCAATAAATTCCCCTTTACATATATGTATGAGCACACACACACACACACACACACACACACACACGTATCCATAAGTTCTGTGACTCTAAACACCAACTAATACAAATTACCAAAAGTTCCGCCCAACTAAAAACACATGGACAATTCAAGACTCTTTCCATCTCTATTCAACATTGTACTAGGGAGCCTGCCTGGCTATAGCAACTAGGTAAGAAAAATAGCTAAAAAGCATCTAGGTGGAAAGGAACAAGTACATTATCTCTATTTGAAGGAGACTTAACCTTCTATACAGAAAATCTTAAGAATTCCACAAAACAAAAAGAAAAACAAAACCTACTGTAATGGGTTTACTCAATGTCTTAGTCACTGTTCTACTGCTGTGAAGAGACACCATGACCACAGCAGCCCTTAGAAAAGAAAGCATTTAACTGGGGGCTGGCTCACAGTTTCAGAGGCTTAGCTTCTTCTGGTCATGGCAGGAAGCATGATGGTATTCAGGCAGGCACTGGAAGCGCAGGTGAGAGCTACATCCTGATCCAGACCCTAGGCCCGGTATGGGCTTTTGAAACCTCCAGGCCTACCCCAGTGACACACTTCCCTCAATAAGGTCACATCTCCTAATCCTTCTCAAACAGTGTCACTCACTAGTGACTCAGCCTTCAAATGTGTGGGCCTCGGGAGGTCATTCTTACTCAAACTACCACAGCCAGATTACAGGATCAAACGACCAATAACGACAGCCTTTATAAAAACTATTGACAAACACCTAAAAGTGAAATAAAGACAACATCTCAACTTATGTCAGTACCAAAAAGAATAAAGCAGTCAAGACCAAATTCAAGGAGCTACAGCTGTTTACATGGTTGGCCATATATACTTATTCTTATAGGAAGGTTAGCCATGGTAGTGCATGCCTGGAAGTCTAGCACTTAGGGGCTAAGACAGGAGCAATAGTTGTAGGCTGGTGAGAGCTACTTTGTAAGTTACAGGCTAACGTGGGTTGTGTACTGAAACCCTTAAGAAAAAAAAGGTTTTTTGTTTACATGAAGACAACTCAGGCACAGTAATATACACAGGCTGTATTTTATTTAAGACCAAGGCAAGAGGACAGAGTTCAAAGCCAGCCTGAGACATACAGAAAGGCTGTCTCAAAAATAAAAATTAAAAAAAAAAAAAAAAAAAGGAAAAGGACTACAACAAAATCATCCCTAAACAAAGGAAGTGCCTATTAAAAACACACCAGATGTTCACAGTTGAGTGTTATCACATTCATATAACAGTAGCCTCTAGGTTGATGCTCAAATCAATCCTTATCAAAATGCAAGATGGGTTCCAGGAAAGGTGTATACTTCTGTAATCTTACTCTTGGAGGGACTAAGGACAGCCCAAGCTACACAGAGAAACCTTATTAAGGGGGAAAAAAAGATACAAAACATCCAGGTCTTTTAAAAAAATTTTTTGGTAGGTTTCAACAGGTGGCTCCAAAATTCCTATGGAATACAAAGGACTCAGGCAAGTCAAATAGCTTTTGAAAAAGAGCAAATACAGAGAGACTCTCTCTTCCCAATGTCTAAAACCTACTGATGGAATAGAGTATGCCACTCCAAAACATCCTTCTAAGACAAAAAAAAATTTAATTAATTAATTTTGAACTGAAAACAAGCAGTGCAAATAGGGAAAAGCTTTGCCTCCCAACTTTCTGCTTGAAGGCATGAAACAAATTCTCTGTCCTAAAGACAACTCCTTACCAGCCCAGAAGCATCAATGGAATCTACTGGGCTTCAACATTTTTACCTTCCCACCCTTGGAAGCTGAAAGTTGCATGCCCACACCATCAATTCCAACAATCGCATAGATTTTTGTTGAAGATATCATGTAAGTTTAAGCCCTGTTCTACCTTTTCTTTCCCACAGTCTGCACCAAAAATGCTGGTAAACATGATGTTCTTATTAAGCTGTTGTTTAGTTTTAAGAGTTTGAGCTGATTAATAACTCAGGAAGGCTAAGGGGAAAAAACATTATTCTGGAAAGATCCCCAGGGACAGGCTGGAACTGAGCTGGGCTGGGCTGGGCTTAAAAATCCACATGTAAGGTGGACTAAGCTGTTACAGGTGAGTTGGGTAACTCTCCAGGACTGTGGTTCTTCTGAAGGTTTCCACCTAGTTGAAGCATGGCCTCTCATTTCTGCTGTCCTGCCACATACCAGGCGAGCTGGCCCACCAGACTCTGGGAAAGTGTACTGTCTCCATCTGGAATCCTGCTGTGCGAACGCTGGGATTACACACACCACAGCACAGAGCTCTTTTTAAAAATGGGTTCTGAGGACTGAGCTTGGGCCATCAAGGCTTTCCTGGCCAGTGTTTTTACCTGCTAAGGTACCTCCCAGCTCCATCTCTGTCATTTTTGATGTTGATACTTTCCTTCTGATTGAATCCACTCTACATCTTCCTTCTTTTCCTTGTAATCATGGACTTTACTTTCCACCTTCCCCTACTTACTCCTTTTCTACATTTTAAATAGTCTAGGGTTTTCTCTTGCCTTTCATTTCCCATTTTCTTCTCCCTTACTTTTCCCTTTCCTTTTCATTCATCTTTTTAAAACTTTCTGGTTTAGGGCTGAAGAGATGGCTCAATGGTTAAGACCACTGGTTGCTCTTTCAGAGAACGCTGGTTCAATTTCCAGCACCGACATGGTGGCTCACAATTGTCTTTAACTGCAATGCCTGGGGATCTGATCTCCTGGCCTTCATGGGCACTGGGCATATGTGGTACACAGGCATACATGAAATCAAAACATCCATCACGCAAAATGATAAAATAACAATAAAGAATTTTTAAATAAAAATTTCCTGTTTGGGGAGCCAGTGAGATAGCTTAGCCCGCAGGCATTTGCTAAGCTTGAAAACCTGAGTTCAGGGCTGGAGAGATAGCTCAACAGTTAGGAGCACTGGCTGCTCTTCCAGGGCCCAAGGTCAGTTCCTAGCACTCACATGACAGCTCACAACTGTCTGTGAGGTAATACCAGTTCCAGGGATCTGACATATCCTCATACAAGCAAAATGCCAATGCACATAATAAAAATAAATAAATTATTAAAAAAGAGAAAGCCTAAGTTTAATGCTTGGAACACACATGATAGAAAGAACTGACTCCTCCAAGTTGTCCTTTGACCTTCATTATGCATCTGTGGCATGACTACCAACACAGAGGACACACCCTCACACACACACACACACACACACACACCCTCACACACACACACCCTCACACACACACCCTCACACTCACACCCTCACCCTCACACACCCTCACATACACCCTCACACACACACACACACCCTCACACACACACCCAATAAAAATAAAGACAAATTTCTGTTTCAGAATACTCCTATTCCACCATTCCTATGGCGTGGAGGATGATATCTGGTTTCTATTTTAGTTCTACATTAATTCAGTGGTACTTGTTGCTGTTACTACTGTCTGACAAAATCCTTTTGACTACATTGTATAAATTACTCTCTTCCCTGACCTCCTTTACCAGCGAGGGCAGGAAAACACCTAGCTCTATACCCAAGTTGCCCTTCTTTGAACACCAATTAATACTTTAACTCAAAGAATATGGGAGAGAAAAGCTCCAGCTAATGACCAGGATACAAGCAGACATGAATGGAGGGAAAGAGCTGACAGCTTGTCCATCTCTGCAGCAACAGCAGAGAGAAACAAGAATACTGTACACCATGGGCTGCTACATAGATTGCTACCATATTCAACCCATTAGTGACAAGACAGAGGAAGTACCCAACAGACCTAGCCTCATCTGTGAGACTCCATTCCTGTGAGAGGTACAAAGAAGGCAGAAAACTCCAGTTCTGGCATACCTGTGTCAAGCTCTATCAAAATACACCAGTGCCCACCAGAGAAGTAACAAGAAAACGACACCATAAAACCCAACTGGAAATATACTTAATACTTCACACACAAAAAATTACATCCCCAGCTGAAAATAGCGAGAAGGGTTGTCTTGGTCATGGTTTCTATGCTGTGATATGACCTTGATGAACAGCTTGGGGCTTAAAGGGTTTGCTTCAGCCTACAAGTATTTTTTTTCCATTTTTTCATCATCATCATCTTCATCACAATTTATTCACTTTTTATCGCGGCTGTGACTCCCTCCATCTCCTCCTGGTCTCACCCACTCTCCTCCGCCCCCCCCCCGCCCGCCCCCATGTCCTTCCCCTAGGCCACTGATAGAGGAGGGCCTCCTCCCCTACTAGCTGATCCTAGTCTATCAGGTCTCATCAAGACTATCTGGATCCCCTTTCTCTGTGGCCTAGTAAGACCACCTCACCAGAAGGCAGGCAACCAAGTCCATGCCAGTGACTGCCCCTGCTCCCCTTCCTAGGGAACCTCCATGCAGACTGAGCTGCCCATGGGTTACATCCAGGTCCTCTCCATGAATAGTCCTTGGTTTGGAAATCAATCTGGCGCTTTCTTAGAAAATTAGGAATAGTCCTACCTCAAGATCCAGCTATGCCACTCTTGGGCATACATCTGAAAGATTCTCAACCGGACAACAAGGAAGGACATTTGCTCAACTATGTTCACAGCAGCTTTATTCGTAACAGCCAGAATTTGGAAACAACCTATATGTCCCTCAACTGAGGAATGGACAAATAAATTGTGGTACATTTACACAATGGAATACTACTCAGCAATTAAAAACAAGGAAATCATGAAATATGCAGGCAAATGGATGGAACTAGAAAAGATCATCTTGAGTGAGGTAAACCAGAAGCAGAAAGACACATATGGTATATATACTCACTTATAAGTAGATATTAGCCACATAATATAGGATAAAAATATTAAGATCTATAATCCTAAAGAAGCTAAATAACAAGGAGGACCCTAGGGAAGATGCTTAATCTTCACTCAGAAGGGCAAACAGGATAGACATAGGAAATAGGAGAAGATAGGAGCCTTCTACACAGGACCTCTGAAAAGACTACCCAGCAGGGTATCGAAGCAGATGCTGAGAGTCATAGCCAAAACTTTGGGCAGAGTGCAGGGAATCTTATGGAAGAAGGGGCGATAGAAAGACCTGGAGGGAACTGGAGCTCCACAAGGAGCCCAACAGAGCCAAAAAAAAATCTGGGCCCAGGGGGTCCTGCAGAGACTGATGAACCATCTTACAAGTCTTAGGGCACACACTATCACTGAGAGAAGTCAGAGCAGAAACTCAAGGCAGAAACCTGGAGGAAGGAACTGAAGCTGAGGCCATAGAGGAATGCTGTTTACTAGCTTGTTCCTCATGGCTTGCTCAGGACCATTAGATCAAGGATGGCACTGCCTGGCCTTCCCACACGAAAAATCAATCAAGAAAGTACCCCTCAATCTTATCCAAACACCACTCTAATCTGGTAGGGGTATTTTCTCAGTTGAGGATCCCTCTTCCCAAAGGACACTATCCTCATTTCAAAATTTGACACAGAATGAGCCAGCACTTCGGTGCTGTCTGAAGAAGTTCTCACATAAAAGTAGGTTATGTCCATCCCCAAAATGTATAAATCTCAACATAGGAATACAGGTAATATTAAAAACAATGCTGCAATGCCTTTAAGCCTAGCACCTGGAAGGCAGCGACAGGTGAATCTCTGTGAGTTCAAGAACAGCCTGGTCTACAGAGCTAGTTCCAGAACACACAAGGCTACACAAAGAAGCCCTGTCTCAAAAAAAAAAAAAAAAAAAACCCCAAAAAAACAAAAAAACAAAAACCAAAGCACTGTGACACTTCCAAAAGTTCGTAATTCTTTAGAAACTGACTCCAAAGATACTGAAGTAAATGGATGACAGATAAAGAATTCAAAAGAATGACTTTTAAAAGAATTAATAAAAATATAGAAAAACAACCAGGCAGATTAAGAATAATAATACAGTTTCAAAATAAGAAGTTCAATAGAGAAAAATTTTTGAGAAAATAAATCTTGGTAATAAAAATTTTAATAAGTAAAAGAAAAACTTAGTAGATTGCCTTACTAACTGATGGATCAAGCAAAAGTATTTCAAAGGCTTGAAGATAGGGTGGACGGGATTAAAGTAACAAATTAATATTCAAGTACAGAAGGTGGCATGGAGCTATAGATTAAAGGCAAACAAACCCTACTGAATAGGAAAATTTCTAAATCCTGGGAAAGATAGGGCATTGATTTCAAAATGGAAGCATCTGCACTCCAGGCCAACATGACCAGGTAAAAATGTAAGAGTACAGAACAAAAAAGAATATGAAACTCTTGAGAAGTGACAACTCTCTTATCAAGACAAACCCTCCAAAGGAAAACAAAACAAAACAAAAAACCCTGGAAAACCAGATCATTATAACCAGAATAACTAGCTTCAGAATCAAGACAGAAAGAAAGAGAGAGAGAAAGTCCTTCGAAGGAAAACTGACTAGAGAACTTTAGGACCTCTAAGACCTTAGGACCTTTACAGAAGATAAAGAAATCCCACAGAAGATAAAGAAACCCACACACAGAAGATAAACAGCTTCAAGAGCATGGGGGAAAAACACTACAGAAGAGTAATAAGCAAACAAGGGTAGGAAAGAATCAAGCATCAGGAGAATAACAAATGATATTAGTTGCTATATACCTTCTGATAATAAATAATCTTGAATGTAAAATGGGCTTAATTCTTTAATTAAAACATACAGGCTATGCTGGGCTGGACAGTGGTAGTGAATGCCTTTAGTTGGGTGGCAGATGAAGGTAGATCTCCGAGTTCTGAAAGCCTGGTCTACAGAGTGAGTTCCAGATACCCAGAACTACACAAAGAAACCCCATCTTCAAAAACCAAAAACCAAAGCAAACCAAACCCAAACCCCCATAGGTTGGTTGACTTAAAAACAACTGTTTGCTGCCTGTAGGAAATATTCCTGTCCAGTAAACACATACAAAGATGAAAGTAAAAGGGTGGAAAATGATATTCCAAGCAAATGTAACCTGGAAGCAAGCAGAAATAGCAATACTGATATAAGAAAGAGCATACTTCAAGCCATAAACAGTTGGAAGAGATAAAGACATTGGCAAAATAAAGAAGATATCAAAAAGATGCAGTCGTGAACAAATATACTCCAACAGCCAGTGTATTCAATTGCGTAAAAGCAATCACTTCTGACATAGGGACAGATGAGCTGTCAGTGAAATAGCAGGTGTCACTAACATCCTACAATGTCACATAAATTGGGTGTACTAGTGTATTCCTCTGACCCCAGCATGCAGGAGGTGGAGGACTTACAAATGTCATTCTTCGCTGCAACACTTTGTCTCAAAAAATATAATCAAAACAACCAGTGCATACAAGGGCGCAAGGTGAAATGTAATACTGATACATTGCCAATAAAATCAATGATCTTGGCTGGGCATCTCTATGCACCTATTTATACCCAGCACTCAGGAGACAAAGGTAGGAAAATCCCCAGAGTTCCAGACTTGCCAGGAATACACAGTGAGACAATGTATCAAGTATATTCATAGCAACAAATAGTTCTTAATAAAATAAAAACAGACCTGTCACATGACTCAGCTTTATCACATGTGGATTTCTAACTGAAAGAAATTCACCTCAGTATACAACAAATATAGCTTCATGCCTATTGTGGCATTCACAACACTGAAGTCACAGACTGACCTCAGTGTCTACAATGGACAAAGAATATGTGATACAAATATAGGTGGAGGTCTATTCAGCCACACAGAAGAACAGAATGATGCCACCTGCTGAGAAACACATGAAGCCAGATATCATGTCAAACAAAAAGCCAGACTAGTATATAATGCCACATGTTCCCTCACATGTGCAATTCAAATTGTGAAAACCTTACATATATAATATATATAACATATATATATGTATATATAAATGTCATAAAAGTAGAACGGGGCATATTTGAGAAGAGGCAGCAAGAGAGAGTGGGGAGAAACAAGTGTGGGTACCTCCAGACGGAGTTCTCTCGCCGCTGTCACCCCGGGTGCTCTGTGTTGAGTGCCAGTTCCCACTGGTTAACACTATTAAAAAAAATAAAGATGAAGGTAAAAGTCCGTCACATTTTCAATGGCATCAGCACTGCATGTTACTCAAGTGATGAAATGGCCAAAACAAGCCTCAGCTTCTCTGAGGAAGGAAAGAGCAACATTACAACAGTTGGGAATGGAAGCAGGAGTCATTCTAGGAGTCAGCACTTTTTTTTTTCTTTTTAAAGCCAATTCAGTGAAAAATACTGATGATTACCTGTTGAGGCTCTCATTGTGGTACCAGAATAACTCTGTATTCCTGAAACTAAAGGACATGAAAGTAAGCAAACAGATAAAAGAGACATACCATAAACCCCAAGGAAACATACACAGGAGCCACAGTTACAGGAGACAGTCAAAATTGCTGACAACTTTCTTTTGTTTCAGAAAAGTTTCCAATGTATCAGACTTCCCTACTTAAAAAGGGATTTGAAGTTGGAGATATGTTCAAGTTGTACAATACATGCTTAGCTCTGTGAAGTCCGATGCTACACACACACAGCAATTTAACAACAAATGATAAAGTGGTTTGTGAGGGTTTACATTAAACACACATATACACACACACCCCTTAACAAAGCATGATCCACCTGCAGTTCATTTTTTGATTTTTTTTTTTCCTTTCTTTTGGCCATCCATAGTGGGTTTTGACCCATGTCCTCATATATACTAGGCAGGTAAACACTGAGTTATGCCTCTAGCCTCTCCCACTCACTGTTACTGAAGATCACTGATGTGTTGCCAGCAGACAACTCCAGACAATGTGCAAAGCTGGACAGTGCCTTGCTGCGGACGGTAGGTGCCTTGTCTAAGCAACGATCGAATAAAATTTCTTGCACAAAGAATTTATGCTTTAGAAACTTCTGATGCTCCAATAATACAGTGTCATCCACCTCTCTTTCAGGCAGCTCTAAAAGAGCTAAAGCAACATCGAGAGTGAAAACCCGGTGTGAAATCTGGTAAAGCAGAAACAGAGGAACCCATCACTATGAGAAGTAAGAATCAAAGCAACAACTCTCCTACATGAGGTGTTCAAAGCCCGGACCCAAGCTTTTGATTTGAACACATCTCCTACCTTGCAACTTCGTGAGTATTTGTAAAGCCAGGCAAGGAATGTAGCAAATTCCTCAGAGGGAAGCTTATTAAGCAGCTGGACCAGGGACTGTGCTGCATAAGTCCGATACTCTGCTTTATCCACCACCTGGAACACAGAAAAGAAAGCTGGTTGGCCACCCGCTTGCAGGATGGCTGTAGCTCCTGATGTAATTGGAAATTAGCAAGTGTGATTAGCTCACTGATCTTTAAACATTGGATAAGTGACTAATAAATTCTATGTCTTATACCCCATTGAAAACCAAACTATAAGCCTCTCTGCTGAAAAACACACAATTTCAGAGACTATGAATCTCTACAGTAGATAAAGCTCAAATTTAGAACTGCTTCCTTAAACAGTTCTACAAATTTTTGAACTATTAGTAAAAACTTGAAAATGAAAGCTAGTGAGGCAGCTCAGCACTTAAGAGTGCTTACTGCTCTTGGAAAGGATCTGGGTTTGGTTCTCAGCACCCACATAGTGACTCATAACTGTCTCTAACTTCAGTTCCAGGGGATCCAGCAGACTTTGCTGGTCTCCATGGGTATCAGGCACACACATGAGCAAAACTCATACACATAAAAACTTTTAAGAATTGAACAGCATTAGATAACTGATACTAGTTCGTCTTTTAGGTAGTAAATATCTTAGGTTGTTTTAAAAGTTCTTCCCCGTTATACAGAAACACACTGAAATATTATGAATGGAAAATATGGTGGAATTTGCTTCATAAGAAAAAAAAAGACCAGAGCATGTGTACATTCAGGCTATACAAACTGAACAAAACTGATGTATGATGGGAATGTGCTGACTCACATTATTCTCCTTGCTCCTGTGGATGTCTATCACATTCCAAAATAAACAACTTGTGCTTTAAAAGAACAATCTGTTAGCTGGGTATGATGGTCCTTGCCTTTCCTCTCTGCACTTAGGAGGCCAACAGTGAGAGGATCACAATTTGAGCCTACTCAGCTATGCAGCAAGACTGCCTGGAAACACCCACAAACACCAGCCAAGCAACTGAACAAATAAAAAGCCCCGCTTGGTTTAAGAGAGCATCTATTAGTAAAGCTACCCTTGGTGACGATACACAACAACAGACTCATAAAGTACCTGGGCACAGATATGCTGCAGTAAAGTAACAAGGATTGGGAATACACTTTCTTGCAGTTCATCCACAAGTGAGCTATTTCAAAGAAAAACATAAAGCAGTTAAAATGTATCTATGATGATTACACAACAGTTACTGCTTAAGTTTGTGCTCCAAACCCAATACTCGAGTATTTTAGCAATCTCAAATATGAAAAACAATCTGCTCATTGGGGTCAGCAAGCTAGATCAGCAGGTAAAGGCATTTGGCCTTCAAGTCTGGCAACTAGTTTGATCCTCGGAAGCCATTTAAACATATAAAGGTTTTTAAGACAGAGCTGACTCCACAAAGTTGTTTTCTGACACCCACCTGTGCTGTGGCACCGGCATGAGCACATGCTATGCACATGCATGCACACACAGCACATACACACACACACACACAGGCACACATGCAATAACAGTAACTAAAAATTAAAAACAAACTACCCCTTTTTGAGTTGTTCCAGTAAAATACATACTAAAGATACATTGTAATAGATAAAAAAAACACTTTCTATTCAGTATAATAAAGAGTTATCACTGAGAAGTTGAGTCATTAGGAAAGGACACAAATTCAATCTTCATGGGCTCTTTTAACTATAAGTTTCATAGTAAAATGTAAACTACATCACTTTAGGATAAACACATCACTAAGATACAGTGCCACCTAGTGTTAGTTCAATGAGGTACTACTACTTTAATGCATTCTCCTATTAGAAGTTACTATTTGATTTGTCCCATTATAGAAACATATAACTGGCAATATGATGAACTCTATTCTTTGTTTTTTTCTGAAACACTCTCTATGTAGCCCTGGCTGTCCTGGAACTCACAATGTAGATTAGGCTGGCCTTGAACACACAGGGATCAGCCTCCCTCTGCTCCCTAGTACTGAGGTTAAAGGCATGTGCCACATGAACTCTTATGGGGGGAAAAAAACAAAACAACAACAATGTTTCTACTTAACACATCCTAGATATTTAATGTTTTAAAAATTCATATCCATGAAGCTAGTCAATGAGTTAGCTCAGTGGGTAAAGGCACCTGCCAATTCAGCTTGGTGATGTGAATTCAATCACTAGGCCCCATATGGGGGAAGGAGAGAACCAATTCCCCCAATCTGACCTTTGACTTCCTTATGTTTGTTAAGCACATACATACATATGGAAAGAGAAGAACATATCCAGGCAGTGGTGGTTCACACCTGCAAACCTAGCACTCAGGAGGCTGAGCCAGGGGGATTCTTACAAGGTCCAGGAGGGTCTACATGGTGAGTTCTAGTCCAACCTAGGTAACAGTGAGAGCCTGTTTCAATAAACCGAACCAAACAAACCAATGCTGTCAAGAAACCCTTGCTCAGTGACAAGATTCACTCAGTGCCAACATTTCAATCCACACTGCAGTAAAGATGCCAGCAGGCCTGAACACACAAACATGCACACACTTTATATCACATACCAAATAAATGGGGGAGGGAGGATGAAAAGCGGAAGACACAGCAAACATACCTTTCCCAGTACAGCTAAGAGAGGACTTTTAAGTGGAGCTAAGTAATTCATAGCAACTGACTTTCACCATTCAGCAGGTACTTTTTGTTGTAGAGAATGGAACAGAAAAGTGAAGGGGGAAAGTGCAAGAAACAGAAATGTAAGTAGAGAGAAAAAAGCAGGAAGAGGCCGACTTTCTGTTCTGGAGAGGAGAATGCCTAAGTAGATCTGGATAGAACAGAAGGGGGTGAGGGTGGCAGCTGTCCTTTCTCTCAGCTGACTACAGGAATGTTAACCTGGAGGCTAACTCTGGTTCATGAACTATAGATTCACTTTGCCCTAACAATGCTCCAACATGGAAGTTGTCAAATGTAAGTCAGGCACTGGAAACAGATTAGCTACCAAGTGTTTAATTTTGATCCACAAACCCACTACTGGGGTCTGACATTCCAATGCCCCAAGTGTCAGATACTTTGGTTAATGCAGGGTACACACTTTCAAGAGAGAGTAATAAACAACAAAAATTCATGATATACTTTACCTGATAAATTGGACTGCCTGGTTTCTACAATTGATGACTTTGGAGGTTATGGGAAGTGGGGCACAATGGGACCTTTTTCCTACTTCTAACATCAATATTACATTGAGCATTTGATGGAAAATAGAACTAATAACCTAGAAGAGAAAAGAAAATTGGATTTCAACTATGACAGAGAATCCAGTGGTCTCAAAGATTTTGCTGCTGACCACTAGGGATGAGTTTCTTGGACAATAATCAGATACCATACTGTGTCTTTATTTATGCATTAGGTTATTTACAATAGTAACAACAGGTAACTCTAAAAATACCATCGTGTTTTCCTAATATCTTTGTATCATAACCATGGGGTATGTGGCAAACTGTAATTCATTAATAGTAAATACAAGGGGCTGGAGAAATGGCTCAGAAGTTAAGAGCACCTCTTGCTCTTCCAGAGGTCCTGAGTTCAATTCCCAGCAACCACATGGTGGCTCACAATCATCAGTAACAAGATCTGGTGCCCTCTTCTGGCCTTCAGGTGTACATGCAGGCAGAACACTATAATAAATAAATCTTTAAAAAATAGTAAATATAAGAATTAACATATTTTAAAAGTGAATATAATTATATTTTATGAAACATCCAATATATTACCTCATATAATTTATTCATCTAACAAAAATTTTAGTAAATACTAAAAACTATGTGGTAGATATTAAGCATGTTCATATATGTAACTAGACTTTTTCTGTTGTTGTTTTTATCTTTTTTTTTTCCAAGACAGAGTTTCTCTGTGTAGATTTAGCTGGTCTCGACTTGCTTTATAGGCAAGGCTGACCTTGAACTCACAATCCACATGGCTCTGCCTCCCGGGGTGATGGGATTACAGGCATGTGCTACTGCGCCTGGCTTTTTTTTTTTTTTTTTTTTTTTTGAGGTGAGGTCAATTTGTTTTGGGGGGAGCAAGACAGGGTTTTTCTATGTAACCCACAGTGTCCTGGAATTTACTCTGTAAAACAGGCTTGCCTCGAACTCACAGAGATCTGCCACCACCACCCAGCTATGTAACTAGACTTAATAATTTAAAGTATGTGAACAATTCTTTGAGGCAAGCAAGGCAATAATTTCCACTGTACAGGTAACAAAATAAACTCCAAAGATAAAGTGCCCAAAGTCAAATAATCAAAGCTCTGCTAAAACCAAGGTTGTCTAACATGAAACAAAATTTCCTCATAATTAATAATTCTTAGAGACACAGTATACCTAGAAGGATGACCGTTCCCAATGACCATATCTTTTAAAATACTTAGAAGGATACGGAAACAGTTCTGTGAATTCCATCACATTCATAGTTCAAGCACACAGAAATGCAAGATGTAATAAACTGTAAATGACTCTATGTTGCCGGGAATGGTGGTCCATGCTTTTAGTTCCAGCACTTGGGGAAACAGAGATAGGAAGATCTGTGACTTCAAGGCCAGCCTGATCTACAAGAGAATCCTAGGACAGCCAGGATAACATAGCAAGGTCTTGCCTTTTTTTTTTTTAACTGTTTTTTGAAACAAGATGATTTGCACTCTGTAGTTAGCATAATTTTGTTTAATTTCTGTGGGAATTTTAGGATCAAAGTAAGACTTTCCATCTTTCTTATCCAGATGGGAAATATCCCCAAGGTCAAGTAATCATAATAGGACCCACTGCTAGTAAGAAGTAAAATGGGGATTTGAACATAGATGTGGAGAACCCAAAATGTTTTTAATTAAACAGCGCTGCAGCACACTAAGTATATCCCATCCTCCACCACAAGCCACAGGCACTTGGCTGAACATGTATGCTTTTGTTATGATACCAAGTTTACTGAAGTTCCCTTACTATAATGTTTACTGAAAAAGTAATGTAAGGTAACTCAAAAGACCATGAATGACTAAAAAGTTCTGTAAACTATCAACAAGAAGAATACAAACACTAACAGATATTCTCAAGCACACATGAATTACGAAACTTAAAATACTACTGTTCTTTTTAGTTGTTTTATTCTGACACAGGGTCCCGCTGTGCAGTTCCTGCTGTCTTTGTACTTGCTATATAGACCAGGCTAGGTTGGCCTTGAACCTGGCCTTTGCTTTATGAGTGCTGGGATAAAAGCATATACCACAAAACCAGACCTGACTTCTCTTTAGGACAATTTGTCAGTTTCAACATAGAAGTGCTTGGTCTGTGCCTCCCAGTTAAGTCATACCAATATTTGTTTCCTCTCAGAAACTTAGAAATAATTTGTTGGTGCCACCAAATAAACTGAATATCTATGGGGTAAGAAGGCTAGATAGCAAGCAGAACTAGCGTACTTTTATTATAGAAACAGTATCAAGTCCTGAAATAGAAGAGTAAATCAAAATGGGGTCCCAGCCAGATGCCCCTCACCACAGAGCATATGTGCCAAGACACTTTCCCAGTGAATATCTGAGAAGGTGGCCAGTACCAATTCACACAGACATAACCACAATACAACTTAATTTATAAACTCACATAAAAGCCGGCCAGGCGTGCAGCCTGCCTGTAACCCTAGCACTCAGGTAGACACTGCGGAATTGCAGGACAAGCTGCTAGCTCTACTAACCACAATACAGTGAGAGTCACAAGAATGAGATGAGCGAGAATTAAAAAATACAACTATAACACACTATAATAAAGTTTATGTGGATTCTCTCTGAAAATATTACAGGTACTCACTTTTTCTACTCACACATAACTTTAGCTAACCAAAGACAAATGAATTATCAAGCATCTTTTCATTATGTGTCTGTCCACTGTCAATTTAACTAGGATATTAGAATATGGTTCTCCCCTACCTTACTTCCTTCTCCATGGATTGGGGAGCACAGCAAATACAATCCGTAATAGGCCAGCTCTGATATGTGTCTTACTTCATTAAGCTTCCTAAAGAAAAGGGAAAAACCTTGGCTGATGGATTTGACTTCACTAGGAATATTCCATAGCCTGAAGCCTTCTTTATTCACTTACTTTATTTTTCAATGCAGTATCTCCGTGTTCACTGACCTCAAACTCCTTCACTCAAACTACTTACAGAAGGACCTCAACCTCCCAAGCATGGATGCCATGCTAGCATTTTTTATAAGCCAAATTTAAATGAATAAATCCCGCTTACACACTAGTTAGAATAAAACAACACTTTTGTTCTGGAAAAACAAAAAAATCATTAGATCATCATATTATAAGGGTAAGGGCTCACCTGGCTTGTGAAACAAGAAATTTATGAGGAATTGGCTCAAAATTAGTTAATGCAACAAACACCTGGAAGACAAATATCAAAAAGGTGTGAGCTTTTTCTATTCATTAAATACTATCTTTATCATAGGTTCTCAACCTTCCTAATACTGCGACCCTTTAATGCAGTTCCTCATGTTGTGGTGACCCCCAACGATACAATTATTTTCATTGCTACCTCATAACTATAATTTTACTACTGTTATGAATTATGATGTAAATATTTTTGGAGAGGTTTGCCAAGGGGGTTATGACCCATAGGCTAAGAACCCAGTAAGCTATAACTTCTTTTTCTGTAGTTAGTCCCAAGTCTTGGGAATTTTTACTTACCTCTATACAAGTCTGAATAGACTGTGGCTTTTCTTTAAGGGAAAACTTGGGTAGAAGCCTTAAAAAATTCTTTAGAAGATTAAATATGGCATTTCGTATTTGAGAAAGGTCCCGGGTGGAAAAACAGATCTCCTCTTCCTCCTCTTCTTCCTCTCTTGACAAGTCATCCACCTGGATCATGGAACATGCGCAAATGACTGTAATGTTCTCTCATATGCTTGTGCCAGAGTTCCACCTGCCCACAGGAAGTAAGCGCCAGTCCCAGCTGTGCTCCTCAGATGAGCTGACTTTGCCCAGCTCCCTCCAAAGCCACAGAGGTCTGCTCTGCACTGCATGACTACTGCAGTCATTTTTACTTCTGAATTTCTCTGTGTGTGGTTGAACAGCATGTAGCCCTGGCTGTCTGAAAACTCACTTTGCAGGCCAAGCCAGCCTCAAACTCAGAGACCTACCTGCATCTGCCTCCCGAGAGCTGGGATTAAAGGTGTGCACCACCACAGTCAATTTATGTCTCCTTGTCCTACCCACTTCTTACCTCATAATCCTCTTTCCTAGGTGGTTTTCCTCTTTTTCTGCCCCTTCTATAATTATCTTTAAAACTCTTGGAGTGTTCCTTTTTTCTTTTCTGATTCAAGTTAGATTCTTGAGGCCAGCTCTTCTTCAGAATCTGAATGCACTTGTCAAACATCACTGGGTGAAACACTTGATTGACTACGCTGCCTAGTCATAACAAATAGAGAACATGCAGGTTAGTTGCTTTTTTGTTTTGTTTTTTATTTTGTATTTGTTTTTAAAGACAGGGTCTTGCTAACTTGAAATTCATAACTCCCCTCCCTTATTCTTTGGAGTGCTGGGATTATAAGCATATACCTCCATTAGCTTAAGCAGGTTAGGTTTAACTGTCTTAAAATATGTATATTAGGTGAGGGAGATGGCTTCCTATGTAAAATACTGTGTAAGTATGAGAAGACCAGGGTTCAGGTCCCCAAGACCTACACAAAATCTGGACAAATGTAGTAGCCTGCCTGTAATTCCAGCACTCAGGCAGAGAGGGGATCCCTAGGACAAGTTGTTAGCTGGATTGACTAAAGTTGATGAGCAACTGTGAGCTCTGGGGTCAGAGAGACACCCTGCCTCAACAGAGTGGGGAGTAATCAGAGAAATCATCTGAAGCTATAACTTCATGCTATATATACACGTGCACACATTCATCACAAACATACAAACACATATGCATACACATTACACACACACCAAGAATATGCATTAAGAACAGTTGCAAAGTGTAAGAAACAAGAGATGGCCTTTCCACCTGATTTCGAGGCAACAGTGAGCTTTTAGTAAAGATGTGCATCTTTCACTTCAGCCCTAGAACACAGCAATAATGCCGATGAAGCAGGAATAAATAACAAAATTCCAAGACCTGGTCCTGAGAGATAAATTCATTTTACACCTGTCTCCCATTGAAAACAACTGTAAAATCAGACAAAGATATCTAATATATCCAATATAAAACACTAAGAAAGAAAGGGGAAGGTAACAGATAAAACTTGAAAAAAATTGCCCTAACTTTGTCTCTGTAGTTAATTTCTAGATCTCAGCAGACAAACAGTAAATCCAAACAGATCATAGCCTTGCAAAGTAGAGAAATCAGAGCCAGAAAGGCAGGCCAGCTGGATATATGGGGTAGACTTCTAAAGAAGTGGCAGATATGTAAAGCCAAAGCTCCACGATTCTGTGCAGACTGAATGTCACAGTCCACCATGGTGAGTGAACAATTATTTCCAAAAAAAAAAAAAAACCAAAAAAAAAAAAAACACACACACAAAAGAAAAATGATTTTCAGATTCCATACAGGGCTAATACATTTGAGCACTGCCCAGTCAGAAAATAGATCACTTAAACACTCAGAGCACTGAGTAAACCGGGGAAATGTACTCTAGCAACAAGTCATAGTAATAAAAGGAATATAGTACTGTAGGCACAAAATCAGGCATATAGATCAACAAAACAAAATTGAAGGCACAAACATGAGTACATATAGCTTCAGCCATTTAGTATGTGACAAAGATGCCAAAAACATAAGCAGGGAAAAAAAAAAAAAAAAAGAAAACATTTTCAATAAATGGTGCTGGGAAGGTTATATGTCCACATTTAGAAGAATGAAAGTAGACACATATTTATCACCTTGCACAAAAACTAACTCCACATGGGTCAGAGATCTAAACCGGCTACACTGGAGCGGCCAGAAGAACACACAGGCAGCGCCGTGTGTGATACAGGTGTGGGAGGACTCCGTTCGCCAAGAAACAGGACCAACAAGTGACACGTGGGTCCTCGGAACACTAAAACGTCTAAACAGTCACCTTGGACAAGGAGAAGCACGCAGAATGGGAGTCTGCCAGCTACATTTCTGGCAGAGGATTAATATCCAGAATGAATAAAGAACTAAAAGCACAGAGAATAAAAAATAAACAAACAATAAAAAAAATGGTCCAGGGACCTAAAAAGAGGATTCTCAAAATTTAAAAACAAAAACAAACAAAAAAACTTCATGTTCCTAGCAGTTAGAGAAATGTAAATCAAAAAATTCTGAGATTCATCTTACCCCAGTAAGAATGGCAAAGATAATCAACAGCAAAAAACAAATGCTAGAGAGTATGCAGGTAAAAGAAAACTCCCATTCACTTTTGGTGGAATTATGAACTCGCAGAACCATTAGGGAAAGCAGTGTGAAGAATTCTTAAAAAAACTCAAAATAAATCTACCATATGATACTATCCTACACCCTGGTATATGCCTAAAGGACTCGGCATCCTATCTTACAGTTATTTGCTCAGCCATGTTCATTGCTGTTCTATTCATAATAATTAAGGAAAAAAAAAAACCCTAAATGTCCTTCAACTGATGAATGAATAATGAAAATGTGGTATAGCTACACTATGGAAGACTATTCAGCTATACAGAAAAACGGAGTCATGAAATTTACAGGTGAACTAGAAAAGACTATACTGAATAGGATAACCTAAATCCCCCAAACAAATGTTGTATGCTCTCTCTCATTAGAGGCTTCTAGCTCCAAATCTTCAAATGTGAGTACAGAGCCTGGAATAACTGAAAAACCCAGGAAATAAAAAGAGATCATTGTCAGTGTAGGGGAGTAGGGAAGCTATGGAGAGAGAAATTGCTGGACACAAATGATATGATCAGGGGAGTAGGAAATGGGCAAAATGAGGAAGGAGGCTCTAATTAGAGAGGGTAGAGGGAGATAAATACCAAAAAAAAAAAGAAAAAAAAAAAAAACAAAAACAAAAAACGAGGGTAAAATAATAAGGACAGCTGAAAAAATAGCAAGGAATCACACCCCAAATCTGAGGATGCTAAAACAGTCATGTCCTTTACATAAAATTTAAAATAATTATTAACTTTTGTTTCTCTTCAAAGATGGCTATTTGCACATAAACTACATGCATCTTCCTGTATACTTGAACTCATTTCTAGATATCCAATACAATGTAAATAGTATGTAATAATTAATCGCTCTGCTGTATGGCTTAGGAACTGAGAGAAAAGTCTGTACATGTTCAGTACACATCCAATCATTATAGGCATAAGAACATACACACCATCAACACTGTAACATTTTCTTCTCAAGTATTCTTTCTAGACAATTGGTTGTATTACAGACGTGGAACCTGGCACAGAGGGCCAGATGCATACATACCTGGTATTTCGAGTAGCAGAAAGTAGAGCCCGGCAGCATAAAGGCCATATTCTCGATATTGTGCACTGGCACCTTTTTTGTGGGCTTCCTGGACAAAGTGACACAATAATGCCACCAGCGAATTACTGGAAATATTATTCTCACTGAAGAAGGTCCAGATGCTCTGAGAGGAGAGTGCAAATCACAAAAGCCAGTAATTAGATGAACTGGAAAAAAAAGCTTCCTGGTACTTACAGGAACCAAGTTTCTCAAAATAGTAATAAGGAGTGTAAATACAGCTCAGTGCCAGCAGGTACAAGCCTTGGGCTGGTTCCTTACACATACCCCCCCCCCATGTGCACGCGCAAGCACATACACACAGATTAGCTCCTAATTATAAATGTCTGTCATCTCCAAAGAGACAGAAAGAAAATCCTAAGTTGTTTGGCCTGAATGTGAGCTGTCACCATAGGCTTGTGTGTTGAGTGTTTGTTCTCCAGCTGCTGGTGTTGTGAAGCTACGCAAGCATCAGGAGGCAGGGAC
Organism: Pachyuromys duprasi; assembly: GCA_028658305.1. NCBI lineage: Eukaryota > Metazoa > Chordata > Mammalia > Rodentia > Muridae > Pachyuromys > Pachyuromys duprasi. Next base: position 20,217,568 of record CM053747.1, on the reverse strand, counting down.
TGGCTACTGAAGTAGAAATCATTTTTTTTAACAATTTTTTTTATTTATTTGTTTCGTTTTTTAAGTTTTTTTTATTTTATTTTATGTATATCGGTGTTTTGCCTGCATGTATGCCTGGGTGAGGGTGTCAGATCCCTTGGAACTGGAGTTACAGACAGTTGTGAGCTGCCATGTGGGTGCTGGAATTGAACCCAGGTCCTCTGGAAGAGTAGCCAGTGCTCTTAACCGATGAGCCATCTCCCCAGCCCTGAAGCAGAAATCTTGAAATAATGCTGCTTACTGGCTAGCTCGCTGCCCTCTGCTCAGCTAGCTTTCTTATACAGCCTAGGGTTACCCTACCTAAATGTGGTACCATCCACAGGAGGCTGAGCCCTCCTACAATTATGAAAATACCCCAGAGGTAAGTCCTCAGCATTGTTCCTTCCTGAGTACAGACATGCGCCACAATAAGCCTTGAGCATCTTTAAAAACAAACGCCACGCTGCTGGGCACAGTGGCGCCTGTAATCCCAGCACTCCGGGAGGAAGAGGCAGTTGATTCTCTGTGAGTTCGAGGCCGGCCAGGTGAGTCCAGGAGAGCCAAGCCTACACAGAGAAACTCTGTCTAGAGAAGAACAAAACAAAACAAACAGCTAACAAAACTCAGGAAATTGGACAGTGTGTTTGTTTTCTCCTTCCTTCAAGTATTAGGGCAAAAAGAAGGGCATGTGGCATGTGATAAGCAGGTGGATCTGAGGGCAGCCTGGTCGTGGTGAGTTTCAGGACAGTCAGAGATAAACAGTGAGACCCTGTCTCAAACAAACAAACAAACAACTCAAATCAAAACCAAACCAAAGCGAGCCAGTAACAAAAAAGACAGAGTAAAGGGTAGGTGAGGCTGTAGAGCAGTCACACTGTCCAGCACAAACCACTTTGCAGATTGGTGACAATACTAACGAAATTGGGCACGGTGACATACGCCTGTAATCTCAGCACTTGGGGGGCTGAAGCAAAAACACAAGAGTTTGAGGCCAGCCTGGATGGCAGCAAGACCCTCCTGGAGAAGAATAAAAGGAGAAATCTTTGTGTTCTTTCCTTGACAGTCACACTCTCACTCCAAATGCAGCGGGGCCTTCTCCTCTGACTGTACTATGTAGGTACCAGAACTCCCCTTGTCACCTCAGCAGATGTGACCCCGAGGCTGCTGTCTAGCCTGCAGGACCATCACAGACTCCTCTGGCTTCATTCAGCTCCTCTCCATTCCTATTCTGTGCTCTCCTTGCCCTAGATAGTAACACACCTGCCTGTGTCTACTCACACCTTGACATACACATTTTGCTCTTACTTTTTGGCCCAAACAGCGTTTCTAACTACCAATTGTGCCTTTCAGGGATCAATAGGATCTCACTATGGTCAATTCCTCCTCCTAGTTTTGTTTTTCTAAGGTTCTACTGACCGTACTGGGGACTGAACCTAAGGCCTCATGCAGGCTAGACAAGCCCTGTGCCACTGAGCTAAGGTCCTCGCCCTTCTTTCTTTCCTCATACCTAATTTGGCCATTTATGCCATGCCTTAGACACTGGCGAAAACATCTTAGTTCTGAAAACTCTATTAATTCTATCTAAAAAATTTCATGTCTAGCCAGGTGTGGCGGCGCCACTTGTAATCTCAGCAACTCAGGGAGGCAGATGCAGCTGAATCCCTATGAGTTTGAGGCCAGCATGGTCTACAAAGAGAGTGCAGGACAGCTAAGGCTACAGAGAAACCCATCTCAAACACAACAAAATAATAATAATAATAAAATAATAATAATAATAAAAATAATAATAATAAAAATAATAATAATAAAAATAAATTCATGGTTTTAGCTTTCCTTTCTAGTTTCCAAACTAAAACTCCAGACCATACCATTAGCACTCATTACATACTATTCCAGCAGTCTCCCGAGGGACCTCCTGGTGCAGTTTCTCCCACTGTAGTCTGTCTATGGGAGAGAACATTTGTTCTAAAACAGCTCTATTTATGCTGTGAGTTAATTTATGCATGCTACTTAAAACAGAACCTCATCCATAATCATGCCTTATTAAATGTACCAAACTCCACAAGCGGAGTCCATTTATGCTGGCTAGTTTTATGTTCCCTTGAGACAAGCGACAGTCGCTTGGGAAGAGGGAACCTCAACTGAGAAAAATAGCCCCACCAGACTGGTGTGTAGGCAAGCCTATGAGTTATTTTCTTGATTGATGGTTGGTGTTGGTGGGCCCAGCTCGCTCTGGGCTGGGTCACCCCTAAGCTGTTAGTCCCAGTATTACGAGGCAGGCTGAGCAACCCATGGAAAAGCCAGAAAGCAGCACTCCTCTATGGCTTCTGCTTCAGGGTCCTGCCCTGACTTTCCTCAGTGATAGACTGATATCTCAAAGTATAAGATGAAATAAACGCTTCCCTTCCAAACTGCTTTATCTTAGCAACAGACTCAAATAGGACAACATTTAAAATTACCTATAATCTGTTCTTAGTCTAACCTACTGCCTCATGTCTCCCATGCTTTAAAAATTCTGAATGCCATTCACAACGTCTGTCATGATTCTCAACATTCCTTGCACATTCATTCCTACTGTATTTCAACCTCAACCCTACTGTCTGAAGCACTCAATGAAATGCTTAGTATTAACTCTACAGGAATGTTTAATTAGATGATATATTCTTGAGCAGTCCTGTTTGGACTGGAACTGCAACTCACACTGATCTACCTGCCTCTCCTTTGCAAGCACTGGGACTAGAGGCATGCATTAGCACATCCAGCCTGTATTCACTTTCTTATTCTTATTCACTTTCTTAGCCTTTTGGGTTTTTTCTCTCTTAAAAAACTCTTCGATTACATTTATTTATATGTTTATTGTGTATCTGAACACTTATGAACTCATTATAGCACATGTGTGGAGGTCAGAGGACAACTGCAGGAGTTGGTTCTCTTTCTACTGTGTGGGTCCCGAGAAATGAACTCAGGTTGTTAGGCATGCACCTTTACTGGCTGACCACTGAGCAGCCAGCCCTCTTGCTGACCCCTTTGATTTTTTTTTTTAATCAATTTTCTATACATGATTTTTCTCTATAACCTAAGCTGGCCTTAAATTTGCAGCAAAAACCAACCCCCCCGCCTCATCCTCCCAAGTATTGGGATTACAGGTACGGGCCACTATGACTGCTTCTTATTCGTTTATTGTTCTTGTTTGTTTGCGACAAGGTCTCAGTAAGTACCTCTGCTGTCTTGGAATTTACTCTATAGACCAGGCTAACATCAAAGTCATAGAGATCTGCCTCCTGAGTGCTGGGAGTAAAGGAATATGCCACCACATCCAGCTGATCTGTTTCTTAAAAAAAAAAAAAAAAAAGTTAATGACCTCAATATTAATAAGCTCATGAAAGCGGGAGAGGTGCCTCAGTGGGCGAAGCATTTGGCTCACGGAGCATGAGGATCTGCGCTTGGAGTCTCAGAATCCATGTAAAATACCAGAGACAGGCAGATCCCTGAAGAAATCCCAGGCTAGAAAAAGAAAAAGGTGGAAGGCACCTGAGAACCATGATTAAGCTGCTCTCAGCCGCCTCTTATACCCCCTGCATAGCGCGTAGAACATAATATTAAGCCATGTGTAAATCATTGAACTAGCTGTCAGTTTACTGCACGCTTGCTCAAAGTTAAAGTGTGCCTGAATCATTATTTCCCTTTTACAGATGTTTTACTTCACTTGGTTTGTCTGGTTCTCTTCCTTTTTGCTTCACCCTTTAAATTGCGATTGTAAAAAGGTGGTCATGTCTTGAAAACAAAGTAAACCTACTAGAACAGTCCAACGAACAAAGCAAAGTTTTCACATTCATTCCTCTTATCCAAGAAAACTATTTTGTAACTTAAATTATAATAACTCTAATCCTCTATAACACATAAGGATGGTTTGCTTGATTTGTTTATTTCTCTTTTTACCTCTAAAGATCCACTTTCTTCAGTAGCAAAGGGGAAAAGGCTTCCATAGAGTTTCGTGAATGCATCTGTTCCAGTCTCTAGGATATTTGCTACTATGCTGGGATCCAAAGGCTCAGTCTCCGTGAAGTGCAGTTCCCATACTGTGTTCACCCATTCTTAAGAGAAAATGAAGTAAAATTAATAAATGGTCTTAAGCAATTAAAAAACAAACACCTTTAATGCCAGGTATATTCTAGAAACAATTACTAATAAGATTTAACTACAGTCATACAGGTGTCATGTAATAAAAGGAAAGCTATAAAGATTAAGGTTTCTTTGTAATGCAAGCATATGATGGAGAGTAATCCCAGCACTTGGAAGTATGATGCAGGAGCATCACCACAAGTTCAAAGCCTATCCAGAGCTACACAGTAAGTTCCAGACCAAATAGAGTTGTTCAGCAAGACTCTCTCAAAAGTCCAAAAGAAAGTTATGAAGAAAATCTCTCTTTAAAATTGTAGTAGACAGCTCATCTACTAGGTTAAACATCTAGAAATATAAGGAAGAGGGCTGGAGAGATGGCTTGGTGGTTAAGAGCACTGGTTGCTCTTGCAGAGGACCCAGGTTCTAGTCCCAGGACCCAGAACAATCTGTAACTTTAGTCTCAAGGGATCTGAAACCATATTCTGGCCTCCGTGAGCATCATGCTTATGGTACATGCACACAAAACACGCATTCACATAAAATAAAAGTATCAAGAAGCAAACATTAGCTGTTAGGTGTAATAGCTTTAGGGAGATGCTCTTGAACAAACTGTGACAAACTTAGTGATCAAGTTTCCTTGTAAGTTCCATTCAGAAAAGTCACATATCACCGAGAGCTTCAGCCACTTCTCTGTGATAATCTCATAAGTGAGTTAAGAATCCCAAATAAAACATATGGCATTTCACTGCACCCTTGGACAACAATCTCATGTCAAAACAGAGAAACCACTTCCCCAAAATATTTACACTAAAAGGACAAGCCAGGCTCATACAAAAATACTCAGCAGCTTGTAAAAGTAACTTTTATTTGCCTGATTCAGTTGTCTCTGAGGCTTACTGCCGCCTTCTGCTAGCCTAGGCCTAGTCCTGGAAGCTTCTGGCCTCCATATAATTTAACCTAGGCCTAGAATGTTTTCAGCCTCTGAAACTTACTGCTTGATAAGCTCACCCTTACTTGTTCTTACTGAGCTCTGTTCTGGCTGGTTTAACTCAGCTATTCTGCCTCAAACTCCTTTCCCAACTAACTTATACAATCTGGCTTTTCTCTTGACCTCTGAATTGCTCTCCTTGGCCTCAAACTAACTCCAGCAATCTCCTGGCTCCTTCTCATTCTCTGGTTCATTCGGTCTTCACCTGAGTTCTCTCTCCAGGTAAAAATTGCCCTCTCTTTCTCTCTTGGGCGCTTTCTCCTTCCCCCCCTTTCTCATTGCCCCTTAAGTAGCTTCCCTTTCCTCTCTCTCTCCTGAGAGTTGGGCGTATCCTATTCTCTTGTCTGATTTGTCACTGTTTCTGCCACTCAGTAGACATCACTTTCAGACATGGGTGCTTCCTTCTACAAACTAACTTTACCTTCATTGTTTGAGATTAAACTCATGGGAAACTTGCTCTCTAGCAGGCTGTTCTTTACCTGAAACTTGCTCTATACCAGGCTGGCCCTGACCTCAGATCTGCTTGTCTCTGTCTCCTGGATTAAACGGCATGTCTGTATTCCAGCCGAGTCACACAGATCTAGAAGGTCTTTAGATGTGATCTCTTGTCAGAACAGTCATGTTCTGAATTTTCTACAGCAGCTCCCAAGCACACTAATGAAAATGTGTGAGTCAAAGAGCCAGCAACACCGCCTTCCAGTGTCACTCCTCACCAGCCTTTGAAGCCCTAAGCTCAACTCATGTTTCTATCAGATATTTCCCATCTATAACTAGGGCCAGATGAATCTGTGGATATCTCAAATTATTAGTCAGGCGTGTGTTCAAAGTCATACTCCTTAAAGGTTCGCCCGTCGTTTAGAAGGATGTAGAACAGAGGATGAATGCAAAGACAGAAGGCGAGAGGCCTTCCCGTCACTTCACTGGTTCTCAGCAGCATTACACTCCCCCACTTTAGAATACAATCTGCGCATCACCGTTTTGTCAACTGGAAGCTTCAACAGCCCAAGCGGCGTTACACAGTATTCCTTCCAAAGACATGCAAACTATCTGAAAGAAGAGCCACTGAGGCTGGGAATGTGGCTCAGCCAGTGGTAAAGCCACATCTACAAGCAAAATTGGATTCAACTCCCAGACAACTGAAGACTACGTATATCTCACTTGCAGGAATGTTCTAATGCTCACTATAGATATCATAGGCGGAAAAGCATCTTTCTCCCTGTCTCTGCTCCTCCTGTGATAGCTGGGTACTGTCATTAGCATCACATCGTATCTGGAAGCCAGTAACTGCAAGATTGGTCAAGCTAAGTCATATCCTGTCTTATTGTTCTTGAGCCTCTGCTACTTTATCTCTAAGATGTAACCCTATTGATCGATTATACAAGTGTTTTGTTGGTGGTTTTTAGGTTTTTGTTTGTTTGAGACAGGGTTTCTCTGTGTAGCCGTGGCTGTCCTGGAACTCTGTAGACCAGGCCACCTGAGTGCTGGGATTAAAGGTGTGTGCCACAGCAACCAGCCTAACAGAAGTGTCTTATTGAAAACATTCAGGATAGAAAACAAAACAAAACAAAAAGTACCCCTCAAAAGGGGGTGGGGGTGAATATGAGCAATGTACATGACATACACATATGAAAAGGCCATAATGAAATTCATCCTTTTGTAAATGAATATATGCTTAAAAAAAAAAAAGAGTGGAGAGATGACTCAGCAGTTAAGAGCATCTAGAGGAATCAGCAGCCACACTGCGGCTCACAATTCTCTGTAACTCCAGTCTTAGGTGATCCAATACCCTCTTCTGGCCTCTGTGGACACCAGGCATGCACTTGGTGCACAGACATACATGCAGGCAAAACACCTGTACATATAAAAGAAAGGAAAAAGAAAAATAGTCTGGTGCCGTTTTCATGCTGAATTATGGGTCTTCTGTAGTAAAGACTAAACCAGACGGAGGCAGTAATCCTTTGAGACGGCAACTGCATCAGTCTTCTAAAAGTCAGTTACAGGATCTCTTCAATAAGTCCTGTCCTTCCATCTTCCAGTGATGGCCAAGTGTGCCCCGCTGGCCTGTATGAGGCAGTCTGTCAGGAACTGATTTCCCTCGTATGACCTCAGGTTGTGCAGCCCTTGTCTCAAGGAGGGAGGAGCAGTTCTATTTTTCAGTTTCTATGCTTTAGGACACTTTAGGCTCCCATCCGCTCGTTCCATGTTCCATAGCCTCAGAAGGCAGGCTGTGAGCAGCTCTTTCCTTACCTTAAAGTCTTTCCCAACTGAAGCAATTAGAAGCAGTGTATTCCCTAATTATAAGTTTCTTATGCTAAGTCATTATAAAGGCCTCCATCTTCATGCTGAATTATGGGTCCCCACCCCTCTTCTGCACTAAAACCTAAACCGGAGGAGTATCTTTTATCACTTCTTATTCTCTCCCTACTCTCTGGTTCTTCCCTCAGGTTCCAAGGTTTTTGATCCCAGGAAGTACTCTCTATAACAGATCTAATTTTTACTTTGTCCCCTATGTCCCACCTGCCATTCACAGCAGCAAGCCTTTAACTCCTCCTCATCAGCCCTTCCCCAAATTTCCTGACAACTCATAAACTAATGTGGAGGGCAGCATCACACGTTCTTTTTCCACTGTAATTCCTCTTGCATGCAGTTCTTTCTGGACAGCTCTGCTTCAATTGCAAGGACGGCAAAGCTTACCATCTAGTTTCATATGTGCTGTTTTCAAAGACTGCAATATAGTCCTTAGCTCATTATCCCACCACTATAGTCCGTTTCTATGAACTCCACCAAAACAACATTGCATGCCATAGCACACAGAGCAGTGGTTCTCAACTTGTGGGTCATGACCCTTTGTGTGTGTGGGTCCAAACAATTCCTTTCTGAGGGTAAAATACCAGATATCCTGCATATCTGATATTTGCATTTATGATTCATAATAGTATAAAAATTACAGTTATGAGGTAGCAACAAAATAATTTTATGGTTGAGGGTCACAACATGGGGAACCAACCACTGACAGAGAGGAAGACAGCTACTCCAGGATTCCTTCCAAGCATACCCCACTTTCAGCTTGGCCTCAGACACGTATCACCTGACTGCAAAGGCACTGATAACCAAAGAAAAGATTCCACTTGTAAGCTAACTGTGTCTGTTTGCTGAGGTGGCTCTCAGGCAGCTGCATTAGTTAAAGACCCTCTGCGGCACAAATGAATGCTGCAGCACTCTACTGCTACCCCATCTCCCACATACCCTCACCCCGGACCACATGCAGCTGGGTCGGGGCAAAGGGGACCGTCTGGAATTTCTACTAGGGGGTCTATTGACATTCTCTTCCCATTTTCTACCTCTGTGATTGTCTCCTATGGAGAAACACAACTGCTGATGTCAAGATGGTAGAAGTCATGTCATGCCTGGAGAACGGAATTCCACAACCCCTTTTATAGGGAGACCAATGATCTGGCCACCTATTCAGAAAAACAAATGAGAAAGACCCGAAGGACTGACACATGCAAACCTGTACCTTCAAAAGGGAATAAAAGTGAGAGAGGGAGAAAATAGATGCACTCACACCAGAAGAGGCCAACTACTAGCTTTTTAGGTTGCTGTTCTGAGACACTCTCACATCGACTTGAACTCATTTGTGTAGCCCAGTTACGGTTTTCAACTCCTGGCAATCCTCCAGCCTCGGTCTCCCATGCTAAGACAGTTTAGCTCTTCTGGACTCAGGTCCCGTCGTATGCCTGGTGGACACCACCCGGACGGGACTGTCACAGTCCTGGGGCCCCCAAGCCACTGCAGAGATCAGGGCTTCCCTTACCCCACCCCCACCCGCCCCGGGCCGCAGGCTGAGGCTACTCAGGCGGAGCAAAGCACCCCGAGCCCTGAACCCAGAACTCGCGGCAGCGTCTCCTCACCGAGGTTGAGATCCAGCGGACACCAAGGCAGCAGGTCTCTCCCAAGATCCAGCAGCGCCATCCTAACCACGGAGGGACCGGCTCGCCTCCGCTCCCGCGCGCGCTCCGGGACGTTTCGGCGGACCAGTCACAACGTTCAGAATTTACAACCGACCAATCACCGCGCCGAGCCGAGGCCCTCACGTAAACCAATGGTCTGGGTCGTCCACGGCGTGCGCAAAAAAATGGGTGGGGCGAGTAGTGGAAGCCGGACGAGGCCCGTGGAGGTTTTTTCCTGTAGCATTCCGGTTAATGTTGGGGGCCGGGACGCCAGTAGTGTCCTCGTTACCGTCTTGTCCACCTTTACACGGCAGGAGACCTAGAGGCCAGTGCAGGCGGGAATACTTCCTGTAATAGCAGCCACCTTTGCGTCCGACAGCACGCAAACGTTGTTCACATTCGAATGTGAGAGGTATCCCGGCGTTCGTCGGGCTAAGAGATGAGGGAGACGCAGCCAAAATGTTCCAAGGGCGCACCAGCCGTGCTAGGGCTTTACGGAACATCTGGGCCCGAGCTCGACTGGAAAGAGGCCAGGGCCGCCATGTTAATTAAGGGAGAGCAGGCGCCCTGTGGCCGCTGCACATGCGCGGATGAGCGCAACCCGCTGAGGGCCTGGAGGCGGAGAGGGGAGGGGAGGGTGAGAAGAAGACGTGCGCGTGCGCGTGGCATCCTCTTCGCATCCGGGCCGGAGTTCTCCTGCCCCCTCCCCCGCCCCGCGCCGCCGTAGCACTTCGGTGCGTTGCACCGCGGGAGTCTAGGCAGTTCAGAGTGCGTCTGGGCGCCGGACCCCACCCGGTGGGCGACGGCACGCGTGCTTGCGCCCTTTCACCGTGGTCCTAGCAGCTGCACCGCCGGGATCTGGGGAGGTACGGTGCCTGGCCTGTCGGTGCATTGCTGCCCTGGGCGCCGCAGCCCGCAGCCGCCTGCCTTCCTCGGCCCTGCCTGTCCCCAGGGGCTCAGGCCGTCGGTGATCGCCCACCGCCCAGCTCAGCCGAGCAGGGCAGCGGTGCGGCGTCCAGCGCGTTCCCGCAGCCGGCCCTCCGGCCTGCCTGTCCCGCAGGCAGCCCGCGCCTTGGAGGGAGGGAGCAGTCTGAGCCGACACCGGCGCGGCCAGGCGGGGAGATGAGCTTCTTCGGCTTCGGGCAGAGCGTGGAGGTGGAAATCTTGCTGAATGATGCGGAGAGTAGGAAGCGAGCGGAGCACAAGACTGAGGACGGGAAGAAGGAGAAATATTTCCTTTTCTACGACGGGGAAACCGTCTCCGGGAAAGTGAGCCTATCTCTGAAGAACCCCAACAAGCGACTAGAGCACCAGGGCATCAAGATCGAGTTCATTGGGCAGATCGGTGAGTCGATTGCCTGGGATCTCCCAAGCCTTGCGACATCAGCCCATCCCTGGAATCGAGTGTGTGACGGGCTGGGAGCAGAGATTGTCAGGGCCCCGCTCCTGCGAGGCCTGTGACAGGTTCTTGTCAACTGCAGTCTAAAGCCGGGGGCTCACCTACGAGTCCCGCCCGTGAGCGACTCCTTCATGCATTCATCACCCTCTTTCATGCCAAAAGTGACAGCGTGCTGCTGGGGAGGTGGGGACAGCCTAAATACGGTAGGGAGCCCTCTACTGTATGGTCGGATGCTCATCTGGTGCCTGGGTATCCCCATTGTCTCTGCTGTATGCTCCCAGCTTTGCTTCTGGTACCCGGGATTTCATAGTGAGGTGCTTAGGCGATATCCTGCAGGTGGGGTTGACAGCTACAGCTGTCAGATCCAATCCAAAGTTAAGCGGTGACCCAACCCACCCGTCCATCCCCCACTGCCCCCTTTTTAAAACTATGGTGTGAAAAAAAATATGGTTCGGTTGACAGGGCTCATATTTTCTTTTTCACCTCCCATCTGAACGACCTTTCATGTGCATGTTTGGAATACCTTTAGCCTGCCTCTATATTTCTCAGACTTCTTTATTACAATGCTAGTCTTTAGTTGTCTAATTTTTCCCGTAAAGTCAAAGTAGTGATGTTGCAAAGGCTATAATTAACTGATCAAAATTTTGCAGTGCTCAGTAATCATCTTCAAACATTGTTAATTTTACTGGAACTAGACAAGGGAAGGTAGTAAAAAAAAAAATATTTGGGGAGCCAGGTGAGTATGGTGTACATGCCTTTAATTGCAGCACCTGGGAGGCAGAGACAGGTAGATCTCTGTGAAATGAAGGCCATCCTGGTCTACATAGTGAGTTCCAGCCCAGTGGACATTATGTAGTGTGACCCTGTTTCAAAATAAAACAAAATCCCACAAAGATTTGGGGAGCTGCCCATCATGCCTCGGTTATCAGCAATTCTAAGTATATGGAGTCTTTTGTGTTATCAAATCGCTTAAGTACTTCTAAAATAAAATATTTGAGTCATGAAGTCACCAGTAGGATATGCCTTGTGGATAGTGAACACCTGTCAGAAAATCTGTACCCTGTACCCCATACTGCACATATGGACACTGATTTTAGAGACTTCCTTGGGAAAGCCTGATACGTTCACATGCTAAGACTTTAGCATAGCATTTGTTTTCTCCCTTCTACAGAAGCAGGAAACACTGATAGGAGGAACACTGGGAAAAGAAGTCCTGGTGGCTAGGTTTTGCAACCCACTGTTTGGCCTTAAGCATCTTCCCTCTGGTATTTAGAAATATGAAATCCAGCTGAAGACTGGCTGATCATAGAGGGGCGTTTTGGTTTGTTTGTTTGTTTTTTTAAAGCCAGGATGTGAAAGATATGTTGCTGTACCAGAAAAGGGATTGCAGTGTGCATTTCATACTGCTTGCTCTCCTGCTTCTGCCTGGGGTAGCAGGACAGGGGCACTGTTGACGGATATTTGGAGCCCGGTCATTGTTATCTGTATGCTGTTATCTGTATCCTCAGTTTTTTCCTGAACTAAAAACTAGTGGCATTCCCTACTTTCCACACAGCAGTGCCTTGCGACAGTGCTGTGTATCCCCTTGGAGGATAAAATCACCCCTAATAAAGAATCAGAAGCATTTTCTGTTAAGCGTAATATATGAAATAGCCAGTATACTTGCCTACTGTAAAATGGTATTTTAAGGCGGAGTTTTAAAGTTACTCCATCAGTTCTTTTGCTTTGTAAGACCAGTACGAACAGGTATGTTTTAGTCTTTGTCTGTACCATCACTCCCTGATTGTGAATATCTCAGAAAGTTCCCTGCTTCAGAGAGTATAAAATGAGCCATTCTACAAGGAATGCTTGGTGTCAAGGTCTCTTTCTCTTTTCATTTTAATACAAGGTAGCCAAAGAGGCTGTTGCCTGTAATTGCCCCACCTGGTCTCTTGGCTAAATCCTTCATTCCAAGATTGTAACCTTACTGAATTTTCTTAAAACCTTTTATTGCTTCTTGGGTTAATTTTCCCTGGGCCTTGGCACACTGACCTGATGGGGCCTCAACTTTGTCAGGTGTAAATAAAAGTGTAATAAAATCACCTGGTAATTGTGCTGAGCTACAGAGGGACTGTGTCTCCTGTCTCACCTAGATGGTTACTTTATAAAACTAAGAGTAGTCAATGTAGTGACATTTCTATATCACAAACTGAATTACAGCCGCTGAGTCAGTCTCTTCCCCTAGACTTCTTATGTTCTTCCCAGTTAGATGGCCATATGGACTTTTACAGAGTACATATTTCAGCTCTTTACCTTAGAGCATTTGCTTCGGCCACCTTCCCTTTCACAGCTAGCAATGGGTGTGGTGTTTAAAGCATATAGTTCATGTTCACTCATATTCATTATCCATGGTTACATGAGAGAATAGTAATAGATTAAAGCAGAATTATAAACAGTATATTTGTTGTTTGGACTTGAGATATATTTCTTTGTCAAGGAGAAGACATCAGAAAACATTTCTAACCATATGCTTATAATGCCAGGACTCCAGCGGGTAAGCCAGGAAGATCTTGAGTTCAAGGCCAGTCTGGCTACACAGCAAGACCTTGTCTCAAAAGAAAGCAATAATGAAAAAGCCTTTCTAGATATGTTTGGTACAAAAGTTTCTCTTCCCACTTTCTTCATCTCTTTGTTCCTAAAATGGATTGATATTAAAGAAGTCCCAGTTTATTCAGAGGCACAAAGTACTTTCCTTGGGTTTTGTATTTCTTTATTTTCTTCGTGACTTCCCCCTAGAATTGGGGAATGACATATTGTGTTACACATCTAAGACAGTTATTAGGAAGTGACTTCAGGGCACCAGAGCGAAGCCAGTGGGTAACTTTGTTGAAGTTGTGGTTCTGTGGTTTTCTCCCTCATTGCATTCTTTGACTAGGTATCAAGTAGGTGGAACTCTTGTTATAAAATCAGGCTATACGGGTAACTGTGGCTACAGCCAAGAGAGTTACTTACCATCAACTGAGTTCTATCCTCTTTCCTGATGAAACAGGTTGTTTGTTTGGGGTCCTGGAGGGGTTGGAGCTATCCTCCCTTGTCTCACTCTATAACCTGTTCTGACCATCTCTTCTATATCCTTCTGCGAGGATGAACTTCCTAAGAAGCAATTCTCATATTGCCAATCCCCTTAAAAGCTGTTTTTTGTTTGTTTGTTTGTTTTTTTTTTTTTACCAGCTCCTTAGAAAGAATGTATTTATTTCCTTCCTGGCGATTGTCCCAGCCTGCCTTTCCAGATTCATCTGTTTAACTTCATCCTCACTGATGATAGCTCCTTCAAATATCTTCTTCAAGTCAGGCATGGTGGTGGTATACACCTGTAAGTCCAGCATTTGCAAGACTGAAGCAGGAGGATCATGTAGCCTAGACCAGCCTGGGCTACACACTGAAACCTTATCTTAAAAAAAGAAGCAGCAGCAAAGAGCACTGGCTGCTCTTCCAGAGGTCCTGAGTTCAGTTCCAAGCAACCATATGGCAGCTTTACAACAGGCTATAACTTTAGTCCCATGGAATCCAGTGCTCTCTTCTGGTATGCAGACATACATGTAGACATAAATAAATAAATCTGTTTTGTTTTTTCAAGACAGGGTTTCTCTGTGTAGCATTGGCTGTCTTAGAACTCACTCTGTAGACCAGGCTGGTCTCTAACTCACAGAGATCCACCTGCCTCTGCCTCCCAATTGGCTGGGATTAAAGGTGTGTGACATCATCACCCAGCTATAATTTTTTTTAATGAAGTAAATAACAAAAATCCTCTTCTGTATAAGGCCCTGGGTTTAATAAACCCCAGTACTGCAAAAAAGAAAAAAAAAATTCCTGTTCCTTCTAAAGTTTTGGTGTCTTCCCCTTGTATTTTAACTTTTTTTTTTTTTCTGAAAAGTATGACTTACCCAATTTGTACTTTTTCTTTGAAAGCCTACTCATCACTTCTACTATTTTAAGTTCCAAGCTTACCTCTTTTCAAGCAGGTTGTGACTTCATTATTGTCGTGCTTTTTTTTTTTTTTTTTGTCTTGTTTTAGTTGTCTCTCTTCTTACCCCTAAGGCCCTGAAACTTCTTTCAGTCCATCATTAGTCCAGTGATTAGTCTCTACTCTCACTGGCTAGTAGGCACATGGAAAGTGCTCAGTAATTGTAACTGGTTCAGATCTAAGGTTTGTTTGTTGTTTGTTTTTGTTTTTTTGAGACAGGATTTGTCTGCATAGCTTGGCTATTCTAGATTCACTTTATAGACCAGGCTGGCCTCGAACTCTCAGCAGTCTGCCTGCCTCTACCTCCTGAGTGCTGAGATTACAGGTGTGCATGACTGTGCACAGATCTAAGATTTTACAGAGACTATTTTCTGTTTTGTTTTTTTGTTGGTTTTGTTTTTCTCATCTTCTTTAGAATCCAGGAACAAACTTAGAGCCACAGTTCTGCCAGGTAGGTATTCCACAACTATGAAGTACATCCCTAGAATTACTTTAATGAAAGAAAGGAGCAGTCTAGATCAAGCAGCTGGGTTTCCTGAACATTCTTGTGCAGGACACAGTAATGAGGAAGCTAGCTAGGTATTCCTCCTAGTCAAGGCCCTGAGAACTTAGGTGGCACATGACCATCACGCACCTATTAGAGCAGCATCTTCTTAAGGGATCTCTGATGGGAGAGCTATAAATTTGATGTCAGCTTACTTGTGTTTGCATATTTTTTTATATCATATTCCTTTTTCAAGTTGAGATTACCTCTCCCTGTTGAAAAGAGGAGTTACCAGAGTTATGGGATCCTGCAGCAACTGCTCTGATGTTACAGTTTGAATATTTTCTCAAGAGAGTAATGAGTTGCCAGCTCTTCATTTAGATCAATGTTTTTGTAACCCTCTGATTTTCAGCTGCTGTCCTCCTTATACCTAGCATGCTTCTGATAGCAGTCTCTGTTGGAACAATGCCAATAAATGTGTGGTAAGCAAGCCTTCTAGGTAAGACCAGTGCAATTAGAAAGATAAGCAGTATAGAGAGAGCACTGAGGGAGCTTCTGCATAGTTACAGGAGAAAAGGCCATTTTCCTGCAGGGATCCTTTGGGAAACGCTGGTAGATGTAAGCCTGACCTGAGAACTTTGAGGCTAATGGGGTTAGATGAACTAAAAATAATTAGAAGGTCAAACTTGCAGCTATAGACACACATATTCTTATACCCTAGAGCCAAATAGATAAATTTTACAAAGTATTTAATGAGCTTATCAGTACTAATAAGCCTTTCCTTTTAAAAACTCCAGAGACTTTTATTTTAACTCATTTACTCTTGAAATACCAAGTGAAAAAGCATGTGGAGGTTAACTGGATCGATTTTGGCAGGCTTACTAAGTTGTCAGCAGGGCCTAGATTTGCACAGAGCAGAATTGTGTATGCACAACCCCAAGGTATAGTTTTTCCTATGGGTCTGCCAGAGGCAGGAGCTATAGTGGAGCTGTAGCAAGCAGGAACCATGACCGTGTGGTCCACAAACAGGCTAGGAAAGTCGGGGTAAAGGAAGCTCTTGATGCTTTATATTTCTCCCAAGTCCAACATGATACCTAGACTATATGGGGTGGAATCCTAGAAGTAGGTCCCAGGGTGACTGAAAGCCTTAGCCTGTAGTGTAAAAATGGCTAAATATCCTTCTACAGTGGCAACCTCACTTCTTGGCCGTTGGTGGCAGGTATTATTTGAAAAACATCCTGAGTGCAAAAATCATTTCCTCCTTTTGAGTAAAGAAGGAAACTAATGACAGAAGTTACTTGGGGGGAAAAAAATGGAAGGAGGGGTTCAGTTTTTCCCTCTAGCCTGAAGGGCTGTCATGTTTGACATGACTCTAGCTGCTGCTTTGGGATGGATGAGAGGCTTTTATAGTCTCTTTAGGGCCTAGGCCTCTTGCTAGAACACTTGGATTTTCTGCCTTAATTTATTCAAAATGAAACCAACCTTTCTGGCAAACAGCAGTGCAAAGCTCTATTTCTGTCCCTTTGGCCACAGTATTTGCAGAAGCTTTCCAAGTTGCTTATAAAATTATAAATCAAAAAGGTCATTCCAAGCTAGACATGATGGTATACACCTATAATCCCAGCACTAGGGAGGATGAACCAGGAGAATGACCAGGAATTTAAACCCAGTCTGGGCTGTGTGGCAAGACCTGCCTTCACAAAATAAAACAACAAAAGACTGTTCTAGCGCTCCTCAGACCACAATGTTCTCTCATGGAATTTCACTTAGGCACTGATATTGATGTGATATAGGAAGAAAAGCACTGGGAGAATGTGATGCTGTACAGAAAAGGACTTCTATTCAAGTCCTCTGCTGGACCAGGCAGGGTACTGTGTTTTAGGACCCTCAGATACTGGCAGCCTGAGCACTCTCTGAACTGAACTGTCTCTGTTTTGTTTATTTCTCATGTTGCCTTCCGGCTGTATGATCATTGTCTTTGTGGTTTTTTTCCGTTTTCCTCTTGATACTGCAATTTTCTGTTGGAAGTTTATGGACATTGGGTCAATGTGCTTCTTATATGAATTCATAGGAATTGGGACCAAAATCAAATGCAGGTGAACTGAGGTACAGGGTTCCTAAGTTAGAACTTCAGTTCTAACATTCGCCAGGACCTTCTACCAGGCTAGATTGCAAGACTGAGTGGACGATTTCCCAAGATGGCCAGCTCAGACCTGCCCGGTCCTTCTCTGAATGTTCTTACTTTATTGGAGGGCATAGTTAGTTACTGGGTTACTCACTTTCTTCCATGTAATTTGGAACTGTTGTCTCCCTTTAGTGGATTTATGGATTATTACTCACTACCTATCATGCCACCCACTGCTGAGAACACTTAGTGTTTGGAAAAGGAAGTAGATTGTTTGTAGTAATAGACTGATGGCTGGACATGGTAGCACACGCTTTTAATACCTAACACTCAGGGCAGAGGCAGGTGGATCTCTGAGTTCAAGTGAGTTTGAGGCCAGCCTGTTCTATATAGTAAGTTCCTCCAGGACAGCCAGGAATACAGAAAGACACTGTCTCAAAAGCCAAACAAAACCAAAACAACAAAAAAAAGTTGATCAAAATATAACTAGGTAGGTAATAAGCTAAAATATTAGCCACAGGATACAGTGTATATTTGTATGGAAATAGCATCACTAGAATAGAATTATCTGTATTATTACCACTTTCATAAAGTAGATAAATGCCTTTTGAATTTTGTTTGCTTATTTAGTTTTGGTCTTCTCTCTCTCTCCCTTTTCCTAATGCTACTGTGAAACCCAGGGCTACCTCATGCATGCCAAACAAGTATTCAACCACTGAACTGTACCCCCTAGCTCAAGTTGGGTAAATCTTGCAACACTCTGCTCCCAAACCCCCAAGCCAAGGAAAAGCTCCCATGGGATGAGCATGTCAGGAGAAGCTTGTGGAGTGTTGGGGGTTTTTGCAGTCAGGTTAAGATTAACAGCTAAGATTGTTTTTCTTTGTCTGGAGATGGTCTTCTCCCCAAGACAGGGCTGGGGACTTCACTGGCACTAGGAAGTCAGGAAGTTTGGTTTCTTGAGCCCAGTAAGGTTCTGATTCCAATCAAGGCTTCAGATCTTGCACTTTTGGGTCTGGACCCGGAGCAAGTACACAGAGTAGTCAACCCTGAGAGAGATAGATGATACCCTAGGGATGCTGAGAACCAGGACCAGGCCTGAGGGGTAGTGGATATGTCTCTCAAGCAGCGACTCCATTGTTGCAGTTAATTTCCCTCCTGTGGGGTACAGCCTAGCGTAGTGCATGAACTCAAGAATATTTGAGGGATGAGGCTTGACCTATCATGTGGCCATGTAGCATCACAGGCAAATTAAGTGCCTCCAGCTAGGGGCCAGGAAACTGTATATATATCACAATTTAATTCTTTACTTGTAGAATACAAAAAGATATACAATAATATGGGCCTGGTGATGATATGAGCTTATTGTGAAGCAATGCCAGCTGGGTATGAGCTTGCATCATAGTCCCAGGATTTGGGAGGATAAAACAGAAGGATTGCTGTGCTATGTAGTAAATTCTGGACCAGGCTGGCTGTTCTTAAGAGCACTCGCTGTTCTTCCAAATGTCCTGAGTTAATTCCCAGCAACCACATGGTGGCCCATAACCTATAATCTGTAATGAGATCTGGTGCCCTCTTCTGGTGTGCAGGCACATATGCAAGCAAAATATTGTATGAATAAATAAATCTTTTAAAAAATTAAAAAAATAAATGAAGTAACCATGCGTATCCTGCAAATGTCAGGAATGTTAGCAAGGTACCCTATTTTATATATTGATTCTCTTGATACATGCTGAAAAGCTGCTCACTGAGTCTGTTCTAACCATCTCAGAATTTCCTTAAATTAATTGGTGCATAGTCAGTGGATTGCTAACAGGAGCAATGGCCTGGAGCATCATATTGGTGTTTGTTTGTGTATTTATTTGTTTGTTTGTTTGTTGGTGTCTCTAATGTATTTATTTAATGACTGTTTTGCCTGCATGTATGTATGTGAACCACATGCATGCCTGGTGCCCATGGAGGTCAGACAAGGGCACTAGACCTCTGAAAGTAGAGTTGCAGATAGATGTGTGCCACCATGTGGGTGTTCAGAAATAAACCCAGGTCCTCTGTAAGAGTAACAGTGTTCTTAATGAGTTATCTCTCCATCATACCAGTTTTTTTAATCTCATGGATTCTCATGGATTCATGTGAAGCAGAAGAGTCAGTAGGGCATGATGGTGCACACCTATGATTCTAGCTGTTTGAGACGGGTAGGAGAACTGCTTATGCACGAGAACTAGTAGCCAACCTAGGTGACATAGTAAGACTGTCTCAGACAAACCAAAAAGTGCCTTTGGAAAGGCACTTTGTGGAAGTCATTCGAGGTGTTGGTGGTCAGGGAAAAAGAAGTGACTCTGAAACAAGGCCACAGGTTTTGTTTGGGAGCCAGGCCTTCAGAAGAGAATGGTGCCTCCAACCTGTGGTAGCCCAGGTCGACTAGAGAAGGCTTTGTTCTCTCTCCAGAACTCTACTATGACCGTGGGAACCACCATGAGTTTGTGTCTTTGGTGAAGGACTTGGCTCGGCCGGGAGAGATCACCCAATCACAGGCCTTCGACTTTGAGTTTACTCACGTGGAAAAGCCGTATGAATCCTACACAGGACAGAACGTGAAGCTACGGTATGTGGTTTCTACTGTTTCTGTTGTGCCCCTGAACCTGTCCCGTTGGGGCAGGGCCTAAAGCTTCCTGGCTTTTAAGGGTATCTTTGTAGCTACTAAGAAAGAAGAGCCCTGCCAGCAATGGTGTCAACACTGGGCTCCCTTGGGGGAAAGTCTTCCATTTCCATCCTTGAGCATGAATGCGGTCACCATGGCCGTTACACATTACCATCTCATGGAATCCCTCAAGACCAAGGGCTTCATAGACTGTAGGATAATGATGATGAAGCAAAGGGATTTTAGTTATGTATTGCATTTTGTTTCTAAGGTAATTCATTTAATTGTAAGTTTATATAATTTAAATCATAGCCATTTTTAACAACCAATTCTTAAAATTTTTGAAAATCTAGTAATTGGCTTTCATACCTATGGTGGTTGCAGACTGATACTCCAGCTTGGTTCTCAGAGGTCCTGACTCTTCCCCATCTGGCTCTGTCATATGACAGCAATGTCATTTTGGACTCTGTAACTTTAAAGCATTGTTTAGGATTCTAACTCTAGATCTATCTTCCTCATCTTTTTGGCAGAGATAAGAAAGCAGTGTCCACAGCATAACAGAGCCTTTCAAACATGGACACGGTTGAGCATTCTGCTTAGTGATGCACTTGACTAGTAGTACATTGTCTGGGACCCATCCCAGGAGTCACAAATAACAAAGCTAATGAATCCGAAAGCTGGGCATGGTGGTGCACCCCTGTAATCCCAGCACTTCAGGAAGCAGAGGCCAGCCTGGTCTACAAAGCAAGTCCAGACAGCCAAGGCTACACAGAGAAACCCTGATAAGAAAAAACAAAAACAAAATAAAACAAAACCCAAACAAAAACAAAAAGCCCTGCAGCTCTAGACTCTCAGATGTGACATCACAGGGAAGAAGCAGACTTCCTGTTACTCTGATTACCCTTCTGTCTCACAAGATCGACTTGTTTTCACAACCCACAGGCCTAGACTCTGGATGGTGAAGATTACAGCGAGGCAACATCTCCCTTTCTTTCTTCAGATTTCCCTCCATCCATCAGAACTCTGTTACAGACTCTTTTGAAATATTTGCACCTGAATTCCCACTAAAGACAGAGATTCATCTTCTCATTCTGGAGAAAGCACCAGTGAAGATAATCTAGCAGTCACTTAGCTTGGCTATGGGAATTGTCTTAAAAAAGGTCTTGACGTAAAGTCTTGTTATGTAGTCTAAATTGACCTCAAACTCTGCATTCCCCTGCCTCAACCTCCTGAGTGCTGGGATTACAGGTATATGCCACCCAAGTGGTCATTATTGGCTCAGGACCTCAAGACGAAGTTCTTAGTGCAAAGAAGGTGTGTTTGCCCCAGACGTAAAGTCTTGTTATGTAGTCTAAATTGACCTCAAACTCTGCATTCCCCTGCCTCAACCTCCTGAGTGCTGGGATTACAGGTATATGCCACCCAAGTGGTCATTATTGGCTCAGGACCTCAAGACGAAGTTCTTAGTGCAAAGAAGGTGTGTTTGCCCCAGAGGGTCAAAGGGCAGGGAATAGGGGACAAAGACAGGAGATAGAGGACCTAGGAGAGGGGAAAGGGAACAAGGGAGTTGGGATAGGGGTATTTGCCCATAGGAACAAAGGATTGCCTCTGGCTAGAGAGGAGACAGAAGTGGCCCATAAGCAAATGACAGTTTATAAAAGTAAAAGGAGAAAAGCTGTGTTAGGATGAGGTGTTTAATTTTAATTAGGCATACTAATTAGCTGAGCCAAAGAGAGATTTTGATTTCTAGACCTTTCTAGACCTTAATACTTTGATAGCTGGACTTTGGTGGTTGACCTCAGGAGGAGGAAGTGGCCAAATAAGGGAATAGACCCTGGTGGCTAGCATTAACAATTTTATCTAATAGTTTTTAGCATGGCAGAGGGAATTGAGGAGAAGGGCAAGGCCTGCCAGAGCCATGTTTGCCGTGCTTGAGTTGGCTAGAGTCCCTTCAGCCACCATGCTTAGTAATTCCCACCCCACCCCCAACTCCAGTGGATTTGCCTTAGTGTTTTTATGTCAGGAAGAAAGGTATTGAAAACAACAGGGTAGCTCCTCAAAAGTAAATAAATAAACTGAAAACTAAATAAATAAACTGAAAGTACAGCTCAGTAGGAGCTACATATGCACATACTTGAAGAATATGCATGGCTTTGGCTTAGTCTCCAACAATGCACACATACATAATTAAACAGAATCACTGTGTGATCCAGCAGTTCACTTCAGTAGTAGATCCAAAATAATTGGACCCAGAGCCTAGAACAGATAATCTGACACCTGTGAGCACAACAGTCATGGTGGCACATGCCTTTAATCCCAGCACTAGAAAAGGAGGCAGGCCATTCCAGGCCAGCCAGGGCTAATAGTGAGAACCTATCTCAAAGACAGACAGAAAAAGGCTATATTCAGCCAGGCATGGTAGTATATGCATTTGGGAAGCAGAGGCATATGGATCTCTATGTTTGAGGCCATCCTGGTCTTAGCAAGTTACAGGCCACCCAGAGCTCTAGAGTGAAACTCTGTCTCAAAAAGAAAAACTATGTTCAGTTGTAGCGGCATACTTGAGTATCAGTAGTTTTCAGTCCTTTCTCCTTAACTTCTTGGTTGTATGTGGGAGACAGTGTTTTTCTTTTTTTTTTGTGGGGCGGGGGTCTCTGAGGGACAGAGACATGCCCTAAATAAAAACAGCATAAACCAGAAAACAATTAGAGATCTTTACTTGAATATTTAGTAGAGTAAAAATTCAGTCTTCCACAGACAGTGAGATGGATTTGAAACCTGCACAATTAGAAAGGGTTAGGGACAAATATCTTGTGCAGTTCTGACAGAGGTGACTGAGGTAGACAAAAAGGACAGTTTGGAAGGGGTCAGTGCCACACAGAACTGGTAGCCTGCATGTGTAGGTGATGTGGCCAGCATGTCCTTGTTAGCTTTTCAATAATGCTTAGCAGGTACTTGGATTACTAAAGGATCGCTCAGAAAAAGTATAACCAAGGGGGTTCTTTCTCAAGGGTGTTAGCATAGTATTTATACCCAGGAACTGGGATACTGGAAAGGCAGTCCTGAGTGGCTGTTAAGCCTTTAGGTTCACTTAAGTATCTTCTTTCAAACCTGTGCTCTGCCATGCAACTGCCTCCTCCAATTAAATCAGAGATTTCTTTGCTACTTTGTTGCACTATATGTAGCTTTGTTCTTGGAGTCACTTTTGTTCTCATAAACCTGAATTACAGTTTTTGAATTACCCTTTCCCTATCTTGATTTTTCTGTTTGTTCATCTCCCTGTAGATTGGGAGCTTCCCTTGAGATTGGATTGTACTTCTTCCATGCCTAGCACAGGCTTAGCCAGGAAAGATTACTGAAATGAACACTTGGCTTCATTTCTCCATTTCCTGTTCCTCGTTTTTATGGCCAGATATTGTTTAGTGGAGTGGCATGTAAATGTACGTGTATGGGCCAGATCTCTGTGTTCAGATAGCTAGGAGTTAGATAAATAAGCAGACTCTCCACACAGATGCTACATGGTAGTAGGGGACATAAAAAGCCTTTAAAACAATCTGTTGGAGTAGAAAGCAAAGAAATCACTCTAAGTTCTTAGTTCATAGTCATTAACTCCCAAATG
Source organism: Pachyuromys duprasi (assembly GCA_028658305.1). Lineage (NCBI taxonomy): Eukaryota > Metazoa > Chordata > Mammalia > Rodentia > Muridae > Pachyuromys > Pachyuromys duprasi. Next base: position 20,194,225 of record CM053747.1, on the reverse strand, counting down.
GCTTTTGAAGAAAGGCTTTGATATGTATGTAGTATATGTATACTTTTCTCTAAGAAAAGGGCCCATAAATTCTCAAAGAGACCGAAAGCCCCAAAGGGGTAAATGTTACCTCCTGTAGGGTTCTACTCTCAGGTGGTCCATTTTGTTGTCTCATTGGTGTAGCATCTAAAGTCTGGAAGTATTCACTTGTGATGACTCCATCTCTTACAGCTATTTCCTTCGAGCCACCATTAGCCGCCGCCTCAATGATGTTGTCAAAGAGATGGACATTGTAGTTCATACACTTAGCACATACCCAGAGCTGAACTCATCCATCAAGATGGAAGTCGGGATTGAAGACTGCCTGCACATTGAATTTGAGTATAACAAATCCAAGTAAGTGTCCTGAGCTGCAGCTGCAAAGTAGTACAGTGCATACTAGGCTAGTTATGGATAGATGGGCCATGAAATAGAAGCTTCATAGTTCAGTATATTAAGTTATTTAAGATCACATATTTAAACATTAAGATGCTTTCAAAGTCAAGCTAAACTAGCTTTTCAGTTGTTTGTTTTGGATGCTTGGTAAAGCCACTTCCTTCCATGAGTAAGAATAATCGTAGAACACAATGCTGTTATCATTTGTTTCCTCCCTGCCTTAGAAATCAAAGTGACAAAACCATGCACCGGCAATGGTCTGCTTCCTTCCTGAGCCAACATGAGTTACTGTGTAGAATGCCTAGTGCACTTTTATAAAGGTTTCACAATAACTTTACCTGGCAAGCTGGGAAGCTGTGTTTTAAATTGTGTTTGCTATTAGAGCATCAAAATATGTAATTGCTTGTAAACCACAGAATTCTCTGGCACTCTTGCCTCTTTCTTTGAATATAAGCTATTTCTGAAAGTATTTGGAGATCAATCCAGAAGTGAAAGGATCATCTAAGTTTTGATTACCCTTCCACTGCAGTGGCCTCCCCCAAGCCCACTGCCAACCAGACCAGGACTTAAGGAGAGCCAATCTGCCTACTAAGGCCTTAGGGCTATAGAGAGGAGAAAGACTCAACTATGTAGACCAGGCTTGACCTCAAATTTGTAATCCTGCTTTTACCTCAAAAGTGCTGGGGTTACAGGCATGGTCCACCATGCCTGGCAGAACAGTTTGTAAAAACCAGGAGGGTAACTTGAGTTTAAAATCAATTGTGAAACAAAGTTATATGTTCCTCTGCTCCCTGGCTTGGAACCTAGTGAGGCCCCCATAAAATAACTACTTGTCCTGACCTACCTGTTGGATAGGGAATAGATGCTAGAAAGGAATCACCATCACCACTAGTCTCCTTACTCAGCTTGGCCCTGTCCATTGATCTCCCAACCAGTTCTCTGATGAAGGCAGCAACTAGCAGCAATGCTGTCGATCTCTAAGAGCCTAAGGCAGCCACTCATCAGTTGCTTTTTGAATTTAAAGTGTTTTAGAGTCAGTCTAGAAATAAATACTCCTAGTATAGAAATAGATACTCATGGTCTTCCCCTGTCCTTGTACAACAGGTTATACCATAAGGAAACATGAAACATGTTTCTCACATGAGTGTGCTTCTGTGTAAGGTTTCATTATAGTAAATGGATGCTTCTTTTATAAGAGTACAGATAGAAGACCTTAGCATCCATGTATCTTCTATATCCCTGAGAAAGGCTGCTGGTTGTACCCTGCTGTGCCTGTAGGTGTGGCATTACCTGCTCAAAGTCTGTAGCTTTTAGTAGACTGTAAGCAACAGTATAGTAAATGGTGGGGAGCACTAAAGTCTAGAAACTAGGAATTGCCTATTTGAACCCATCACATGCAGTTGAATGATTGAGTCTCTTACAACTTTTTTCCCACCCATCAAGTAAGAAGGCCCAGGAGGCCCAATTCTGAAGTCTTTGCTTAGGATCACATGGTATGAGCCTGAGTTTCAGGTTTGAAGAGTGTGCTTCTTTCTAGCACACCTGATACAGGACTGTGTAAACACAGACTGTCAGTACTCTTGGCTAGCCCACAGAGAAAGACTTAAAGGGTTTATGCAACATAGCTAAATTCCTAGGAGCTCATGAAGCATAAGCCATGCAAGTAGAGTCCAGAGAGCAAGCAATGGTGCAGAAGGAGACTGATTTGTTTTGTGCTTGTGTTTCTGCTTCTGCCTGGGCTGCCTAGCCTGGAGCAAACAGAACTATTTACAAGGAAGTGTTAAGGGTCAGTTCCCTAAAGACATTATATGGAGAGTAAAGTGGGAGGAAGAGACTTGATTCCTGTGTTCCTGAGACTGTCTTAATACATTAGAAAAACATACATTTAAAAAATACTAAAGGTACAACTGGGTGAGGTGGTGCACGTCTTTAATCCCAGCATTCAGGATGCAGAGGCGGTGGATCTCTGTGAGTTCTAGGCCAGCCTGGTCTACAGAGTGAGTTCCAGGACAGTCAAGGCTACACAGAGAAACCTTGTCTAGAAAACAAAACACAACAACAACAACAAAACCCAAACCAAACCAAAATTAAGGGTGTATCCTGTGGAGACAGAGAAGATAAACAAATATTAATGTTTAAATAAAATGTATCATCCTTTGAGCAGGATGTGGAAGAAGAGAGTCACACAGATTCCAATAGAGGATAGGAAACTATTCCTATAGTGAGGTTGAGGATGCACTTCCATTACATCTCTCACCCATAGGGTGTTCTAGACAGGGTCCCTCGTGCTGAAACACTACACCACCATCTTACTTCCTCTACCTTCTCTTCTTCAGGTACCACTTGAAAGATGTCATTGTAGGGAAGATCTACTTCCTGCTGGTGAGAATCAAAATCAAGCACATGGAGATAGACATCATCAAACGGGAAACAACCGGCACAGGTCCCAATGTGTACCATGAGAATGACACAATAGCCAAGTATGAAATCATGGATGGGGCACCAGTTCGAGGTGAGCCTCCTGGCATAGGGCCCTGCTACGATTTCCTCCCAGGCCATGTACAGAATTTCATAATTTGGGAAGGACTCAAATTGTTGAAGTAAAATATCTTTTTTTATTCCTTTTTGAGACAAGGTCTCACTATGGAGCCCACACTGGTGTAGAACTCATGGGAATCCCCAGCACTCAAGTGAAAAAGGAAGGGAAAAGCTTGAGTCTGTGGAATTTCAGCTTCCTAGTCCATCCACAGCCACAGCAGTCCCACACTGACCTTGTTTATATGTTGACTTATACTTAAGATTTCATCTCAGCTGGTCTGCTTGCACATGCCTGTTGTCTCACCTCCCTGGCAGGTGGAGGCAGAAGAAATTCGTTGTCATTCTTGGCTACATAGAGAGTTTAAGGCCCACTTAGGCTACATGAGACCCTGTCCAAAAAAAAAAAGGTTTGAAAACTGATTTAAGATATACTTTTCCTCTTGGCACTCTGACATGTTTTGCTGCTCAGGGCAAGAGATCAATGTACTCTAGTCATGTTCATTGCTTAGTTCTAGCTCCAGTAAAATGTTTCACTCTAGGAATTCATTTGCCTGCCATGAAACTGCATCACTAGATTATCAACCAATACTACAAGGGCCTCAGACAACACCAGAAACCACTGGAAATGGTCCACCTTGTACAGCACAGGATCCCTAGGATGAGAAGGCTTGACAGCTCTTGGCTCTTTGGGAGTCTGGATGATTCCTGGGAAACAGCAATCAATTATGTCCTTCATCCGCTTTGTAGCCATCAAGAATGAAGGCCTCCTCTCACTCTGGGTAGTAGAACATTCCCAGTGGGTGTACCGTGTGGAAGGAAGATGTCAAACTGTGCAGTGCATAGTACTGCAGACAGCGCAGAGTCATAGATGTTCACTGTATCAGACCCTCTCATGGTCCATAATCTGACCAGTTGTGCAAGTAGAGCCAACTGTGATTTCTCCTTACGAATGAAATGGGGCACAGAGAAACAGCATAGAACAGCATATAAAGGTTCTTTTATATTTAGCTTAAGGCTGGCCTTTCTCAGTAGAATTACTGCCCTAATTTTGTTCCTTTTATTAGAGTATGATAGGACCTAAAATATGTCACTGTATTCTCTGATTTTCCACATGAAAGCTATAGATGTATTCAGAAGTAAACTGGCCCCTGGAGAACAGGGTCCAGAATGAATTTTCTGTTTTCTGGGCTACCCTAGTGCAGATCATTGTTAGAGTGGAGATGTATTCTGGGGCATACAGTGACTAGTTTCCAGGGAGGGATAACTTTTGGAGAGATAGCTCAGTGGTTAGGAATACTTACTGCTATTGTGTTGGGGTCCCAGCAGTCACATCAGGCAGCTCAGTCTCTTATAACTCTAACTTTCTTCTGGCTGCCTCAGATACCTGTACACACATGTACATACTCACATATAGATGCAAACATACACATCAATAAAAAATACATCTAAAAAAATAAAAATAAAACAAATCTTTAAAAGAAAAACAAAAAAAATTATTTTATTTTTTGAGACAGTTTCTCTGTGTGGCCTTGGTTGTCTTGAACTTGCTTTGCATGCAGACTGGCCTTGAATACACAGAGATGCACCTGCCTCTGCCTCCCTGAATGCTGGGATTACAGGCCTGCACCACCACACACAGCTTAAAAGAAACATTGTTAAAAGAAAAAGAAAACCAATTAACAGACTTACTGCCTCACACTTCTACTTCCAGCACCTGGGAGGCTGAGGCAGGGGGATTGCTAGCAAGAACCACATAGAGACCATGTTTTAAATGATAAAGAAGAAGAGGAAGAAGAGGAAGAACACAACAGCCACAACTACCACCCAGGAACAAGGCACATTGCACATACCAAATGGTGCCTAATGTTTCCCTTATGCCATTCAGCCAGTGTTCCTCACTGCTTTCTGCAACAGGAAGGTGATAGGATGTTCAGAGCCACAGGAGAGCTATGGAAACTGCTAGAAAGGATGGTGTAACATCTTAGAGGGCAGAAGCCTTTTCTTAGTGTTCCTTGCCTTGCTCATCTGCAGTCTGACCTGCTGCAGCCAGAATGGGTATTGTTCGACAGTGCCTTTTGTGTTCCTTGCCCTCATGTTTGCTTCACTCCTTACAGGTGAGTCCATCCCCATCAGGCTCTTCCTGGCCGGCTATGAGCTCACACCCACCATGCGGGACATAAATAAGAAGTTCTCTGTGCGCTATTACCTCAACTTGGTGCTGATAGATGAGGAGGAACGGCGCTACTTCAAGCAGCAGGTGGGTGCCTCTTCCAGGATCCTGGGTCCCCTTGGGCATAGCACAGAAAGGTCACCATTCCCACAGAGGGCTATCTTGACACTTAAAGCAAAATGCTAAAAGCTTTTATCACTTGTTATAACAAGAGGTAGAAACACAGTATTGCCTAGAAACCTATAGCAGAAGTGTGGATTCCTAGTTGATACCTAGGTTCTGCTTTCTTGGGCCTAACTCCTGTTTTTGTGGCTCATGCTAGGGACATGGGTATTAGGAACCACAGCTTTGGTGAGAAATGAGCAAAGGAGGTTATTCCTGGAGATTCCCTGGGACCCAGGTGGGAACCCCTGAGAAAAGCAACCCCAGGCCTCTCTCAAGTACCATATTACCCCTTCTTCCAACTCTGTAGGAAGTGGTGTTGTGGCGGAAAGGAGACATCGTACGGAAGAGCATGTCCCACCAGGCAGCCATTGCCTCACAGCGCTTCGAGGGCACAACCTCACTGGGTGAGGTGCGGACCCCCGGCCAACTGTCTGACAACAACAGCAGGCAGTAGGCCCTTGGGGCCAAGAAGTTGCTGGGCTTCCACGGCAGCACCCCATCTACCAAACACCAGCAACTGGGGGAGGGGCAGATGGTGTGAAGCTCAACTGGCCGTTACTTGCAACATTGAAAACAAATCATGTTTTTTACTTAAATTCTTTTTCTCTGAAGAACCTAAGGGGCTTGGGTTGGGCAGCAGTCTCTCTGGGATTCTGCACCCTAGGCAGGGAGAGGGACAGGAAACAATCTGGAAGCTAGTCCCTCCCTTGGGAATGAGCTGTCTGTCAAGGCTGTCTCAAGCAGGGTTGAGAGCACACATCCTTGGCTCCAGGCTCTCTGCGCTTCCTGATGTAGAAGCTGAGTGTGTCCTGCCAGCAGGGCTCTGGGTAGTCGCATCTTAGGCTCCCTTTGACTGTTCTGAGGTAGTGGCAGAAGTTGTGCCTATTGGGCCTGTCTCATCTAAGTTGGAGGAAGACTCAAGATGAGGAAGCTACCTCTTGGGGCGTCTGGGATGTGGTGTTCTGAAGTTTCCAGTCACCGCTGGCCTCTCACTACTGGGACCAGACACTTCTCTTCTTCATCTTCTGTAGCTTGTCAGGAACCATACAGGAGCAGAAGCCTAAGGAAGGGTCTGGAGCTGACTGTCCTCTCTCACTTGTGAGAAACAGGGCCACCAAGAAGTCCTGAGAACATGTCACACATGGATGACCAAGGGGCTAAGCTAGGTCTTCTGAGGGGGAAACATCTGCCTTCACCACATGTCTCCGCTCGACAGCCCAATTTCTGGGTTGTTCTAGGGAATTATTTTAAGTTATCCACAGCACTAAGCAGAGGGTCTGTTTCCTTTAGTATAGACCCTGAGAAGAAGCTGGATCCATTACCCTCCCTAAAGTGATCTGTCCTTAACCCGTGCCTCCACTTGATTTCTAGACTGGCCTTGGTTTCAGGCATGTAGAAGTTTTGTTACTCCCACTCCAAACCCTTTATCCCACTGTCTAGGATAAGTTAAGGGAGGATGGGCTCCTGCACAAGACCCTGCTACCCTAACTTCAGAGTAATTCTGCTTGCCAAATCATGTCTTTATCTTCACCAATTCACTGGCTCAAGTTTAGGACCACTGGTTTTTTCTTTAATTTAAAAACTCTGTTGGATGTTGGTGTACTAGAGAAGAGGCAGTTACCCCTCCTGCTCTACACTTGGGCCTGCAAGTAATAAAGGGGTTGACTTGTCTTTTCTGCCTTGTCTGGGAATGACCAGGAATTACCTCCTGTTGGAAGATCAAGTGGACCTGATGTTCAACAAGTACAGTATGTGCTGGTCTGTGTTCTCTGTGATTTGGAAAGTAAAGGATTTGTTCCTGTGTCATCTTTCAGTTTGTATAGAAAATAGGGGCCCCTCTCAGAAGTCAGTGCAATTTCTGCCATTGATGGGTTGGGGCTAATGGATCAGAGTTCAGATGAAAGACACTTGGGATGACTGGAGATAGCAGAGCTAAGGAAAGTAAAACTTTTCTCCATGCCAAACCCCAAGTTTAGGTGTGACATACAATCCCCATGGGAACAGGTTCACCCCTCCAGCTGTCCTTGGTTATCAAGGCTGGGCCCTAGCATATGAGGGAGGGAGGTTCTGTGCTCTTGCCTTTTTCAGGGTATGAGACTAGACACTCCTGTGCCTCCTTTTAATATCTCATTGAAAGCATTTGTCAATTTTTCTGCTCCCAACTGACAACACAAATTCATTTTCCAACTTTGCTAATCTCTTAAGCCTTTCTTCTGGGAGAACTAAAAGGTAGACTATGCTTTGTTTCTCTCAGGAGCTATGCACAAGCCAGGCCTTGTTTTCTGTGACTCTGCCCCCATTTTCTTTCCTCTGCCAACTGTGAAAGTATGGGGAGGTTCCCATCCCCATCCTTTAAGACTCCCAAACCTGGAGTGCGTAGGTACTAAACCAAGCAGTGCAACTTGTAACTAAGAAGCTGCAGTGTTTACATGTTTCTTAATGTGTTGTCTTTTCAATGGCTGTATTTTAAAGAACATTTGTTTTAATGGTGTCTCTGATTAAAGGAAGCCCTATGGCTTTGGAGGCATTGTGCCCATGGTCCACTAGATTCTGTGGTCTTTCCTTCTTAACACTGTCTCATTTCTGACACACTGGGAACAAGACATTCAGCTTTATTCCAACACTTGCCTTCTTTTTCAGTGGATGGTAAACAGTAATAAACACTATAGTAACCACCCATTTGGGGCAAACATGGCTCAATTCAGGTTTGTCTGCCAACTCGCCTGAAACCACTCATGTTTTCAATTTAGGTGGAACCCAGAAGACTTAAGGCAGATGAAGAAGACCAAAAGTGGCATAGAAAAAAACAAAACAAAACAAAACAAAAAACAAGCCTTAGGTTTACTGAGTGTTCACAGACCAAGGGACTCAAGTCCTACATTCTGCTATTTACTGTGTAACTACAGAGGTAGGGACAGGTGACAGTAGATGTGCCTGCATCTTCCAGTGGGCAGAAGGAACCAGTCTTGGACATAAGACATCTACAGTGGAGGATTCCTCTCTAACACAGGGCTACAAGAAAACGCTTTCAACCTTGTCATTAAATCTTTTATTGGGAAAATTAACAAACTACCCATGAACATGATCCCAGGTAGAAACAGCAAACTCTCTGTCTTATAAAATCTTGACTTTGTAGATAGGTGGCTTGTTCACTCCATCAGTAGACCCTTCATTAACTTGGTTCTGTTCCTTCCAGGCTCAAAATAAAATCAAACTCTTCTAAAAATAAATTTAAAAAAAAATGAGGTATTTATCATCTTCTGCACAAGGAAATTGATAAAGGGCAGGTACGTTATGTGACAGGTTCCTGCAGCAGACAGGTGTCCATTCAAAAACTGTGAAGTATACTACCTATAAAGCAGTGAGCAACTTAGCACATAGGTGTCCTCATGGGTGGCACCTGTGAGGACACTGACGCAGTTTAATACTGTCTCCACCTTTAGGTCTTAGCTTACCTTGAGTCAAAGGCTGAACTGAAAGTCTCTGGCGAGTGAAGAGAGTCATGCTTTTTAAGGGGCCACCAGTAGCCTTGTGGGTTTGGTGATAGGCTTTAAGTTCATCCAGGGAGATGAAACGCTTCATCATTCGAACAAACTGAACATCCACCTATTCGATAGCATTGCAGGAGACAGAAACATTTTCAGTCATATGCTGTGTTGAATCTTAAAGAATGGGTCCACTATGTTGCCTAACTTGTCACTGAGTTACTGAATCAGTTTTCAAGCCACAGCCTACTAAGTGGCTGAGTCTTGCTTCTGTGCCCACCCAGAGTTTTTGCTTTTTACAGGAGTGCCTGGTGTTAGGGCTACAAATATTTTGTTCTCTTATCCCAGCTGAGCAAAACTTCATCTAACTGAGAGCTGGGTTGTGCTCCTTGACCTGAAAGTACCCCATATTCTTCCTCCTTTTGTCCATTCTCCCCTACGAAACAGGAAGAACAGTTATTACTTACCATCGACCATTTAGGATTGTCCTCTTTGCTGGATGGATCATAATGGGGACTATTTTTCTCAAACTGTGTGTGGTCTGGATAAGCCTCCTTTACAATCTGAAAACAAATCCAGAATCTCCAGCCATTTTAGCTTCCATTTAGCTTTAATATGTGTCTGACTTTGACTCCTTACCCTTCACATTCTGACCACTCTCTCTCTTCCATAGACAGTTGGTACCCAGACATCTGGAAATAGCAGCCTAAGCAAGCATAGCTCAGAGAGAAATCCTATTACAAATACTTTTACAAAATATCTCAGGCATGTGCTAAAAGTAAATGCTAACAATTACTGTTGGAAATACTGGTTTTTATTTTCTCCCAACTCCACACACAGTTTTATCCTGAAACTCTTAGAAAAGGGGCACCACCTGGTGGAAACCTCAGAGAGTGAGAAGTCTTAGTAGGGCCTGAAATGAAGGCCTTCATAGTCTAACCTTCAGCACATGGGTGATGGTCAGGGCAGTTTTCCTCACTTTCTGTGACAGGCAGTGTGAAGAGGAGTTTATTTTTGTTGTTGGCTATTTAAGCTGTAGCCTTACACTAAAAGGCTCTGCTATAGAGCTCAGTGGAGGAGGCAGGCATATATCCTAGCATAGGCTTCAGGGTCTCTACCCCTTGTCTCCTTACACTTCAGGAAATAAGTCCCTGAGGAGAGGAATTCAGGCTAAAATGTATGCACCTAACCTTCATAAGTCCCACGATGCCTGGCTGTTTGCAGTTGCTGTGGTAGAAGAAGGCTTCTTCCTCCAACTTCATGGCCCTGAGGAAATTCCGAGCCTGTACCAGAGAAGAAACAAGGATTACCCACCTACCAGCTGGGAAGAAATAAAGACTTCAATAGATCTTTTTTTTTTTTTTTCCTTCCCTGTTTTGCAACTTTTCTCCAATTCATGATAAAGGCTGTCCCTCTGTTCAGAGTCCTAGCCTTGTTCTAGGACACGGGCCAGAAGCAAGCCTCTTGGCAGACTACAAGCTGTCACAGTGATTATGGTATTTATGAAAACAGTTTCAGATGGAGTTCAAGGAAAAGCAGTGTTGGCTAAAAGGCTCTGCTGTAGAGTTCAGTGGAGGAGGCAGGCATATTTCCTAGCATAGGCTTCAGGGTCTCTGCCCCTTGTCTCCTTACCTGATAGTTGCGAACACCATCCCAGCATGCTGTCTGCTTGGGCTGTGCTTTGAGATCCTCGATGCTGAACTGGGCAAGAGAAAGTAAAGTCATTCTATTACTAAATAGTCAATGGCCAATTGGTAAGCTTCTACAGAAACCAAAAGTTCTTTCCATAACCCTAAGAGTGCTTCAGGCTATAATGTGCTAGATGAATCATTGGGGATTAGTTTCGGGGAGCCTCTGATGTTGAATGTAAGTAGCCTTGGGTTTTACCTTGTAATCTTTGCTAATCTTAATTAATATTAAGGTTATTAGTTGGCTGGATAATAAAGCAGTCTGCTGGTTCACTGTTTCACTTATTAAAATATTCTAATTCTCTAATATTTCTATATTCCTCTATCTACTATTAAAATCAGCTTACATTCATCACCTGAATATATGGCAACACTTGTCAGGGAGACCTCTATGAGCATGGCAAGTAGTAAGAAAAAATTGAAACTAGTGGCAGGTATGGGGGTGCACTCCTGTAATCATAGCCCTCCTAAAACTGAGGCAAGCTGGAGCTTAAATTCAAGGGGCAAACTGGGCTACCTCAAAAGTTAAGAGGCTAGTTTGAGCTAGAAAGTAAGACTGTCTCAAAACCAAATAACAATAGCAGCCAAGTCAAACTAAAACAGACAATGGTAAATTGAACCATAAGGCTGATTTTATAAAGTTTTACCTGAACATAACCATAGCTTTTAATGTGTTGTCTGTGGCCACTTTTTTGTTACAGGGACAGAGCTGCAATACAGACTATAAAAATCCATTAAGTCTGGTTCTTTGCAGAAAAAGTCTGCCAACCCTTGCTTAGGTGGAAAATCCCTCAAACAGCTGGGCTGGGGATGCCTAATTTTTTAAAAATTTTTTTCTATTATGTTTCCCCTCTCTTCCCTCCCTCCAATCTCTCTCCACATACAGCCCTCCCCCATTTATGCCTCCCCTCAAAAAAGAATAGGCCTTCCAGGGACATCAACCAAACACAGCATAACAAGCTACAATAAGACCAGGGCATGCCTAATCTCAATATCTGAAATCCAGAATACTCTGGAATATTCTAACATTCAAAAAGTCTTGAATTTTATCAAAGTATTTAGACAGGGTAAGGATTCAAATTGCAAAATCTAGAATACTTCTGATCCCATGAATTTTGGATAAGGGTTATCCAACCTTAAGTTAATGATAAATACTGTTGAATCTATGCTTTTTTTTTTAACCTTTTCCTAAGCCTTCAAAGGTGAGAAGCTGACGGCTGAATACTATGATAAACCACATTCTCTCTTTTTTAGAAGCAGTTATATGTGTTGGGGGAAGGGTGCATGAACAAAACACAGCTTTCGGGTTCTCTCCCTTCTCTATGGGTTCTGGGTTGCTAGGCTTGTACGGCAAGTACTTTACCTATTGTCCTATCTCGCCAACATGACTGGACATAGATCTAGCCTCACCTTCATGTCTACACCTTTTTCCAGCCGGCTTTCTGGCTCTGACTTCATCAGCCAATAGTTGCTTAAATTCTTGCCACAGTTTTTAGAGGCTGAAGTCTTCAGAGGGCTGGAGTTTTCTAGCTTAACTGACGTATTTTCTGAGTTTTCAGTTTTAGTATGTTTTTCTGATAGCTCCTTCTTGTCTGCAGTAGGAAAGCAAAGGAAAACATCTGTCACCCTGCTGGGAGGCAATGTTCTATTGTAAACAAAACAAACAGAAAAACCCATATTCATACCTGGACTCAGAACTTAGATTTCATAAACACTAACTGTAGCACCACAGTCCCATATATTAGTAACTACAGCTTTTCTATAAAACTAGACAATACCTGCCCCTTGGAAGCTCAAAAATAATATCCTCTTGACTCAGCCACTGAAAAACCATCAACTTGTGTCAACTGCAACTAGCTGCACTGGGTGCACACAAGATAGGCCAACAGTCATCAATGAATGGGGCAGGGCTCCCAGGGTACTATCTCTACAGCTAAAATTATTGGCTACTGATAGGTTCCAGGAGAGGGGGACTTTTGTCTTGAGTTTTGTAGCCACTGCTGAGCCCAACAGTCTCTACTAGACAGCTCCAAAACCATGGTTTCATAGACGTCCCTGGTTAAACTCAGTAGGTCACAAACCAAAATGAATAGATGTGAATGAGGTTTGTAGGCAAGAAGTGTAGGATATAGGTATAATAGAATGATGGAAGAGGGTGAGGTGAGAGTGGTCTCAAGGCTAGTTAGATAGCTCTGCTTAAGATTCCATAAAACTTAGGTTCAAGCCCAGTAGTGGTGGTGTATGCCTTTAATCCCAGAACGTGGGAGGCAGAGACAGGCAGATTTCTGAGTTCAAGGCCCACCTGGTCTACAAAGTAAGTTCTAGGACAGCCTGGACTACACAGAGAAATCCTGTCCCAAAAATATAACCAGCCAAACAAAAAACAAGATTTACTTTTTTAAAAAGTCTGTTTGAATTCTGTACATTAGTGAAAGTGTCAAATTTAATAAATAAAAGAGTATGCTCTTAAAGGTTATCTTCTAGATTACTCAGTGAGTCAGAGGGACCGTATAGAGTTAAGATTTAAGATTACTGTTAGTAATCAATAAGTATGCTCTACCTCAATTCTGTGCCTTTAATCAGGCTAATTTTTCCGGTAACACATTGAAGCACTTTAAATTATTTCAATGATTATTTGACAATTCAAAGGAAAGACTTAGGAAATATCTCATCATAAATGTTCAGTAAATATTAGCCATTATCATCCTTATCTTATACTTTTTTTTTCTTGCTTCATACATGCCTTTTAGGTTTTGAAAGATGTCAAGAGAAATTTGAAAAAAATTTTAATCAGGCCCATACAACAAAAATTTTCTTTTTCTTTAATGGTGGGGACTGAACTCAAGGGTTTTACAAAAGCATGTTAGATCAGCAATCTATCACTAAGCTATATCCCCACCCCTTTTTGTTTTGTTTTGATTTTGAGACACAGTCTCACTAAATTTCCAAGGGTGGCCTACAGCTCACTCTTAATTTATAGGTCTTTGGCATCAGGCCTGATTTCTTCCCCTTCAATTCCTAAACATTGAACTTGCAGCCTCAACTATGCCAGGCAGTGCTCTACCATTGAGCCACATTTCCAGCCCTGAAAACTAGCATTTACTAAGTGGATAAAAGAAAATGTGCATGAGACACAGCAATCACTCAGGATATCAGGTCCCAACTCTAATTTGGCAAATCAACACAACCTATGAAGTTTTCTCATCTGAACAATGTGCTGCAGATCACAATCCTGTCAGGCAGAACAGAGCTATGAATTAGTCACAACTGTCACCTGAGTCTGCTTGAACCTACAGGTAACTCCCTCCGAATTTAGTTTGCTACTCTATCAGTCTTCATTAAATATCATGGATGCGGGTTGCTCTGAACTTAGCATGTCTTAGCACAATTTCCCAGCTGTCCTTAAGAACAGGCATGCTTATGCTTACAGATCGTTGCCTTGTCCAGTCCTCATCAGAGAGGCTTCCTCAGGCAGCAGGATGGGAATGGAAACATAGACATATAGCCAGACATTATGTGGAGAGTCTAAATTGGAGCTCTCCATCAGGTCCTTCCCCTGGGAGCTAGTGGAACCCCAAGGAAGAGATGGGAAGAAAAGATTGTAGGAGTCAGCAGGTTTGGAAGATACGAAGAGAACATGCCCCACCAAATCAATTAAGTAGAGCTCATCTGATCTCACAGAGACTGAAGCAGCAAGCACGGGACCTGCATGGGTCTACACCAGGTCCTGTATATACCTTATGGCTGTTAGCTTGGTGTTTTTGTGGGACTCCTAACTGTGGGTATAGGTGACTCTTTTGTCTGCTCTTGTAACTCTTTTCCTCCTGTTATGTTGCCTTATCCAGTCTCTCTGTGAGAGCTTTGTTTTGTCTTCTTGTATCTTACTTCCTCATGTTTGGTTGTTGTCTATTAGAGGACTACTCTTATCTGAAGGAAGGAGGGGAAGTGGATGGAAATGGAAGGTGGGGGGAGCTAGGAGGTATGGATGGAGGGGAAACCCTGGTTAAGATGTACTGTATGAGACAAGAATGTATTCTCAATTAAAACAAAAACAGGCCACAATAATGTGTTAAACAATCACAATAATGTGCTGTAACCTGTCATTCCTAAAAGAGCCACTTTCTACCTTCACTGCTTAATTTCTGCTCTTTATCGACATAGAATTCATTTTTGTTAATGAAAAAAACACGTTTCCAGAGTTCTAGAATTTTGCTGGTGGAAAGCCTTCCCATTCTTTTAAGACCCAGTTTAGATTCAGCTTCCTTCTCAAGGGATTCCCTGTGATCCCTCCTCTTCCATACTGACACAAACCTGTCTTAAGGATCTTTTCACTCATGTATGTTTGCATGTTCCCTCGGGGAAGGTATGTTTCTTCATTGTTCTCATCTTATAGTCAATTAATTGCCTTTTTCTATCAAATTTTAATTGACACAGAAAACAAAATTTGTACATATTTAATAGGCACCAACTTCTATGTAGTCTTTCCATACATGTATACATTGTTTAATACTTCATTCAGTTTGAATATACTTCCTGAGGCATATATTAATTTTGAAATAATGGTCTCAGAACTCTGTAGCCCAGGCTGGCCTCCAATCTTCCTGCCTCAGCTTCCCAAGCATTAGGATTACAGGTAGGAACTATCACACATTTTTGTCTGTTTTGTGTTTTTTTTATTTTGTCTTTTTTTGACCCTCAGCAGGGAACACAACAAGTTACTGCCTACAACAACTTGAGTTTAACTCACAGCCGAGATTATTACACAAAAGAATTTCAAGGCCAGTGAGAATGAAGACAGATGCTAAGATTTTAAACTGATCTTGTGTTGGTTCATGATTGTAATCTCATTAACATTAGAGCCTGAGGCAGGAGACTTGCTACAAATTCAAAGCCAGATTAAGCTATAGCGGTCTGTCTCAAAACAGGAAAGAGGTTTAACATAAAATTAAACACAAGGATTAAGAGACAGGTGCTTATGTGTCAGTAGGTAAAAGTACTTCCAAGCCAAGTGACCCGGTTTTCATCCCCTAGGGCCAATAGGATGAGAGAATCAACTCTATTACACCAACATGTGGGCCAGCACACATACATACAATCTGATCATCAAAACATAAGCACCCCAGAAATGCCCTATAGCATACAGGGCTTTTAAGGTTAGCTACAGTGTCTTAAAGAAAACTATGTATAAGATTTTGGTAGCCTCTGAAGTTACATTATTCAGGGCATTTAAAGTTATGTAAAGAGTTTTTGTTGGCTTCTATAATGAAAGCACTTGGGAGTGGGAACAAAGGATCAGGAATGCTGGTCATCCTCAGCTACTTAGCAATACCAAATTAACAGGCTGATAAGATAAAAACCTAGGAAAAGAAAACTCTAACTCTGTCTCTGTTTTGTGTGTGTGCAGGTGATGAAAGTGGAGTCCCCTGTAGCCCAGGCTGGTCTCAAACTCTACATATAGTCAAGGAAGATCTTGAATTGCTGATCTTCCTCTTACTTCTTTCTAGATTTCAACTTTTTTTACATTTCACATGAAACCATGCACGACTTCCGGTGCCTAGTTTATTTCATTCAAAAGAATGATCTATGGGCTGGCAGGCGGTTTAGCTGGTAAAGGCAATTTTTTACAAAGCCTTTGGACCTGAGTTAAATCCTTGAGGTTTGCACGGTGGAAAGGGGGATAGTGATTTCTGCAAGTTATCCTCTGATCGTGTGTGTGTAATGTAATTTTTTTAAAAGTCTGTTTCCACCTATGTTGTAAAGGATATCTTTACACACACACACACACACACACACACACACACACACACACACACTTGGGAGACAGGGTCCTGCTTATGTAGTTAGTACTCACTTGGTACTCACCACTATGTAACTCAGGCTTGTCTTGAACCTAAAGCAATTCTCAAGCCTCAGCCTCCCACGTGCTAAGACTAGAGGCGTGGGCCACCAAACATCCTTAGTGCTTAATAGCTGTTTTTTGAATGGACAAACAAGTGGAAGGGAGTAGAAGTTTGGCAAAAAGAGTAAAGATGACGATAAGCAACAACCCTCAAGGTCTCCTTCCAAAACCAGGGAGTGGAAAATAAACAATACATGCCCCAGAAAAATGTTCTTCACGTGCTACCTTTTGCAGCCTCGGTGCAGCTCACCTGGGCTGGCAGCCGCAGTCAGCCTCTTCCGGGGTCTTGGCATAGTCTTTCCGTAGGAGGCTAAAGATAACCGGACACGAAAGCAACTCTTGTCTTCCAAAACCTGCACGGTGCAAATGGAGGCAAGGAAGCCCAAAATGCCTGAGAGTTGTGAAGAAAAATCAAGATTAAGCCATCCAAATCCTTCCCTGGATTATCTGCACTTAAACGCGCCTCAGTCCCTCCCCGATTCGGCTCTTCCCACCACCATTCTCTCAACACACCAACCAGACTCTTAAAGAAGCACTGCCAGGCACCTCTACAGAGAGCCGGGGGGAGGGGGGGGGGGAGACTAGCGCGCCCCAGAGGACTTTGTGGAGGACGCAGCTCAGAGGCGCCGCCCCGAAGATCTCTGGGAACTGTAGTCCGAGAACGCTAATAGTCCTTCTAGAGCTTGAACTTTAAGCGCTTGATTGACTACAACTCCCAGAGTGCCACGGGTCGCGAACTGCAAATTAAGAGTTGGGACAGATGGCCTCGCGTCTGAGACTGGGAGTATCTGTGGTAATGTTGTCATACAGCTCGAGGCGCCTTGGGTGTCTGCGCCCCGCTCTCCGGTTCCTGACTCGGACTGACCACCGGAGCGTCACCTTGTGCATCGACCGTAAGACTTGTCTGGGCGAGGGGAGAGCGGGACTTTGGTGGGCATCTGTGTGGGTCCGGGTTTTCAACCGCTTTGCTGGCTCTGGCCTCATCCTGACATATACACCGACCCCCTCGGTCCAGGCCTGGGGTCTCTTTACCAACTCAAGTTGTCGTCAGAATCTACCTTTTCCGGACCCACTTCCCTCTCCCCCATCAGTCCTGTTCCAAGAAATCGCTTCCTCGCATAACCCAGGATCTGCTCTCGGGACCAGCTCCATCTGTTCAGTCCAGTCCAGTGCTCCACGTCCCAGCTCTGGCCCAAGCTTTATAGAGGTGAAGGAGCTTGTGACTTTGGTTGGTTGATTCGTAGCAATAGAGTCCCAAGAAAGAGAGAACTAAGAATATGGGGGCTGGTCGAGATAGTTGAAAAGCTCCAGTTTAAATCAGGTGTTCCGCTCACAAATATAGATTTCATAACTTATAATCAAAAGATACTGTAGAAACTGCTGTAGGAGAGGAAAGATAACCGCAATTGATAAACCCTACCAGAGATTACAAACTGATTGTTCAAGAACCTGGCAGAATTTTGAATATAACAGGGAGTGTTTGCTACCCACACAGACCAAGCCAGTTGGTGAGGAGTGCCTATCACTTAAAATAACAAACAACAAAAAAGCCAAAACCACTTTCTCTTCTGAAACAATTGTTTAAAAATTCTTTATTTACTTAAAACAAGTATCCATTGTTTATGGCTGTACAACCTTGGCAATTGAGAACAGATTTATAAAGTACACTTAGGCATAGAAGACTGTTTTCTGTAGAAGACCAAAGAAAGACGATTTTAAGAGGCACTGCCCTACTTTTGCAACTAGAACTGAGTAAACAGCCCAGTTTGATACCAAAGCTAGTAAAGAGTGTGTCCCAAGACCAAAATGTACAAAATAATGTGAGTTTTCCCAATAAATGGTGGTTGAGTCTTGGGCAACTAAGATTCTTGAGATGGGGTTTGTTTGTATAGCCTGGGCAATTCTGGAACTAGTTCTATAGACCAGGCTGCCTGCCTGCTTCTGCCTCTGCAGTAATGGGATCAAAGGCATGTGCTACCACCACCCAGCTCTCTTTCATTGTTTTGAAAGAAGGTATTGGAACTGGACGCCTAGCTCGGTCAGTTTGAGCCCTTGCCTAGCATTTTCATCCATGAAGCCTCGGATTCTATCCCAACACTAACAACCTGCCAGACCTGCCATGGTATATGCCTGTAATCCCTTAAATTTTTGTTGTTTTCTGGGAAATGGGGTGTTTTTACTTAGAAACAGTATAATTACTTTTGTTGTTGCTTGTTTTTTTGG
>CM053747.1:20101791-20159406 GCA_028658305.1 Pachyuromys duprasi | reverse complement strand
AATAATGGGAAGTTTCAGTCTTTTGGAGTTTTAAAAAGAACAAATTCAGTTCCAGTTTATTTGGTTTTGGTTTTCTCAGACTGGATCTCATTAGCCCAGACTGACCACAGACTTGCTATATAGTGAAGGATCACCTTGAGCTCCTGGTCCTCCTGCCACTGTGTCCCACGTGCTAGGCTTGTAAGCATGTACCACCATGCATGGCTAGACGTTTTGATGTTAGGAAAGGATGTAAATGCAGTGTTTTCTAGGTAGGAGAGAGCTCAAGTTTTATATGTAGTTCATGATTTTCGTGGGCTATCTTGCTGAGCCTAAAGCTCCTTTAAATTTCTGAATACCTTGATAAGGAGCAATGGGGATGAAGCAGTGAGGTCTCTATTCACTATTTACATATAAAACATCAGAGTGAGACTTTGCTAAGAGATTCTACTAACTTTCTAGTCCAGCTCTCGTACTTTTTTTTTGTCCTTTGAGACAGAGTATCTCTGTGTAGCCCTGGCTGACCTGGACTCACTTTGTAGACCAGGCTGGCCTCAAACTCACAGAAATTCAGCTGGCTCCACTTCCCCGAGTGCTAGGATATAGGAGTGCACCACCGTGCCCGGCTCAGCAATTGTACTTCTATGTAAGGAAAAAAAAAAGGTCAAAAAGAAGTCAGGTGATTTGTCCAGTGATGGAAATTATAACCAGGTGCTATGACAGAAGCTACATTTCAAGTGTTTGAAGTTTCAGTGGGTTTATGTCTAACATATTCAGTGATGTTCTAGAAAGCCAGTTTTCTTGGAGAAACAAAACAAAACTCATATTTGTGGCATTTGCTAATTCAATGGCTGATTTCAAACTACCTTTGCAAGATCATAGAATGACAAATCAGGAAAAAACAGGGCATAGTTGGTTCTGGTGAGTTGATATCACATTACCAGGTCTCACTGCGGCTAAATGTTGGAGCAGGGCTCTTCAGTACAGTGCATGTCATATCTTATCTAATGATAGCACCTTTTAGGGACCCCAGACCTTTGAAAAGGGAAGTGTGGTTATTGTTCACAAGGCCTTTAAAAGTAAACTTTTCCAAGTAATCTCTCACAAAAGATGTACTCACAGAGACATTGAAAATGAGGACAGATCTGGTTCTCCCCCTACAAGAAGCAAGACGTATTCATAGATTAAGAGTTCGCAAAGTAAAATTGTGTGATGTGTTCCATTGTGTAACCTGGCTGCAATCCTGGCACTTAGGGGCCTGAGGCAGGAAGAGCACACTGCAGGGCTGCCTGGACTAAGAGTAAAACCATGGTGAGAAATAAATAACACTGCTCTATAAGTACTGACAAACCTTTAGATCTGAACGTTGTTCTTCTGCTTTATGTTCTTATGGGTTTAAGTGCCAGGTTGCTGGAACCCATACTTTACAAGCTTCTGTCCACAGGGAAGGCCGCCCTGCTTTGGGAATCGTTGGGCAGCCATCAAGACCCTCATTTTTGCCAGGTGGGGTGGAACTCGCAGCCAACCCGAGCAGTGATCTTTGAAGACTGTGCTGTCCCAGTGGCCAATAGGATTGGGAGCGAGGGGCAGGGCTTTCTCATCGCCATGAAAGGACTGAACGGCGGGAGGATCAACGTTGGTGAGGCCAGAAAGGAGTTGGGGAAGGAAAGCAAGGGCTGAGGCTAGCAACTGTCGTTTAGGCTTAGCTGAAGTCCTGACTGTTCCTCTGCAGCATCCTGCTCTCTGGGGGCTGCTCATGCTTCAGTTACCCTTACCCAAGAGCACCTCAAGGTTCGGAAGCAGTTTGGAGCACCTCTAGCCAGATGCCAGGTAAGGCACCTGGGGTCTGCATTTGTGTTTTGTTTACACCTTCAGTAGGGCCTTCTTGAAGGGGTTGGGCCTGGGAGTCATGGACATGTGATGGGCAGGATGGGACATGATGTCTCATGAAGATTGTGCCACCATCTTAATGTATATTTTGCATATACCAATGCTTTTTTTTTTTCAGGAGACAGTAATACCAAGACAGTACTTAGAAAAGGCACCTAATTTGAGATGCTTTTGCTTGTATGAGTGTGTGTGAGAGAGAGAGAGAGAGTGTGTGTGTGTGTGTGTGTGTGTGTGTGTGTATGTGTGTGTATACAGGTCAGTAGATAATTTTCAGAAGTTGGTTCTCTCCTGCTACCCATGGGATCATCTGGGGGTAAAAAAGAGTGTCAGGTCTGTATGTGTATATATGGACCTCTGCCCTACTGAGCCAGCTTGTCAGCTTAAGATGTCTTTTCAATGGTTCCAGATCATCCCAGATGATCTGTTGAAACCCATGTGTCTTTTTTTTTTTTTTTTTTGGTTCCATTCTCACCTGTGGCTGCAGTACCTACAATTCCAGTTAGCAGACATGGCCACCAAGCTGGTTGCCTCCCGGCTGATGATCCGCACTGCAGCAGTAGCTTTGCAGGAGGAACGGGAGGACACAGTAGCCCTGTGTTCTATGGCCAAGCTCTTTGCTACAGAGGAATGCTTTACTGTAAGTGTGGAGTCTTCTTCTCTTTCTGCGGTAGGCAGGAAGCTCCTGCTAGATTTAGGGATGTTGAGAGAGATGAGTCATCTGTAGAACCCTGGCCTCTGGAGGCATCACTTTGGGGCTTAAGGATACAGATGAATTTATGGAAGGTCTGCATGGGAGCTCTCCCTGCTTCTTTTGTAGCCTTTTCCATTCTATTAAATGCATCAGTAAGACTGTCTTTCAGGTGTGATCTAGAGGTCCAAAACAGCCCAATGACGCTACCCAAATGTAGCACTAATTAGCATGTTGACTTTATCAAGCACAGAGCTGTCTCCACACTGAGACTGCTTTGTCACTAGGTGGCACCTGAATTTCCTGTAATCAGTTAGTAAGGGTGGTTGTAGGCAGCTTTGCATACAGGGCACCATGAAGGAGAAAAGCAGATGCTTGTGCATTGGCTGGCTGGCAGGCATTGACTACTTCAGTAAGAGGATTGCCTTTGTGTTTGACCATTTAGAATCTGGAGCTTCTCTGGGCCCTGTTCTTTTGTTCACTTATAGTAGGCTGACATACTGAGGTTTGGAGTGGGGATGGAAGCTAAACACTCCACAGTCTTCCTGGGACCAAAGACATCTGACTCCTCCCTGTTTCCCAGCAGATCTGCAACCAGGCTTTGCAGATGCATGGGGGATATGGCTACCTGAAGGATTATGCTGTTCAACAGTATATGCGGGACTCCAGGGTCCACCAAATCCTGGAAGGTAAAACTTGACAGAGGTCATTCTCTTCTGTTTGGAGCAGTTAGAAGATCTATGCTTTTCCAAGACCATCATCTTAGTACTTCTGAGATCCTGCCAGGTTCTCTGTCTTTATCTTCATTCTTCCTTTCCTCAGCCCTGCTTTGAAAGTAGTCTGCTGCCACATTAGAAAGTGCTCTCGCTGTCAGGAGACCCTGCTTTATCCTCATGAGGGAGGGAGGCATCAGACCACTCCACTCCTTTTTGTAGATTTCAAAGAAGACTCAAACCAAGCCAGTATGTGAGAAATCTTGTTGAAAAGCACACTGGTGACTGTTTTCTATGTTGTAAAGGACTTGGTGTTCAAGGATCTTAAACTTCCAAACAGCGGTTTAACAGCCACATTGTCTAAATGTTATCTGTCAGTATTGCTAGAATATTTAGTAAATTTGTCGGCATGTGGCTTTCTTTCTCCTTTAACTACAGACCTTCTATTAGGCAACTGTGTGAGTTGTTAGGCACAGTGTGGCTTTCACCCAGAAAGCAGTCGATCAGTCTGAAAGGGACACAGCTTCTGTTCCCAATAGTGTAGGCAGCCAGGTCTGTCACAGTACTGGGAAAGCGTGGGACAGAGCTTCTCTGTGTGCTTCTTGGTGAAACTGTAGAGGTTTTTATTGGGGTCACAAAGACTGTAAGGATTTGTTCCCTACCTTCAAAGGATCTATGCCATGCCTGAGTGGGCACCGTAATCAACTGGAGGACTTTTTCAGTTGGGTTATTGACCCCCACCCTCAGCATTTCTGCTTCACTGAGTCAGCCAAAGGCTGTGGTCACTGGTTTGGAAACAGTTTGAATTCTACTGTCCCCGTGTCTGAATCATAATACTACAGGACTGCTTTCTATCCAAACTTGAACTCTATTGAACCTTTATTTAGCTCAGTCCCTTATACTGAAACCAAATATCTCAGAGTTTTTTGAGTGGGAGATGTCACCATTTTACAAGGAAGTTTGGATTTGGCTTTCTTTGAGATTTTGGGATTATATGTTCCTCAAGGGCTTTACTTTGTTTTTGTTTGTCTAGAAGGCCACTATTAAAAATAAAATAAGCAATCAATTCCTTCCTTTGGGGCATATATTTTATTCTATAGTTAAGTTTTTTTGTCCCAAAAGAAATAGATATTATTGAAAATCTATAGAGTATGCAAAAAGTAAAAGATCACTCATGTTTCTACATCCAGAATGTGTATAAATGTTATATATATTTGTTAAATTCTTGAGACTTTTTCCTATCCTTTTACAAGTATAATTAAATTTTAAAAATTAGTGTTATGCTATTTTTCTTCTACATCTTAATACAATCATTTTTGTCATCAGGAGGGGTCTTTAAAAATATAAATATTATCCTCCTGAGTCTGCAAGATGGCCACAGGTACAGCCAGCCACTGCTAAGCCTGAAGGCCTGAATTTGATCCCTAGGACCCACATGGTAGAAGGAGCAAGTTTTCCTCTGACCTTCACATGCACACAATGGCATAGGCACATTCACACAGTATACACACGTGCACTCACACAATAAATACATGTAACTTTTTTAAAAATTTAGAGATAAATATTACTGGATGTGGTGATGCACACCTGTAATCTGAGGGCTGGTGGGACAGGAATGTCAGGAGTTCAAGATCATCCTCATCTATATATTGAGTTCAAGGCCAGTCTGGGCTATATCAGACCCTGTCTCAAGCCAAACAACCACTAATGTAAATTCTGTTCCTTAGACTGTCCTTTTACTCTAATTGCAAAAGAAGTCGCAGTTGTCGTTTAAATCCATGACTACCCTGTTCCTACTGAATCCTTCATTGTTCTTCTTGCAGGTAGCAATGAAGTAATGAGGATGCTGATCTCTCGAAACCTGCTTCAGGACTAGCTCCCCACACTGGGGAGTCTAGCCTAGAGTTCTGTGTGCAGCTGTAATCAGTGTTGAATGCTCATACGGGCTGTTCAGTTACAAATGGATCATGAAGTAGACTGAAGGGCTGAGCTATTCAGATAGAGACCCTGAGCTTTATTGCTGGCTCTAAGGCAGGAACAGGGTTCTTAGCAGAGCTAGAAAGACTGCCCTGAGGAGCCAAAAGAAGACCTGCTTTCCTCATTCTGGAAGGACAAAGTCAAAGATGTGGCTTGGACCTACACTACATGCATTTTGTTGATTCTTGTCCTAGGGTCTGGGTACTTCAATGAAGTTTTTCCTGATTATAGGGGTAAAGTATTGAGGGCAAGGACAGTGGACAGCCCTGCCCCTTTCTATTCTCTGTTCTGCACTAGTGGTGTCTCAGGACAGTACTCCTCAACTCAGATCAAGATGAAGTGACTATTTGGGAACCTACTACTAAGCTATGAAATAGGGTGCACCTTCACTCCTGCAACCATGGAATAAATGTCAAGGGCTAAGGTTATTTGGAGTATTTAGATCCTTATATGGGCTTTTATTTCCTCTTTGGGGGCTTCTCTTTTAAAGGACTTTCAATTAGTACCTTGGTAAGAAAGATCTATATCTTTACTGTCTCCTTCATCTGTAACCCTTAAAACTATATTTAAGATTTGTGTATTTTATTAAATATTAATTGGATTTTGGAATAATTAGGAATCTCTCCCATGGCAGTTTATCTTTTAAAGGGTATATATTATTAATAATTTTGCAAACAAAGCATTATTTGTCATGTGTGAACATCTAAGTATTTTCAATGATTAGGACTTTGGGGAAAACCCTTTTACAGATGATTATTTAATCCATCTTTTGATGTTTAGAAAAAAATGTGCAAAGAATTTTCTTAAACACAAGTTAGTGATTCTAAAGAAAGGGTCTACCACAGCCAAACATTAGGCGGAACTCAGGGAGTCTTGTAGAAGAGTTAGGGGAATGATTGAGGGAGCTGGAGGGGTCAAGGATACCACAAGAAGGCCTACATTGCCAACTAACCTGGGCCCATGGGGTCTCACAGAGACTGAGCCACCAACCAAAAAAAAAAAAGCATGGACTCGACCTAGGCCCCCTACACATATGAAGCTGAGGGGCTACTTGCTTTTCAAAAGGTCCCCTAAAAAGTGGAGCAGGGGCTGTCTCTGACTTGGCCTCTGTTGCTTCCCTCTGGATCCTGTTTCCATAGCAGGGCTGCCTTGTCTTGCTTCAGTGGAAGAAGAGGCACTTAGTCCTGATTCGACTTGATGTGGTGAGCCGTGGGGGGTTTTAGGGGGAAGAAGGGGATATAGGGAAACTAGGTGGGGGAGGGTGAGACTGGGAGGAGAGGAGGAAGTAGGGTTGTGATTGGTATGTAAAATGAACAAATGAATAATAAAAAAAGAGAAGAAAAGGGTCTATGTCTTTAGCTATGACAGGTATTTTCTGAACACATAATCTGTCTTTGAAATTGTCTTATGCATGAAGCAAGGTGTGATTCAAAGTTGAAAATGGGATTCTGCTGTCCACAGCTATACTTAGCAGTTGCTGAAGTAGTGCGTGGTCACAGTGTCTGAACAAGGCAGACTAGCCTGGCAGAAATGGAAGGTAGCCCCTCCCATAGGCTCCACTTCCTGAGGGTCCAGTGTCTCCCACTTCCACAGTGAGGACCTAGCTTCTAATTTGTTGGAGTGTGGTCTGATGCTTTGTATTTGTCAATTGCTTGTCCCCATCCCCCAACCCTCTCGAGATTCTTACCGTTTACGAGCAAACTGTAATATACCCCAAGTATTGCTGTTTAACCTTACCTAGGAAATTATTTCTGATTGATTAAAAAGTCTGTACCTTGGCTAGGTGGAAGGAGGTAGGCATGGCTAAGATTCCCAGGCATTGGGTCAGGAGAATCATGAAAAGGAGACAAACAGGAAGAGAAGAGAGGAGGAAGCCATGATGTGGAAAGGGAACCACGTGGGCCAGGAGGAAGGACTACAAAAGTGGTGTGGCAAGGAGTGATCCAGATGGATAAGCAAATATTTATGGAGTTATGGGTGGGAGCTAGGCCAGACAGGAATGGTTAAGGCAGATGTCATTGGATGGGGCCTGGGAGGTGGACGGGGAGGTTATTGAGATAGCATAGGTGGAATATCTGCCTAGCCCAAGGTGTAATAAGGCAATTATAAAATCTAACAAGTGTTTGTGTTTTATTTGCTTGTGATAGTGGGTTAAATAATACCACCATAATAATTATAGGGCTAATAATATACAATATTTAGCCCAATACCATTTATTTTCAACAGCTCAACTCATGATCCTTGGGGTGGGGGGAGAGATGATGACACATTCAAAATAAAATGAGAAGGTAGAAAGGTTCA
This sequence comes from Pachyuromys duprasi, assembly GCA_028658305.1. Classification (NCBI taxonomy): domain Eukaryota; kingdom Metazoa; phylum Chordata; class Mammalia; order Rodentia; family Muridae; genus Pachyuromys; species Pachyuromys duprasi. The sequence continues at coordinate 20,151,858 of CM053747.1, read as the reverse complement.
CAGAGGAGGTGAAAATTCAGATTAAGTTTTTGTGAAAATGTTTAGTACTTAAAGGGAAACTGCTTTACAGAAGTCAGAGGAGGAAATAAAGGATTTGTGTATGGTGGGTTGTTGACATTTGTGTTTATTGTGGCTTGGTGTTGGCATGAAACAGAAAATACAATTTAAATGTGGATAGAAAATGGAGAAAGGCCTTGGTTAGTGTCCTGTCTGTCTATCTGCCTCTCTGTCTGTCTATCTGTGTGTGGGCATATATATGATGTACATGTGTGAGTAACACTTTGTGTGTGAAAGTCAGGATAACTTTTGAGTGTCAGTTATCTTCTCTCACCATGAGGGGTTCCAAGAATCAAACAGATCATCAAGCTTGTACAACAAGCACATTTACCCACTGAGAAGTCTCACTGGTTCCACATTAATTCTTAAGTATACTTTGGAATATGTAGAATGAATATGAATGCGTAAAGACAGAAGGTAAGGCATACACAGTCCAGTGGGTTTTCAGAATTGTCAAAGGGGAGAGACTCTGAGCCCATCCTTGAAAATGGAGAGGGAAGAACAGGTGGAAGCCAGTGTAGAACAGTGCTTAGAATATTCACTGTGGATCTTAGAGATCTGGTTATTAAGCAGGCTGTTGGCTGGTATTGCTGAGGTACCTATTCTTCCTCAAAATAGTGACAATGCTATCTATATTGATGCCTTTGAAATTATGATTATTGAAAAGTATAAGCTGTGGAACTGTAATGACGGCTCAGCAATTAAGAGCACTTGCTGCTTTTCCAGAGGACCCAAGTTTGATTCCCAGTACCTACATGCAGCATCTAATGACTGACTGTAACTGCAGCTTCTCTAAGTGACCTTTATATGCACCTGAACTTGTGCACATACCCTCACCCAGACACACAGGAAATACACATAATTAAAAATAAGTAAATTTTAGTCCTATAATTCCAGCTCTCAGAAGGCTAAGGTAGGATAATTACCCACGAGTTCAAATGTAGCCTGAGCTACATACAGAATGAGAAACCCTATTTTAGAGCTAGCAAGGTAGCTCAGTAGTAAAGTATGAGGCCTCACGGTTCTAACTCTAGCACTGAAATGAAGTTCTTACTGTCATCTTCAGATATTACTAGATTTTACATTCCCAATCACGTGATACAAGTAGTCAATGAACTTTTAACTAATTCCCATCATTGTTTTATATCATAAGTAAAAGCAAAAATACTGCAGCAATATTCACTATACTTTGAGAGACACCTATGGTAAGACATTTCTGTTTAGGGTGTTGAAAAATGCACCACTGAAAGAATTGAGGTGATGCTATGGGTTGAATTGTGTCCCCCAAAAGATAGTTGGGAACACCTTGGCATGTAATGTAATTTGACAAATATAATTAGTTAAAATGAGGTGATGGTACCTTAGGGTAACTACTCAGGCCCAAGGAGACCATTTGAAGACAGATGACCAATTATTGCCAGCTGTGACAGAAAGCTAGGAGAGGGGCATGGAATAGATTGTCTCTCATAGCCCTCAGGCAATAAGCAACAGCCAGAAACAAAGCTCGAGACATTCTGGCCTTGAGCTCTTAAGAAACTGTTTATTGGGGAAGTTAGTAAGACTTGGGGAGAACAAGAGCTCCACAAAGACCAAACCAAGGTACAGGGGTCTTATATGAGACAGTTTCTCCAACCAAGGACCATGTATGGATATGGCCTAGAACCCCCGCTCAGATGTGGCCCATGGTAGCTTGGTGTCCAACTGAAGACCCTAGTAAGGGGAACAGGGACAGTTTCAGTCATGAACTCGATGGCTGGCTCTTTGACCCTCCCCCATACAGGCCAGGGAGTAACAGCCTGGCTAGATCCCAGGGGAGGACATTGCAGCCAGCCCTGAGGAGACAAGATGATCTGGGGTCAGATAGAAGGGGAGGAGGTCCTCCCCTGTCAGTGGACTTGGAGGGGGTGGGGAGGAGATGAGGGAGGGATGGGGAGAGTGGGAGGGAATGAGGGAGGGGGCTATGCAAAGTACCTAACCTGTGATTGATATAAAAATAAATAAATTACATTAAAAAAAAAAAAGGAAACTGTTTGTTGGTGAGGCCACTCGACCTGTGGTGTTTTATGATACCACCCGGAGCTGAGTAACATAATCAACCTCATTCAAATCTTCTAAAGCAGCGTGATGGAGTAGTTTCTCAGAGTAGGGCTGAGGATATAGCTCAGAGGTAGAGTGTTTTCCCTAGTGAGCCATTTGTTCCACAGCATAAAATATAAATTAATAAATCACAGTATGTTCCCAATACTATCAATAAGAAACTGAGAAGTAAAGATTTAAAATATCACAGTGGTGTACCCAAACATTTACATTTAAGTATAAGTGTAAAGTTATACAGGGCCTCTCCACTGAAGATTATTAATAGTGCTTTGAAAAACTTAAAAGTTGTAGACAAAAAATCCAATATTAACATTAAAGTTTGCCTTCTAGTTCATTTACACAATCAGTTGAAATCAGTGCATTTCAAAATCAGATTTTGTGTGTGGTGGGGGAGGGAATTGTTGAAAATAGAATATGACAAGCTCATTCTAAAAGTATGGAAATACATAGGACCTATATGTGTCTGGTGTTGAATATTTACTATTTAAACAAATGGAGCCATTAAACAAGCAGGGATCATGTATTAGTTTTGTGTTTCTGTGATAAAACACTGTAATTGATGCAACAAAGAAGTTTATTTAGGCTTACTGTTCCAGAGGGTTATAATCTGATGGCAGAACAGAGTGGCAAATAGAGCTGAAACAGCAAGCTGAGAGGCCACACCTTGAACTCTGCAAGGAGGAAGTATAAAGTATGTGTAGCTGGTCTTTGTTACCTTGTGGGTTCTTTTTCCCACCCTTTATTCCCTGGTTTCACTAACACTAGATAGGAGAGAAACAATGATAGGGGGGAGAAAGGAATTAGGAAAATTCCTGAATCTAATTTCTTTTGTTTCTCTTTGACTATGGCTTGTTCACAACTAACCTCCCTAAACTGCCAACAACCACTGACAACCCTCCTCCTCTCAGGTCCATTAAATTTAAATACTCAGAAAAATTCCCAGAATTCCAAACATCACACAATTGCAGAAATTATCTGCCACTGGTAAAACCACACTTCTGTTGGAGTGCAAGGCAAATCACGGTCAGCTGCTGTGGATAATCCAAGGCAGCCCCACATCCCTACACCTAGGATTAACGTGAAAGCATATTATAATAATTCTGTGTTTGGAAAAAAAAAACTTTCTTTAAAAATTTTTTAAATTATTTTTAAATTTTGTGTACATTGATGTTCCGAGTGCTTGTATGTGTGTGCTTGTGTATGGTTCTGGGAATTGAACTGGGTCCTTTGGAAGAGCAGACAGTGCTCTTAACCACTCAGTTATCTCTCCAGCTCCTAGTTCTGCGGATTTTTAAGAAATCAAAATTCCAGAATTTTTAAATGTCACTACAAGGAATTGTGTAAGTCTTTAAGATCTCACAGCCTGCTAACAAGCTCCTACCACTTAAGCCTCCCCAAAAGGCACTGCCAAGTGGGGGGCACACATTCAAATGTCCAGTAATATGGGGGACATCTCATTCAAGCCACCCCATACCACTATTCTACTATCTGACAAAGTAGGCTTCAGACGAGATCAGAAGAAGTAAAGATTATGTCATCCTGACTGATGGAATAATTTATAAAGGAGACATTGCAATTCTAAGCATTCGCACACCGCACACAGTTGTGCCCAATTTCATAAGACAAGTACTACTATTTTAACAAATTAACCCAACACAATAATCAATAGGTGATGTCAGTACCCCAGTTTTACCAATAATTCATTCAGACCAAAAATAAATGTTGACATTAAATGTCACCATGGATTAAGTGTATTTAAACACATTTGTAGATTCTATGCAAACACTACAGAGTACACATTTTTCTCAGCAGCCCATGAGACTCTAAAATAGATCATATTCAGAAAAAAAGAAAACAAGTATCAATAAATATAGGGACACTGAAATACTAGTATTCTATCTGACCAGCTAGAAATTAGCAAAAAAGAACCAACAAAGTTGTAAAAATTAAAGAGCACCCTATCTAATGATGATTGGGTCATTAAAGAAATTGAGAAAGAAATATAAAAGTTCCTAGAATTCAATAACAGAAATACAACGTACAAAACACATATCCTATGGGATATAATGAAGGCAATTCATTTTCAAGAGGTAAGTTTGTATGTAGCTCTAAGTGCCCTACATTGCAAAATGAGATATCACAAATAAATAATGGTGTATGAACCTTAGGGCCATGGAAAAACAAGAGCAAACCAAACCTTAACATAGTGGATGGGAAGAGATAATTAAGATCAAGGAAGTAATTAATGAAATAGAATGAAAAACAACAACAAAGGATCGACGGGGGGGGGGGCTGGTGAGATGTTTTGGTGAGTGAAGGCACTTCCCATGAGACTCAACAACCTGAGTTCAATCCCCAGGACACACATATGGAAAGTGAGACTCAAGCCCTTTAAATGTCCTCCAATTTGCATATGTGCATCGTATGGAGGGTTATCCTCGCACAGAAATATACACAGAAATAAATGAAAAAATATTAATGAAAAAGGAGTTGATTCTTTGAGAACAGAAATAAAATACACAATCCTTAGACAAATTACCAAAAGAAATAGAAGACTCAATAACTTTAGAGAAGGGAGACATTATAATAGATACCAAGGAAATTCAGAAGATCACAAGAACATACCATTACAACATTCTACAAAATTGGAAAATGTAAAAGAAATTGATAAAGTTTTAGGTGCACATCCCAAAGTTAAACCAAGATGAGGTAAATAATTTAAACAACCTTGTAACAAGCAACAAGATTAAAGCAGTAATAAAATTAATTTTCTGATTAAAAAAAAATCCCAGTACCTATGCATTCTCTGAATAATTCTGTTAAACTTTTAAAGAAGAAATAAGACCAAAGCATCTCAAATTATTTTTCAAATTAGAAAAGGAAGGGATGCTTCCAAGTGCATTCTGTGAAATTAGCATTATAGGGATAGCTAAACCAGATAAAAGACTCAACAACAAAGAGAAAATTATGCTAACATCCCAATGAACATAGATACAAAACAAAAAAAATTAATGTTTGCAAATCAAATGATCATCACCGTAATTAGATTGGCTTCTTTCCTGAGATACAGGGAAGGTTCAACATACATAAATTAATAAATGGAGTACAATACATAAATTACTCAAACAGATATCATACACCTATCTCAATAGATGCAGAATAGTTCCTTGACAAAATCCAATATTTAGGCCAGGAGTGGTGGTGCACAGCCCTATGGAGGCAGAGGCAGGTGGATCTTTTTGAGTTAACATATCAAGTTTTGGGCCATCCATGGAATACACAAGATATAAACATAAAGACTTTCTAAATAGGGGTCTAGTCACAGTCACTTGGTAAATAAAGCCAACAACTGACAGTTGAGACTCTATGAACTTAAAAGCCTCCATACAGCAAGAGAAGCTTCCAATCAAGGAAGAGGCAGCCTTCAGGAGGGGAGAAAGTTGTCCCCACTAAAAACACCCAAAGTGTGTTCATATGCATGTGTGTAACAGAAAAAGAGGCCATGGATTTGAGAGGTGACAAGGGAGTAGTTGGAGAGAGGAAAGGAAGGAGATAATGATTTGATTATATTTTAATGTTAAAACGTCTATAACCAAAAAAAAAAAAAAATGCTGTGCTGTACTTTGTTTTGTTTAGTACAACTCAATATAAGCTAGAATTATCTGGGAAAGGGACCTCAGTTGAGAGAATGCCTCTATCAGATGACTTGTAGCCAAGTTTGTAGGACATTTTGATTAATGACCACTGTGGGTCCTTGGATGTATAAGAAAGCAGCTGAACAACCCTAGGAGCAAGCCGGTAAGCAGCATTTCTCCATGGCTTCTACTTCAGCTCCTGCCTCCAGGTTCCTGCATTGAGTTCCTGTCTTTATGTCCCTCGGTAATGGACTGTTATACAGAAGTGTAAGATGAAATACACCCTTCCTTCCCCCAAGTTGCTTTTGTTAATGGTCTTTATCACAGCAATAGAAACATAAGGAAAACATAAGATGTGCATTTTATATATGAGTTTATTCCCTGCCATCCACATAGTGAAAAGAACTGATGCTCATTCTTTGTTCTCTGACCTTTACCTGTATGCCCTGACACTCATGCACCCACACACCTTGACACACACCAAATGAATTAGTTAATTCATAAATGCAATGCATTTCTTGCAAAAAACAAATGGCAGCAAATATTGGCCAGGATGTAGGGAAAGAACAACTGTGTAAATTGATGCAACCACTATGAGAATCAGTGTAGACATTTCTTCAAAAGCTAAAACTAGAACTATCATATGACTCAGCTATGCTACTGGGCATTTACTGGAAGAGCTCTATACCTTATGACAGAGATACTAACTAGCACATACAAGTTTCTTGCTTCTCTGTTGAATGTCCATCGACCAAGAAATAGATACTGAAAATGGACACACACACCCTTACTAGTTTTCAAAAGCTCCCCTCCCCATCATATGGCTGTCCGCAATCATGTAGCCTCCAGCTCATCTTTCTCATTCTCCCCTGGTTGGCTCTCCTGTGGTTTTTCTCAAGCTTCATTTGAGTCTCTTTTGTTCTTTAGCTTCCATTTATGTCTGCCTTTTTTTTTTTTAATCCCTAGTTTACAGATATTTTGCCTGGATATATGTCTGTGCACTGCTTGTGTGTTCGATGCCTGTAGCAGCCAGAAGAGTGTTGAATCCCCTGGAACTAGAGTTAAGATGGGGTGAGCTGCCATGTGAGTGCCGGGAAGTGAGCTTGGGGCCTTTGCAAGAGTAGTAAGTGCTCTCTCCAGCCCTGTGTTCAGCCTTAAACTCTTTTATTATTGAGACGGAAACCTCCAAGAGGGAACCATGATTTACTCAGTATCACATAAGGCCTATGCAGGGGCCCCCTCAAGATTTCCAGTAACACTTCTTTCCTGCCTTTTAATTCTTTCATTAGCAGAATAAATGAACCTCTTCCTGTACCCACAGACAGCATCAACATGACGGCTTTGGGGATGGCCAACTGATTTCTGATTGGATTGAGGCCTGCTCCATGGAGGGAATAAATGCCTGTTACTGAGGCCTGGTCAAGATCCTGCTCCTGGGGAGGTAAAGGATTGGGGAGGATTTACTATTCATGTTTTTCTTGATAGATATGTAGCCAAACTTCCTTCTAAATATTATGTCTGTTTCCATGCCTAGTATTCTCAGCCATGGCCAAGAACACTTCCTTACAGAGTGGGAGAGGGTTAGTAGAGACTCATAGGTGGGCTTACAGTTAGTTACTAATCAAGTGCTCTCTTTCTGAGCTGACCCTGAGGGAGAGTCATGGGGACATAGAGAGACAGGAAAATCACAAATAAACTCTCTTAGATGGTGGATTCTTGTTCTGAAAAGATAGTGCAAAAAGAAGCAGTGAGAAGGGGGTAGGTATCTAAACAGAACCAATAGTAGACGGTTTTAGAAAATACCCAATCTAGACTGTGGTTAGTAGATTGTCAGATCCGAACCCTACTCCCAGGTCAAGGAAGCTGTTCACTTGCTTCAACAAAGCTGTCACTTTCTCTGTGTCTATCTCGTATGTTTCCCTGAAATTCAATTCTTTGTCCACCCATCTCTGTGAATTCAAGGCCAGCCTGGTCTACAAAAGTGAGTCCAGGACATTCAAGGCTTCACAGAGAAACCCTGTCTTGAAAAACAGCACAAAAAAGAATCAATTCTTTGTCTACCCATAGCATGAGCTCAGCAACCTTTTAGATAACCACCAGCATACCTGTTAAAACCCCAAACCCAGGACTTCATTCTTTTTATAGAAGAAGGAGATCCTATTGTATAAATAAATCACATTCCTTAACATCTGTTCAATTATAGATGTTAAGCTTGTTTCTTCCTTCTAGTTATTACAAATAATTTCATATGACATCTTCATTTACTGAGTGTACCTATGGCCATATGTTTCTACTCTTTGAGTATGTATCTGGGAGTGCAATTGCTGAATTATCTGTTAACTTTATTTATTTACTTATTTTTAACACTTTGAAGAGTTGTCAAACTACCCTCCACTGTTTGTGGCACCATCTTACAACCCCACCAGGACTTCATAGGCACTGAGCATTTGTCTATACTCTAGTCTCTGGATTGTTCATTTCATAAAAACAAAAGCCACACGGATGTGCCTGGACCTTCCTGTGAAGCACTGAACATGAAGTTCTTTCTGGCCTGATAACTCTGATAATTGATCACTATCACCAAGTACAGTGTGGACTTGTCATTTCCTCTGAATAGAAAATTCCTTCCAGGATGAAGGAGGGAGGTTCATGAGACTCAGGAAGTAAACCATTGTCATCCACGGGGAAGATAAAACTTGCTAGATTCGCAAAGCCTCCTTCTTGGTGTTATGGAAGCAATAGAGCGCATTTGAGGAGGGGACTGTCTGCATCTGCTGAGGAGATTTTCAGACCTGGCTAACTGCCAGCCTGCAAGTTGTACAGATAGCTCCAGGACTGCAGCTCTCCTGACTCACCCTTGTGCTTTTTTTGTTGATGTAGCTGCTTTTGAATCATCCCTGCTCTTATAGCTAGCCCCTTTCCCATACTCTTGTCAGTAGCCTTAAGGAAAACTCATTAGTTCACCAAGTTGGACTATGGTGCAATCAATACTTCAGTCTGAGGTAAGTAGATGTGTGTGTTTCATTTTCCCAGGATGAGTCTCTCACACAACATAAGAAAAGAAAATCAAGCATGCTATCTTCATGTGAAATGTTACAGTAAATATTAATATAATTTTATATTAAATATTAAAATTTAGTATTTCCTATTAAACATTATTATTAAAGCTTAAGACATAGTTTCAAGCTAAGGGAGAATGAATCAGGTCAAAGATGAGTTTTCTAAGTGACACCTTTGTTTTGAGTTGCCAAAGTGAGCCCTTGGTGGTTATGTTCATAGGCCCCCAAGCTGTACTTTCCCATGTGTGCCCTGAGTATGTTCTGCTTGCTGTTGTTTCTCTTGATTTAGGAGGGCTTTGTCCTCCTGAAGTGACAGAGAGAGCATTTGAATATCATCTCTTTGTCAGGGGCAAATAGACAAAGTCTCTGGAATCTCGGGAAGCATTTGGATGAGAGCAACAGGCTGAGATCCTGGAGTTGTAACAAACACCTGTCATCCTAAGACCTGGGAGTTAAAGGCTGGAGGATCAAGAGCTCAAGGTTATCCACAGCTACTTGAGGCCCTATCTCAAAACAAAGCAAAAATAAATCAAAAGCCACAGAAATGGGGATGAGGAAATGGGTGTGGTGAGGATGAATTATGAAACAATTTAGATAAGAGACCCTGGGCTCTACTCAGTACGAGAAGGAGCTGGTGGACCGATTTAAGAATTCCTGGTGGTGGTGGTGCTCACCTTTAATCTCAGCACTCGGGAGGCAGAGGCAGGCAAGATGTCTGTGAGTTCAAGGTCAGCCTCCTCTACAAAGTGAATTCCAGGACAGCCAAAACTGCACACAGAGAAACCCTGTCTTAGAAAAAATTTCCCTCATGGCAAGCAACCACATGTTTTTCTTTTGTGTGTAGAAATGTAGGCTTGTACAGTAATATTTTCTGTTACATACAAACTGCTTTCTGAAAGGCTATGCCCCAGAATTTTAGATGCAATTGGTAGCTATTTCTTACAGCATGCATATGAAAGAAAAGAGTTTGCTTGTTTTGATTTGAGAAGGGAGACTGGATGAAGAAAGAAAGAAGCTTAAAATATGTTTTTTTTCATTGAAGAACAGATTGCTTCCAGTTTTTTATCACTAGAGATTAAGCAAGCAAGCAAACGAAAACATGGTGTCTGCTTTGTGTTCGTCAGCTACTGCTCAGAATGAGGCCTGCCCTCAAGGGTGTCACTACATTGAAGAAAACTTATTTCTCCCTCTCCCAGCAGCTTTACTTGCAAAAGCTTCTTGGTTAGGAGTAGGACTTTGTGCCACTTCCTTCTCCATGCTTGAACTTTTACCTTGCTTGACTTGTACAGTCCCTGTGTGTTCACACGTGCATTCGCTCTGCTGTGTCAGGAAAATGCTGCTTTCTTAACGCCATCCACCACTTCTGGCTCTTATAATCTTTGTGCCTCCTCTTCTACATAGATTTCTAATCCCTGAGGGGAAAGCTTTGATGAGGATATCCTATTCAAGGATAGCACTCCAAAGTCTCTCACTCTCTGCACACTGTGTAGTTGTGGGTCTCTGTGTATTCCCATCTACTGCAAGGAAAAGCTTCTCCAATGAGGACTGAGTGATACACTGACTACTGGGCACACCTGAATGTCACTAGGACATTTTTTATGTTCACTGAATAGAATAATAGGAGGTTTTTCCCTAGGCCCATGACCTGTCTACTCTCTTTCTCAGTCACTTTAGCAGTATCAGGTATGGGTGTCATTTCATGGAGTAGGCCTTGATTTCAAAGTTAGATATATTTCCAAAAGTTTTTTATGAAGCTGTTATCCTAAAACCAAACCCACATAATTGTTTAACCTTTTACTCAGTGGTGTGAGAATCTCTGAGGATCCTCATGAGGATCTCAGGCACCCCCAGACCTTCTTCTTGCTTAGAAGAGGGAATGTTCATAAGCCTCATATCTTGACGATCTGATGCAAGTCATCACAAGCCAAAGAAGGAAACAGCCATGCAGAGTAGGTATGGCAGCTGTCTTAGGCAGAGTTCTAATGCTGTGAAGAGACAGCCTGACCACACAACTCTTAGAGAAGAAAGCATTCAAAGTCCATTCTCAGCATGGCGGAGAGCATGGCAGCACACAGGCAGACATGATGATGCGGAAGTAGCTGAGAGTTCTACATCTGAATCTGTAGGCAGCAGGAAGAGGAAGACATCAGGAGTGGCTTGAGCTTTTGAAACCCCAGAGCCCACCCTTGGTGACACACCTCCTCCCACAGACACACGTTCTAATGTTTTTTTGCCATCCCTGATGACCAGCATTCAAATATATGAGCCAGGTTTTTTTTTTGAGACAGGGTTTCTCTATGTAGCTTTGGCTGTCCTACACTCACTTTGTAAACTAGGCTGGCCTCAAACTCATAGAGATCCACCTGCCTCTGCCTCTGCCTCCTGGGGTGCTGGGATTTAGAGATGGGGGCTGTTCATATTCAAATCATCACAGCATCCTTGTAGAAAACTGCCTCCTTTTCCTCATCAAAAGAAGAAAAGTTGGGGCTGGAGAGATGGCTCAGAGCTTAAGAGCAATGGCTGCTTTTCCAAGGGTCCTGAGTTCAATTCCCAGCAACCACATGGTGGCTCGTAACCGATCTATAGTAAGATCTGGTATGCGGGCAGAATGTTGTAAAAATAATAAATAAATCCTAAAAGAAAGGAAGAAGAAGAAAAGTTGTTCTAGGGTAGTTTTATCCGTAGTCAAATCAGACCTAGCACAGCCAGTTTGTTTCCAATGCCATCGTTTTTTAAATTCAATTTTAAAAATATTTTATTTGTTTTGGTGTTTTGTACTACATCTATGTACTACATCTGCACGATGCCTGCAGAAGTTGCAGGGTGTTAGATTTCCTGGGGCTGAAGTTACAGGTGGTTATGAACTGCTGTGTGGGTCCTGGGTATTGAACCTGGGTACTTAGGAAGAACAGCCATTGTTCTTTGAGGCGTCTCTCCAAATCCTTTTTTTTTTTTTTCCTTTTTTTAACAGGGTCACATATACTAAATATGCTATACTGGTTCACATACCTCATTATATAACCCAGGCTATCCTGGACTCCTTCTTGATCCTTCTACCTTCATTTCTGGAGTCATGGAATTACAAATATGCACCACACCCAGCTCACTGCCACCATTTTTTTTTGGGGGGGGGGCTTTTCTGAACTTCATATACACCTGACCTTAGCCCCATTTGTGTGAGGGTTGTAGATGTCAGATCCATACATTAAGTTTTTAGGTTAAACCAGCAACCTGGTTCCCAGACATGCTAGAAGAAAGGCTGTGGCTTCCTCTGTGCCAGTTGCTCCCAGGGCACTACGAAGAGAGTGGGAGAGTGTGGGGGCTGGAGTCTCTCTTGAACTGGTACCCACTTTTATTTCTCAATTCACTCCTCTTACTATTGTTCCAATGATGAAGTACTGCTTGACACACCACAGAACTGCTTTCATCAGTTGTTTCCTAAAAGAAACAAAAACAAAACAGACCGAAACAAACAAACCCTATTAGCCAGTCGGTGATGGCTCACATCTTTAATCTTGGCACTTGATAGAAGCAGGCATATCTCTGAGTTCAAAGCCAGCATGGCCTGTAGAGCTAGTTCCAAGACACCCAGGGTTACACAGAGAAACCTTGTCTTGAAAAAAAAAAAGCACAACAACAAACCCCTAAATCCCACTATTAAGTTTTATTTCAAATTCTGTATGTAAATGTTTCCAGATAAATACTTTCAGATGGTGACTGTTGACTTTTGTTGTTGTTTTGTGTTGTGTTGCTCTTGAGACAGGGTCTCACTATGTAGCCTGGAGCTTGCTTTGTAGACCAGTGTGGCTTGGAAGCCACAGAGATCTGCCTGCCTCTGCCTCCCAAACGCAGGATTAAAGGTGAGTACCACCTGGCACAAGTTCATTCAGTTTTCAGTAAGGCTGTGTGGGCTCCATTCCCATCTCCTCTCCTGACCGCTCCTCTGCTGCCGCTTTGACGACTCCCACCTGTGTTTCCTAGTAACTATCCACAGCTGTCGAAACACTGTTTGAACTCCAATTTATTGATTTCTCCGAGGGCACAATCAGACTGGGGCCTGTATCTGGAATGTTGAGAATGTTTAGAATGTTTAGTTTAGAATGTCATGTCTCTACCCAAGGTCAGAGATACCCTCAAATCCCACACTTTGCACCAGTAATCAAAGTTCTCCAGTTTTAGTTTCAGCCTTTGGAAACAGTTAATTATCAGGATGGGAAAAATATATCCTCAGTGACCTGTAAGCCTGCTGGCATCTCATTGATCTACCTAACAAGGAGACAGTAGGTAGAATGTAATGGTTTGGGATGGGATTTAGGGAGGGGGGCCAGAACCAGTATGGATCAATAAAGCAATAAATTTGCTAGGCTTGGAATGTTTTTTAATGAAACAGTATTTATTATTTTCCCACATAACTTCTTAATGAATATACCTTGTACAAACTGGCAAATAAGACACAAAGGAAAATGTCCTTGATGCTCATAGAATCAAGAGCAGCCACCTGTCTTTCAGAGGATTCATTTTCTTACCATGTCTGTGATACCGTTGGAGCAGGTACCAGCGATGCTTTGTAGTGAAGAACACCTTGCTGAGCTGCTCTGTTATGGGTCCTTGCTCAGGTTGTTTGCTTTTTTTCTTCTAATTTGGTTTTTAGCACTTGCTTCTGTGTTTCTTCGTTATTATGTAAAAGATCTGGTTGAGGGAAAGGTTTGGTGGGTTTGTAGGGGATGTAGGTGGGCGGTAGCACACTATTGTCCTGCCGGTCGGATGTCAAAGTGAGCTCTACTTTGTGACTGTAGTTATCTGGAAGAGAACAATATGTAGATTTATGGTAAGTAATAGATAAAGCTCCATTTTGAATTGGAAATAAATGCTTCCAGACAGTTCTTTTTGATATCTCCCATTTTACTGCCGGCGCCATGATCCTTATCACGTGATTTGAAAAACGATATTGTGAAGAGAAACTGTCTCTAAAATCTGTCTCTAGGCACACAGATTTTTGTTCTGGGGCCCACCATCTTGCTTTCCAGGCTTGGAAGTTTAATTAAAGGTAGAACACATGTCTAGGAGGCACGAGCTAGTTTTGGGGTTCACCAAAACTCTAAAACAAAATAGAAAAATACCTGACTTGCCTTGGGCTGGGACCTCTGGCTGCTGTGCTGAGGTCAATGACAGAGAGGTCATCACAGTATCCCAAAGCTGTGTTGATGGCATTGGAGGTTAAAAGTCAAGTCAGAAGACATCTGGAGACCTGCTGATTTCTGTGCTACATTGCATGGACTGGGAAAGATGCCCACAGACCTCTCCACCTCACAGATGGGCAGTAGATACACAGAACCCTGCCTGCTGTCACCCAGTAGCAGTGTGGGAAGACATCCAAAGACCTGCCCACTGCCATGCCACGGGGCACAGATTGGGAGAGATGCCCAGATATTTGCCTGCTGTTTCATATCTCTGGCGGACTGCAGACATGCAAAGGCCCTCCTTAGCCACGCCTCGTGGTGCGGGAGGGGGAAGATGTCCACAGATCAGACCAGCCATGCCACATGGATGGGCTTTAGATACCTCAAGGCCCACTTGCTGCCATAGCATGCAGCTCTGACAGAGAAGGTCACCCAGAGGCACACCAGCAGGGTGGCTCAACTTCAGTAGGAGCCACTATGATGTGCAAGTGTGTGGTGGATACATAAGAGAGAAAGAAGTGGAACAGTTTGAGCCCTGTTAAGGGCTGGAACTGGAGACTCCAGGGTGGAGAGGAATAGCCTATTATGAGTAGCCAGTCCCACCACCTGAGCCCATGGCAAAGTCCCTGCCCATGTTGCTGCTGAGAGCCATGTCTGGGGTCTGTGGCCATGCAGCAGCAGGTGTCCATGTTGATGTCCATGGCTCATATTGCCACTAGAGAAAGTGGAGATGTCTCTGGTCTAGGTAGATTCCTAGGGCCACGTGGATGTCCAAGGGGATGTGCAGAGGTGGTCCTGCCCCTCAAGCCACCAGCTGGTCCCACCTCTGACCACCAGCAGAATTAGGGAGAGCAGGCCCTGTAACTCATGAGGGCAGCACAGTAGAGCTTGCCCTAGTGGAGGGGGTGCAGGTAAGTCACTGGGTGAGAGCAAGGGGAAAGCTAGCCCCACTCTCCTCTGCCAGGAGTGAGTACGGGGGCAATGCCCTCCACCCTCTCACCTCTGTCTACCTGCCGTAATCTGGAGAGCTTCTGCCCCTCCCAACCCCCAATATTGGGAGAACTAGTCTTGCTTCTCACTGGTGGGAGAGTGGACCCTACTCTTTGCCTGGGTGGAGCTGGGCCTGATGGCAAAAGCAGGGGTAAGCCAGCCCCAAAGGTGTGAGAGTGGGAAAGTGGGCTCAGCACCTTGCAGGCTGCAGCACTTGGGGGAGTGGGCCCTGTGTCTTAACTGGGTGTGATCTGGCCCCAACGCACCCACGAGAGTGTGAGAACTGACCCTGTCTCCTGCCGATGGCGGTATTGGGTGGCCTAGCCTGAGCAGTGCTGGAGAGAGCTCCAGTCATGTGGGTAAAGGAGAGGCAGCTGGCTGACAAGCTCAGCTAACACCCAGGCTTTGAGTTGGCCCGCGCCACTATCTACATCATCTGTGAGCTGTTGGGACACATGAAAGGGGCCAGTCCTGCTATCCAAAGCTGCAGGTTCTCCATGACACATGACAACAATAGGATAATAGGAGTCCCAATGAGGAGACAGTATTGCTGGTGTCACAGAAGCTGGAGGCCTCAAACCATATGCGGACAGAGGGTAGACTGTGGGGTATACTGTGACACATTGCGGCTTCCACCACAAGATGTTTTCTATGCTTTGTTTTGTTCATTTATTTACTTTTGTTTTTATTTTGGGAGGGAAGTTGCAAGAGCAGAGGGTGGATATGAGGGGACGGGGAGATGAGCGGGCTTGGGGTGCATGATGTGAAACTCACAGAGAATCAATACAAAGTTTAAAAAAGTGAAAAGTAAATAATAAAAAACAGAGTAAATGAAATTTGTCATGCTGTATAGTTCAATGTGCTCACCGAAAAAAAAAAAATCAACCCAGTTCTGAATAAGAATTACATTTATTTGGGATTAATTAGGATTAGAACCCAGGAAAACACAATTTAGAACCACCTTGCAAATCTGCTCCTTGTTTTACTTTTATGATGATGTGTTAATGTTAATTTTATAAAAACTGTGTTTTTATAACAGTTTAATTTTATTAAAATTTCATAAACACAGTTTATTTTATATATAACAGTTTAATTTTGTAAAAACTTTCTCAGTTTCTCTCTTAACCTGGCTATCACAAATATTTGAGACTCCTGTGTTTGTATAATAATAAGTTTCACAGCACAATAACTGAACAATTATTACTCTATTCTTAACCTTCTATGCTGATCTGGCTTCCTCCCAGCATTCATCCCAGGTGCACTTGCACTATGTAGCTTTTCTGCTCTAGCTCCTCTGTCTGATGTCTCCTGGACCTCTCCAGTGGCTGAAACCTCTACTTCCTTCTCTGATTCCACCTCTGCCTGGCAGGAAGTCCAGCCCTATTCTCTTACCCTGGCTATAAGCTACCTTATTGGCATACCAGGGAACAGTTGGGGAACAGTGTGACACAACATTGAGTTAGAAGATTCTCAGAACAAAGATTGTAACCAGTTATGGGGGGTATGGAAATCAACATTTGAATTACACAATAACCTTATGCCTACAATGATGGACATATGTAAAGCTTAAAATCACAAAGGGTGGAGAGGTTATTATGTAACCTGCTGGTCAGAAATTATGACTGCTTTGAGTTAAATTATTTTTCTATGGAAAGATTAGGTGTTATCTCAATATGTGAGGTTTTACACATGGTTAAAGAAAGCTAGTAAATTGCAGTTTGTCCAGTCTAAAGGTTATTATGTACACCAGTTCAGAACTCAAGCTTAAGAATAGTTGCAGAAATCACTCAGACTCTGGTCTCAGTTAGACATGGATGGTTTATTGAAGGCCTGTTCCAAGCTGATCATGATCTGGGCAACAGAAAGGACTCATGAGCATAACTGTGTCCGGTCTTCTTTTAGGGTAGCCTTTTAATAGGAAAACCAAGTACAGAAGACAGAGACAGTAATCTATCTTAAGTTTATTTTGGTTATTGAAGTATTTATCAGCTAGCTGTTAAGCAGATTGATCCCAAGTGAGGTTAGTAAGGTGGTGGTGAGGGACTTCCCAGGTATAAGCAGAGTACAGCCAAGTGTAGCGATAACATACAACTAGACTGTAGCCAAGCGTTAAGATAACAGAGCAGGAGTTATGACACCGTTGAATCATAGTAAAAGATAAGGTTAACTTGGCCCTCTGGCTGGGTCTGTTAGTGTCAGCTGTGAACAACTACTATTAGGAAGTACGGTAAAAATTTTAAACTTAATTTCACCTTATAAACAAAAAAGGACACTGAATGCAAAATGGCTTCAGTTATATTACAAAGAGCAGGCCCTGCGTAAAGTGTCAGTGTGGACATTTTTTTTTTTTTTCCTTTGAGATAGTGTCTCAGGTAACCAAGGCTGGCCTTGAACTTTTGATCCTCCTGCCGCTGCCTCTGCCTGTCAAGCGCTGGTGCCTCTCAAGGCATGTCACCATATTCAGCATTTTCAGTACATTCAAAACAATGTACAACCCTTTTTCTTTTCTCCTTGGTTTACATATAGAATTCTCTTGAAGTGACATAATATTATATTACAGAAACAGATCAGTGGTTGCCTAAGGCTAGGAAGAGGGCAATGGGAGAGACATAGTGTAGTCATAAACACACGTTTTGAGGAGCGCTTGCCATAAGATTTCTCTGTGCCTTCATTTTGTAAAGGTAAGTCTCTTGGCTAAAATATTGCACTCTGGCTTCACAGGATGTTAGTTATCACTTGGGAAAACACTATGTATGAGGTGTGAGTAGTTACGTGATTTGTATCTCACAACAGGCATTTAGAAATTGCTTTTCCTGATTTTTGTTTTAAAAATTCATTCTTTTCTTGGCCCCAGGGGTGATTAACACTGAGATTTCTGTACTGTGTGTTGGTCTTTGCTTTGGGTTGGACCCTTGCTTGATTCTGAATAGGCATTTTAACCACTCATGGGGTATCCATCTAATCTATTTCACATTATCACCTACTGTGTGTGCGGGTACCTGTGGAGAACAGAAGAGAATATCAGATCTCTTGAAGCTGGAATTATAGGCAGTTGTGAGCTGCCTGATGTGGGTGCTGGAAACTGAACTCAGATCCTCTGCAATAGCAACAGGAGCTCTTAACTATTAAGCTATATTTCAAGACCTTATTTCATGTTCCTTTAAGGCTGAAGGCACAGAGAAGCATCACTGTTCTAAGCCTGTAGTCAAAGCCCAGCAGCAGTAGAGGCTTGCAGACAGACTGCCCTCTAGTTGATGGCAATTATCCACTAGGAAGAGGTTGTACCCTGAAACATAAGTAGTCATTTTCTGAGAATAGTTTGTGACTTCCTTCTCACTCCCCACCCCAACATTAACAACTTCTTGATTGTCTTGCTTGACCATCGCTGAGATACAGCATTGGGAACTACAGTTCCATCAGGACTGCTCAATCACACACACCTCTTAGCCCTTGCTTCCTTGCTTTCATTGTTTAAACATAAAACCTAAGAAGCCCAAAGTTTGAGTAGGGATCATGGGGGCCCTTTATTTGTTCCTCTTCCCTATGTGCTGACTAAATCTCTTCTATATACTTTTCATCATTGCATGTCACTTTAATTAGCATTCAAAAAAATAGATCAGAACAGTGGCTGAACTGAGCTAGTCAGGATGGCCACAACCAGGGCTTTTGCCCCTTTGCCCCAAAATTCTGATTACAATACTGGAAAATATGCTTGCAAGATGGCTCAGTATGCTAGGAGTGGCGGCCCATGCCTTTAATCCCAGCACATTGGAGGCAGAGGCAGAGTGGATCTCTGTGAGTTCAAGGCCAGCCTGGTGTACAAAGTGAGCTCCAGACTAGTCTGGGCCACATATTGAAACCCTGTTTCTCTGTCTCTGTGTCTCTGCAACCTTCCCAACCTCTTTTTCCTCTGACTCAGTGGGAAAAGATGCCTGTCATCAAGCCCGACAATCTGAGTTTAATCTCTCGGATCTATAGGGTGGAAGAACATTGACTCTTGCAAGTTGTGCTCAGCCCTCCACACATGCACATTAAACAAATAAAAGTTATTATGCTGCAGATACAGATCAGCAGCATTGTCCCTAACAATAGGAAGTACAACTCAAGTGTTGTCAGCACCACAACCTGATGCTCCCATAGAAAGCAGTTTCAGGATAAGGCGGAGAAAAGCAAGATAAGTGAGTTTATCAAGGAAACAGGAAAACAAGATGCACCGAGAGTCAGATGTAGGTGTTAGGAGGAACACACCCAAGTGCCTTGGTGTGCAAGAGATGTGAAGCTATTTAAACTGCATCTAAATTTAAATATTAGGGACAGTATCTGTCAATTCTTTGCTTATCCAAAGAATTCTGTTATTTAAGATAGAATTTTCTTTTTGTATGTACACAGTATAGGCTTGCTAGTGCTAGTGGGGAGAGAGAGAGAGAGAGAGAGAGAGAGAGAGAGAGATCCTTACTAACCTGCTGGAAAATGACAGTGCCAAACTGAGGGTATGGTTGTAAATCTATTTATCAGACTAGAGCAAATATAGAAAGACAGGCATGGTATACACTCATTTATAAGTGGATATTAGCCATATAATATAGGATAGCCATCTACAGACCTAAAGAAGCTAAACATTAAGGAGGACCCTAGGAAGGATGCTTAAATCTCATTCAGAATGGCAAACAGGATAGATACCAGAAGCGGTGGGAGAGAGGAAACAGGATGGGAGTCTACTATAGAGGATCCTCTACTATAGAGGATCACCCAAAGGGATTGGAGCAGATGCTGACACTCAGGGCCAAACTTTGCGCAGAGCGCAGGGAGTCTTACAGAGGATGAGAGGTGTGGGGATAGAGGGACATGGAGGGGACAGGAGCCCCACAAGGAGACCAACAAAGCTAAAGGATCTGAGCCCACGGGGTCCTGCAGAGACTGATGCACCACCTGAGAACCATTCATGGGGAGGACCTAGACCCCCTGCTCAGATGTGGCCAATTGGCAGCTCAGTCTCCATGTGGATCTCCGAGTGAGGGGAGAAGAGGCTGTCTCTATCATGAACTGGGTTGCCTGCTCTTTGGTCATTCATCCCTAGTGATGTGGCCTTGTCAGGCCACGGAGGAAGAGGATCCAGGCAGTCCTAATGATACTTAACAAGCTATGGGCAGACGGCAATGATGGAGAACTCCCCCTTTCAGTGGACGAGGGGAAGGGGATGGAGGGAAGAGGAAAGGAGAGTGGAACTGGAGAGAGTTGAGGGAGGGGACGTCAATTGAGATACATAATGAATAAATTGTGAAAAAATTAAAGTATCAAAATATTAATTTATTTATTTTAGTTTTAAGACAGGGTCTCTCTCTATAGCTCTGGCTGCCCTAAAACTAAGTATACAAGACCAGCTTCAAATTCAGAGATACTCGTGTCTCAGCCTCTTGAGTGCTGGGATTAAACACATGTGCCACCAAAACTAGTTTTTGTTTTGTCTTTTTAATGTGTATGGTGTTTTGCCTGCATGCATGTCTGTGCACCACGTTTGTGCCTGGTGCTCATAGAGGCCAGAATATGGTGTCACATCCCTTGGAACTGGGGTTATAGATGGTTGTGATATGGATGTTGGAAATTGAACCTAAGTCCTCCAGAAGAGGAGCTAGTGCTCTTAATTGATGGCCCATCTCTCCATTGCTAGAAAATATTGAGTTAAAGTTTTAAAGAAAACATGCTGCTAGCAGATATAGATGCAGTGGGCAGAGTCTCTCAAGGAACTGCTCTCCCAGACTCCAGTCTTACCCTGTACACAAGTGCTGTGTGTGGCTAGAACAGGTTAAGTAATAGCCTTCAGGGTACCAGTTACTTCTCTTAGGACTGGCTCCTTGGAATTAAGAACTGCCATGGGTCATTAGGAGTTAGGCTCTAACTGTTTGTATGAGATACCATAAGTCCCTGGAGTCAGGCTCCAACCAATCAGGGTCAGACTGCTTTG
Source organism: Pachyuromys duprasi (assembly GCA_028658305.1). Lineage (NCBI taxonomy): Eukaryota > Metazoa > Chordata > Mammalia > Rodentia > Muridae > Pachyuromys > Pachyuromys duprasi. The sequence goes on along the minus strand of CM053747.1, from coordinate 20,130,878 downwards.
TATTTTTATTTATTTATTTATTTATTTATTTATTTTTGTTTTGTTTTGTTTTGTTTCAAGACAAGGTTTCTCTGTGTAGCCTTGGCTGTCCTGGACTCGCTTTGTAGACCAGGCTGGTCTCGAACTCACAGAGATCTGTCTGCCTCTGCCTCCTCTAGTGCTGAGAGTACAGGCATAAGCTAACTGTGCACAGCTCAGGGTCCGACTGTTAAAGTGCTGAAATGTTTGCTTTTGTCTCTGGCCTTTTTGTCTACACTTATGCATAGTTCACAAGGATGCTGGATTTAAGTCATTGGCCATTTTGCCATCTTGAACGATCTTGTTTGTGATGCTTCCCAGAAACGGCTGTATAATTTTTTGTAGATGGGTTTACTGAGTCTCAAAAAGCTCAGAAAGAAACACAGATTCCTTCCTCCCTCCCCGCAGGTGGGGCATTGTGAATGTGGGCAAATAGTCTACCCTTGAGCTATATTCCACTCTTTATGTGGATATATTTATAATCAATGATACACATAAATAATTTATGTACTGAATAAAAAATAAATATTCAGAAATAGTCAAGGTTAAATGGCAGTATCCACATACCAACATTTATATGAGCTAAAACAGAGAAAGCTTCCAATTACATGTGTTTAGAAATAGGAAGAAATGGTAATAATCTAAGCATGCCTATACTAGCACAAGAAAAAAACCCTGCAAATTCAAATAGTAAAAAACCAATAAGTACAAACCTAGAAAATTACTTAGTACATTAGTAAAATAATTACCATAAAAGCGTAGTTGAAAGAACTAGTAAAATAAAAGATCTTTAATATTAAAAATAGCAATTTCAAATAGTAAAGTAAATAAAGTGAAACATAAAATGACATAAATTCCTAAAGTAAATGCAATAATGAGAAAATTGAATACTGTGAAGGAAAATATTTGAGATGTCAGTATAATTTAAGATTATATTGAAATTAAGATTGAAATATTAGCCACCTGTGGTAACACACACCTATAATACAAGCACTTGGGATATATTGGCAAGGGGATCAGGAGCTCAAGGCCAGCCTTAGCTATGTAAAAAGTTTGAGGCCAACATGAGTTACATGAGACTGGGTCTCAGAGAACAACAGCAAACCTGAAAACAATCCCAACCACCAACAACAGAAAACCACATTTCTCTAAACTCTTATAATAAAAAGCAAACATCAGACCATTCACTGTATGTGGCTAGAACAATCTTGGTATCAAAATTAAACATGCCCAATAAAGCTAAGTAAAGATGAACTAAACAATACTGAGCCCATGACAGAGACGTGTACGGTTAAGGTGGAAATCTGTTGCTTAAACTTTACTTGCTCTGAAATCATGCTTGCCTGCTGTATGCATGTGCACACAAGCACATACATGCACATGCAAAACTGATCTGTTATATCCAAACGTGATAAGAGAATTGTAAGAATATTTGTTTATCAGTGGCCCATAATGCTTGCCCCTCAGAAATAAAAGCGCTTCTCCAAACCCATCTCCCTAAAAATGATTACGACATTGTGACAAAGTATGTGGCCAAAGGCAGCTGAAGCAGAATCAGATTTCTCCTCCCCATGTCTCGACCAGCTCTGAGAGGTGCCCATGAAGGCCACTGAAAACCCATCTTCAAGCAGATATACTATCTGTTTAGGTAATCTCTGAAATATAGAAAACACCTGGCCTTAGAGAAGGCCCACCCTTTCAGGCTCGGCTCAGTCTCTTGGTGTCTTTCAGCTGCCCTCTTTCTGCCAGGCTCTGAGTGAGAGAAACTCCTCTTTGGGCATATGTACCACCTGGGGGATCTAGGGTGCTGCAGTGGACTGAGGAGTCTCTCCCAGCAGGCTGCCCTTGGCAGAAAAGGTCTAAGTAGTACCTCTGGTTCCTGGATTGGTAAGGGGAATTGGGAGACTTTTAACCAGATGCTCGGACTCAGAGTTTGGACTCTAGCCAGATCTCTTTCCCAACACTGAGACAGCACCTAGTTTCTTTCCATCCTTTCTCTCCTCTCCCCTGAGACAGGGTCTATCTGTGTAACAGCCCTAGCTGTTCTGGAAGTCACTTTGAAGACCAGGCTGGCCTGGAACTCACAGAGGCCTGCCTCTGCCTCTCAGAGGACTGGGATTAAAAGCCTGTGCCACCATACCGGCCCTTTCGTTCCTTTTAAGGAACAACTTAATTTTGCTAGTCCCAATTCCTGACTACTAAGTGATATTTCCAACTCATTTGTGTTTGGGTAGTTTTGTTTACCTGTTTATGTTTGGATTGTCCTCTTGTGGTGTTTACCAAGGACTTCCCTAATTTTGGGTGGGGAGCTATGCTGAGCTGTACCCTTCACCTGTGATTTTAAGCTATAAATGTAGCTGTTGCTTTGTGAAACAGACTGTGTGGCTGCTCGCATCTCTTCTCCTGGGATTGCAATCCTAACTAGACCAAGTAAATGAAATCTTCTTTCATCCTGGCTAGGTTACTCTCATTCTCTGTCAACATGGAAGGTGCCTATGTGCTTTAGCTTGCTGCAGAATGCTGTGTCCTCAGCACTCACCCCCTCTATTCCAGCTGGTCCCCACAGGCAGTTTACTCCTCAAGGCACCAGTTGCTACAAAAAGCGCAGCCCAGTTTTCCTTCCCTTTACAGAAAAGCTCCTTTAAAGGACATGATCTCTTAATTGACCTGCTCCTGCCCCTCCCTGATCTTTCTGGGACCTAATTCAGGGTTTCTTCCTCATCTTCATTAAACGTCCCTTAAAGTATCTAGGCAGCTAAATTCAACAATCAATTCTTCGCTGACTCACGGATAGCAATGTACTCGATCCCCATTTTCTATTTTAAACTCCCTCCCCTCTCCTTTCTATAGCTAGGGTTTGAATCCAAGACCTAGAGCATGCAATGCCCTGCCCTACCTACATCCTCTACCACTGACCCTAAATGTTGTTTTTTTTTTTTTCCAGGTGGCTTTGAGGACATCATCCTCACCTGAATGATTACTTTCGTTTCTGCGGTTCTTGATTCTCAGCTTCCATTGCTGGTTTCTGTTTGTTTGTTTTTGTTTTTTGTTGTTCTTTTGTTCTTTGGGATTTTTTTGGCGGGGGGGAAAGAGGGTTGAGACAGGGTCTCATCATGTAGCTCACAGATCTTTAGTGACTGATTCTCCTGTTGCAGCCTCCCAAGTATTGAGCAAGACCAAGTACACATAGTCCGTGCTGCCTTTTCTTTCTTTCTTTTTTTAAATGTAATTTATTTATTTTTATATTAATCACAGGTTAGGTACTTTGTATCCCAGGTGTAGTCCCTTCCCTCATTCCCTCCCACTCTCCCCATCCCTCCCTCATCTCCTCCCTGCCCCCCTCCAAGTCTACTGATGGGGGAGGACCTCCTCCCCTTCCCTCCGACCCTAGTTTATCTTCTCTCTTCAGGGCTGGCTGCAATGTCCTCTTCTGGGATCTAGCTAGGCTGTTACTCCCAGGTGTGTGTGGGGGAGGGGCAAAGAGCCAGCCATTGAGTTCATGACTGAAATAGTCCCTGTTCCCCTTACTAGGGTCTCCAGTTGGACACCAAGCTACCATGGGCCACATCTGAGTGGGGGTTCTAGGCCATATCCATACATGGTCCTTGGTTGGAGAAACTGTCTCATATAAGACCCCTTGGTTTGGTCTTTGTGGAGCTCTTGTTCTCCCCAAGTCTTACTAACTCCCCCTATTTTCATTATTATTCTTAGCCCTCTGCCGAAGGCTTGGTTGTGAGTCTTAATATCTTAATTTAGTATGCCAGGCCTCAGTCCTGGAAACATAAGTCCCCTGTACCTTCACTTACCCTGGGGAAAAAAATCTTTGAATACGGCTTTACATTTATCAATACCTCTTTTTGTGCTCAGGACTTACAAGTACAAGTCAGCCCCACCCCCACCACACACAGCTGTTCTTGTAAGTCTTATAGACACGTTCAAACTTCACATAAGAAAACTTAACTTCTGTCAACCTTTCCTACTTAATCAATGATGGCCCAGTCTTTCCACTTTTCCCATGGAAAACACAAAACAAAACAAAACAAAAACCTTGGAGTCATCCTTTAACTTCCCAGTCACATCTAACCAATCAGTAAATCCAGTGGGTCTACGTACTTTGCATGTATGCTCCTCCCACACTGGTCCAACTCATTGTGAATTCTCACTTCATTGCCAGAAAATCTTGCTTCCTTCTAACTTTGCCCCTGGCATTTTAGACTATGTTAATTCATAATTCAGACCATGTTATTCTTGGGATCAAACATTCTAATGCTTGTCCCAGCCCAGAGTAAAAATTAAAGCCCTCCCTTTGATCTCCTGGGCTTTGCATGATTTAGCCTCCTCATTAACTTCTGTGATCTACCAGCCTGCAGTTTCCTAAGGTTTCTTCATGCCTCTGTAGCTTTCTCCAGCTCATCAAAGTGTTCAACAAAATGTTGAACAACAAAGTGTCTAGCTCAACAAAGGCACCTCTGGGCCTTTGTTTTTGCAGTTCTGTCTGAGGTGGTTTTCCATTGTGTATGAAAATGACTCTCTTCTTCTTCTTTGCTTCTTTTTTTTTTGTTTGTTTGGTTTTTTCAAGATAGGGTTTCTCTGTATAGCCTTGGTCATCCTGTAGACCAAGCCTTGAACCTACAGCAATCTGCCTGCCTCCCTAAGTGCTGGAATTACAGGCATGTGTCACCAGGCCCCATTACTTCTTTAGTTCTTAAGGCTTACAAGTCTCTGTGAGAGGCCCTTCTTGACACCCTGCTTAAAATGCTGTCTTATTTTGACAGCATCCTTCTCCCCCTCCCTCTTTCTTCTCTCCCAGCCTTCCTGTTTTGTATTTCCCTATAACCTGGTAACATGGTATGAATTTTAATGTTGTTCTCTCTGTCATGTTTTTACTGCACTGGAATGGAAACTCCATAAGCATAGATCTTTGGCAGCTTTTTGTGAACAGTGTGGGAACACTGTTGACCTACCAACATCCAGAACAGTGCTGAGAATAGTAGGCTCTTCTTTACAAGAGCACCAAGAAGCAATGTTATTATGATGATACATGAATAAACATATGAGTTTGAAACTGTGTCTGGCAAGCACTCGGTTCTCATTATGTAGTTGATCCACCATATGAAGAGCAAAGGAATAAAATAATCCAAAACCAAACAGAGTTGGTAAGTTAGTATATTAGTAGATGATAAAGAATTCTTTTCAAAATGAGGAAAGAATTAAATTTTAGAGTAATATGCTAGTCACTTGAAGATTAGAAAAATAAGATTACCCACTTTTCAAATTTGTATTAAAATACATTCTTTATAGATCAAAGATCCAAATAAAAAGCTCTTGAAATATTAGAAGCAAACAGGCTTTAGGGGCCTAGGTATCTACAGAATTTCTGTCAAAATAAAGAGCTAAAGTATAACAGGATCTATAGCCAATATTACTTGGTAAATACTAAAGATGGCCATATAAACATCTACAAGTTAATGGATATGCAATACAGACATTATAATGACTATCTGGAAGAGAGGAAGGAAAGTCAAGTGGAGAATGAGGGATACTGAAAATAATTTTAAAAAACTAAATAGAAAATATAAATGGCTAAACTATGCAAATTACTCCCCTACAATTGACATTTCAGCTTTAAATGCTTATTAAAGTTTCAGCAGTATTTTATTATTCATTTGTTTTGCTACTCTTGAGACTGGATCTCACATTGTAACCTGGGCTGTCCTTGAGCTCACTATGTAGCTCTGACTAGTCTTTAACTCACATGCACCTCCTACTTCAGCCTCCCAAGTACTGGGTTTTAGGCATGTTTAACACACACCTCAGTAACATTTCTAAGTAAAAGTATTTGTAATTCTAATAGTGTCTTTCAATCAGTTTGCCAGTGTAAATAATCACATTTCCAGGTCTGCAAATATTCAAATGTAAAAGCAATGTGAAGCTGTGCACACTGGCACCTGTCTGTGATCCCAGAACTCAGAGGCCACTCAGGGTTATTTTAAGGATTTAGGCAATGACAACAACAAAACCACAAATATAGGGGTTAGTTAATATTATAAAATGAGTGTTGTAAAGAAAGGAAATGAGAGGAGACTGGAAACTCAAAGGATGATGAAAAACAGGTTTGGAAGAGTTGGAGAGAAAAAACTGCTGTGTCTGGGAAGTAGTGGGTAGTGTTCAAGATCATGTTTCTTGGTGTGGGAATGTCTAATGCTAGTGAGGTGGAGGTTCTGTAATGAAGGAGCAGGGCAAGAAGGTGCCTGACTTATTGTCAAGGGTCAGAGATATCACCATGAGTGACACCAGGCAACAGAGGGAGACAATCTGCTGGAAGAGTCTGAGACAGTATCCTTGTCTGTGTATGTTGAGGGTGTGACAGGAGAGCACGGAGTCATTTGTCGCCCACCTCAGTCAGGTGAAAAAAAGGTGAGATTACCAGTAAACGTGGAAATACAGAACATAAGTGATAGGTGATGGCAAGTAGGACAGTTATGAGGAAATAATGAGTTAAGCCAGGAGGTGGTGACCCACAACTTTAATTCCAGCACTCAGGAGGCAGAGGCAGGCAGGTCTCTGTGAGTTTGAGGCCAGAGCTAGTTCCAGGACAACCAGGGCTAAAGAAACCCTGACTTGAACAAACCACTGGGAAAAAAAAATCATACTTGTAAATCAAGAAAATGACAGAATGTTTAAAAGTCCACTAGTTGAGTGGATTTCCCAAGGAGGTTTTATTCTGATACACTTCAGGAAAAGCTCAAGAGTAACGAAAAGAAAAGTTTTTAAACGTTCAAGTCTTCGGTTAGGGAAGTCGATTTTGGGGAAAAATCATTAATCTCAGTGCTTCATCCAAAGTCAAACTTTCAACTGTTTACTCACGAAATCGGAGGAAAGTGTAATATAAGAGCCCAGTTAGAGTGCAAGGAGGAGGTGGCCTGGAAAATTCAGTCTGATCCAGGAGAGGTCAATAACGAGGGCACTGCCTGTCTCTGTGGGAAGCTAGCTCTGCTGGTGGATTGAGCCCACAGGCTACCCTGCTCTTTTCCAGGTAAATCTGCAATAGAGAGGCGGTTCACTTTCTTCGGGGCTTTGACAGAGTATAAATAACGCTGGCGGAATTTGAAACAGAGCTTCCCTCCACCCACGAGGTCCTGCACCCACAAGCTGAGAGAAGGGCGGCCACCACAGGTGTCTGGGCACCTGGGCTCAGCCCGCCCTGCGGACACAAGACTGCAAACGGCAGTGGTCGGGAAAGGCTCGCGGTGCTGTGGCTGCTGGCTAACAGTGACCAGCTTCTGGAAAGGAACAGTCCAGTAAGGCACCAGCATCTCCTCCCCGAGGTCCTTGACACACTGCGTGTTTTCTAGGGAGAGCGTGTGTGCAGGGCTGAGTACTGGCTTGTGGTTACCGGCAGAGCTACCATGGCGGTGCAGGCGATGCTTTGGGGCCAGGCTCTGGGAACACGGGCTCGGCACCAGTAGCCTCTGCAACAGCTAAGGCTCAGGGCTTGGGTCGGCTCGATGAGCTGCCTAGTGTCCGCAGACGCGTGTTCTCTGGGCTGTGTGAGGCTCAGCAATGCACAGGCTGCTCTGCATGCTGTGGACTCTCACAGTCCCCGGCCTCCACAGGCTGGCTGCATGCCTCTGCCGAGGGTTTCCAGTGAAGCTGGCTGGTATTGAAGTCTGCACTTCGGGCTCTCCTTCAGATTCTCTTGAAGTTTTGCTCTGTAGCTGATCTCCCCGGAAAGCTTGCCAGAGCATTCTCTATCCTGTGCTCCAACCCAAATCCTACCCTATGTTCTGGCAGCACTTCTCCATAGTCTTTGTTTTGTTTGATTTTTGGTTGCTTTTATATTTTCCTGTGACTTCATAAACTTTTACCCATTCTCAGCTCTGCCTAGACATAGGTGTTTTACTAATGGTAGCAACTTAGCAATTGCTCAGAAATACACCATAGTGGTGGTGTTGATCTGGATGTAGAAGAGTGATTATGACAGGGGGAGATGTGTGTGTGTGTGTGAATAAAAGGAAGTGGGATTTGAAACATCATTTTGTTTCCATTTAGTAGTAGGTATAAAATTAAGTTTGCGTTAATTAAATTATCTTTAAATTTATTACAAAAGTGAAACATCAAGTGTTTTAATGAGGGAACTTTGTTGAGCCCAGGCACTGCTGTGGGCGCAGGTGTCACCCACATCCTGGAAACAGCAGCATTCAGTCTGTGCTGTTCAGTCTGACTGTTCAGTCCACCCTGGCTGGACTCACCAGTTTTTGATGCATTTGCCCAGAGTGAGTTGGGATAAAGGCATCAATGAGCCACAAGGACTGTAAGACATATACTGGCAATCTATGGGTTGATCCATAACAGTAGCAGGCAAATGAAAAATTAAAATTGAGTAGGAGACAAAGAATTGATCCCCTCCGTGAGGACCTCTGCTAAGCAGCACAACATTGGGAGCAATCCCTTGGCACCTGAGTCTCTGTGAAAGCTTCTCAGAGGTTACTCTCCACTGTATCAAAACCATCATTTGACTAGAAGGTGAGCCACACCAAAATGTATACTGAAAATCTAGCTACGTAGCAAGCTTTTGCTGTGGAGCTACTCTTCCTCCAGTCAGCAGCCCTGACTTCACGATGCTGTCTTGGCTCCAGCTAGGGCAAACCCCACAAACAAATTCTGTCTTCCCAACAGGCCACCCTCCCCCTTCCCACCCTTCTTCAAGGAAGGCCTCTTTCAGCAACTAGCTGCTTCTTCCTTCTAGCCCTATTTCTGACTCCTCTCTTCTGTCTCATTTAGCATGTGGACCTTCCTGGGAAGACCTGAATGCATTGTGTGTCTGTCTTCAGCCTTATCTGCGATGGCTCTGCTCAGCCATGACCAGTTACCCAGGTATGCTTCAGACCACTGCAGAGGTTCTAAAAATGGTATACCGACAGCCCTCAAAGGACAGGATCATATGCATGCATGTATATGGTATGTATGTGCATGTTTGTGTGCATGTGCCATGATGCATGTGTGGAAGTCAGAGGACAACTTCAGATATTACCCTTTGACCTCCACCTTGTTTGAGACAGGGTCTCTCCTATTCAGTCTTGCTTCCATGGATTCTCCCATTTCCCTCTAAGAGTGCCGGGACTGGATACATTCACTATTACATCTGACATGTCTGGCCTTTACCTGGCTTCTGGGAATCTGCTCATGCTTTACACATTGAGCCATGTCCCTAGCTCCTTTCTCTTCCTCTCACTTCCTTTCCCTTCCTTCCTCTCCTCTGCTGTCCTGTCCTCCTTTTTTCTCTTTTCTTTAGAAATAGTGTGGGCTTTACACCCTAGGTTAGAAATCATATTGCTTCTTGCCTTGCAGGCTTAATCAAAGTCACTTGACCCCCTTGTTGATGATGACTCGAAGGATAGGTCTGAAAGTCGAGGGCTCACAATTCACACTCGAAGGTTCTCCATTCCGGATCTTATCTGGCACTATAGACTACTTCCGGGTCCCCAGGCAGTCCTGGAGAACCAGCTTGAGGAAGATGCGGGCCTGTGGCCTCAACACCCTCACCACGTGAGTCTTTGCCTCTGGTTGTTGTTTCAAAAAGTTTTCAGTGGAGACCTAGCAGGGAAGTCCTAGAGAGCTGCTAGTCTTCAGTCTCCTTTGGAATCCTGAAAGAAGCAGGTTCTACCAGTGAAGATAAACTTGCCGGGAAGAGTTAGGTCAAGCCGGCAAAACCAAAAGCTTTCTTCTTTCATGTCACTGTTTGTTGCCTGCTGCTAGAAATTGTGGTCCATATTTTAGAGCGGATCTTCTGTCCTCAAACAATCCAGATTTAGGGTGAGTCTTCTGTCTTCAGTTGATCCAAATTTGAGGTCTTCCTAAGTCAAATGATTTGCTTAAGAGAATCCCTTATAGGCATGCCCAGCTGCTTGAGTTTTAGTTAATTCCAGCTGTAATCAAATTGACAACCACAATTAGCCATCACAGGAAGTTTGTAGCATAGGCCTGTAGTTTCAACATTTAGGAAGTGGAGGCAAGAAGATTGTTTAAGGCCAGCCCCAGGTACATAGAAAATTGAAGCTAACCTAGGTTGTATTAGATTTGTCTAAAAAACAAACAAAAAAACCATCCACCCACCCAACCAAACAGCAACCCCCCCCAAAACACACACACACACACACACACACACACACAAACATACCACCACCAACCACCACCAAAAAGGTATGTATTACGTTTAGGATGTCTTGAGTACCTATTTGATACCATGAAATAGATTTGAATGATGTTCATCCTCCATGTGAAAGCAGAGAGTGTTGTGGGGATATTCACCAGAGAAGACTGTTGGGACATGAGTTGAAGCCAACAGAATGTTTATTAGCTGGCAGAAAGTACATTTGGGGCTCAGGATCCCAGTGTAGCCCCGTGCCTTTCTGAGGTTGAGCTTTTAAGCACAAACACCATGTCCTGGATTGACATGCTTGAGAGGGTTAGACAGAAGTGGAAACTACAGAGACCGATAAGCAAAGTTAGCACATTTTGAGACTTTCCCAGTACTATATGGACTTTGATGGCTTAGGCACCTTTGTTTTAGTTTGGGCAAGTGGTGCTGTCTATGTGCTGAGTTTGACAGTCTGAATGGTACTTCTATCAAGGACTCAGTTGTGCTAAGGTCTGAGGACCACTTACAGAGGGTAAGCAGGAGGTGGGATTTTTTTTTTTTTGTTTGTTTGCTTGCTTTTGTGTTTTCGACTCTGGTGAGGATTTGGTGAGACAACCTCCCTGAGCTTTTGCTGAGAACAGAATGCTGAGTGCATGTCACTGTCTCCCTCCCCAGTAGGAAACAGAATGTTCCTCAGCTCTTCATAGTGAGAATCTAGGCTTCAGGAGAAGGCAAATGTCATGAAAATGTGGGGACATCAACCCACATGCCTTTCTCTAATGCAGAGTTTTTAAGGCACCATGATAATCTACACTGAATCTCACAACTCATGAGCTGCAGCTTGAGCATTCTTAAGCAATGAGTGTTGTCCTCCCTTGGTGAGGACTGGCTCCAGGTAGGCTGTGGTTGTCTGTATCCTCTGTGATAGTCAAGTGTCTCCAGGAAAGCACAATCAGCAGGCAGAGTGATTATAAAGAATTGCTTATGCAGTTATGGGGGTTGAGAAGTCCCTAGTGCAGCAGTGAGAAGGATGGAAACCCTGGACAGCAAGGAGTCTGGAGGCTGAAGAACAGGATGTTTGATAGTGAAGTTCCAGTTCAAAGGCAGGCAGAGTCAAAACCAAAAAGCAAAGCTGAGAAAAGTGATGGACACTCAGGAGGCTGAGTCAGGAGGATTACATATTGGAGGCCATCTGAGATACATATTGAGACCCTGTCACAGAACAAAAGAAAACAATGCTTGGAATCCATGTGAACACACGGAGGCGTCACTGTTGAAACATTGGGTTTTCCCCCAGTAGAGAGAAGTTTGCCTCTCCGTTAAAAATGAAGGAGTCAGTATAGAAGGAACACATGATCAGGGAGTTTTTGTTTGTTTGTTTGTTTTACTTCTTTCTTTTTTTTTTCCATGATAGGCATATTCCTTGGAACCTTCATGAGCCAGAAGTCGGCCAGTTTCATTTCATTGAAAACATGGACCTCATGTATGTGTCTATACTTTGCTTGATTCTGGGAGATTAGATGAAGGAATGGGTATAAATCTCTGCTTTTTGGTTATTGTTGATTTGTTGTTTTTGTTTCGAGGTAGTGTCTCACCATTTATGGTGAGACTCTAGCTGTCCTGGGATTCTCTAGGTAGATCAGACTGGCCACACATTCCCAGAGGTCTGCTTGCCTTTGCTTCCTGAGCTCTTGAATTAAAAGTGTATGCTACCAAGCCCTGGTCTCTAATCCTGCTTTCGTAGCCAGCCAAAAGCATTAATAACTTCTTACCTGCCTTGAAACCTCTTTGAGCTATTGGTGTATGTAATACACCATGTGGGTCATAGCCTGCTGCTACAGTCTGGTCTAGACCTTGTTTTAGCTGGCATTCTACAGTATGAATCCACCACAAAAAAACCTGCTATCTCAGTTACGTAACAGATTTCTGAACTATAGTTTATAGTTTCTACAACATGATAGAAGTAAAATAATTGTTTATTTAAAAAAATTACTGTGGATTATCACCAATATCTTAGGGAAGCTGCAGAGAGGAAGGCAAATACATTGACGCTTTACAGATCCAGCCAGCGATAAGTCAGGAAAGACAATGGTCATGCTGAAGTGGTGTCAAGTTTTGAGGTTGGGCAGGGATGAACGGGATGGGGCTATGTGCAGCAGAGGTAAAGTCAGAGATGGGAAAGGACAGTGCACATCAGTCAAGATGATGTTAGATGCTGAAAACACGTAAGCCTCACACCCTTTTGAAAGTAAAGATTTATTGGTTTTTAAATAGGACCTTCCTGACTGGCATATATTTTTCGTCCAATATATAATAATAGGAGGAATTCAGGGTCTTAAATCTTCAATGCTATTTTCTAAGTCACTGTCCCTTTGAGCACTGAGCTCACAAGAGGAAGAAAGAGCATGAGAAAGAAAAAGCAAGCGCTGTCATGCCAAGCCCTGCTTTGGGAGTGATGTTACCCTGATTGCTTTTTTCCCCAGAGCTTTCATCACCATGGCTTCAGAGGTTGGACTCTGGGTCATTCTGTGTCCAGGCCCCTACATTGGCAGTGACTTAGACCTTGGAGGCTTGCCCAGGTGAGTTGTGGTCTGAGGTCCCTGCCTGAGAAGCATACTCACAGGGCTTTATTTCTCTACACATTCAAAAATCTGTTTTACTCATTGATGGTGGGTGATGGTGATTGAAGGTATGGTTTTTGAGTCCAGCTCTTTTCTCTTAGTTAATACTTCCAAAGATGCAGGACCATTTGCCAGGTGCCGCTTTCCTTTTCCTAGCTGAGCATTTTCCAGTAGAGCTGGTCTTTCTGTCTCTCGTACACACAAACACAAGCACTTCTAAACAGCTTTTTAACTGCCTCATTCTAGAATAGATGTTGATATGCTTTTCCTGTAACAGTCCAGATAGTAATCCGAGCCGAGGTGGGAGCATTGTCACAAATTTGAGGTCATCTTGGGCTACATCGTGAGTACTAGACTAGTCAGTAGCTCAAAAAGCAATATTTGATGTAAACAAAGCCTCCATTGCAAATATTCTAGGCTTTTTGAGCCACATGTAGTCTCTGTAATTAGCCTGAAAACTGCAGTGAAAATAGGCGAACAACTAGGTATAACCGTGTCAACAAAACTATTCAATACACAGCAGGTCTGACTTGGGTTTTAGGCTATAGTTTGGAGAACTCCGTCTTGGATCACAGTTACAAAGCTCTCCCAACCCCCACCCGCATCTTGGGGTGCTGAGGTATTTTTAATTGGCACAGACTGTTCTTTCTTGAAACTGGACCACACTCTCACATCTCACTGTTCTTTGTGGCTCTGTAAAGGTGGGCTGTATTTTAGACTCCTTTTCTGGAACATTTCTAATCACTGTTTCCCATCCTGAGTCCGAATCTCACCTTTTAAATCACAGCTGGTTACTCAGGGATCCGAAAATGAAGCTTCGGACAACTTACAAAGGATTCACTAGAGCGATGAATCGGTATTTTGACCGTCTGATTTCTAGGATAGCACAATTCCAGGTAAAACCCAATCCTCAGCTCCACAGGTAAGGGAAGTGGTTTCCAGATAGATTTCCTGCATAGTACTGGCCACTTTCTGCACTCTGAGAAGCAGGGGACATATGTTGGCTCCTGTTTGGTATCTGACAATTCCAGTTTCTTATCTAAGAAAGCTTCCAGCTTTGATTGCCCTGATGGTGCATGCTGTAATCCCAGCCTCTGGCAGGAGAGGTGAAAGGATCCATCTTGGGCTACATACTGAGATCTTGTCTCCAAGAGAGGCCAGGATCTGGATTCAATTACTCTCCTTTTGCCTTTCCACACCAACTGCTCAACTTGGACCTGGCCTCCCCCTATCAAGACACTTGGAAGAACATTCTGTGTGTCTTTGCTTTGATTTACTGGTTATTAGCTTGTGCTCAAGATTACAGACATTAGAGTTAATGATTATTCCCCAAGCTCTCACAGGCGGCTACATGCCAGTGCGTCACAAACAGTGCTCCAGGGGAGCCCTCGTATGGAGGTCATGGTCTCTCAGTTCAGACAGTTCAGTCTGTTTCTCTCTCTCTCTCTCTCTTTCTCTTTCTTTTTCTCTCTCTCTATCTTGTGAGATGAAACTTAGGTCATCAGGCTTTGTGGTAAGTTCTTTTTGCCTGAAGAACCATCTTACCAGCTCTAATTTGATTATTTTTAGCATTTATTTTTATCTTATATATATTCATATTTTGCATATATATGCATATATATATGTATGAATTGGAGTTACAAAGAGTTGTGAGATACCATGGGTTTCTGAGAACTGAACCCAAGTCCTCAGGAAGAGTACCTAGTACCCTTAACCTCTGAGCCATCTCACCAGTCCCCTCAAACAATATTTTCAACTTAGATTGTCTTTAGTTGGGACAGAACTGCACATTAGGTTGAAGAACACCTATGCTAGGTTGAAAATGAGTGGAAAGCAACAAATATTCAATGACATTTATTAGGTTTCAAGCTTTGCATTAGGAAATCAGTACTTGCCTAACTTATCCTCACAGTGATAATTTTAGATTAGTATATATTAGTATATATTGAATGGAGGCAATGCCAAAATTTGCTTATGTCTAAAAGAATGCTTCACATGGTTGAACTTGTTGGGAATAGACTATAATTACTCAGGGAAGCTATTAAAACTCTTAAGTGACAAACAAGTACACACTTTGGAGATAGGAGAGATGGTCCTTTTCAGAGACATGACGTTCATAGCCATGTGTGGCTACTTAATTGAGATAAAGTACAATTAAGTTCCCAGGACACACTCTTCTCCTTCACTGTACCAATAACAAGTAGCTGGTTGCTATTATATGGGGTAGGACACAAATAGAACCTAAGGTTAGGAATATAGTTCAGTCAGTATAATGCTTGCCTACCACAAAAACTCTGGGTTCAATGCTCAGCATCTCATAAATCAGCATGGCATTCCAGCCCTTTTTCATCAGATAATTCTTGGTCCTAACAGCTTGGATCTTCCTTCATTTTTGCTGTATTCTTCATTGGAGAGATACAGAGCAAAAGAAAGAAGCTGGATTTGAGTGTCTTTCAGTATTCATTAGCTGGAGGATGTAGTTTAAAAAGTTAAAACACACCTGTGTCCTTTTTTACTCCTGTGTCATATGACTTAGGGATCGAGTGTTTGCTGCTTGCTTGGTATCTTTCTGTTTCAACTCTGTCTGTCTCAAGTTTTCCCTTAGTTACTAAGGTCAGGTTTGGCTGTTCAAATACTTCAGTCATAGGTTTACACAGTCCGGTTGTGGAAATTCTTTAGTCATAGGTCCAGGATGCTCCCATGTTGCTGTCTACATTGAGGACATGGAGTCGAATTCCTTATGCTATCCCCCTATCCCACTGTAACATGCCAGGAAAGGCACTTTGCGGTTGTTTCACATGTTCCTGAACAAAGTTTGAAGAAATATTCTAGATTGGCTATGAAGGTAAAGAAAGTGAGATGGTGGTAACCAGAGGGGCTGATGGTCCAGGGAAGTTAATTTTAACATAGGGCCTTTAGAGCATTTTAAATGACAAGAAGGATGAGGATGTTGAAGGTGGTGATACCTCTAACTGCAAAGTTCCTGAGAGATGGGGAGGGTGACTTGGGAAGTTGGAGACTTCATGATTACCACACTAAATTTTGGGCCAATGGTAATTAATTAGGGAGTGTTTTTAAAGGAACTGTTTTGGAAGCGTTTGGCTTTTCACTCAGAGCCACTGATGTTGAGTGAGAGAAATGGCAAGGACTGTGATCCATTCTGTGTTGAATGTGCTGTTTTTATGTGCATGCCCAGGATTCAGAAAATACAGCTATTTCTCATCAGTATCTCACTTTCACATTCTCATCTCCTTGACCCTCAGTACAAAAGAGGAGGCCCTATCATTGCCGTGCAAATCGAGAATGAATATGGTTCCTACTATATGGATAAAAAATACATGGCTTATGTAAAAATGGTAAGTGTCCCTTTGCTTTAGCTCTGCTTCTTGCACCGTGTTACATGGAGGAACGGTCTATCCTGAGCGCCTGTGGCTCTCCCGAAACTGTGAAGTGTGAAGATAAATAGGGTCCACTTTTAATCTTGACTTTTGGTTATGTTCTAGACAGAGGCCTGGAAATAACACTGATGGCTCTAATATTAGTAGAGACCCTGTTGTGAGATTAATGTTTACTGTTGGCTTATCTTTTAGTAAAGCTGCTGTTAATCCTAAACAGCTGTATAACCAAATCACCACACGGAGACTGGGTTTATTTAGTTAACCTAGAACACAATGCTGGGCAATAGTTACTCCCTCCTAAACCTCCAAGCCCTCATAGTTTCCTAACATTTAGATTTTACCCATTAGAACGCATACTTGCTTTTTGTGAAATCTTAGGTCTGGTTCATTCTCCACGTAGTTCCAAGATCTCCTCCAGCTCTCTTAGTGTTCTCTCTCTCTCTCTCTCTCTCTCTCTCTCTCTCTCTCTCTCTCTCTCTCTCAGATTTGTTGTTGAGTCTGGAGTGGTGAAGGTAGGGGGCTTAACAGTTCAAGATCACCCTCAGCTATGTAGTAAGTTTGAAATCAGCCTGGATGACATGAGACCCTTTCTCAAAACACGACCCACCATGTTGGGGAAGTCAAAGCAGCAGGAGCTTGAAACAGCAGCTCACATCACATCTACCAGGAAACAGAGAGAGACAAATGCTTGCGTGCTCGTACTTAGCTTGCTTTTTGCATTTTATACTGCCCCAGGATCCTTGATCAGGGAGTGGGCCTGTTCACAACTCAGATGGATCTTCCTCCTTCAGTTAACATAACCAAGATAACCCTAGACCTAATGGCCCATCTCCTAGGTGATTTTAGAGCCTGTCAGATTGAGAGTGAACCATGACTGTTCCAACCACCATCAACAGGGACTCATTTTTTTTTTTTTGTAAATGAGGAATGAAGTTTGTTCACACTCATTGCTGGCACATTTGCACTTGATCTATTACACTGTTTTTTTGTTTTTTTTTTTCAATTTGTTCCACTTCCTGTTCTGTGGTCCCTTTTCCTCCTCTTGCTCTCAGCCCAGGACTTTGAACCTTCAACCTTCCTGTCTCCACCTCCCAAGGGCTAGGACTATAAGTGAGTATTGCCACATCTAATTTATGTGTTGTTGAGGCCCCAACCCAAGGCTTTGCTCACTGTACACAAATACTCAACCAACTGAGCCATTTACCCAGCTTATTTTTAAATGTAAATTATAAAAGGTTTTAAAGTTAAAAAATTAATGTTTATTTATATTTGTGTGTCTGTGTGTCAGGATGTATGTTCCACCAAGTACATGTGAAGGTTAGAGAATACCTTGGGGTTATCACTTCTCTTCCTCTACCCATGTGGGTCTCAAGTGTCTCACTTGAATTCAAGTGTTCTGCCTTGTCAGCAAGTGCTGTCACCCACCTGGCCATCTCTAGTCACTAGTGTTTTATTTACTGAGTATCTTCACCATCCCGTTTCCCAGGGTCAGCTGCTATCTCAGCAGAAAGTGGCACTGAATGCCAGTTCTCCCTTTGTTACTGGAACCTCATCTCCTTAAATTTGGTCTCTGTTTAGGCTCTCCAAATAAAGCTTCAGGAAAACATTTTGTCTAGCTGTGTGCCTTTGTTAGAGATGTCCGAGAGAATAACACGGCCCCTTCCCCTTGTGTACAGAAGCAGAATCTGTTTCTGTCTAATCTGATATGGTCACCACCTTTCATTCTCAAGCCTTCTGCTTTGTGTGCAGAAAGACAGCCACATTGTCTGCTGATGAGCCACATTGCTCATTGGAGTGGGATAAAGTACTGAATCATCATCAGACCTATGGGAGTCATCAGAGTACAATGGCTCTGAATGAAGAGTGACATTCTAGCTCCTCTTACTTGACTGACTTTTAGTTTACTTACTTGCTTCCCTTAGTTTTGGAAATTGTCTTAGAGAAAAACCATTTTCTGGTAACAACAAAGGACTCAAGGGTGAATCTGAGAGTTTCACACTCTCAAGATATTTAGGGTGAGAAGACCCAACAGTTTATATATCTGACTTGTCTTAGAACCTACAGCTACCATCTCAGCATTTTGCTTCTCTATAACATAAGTCCACTAGTCTCTCTCTCTCTTTTACTTTTATCTGCATTTATTTTATGCTGAATGTATTCCAGTGCCATCAGATTTTGTTTCTTCAGTTTCTTCTGCGATATATATTTTTTCTTCTGTGCAACCTCTTCTTCTGGCTTTGGAACAGTTTGTTCCTTTTCAGTGAGGATCATCTCAGCGTGGCAGGGGGAGCTCATGTATGGGTTAATCTGGCCATGAGCTCTGTAAATTCGATTGTGCATCTGAGGTGCCTTACTCATCTGGATATGTTCAATGACTAGAGAATCTATATCTAAGCCCTTAAGTTCAGTATTACTCTCTGGATTTTTAAGCATGTGCAGCAAAAATTCAGCACTCTTTTTGGGCCATCGACCCTGAATCCAGTCCTACTGTTTGGCTTGGGCGTACCTCCCGACTCCACTATTTTACCACAGTAATGGCGCACACTGCTTCTTTAAAGTGACATCATTTAGATAATTGGTGGCTTTTTGGATATACATACCATTGATGGCCTGGGCAGTTTCCAGTGTGTTATTAAAGTGAACACGAAGATTTGAACCTCTTGGTTTGCATGATTTTGTAGGATTTTCTGGGTCAAGAGAGTAGTTAACCATCTTCACAGATCACCTCTGGCGGCTTTCAGGAAGAGGAAGTCCTTAGTCTCTCTCTTCATTAGATTACCCCTAATCTAGTGTTTGCAGTTAAAGCAGGGACTTATTTTGTGTGTGTGTGTGTGTGCTGCTGTTTGAGACAAGAGTTTCTTTTTTTAATGTAATTTATTTATTTTTATATTAATCACAGGTTAGGTACTTTGCATCCCAGGCGTAGCCCCCTCCTTCATCCCCTCCCACCCTCCCCATCCCTCCCTCATCTCCTCCCCACCCCCGTCCAAGTCCACCAACGGGGGAGGACCTCCTCCCCTTCCATCTGACCCCAGTTCATCTGAGACAAGAGTTTCTTTGTGTAGCCCTGGATGTCCTGGAACTTGATCTGTAGTCCAGGCTGGCCTTGAACTCACAGAGATCCACCTACCTCAGCCTCCCTAGTGCTGGGATTAATGGCGCGTGACACCACTGCCCTGCTAAAGTAAGAACACTTCCGGTTCATGCGGGAGACAGTGCCACCCTGAGTGCATTAAGCCACAACTTACCTGCTTTTCCCACTGACTGAAGAAACTTCGGAAAAAAGCATATCATGTGGCTAATGAAGTATGACAATTTGGCAGCACTGTGAACAGAGGTATTCGTTTTGTGGTCTCTGGCTTGGAAAAACTGCTTTTCCTTTGGGAAAAGCATCACATTAGGTGACTCAGCTGCCCTCTGCCTTGTCTGTGAGGTTTGGGATTACTACCGTTGGGGTGTGCGACTGAGGCAGCACTCATACTTTTCTTTTAATGTTTTAACATAAAAGGAGTTGCAGGGGGAATCAAGCCTTCCTTTCTGTGTCTCAACTTCACTATGGTGTTCCCATTGTCACAGTTTTTCTTTTTTTTATCCCCTACCTCCTGGAAGAAGCACTTTCAAGAGACGAGGGGCAATCTACTTTCTTACTGACTTTCTTCTCCTTAGGCTTTAGAGTCAAGAGGGATCATTGAGCTGTTCATGACTGCGGACGATGGTGTGAATCTGAAAAAGGGCCACTTGAAAAATGGTATGGTTTTGGTTGCATCTGTTTCTACACTGGCCAAGTTGAAAAAAAAAACACACAGATCCTTCTGATACTTCTTCATCCTTTCACTTCCTGGTGGTGAGGACCTGGGTTCAAAACCAAGTTAGGAAGCAGGACCCAGCCTTGCTGCTTACCAGCTGTTATGACCAGAGTGTTACTCCATTCTTTCCTGAGTAAAAGTTGTCTCCAGTGCTGACAAGTGACCCTGATTAAACAATAGAGAAAGGAGGAGTGGTATTGGCATGGAGCCAGCCCTGGCATTTCTCTGAACAAATGAGTCCAGAGACTAGGAGTAGGGCTGGGAGTGGGGTGACGTACTTCTCATGAGTAGAACGTTTGCTTAGCATGTACTCATTGGCTTACCCTTGGGAGCAGAAGGACAGAAAAATGAATGCATAGAGACCAATATTGAGAAAAGCAATTTCTAAATTTTTTCAGCTCCGTTCTTTTCTAATGCTTAAAACTTACAGTAATGATCTAAAATATTAAGAATGCAGTTAAAATATGCCACATGACACAAAATAATATATGAAAAACAAATGAAGAAATCGAGACTCCAAAACTTTACTTTTTTGGCTAGGAGGTGTCAAGAAGACCAGGAGTGTCCCTGGCTTTATTGGTGGCCCTTCCCTGTTGTAGTAGGAAGGCAAGAACAATGTTAGTGTTCTGAATTAAAAGTCAAGCATGAATGAGGTTCGGCTTTGACTCCCCATACCACCCCTAACCAAAAAAAAAAAAAAAAGTCAAGTTTCGTAGTCTCAATTTCTTCATTTGCTTTTTATGTATTAATTTGTGTCATGTGGCATATTTTAACCTTGCTCTTAACTTTCTAGATGATTACTGTAAGTTCCAAGTGAAGGATCATGTGTGAAATCCCTTTGTACGTGCTCATGTGGCTGTAAGTGTAGCCACATGTCTGTTTTGCTAGCTCTGGCTCTGGAAGTGCTGAATGAGACTCTGAGAGGCATAAGTCTAAGAAGTGTGGATTGGACTCTTCAACCTGGCTGTGGGAGAACCTTCTGCTCCTGCCTTGTATGGTCATGGCAGGATCTCACGTGTGTTCTTCCTACTTATAGTGCTGGCCACTGTTCACATGAAGAATATAAAGAAAAAAACATATGAGGATCTCAAAGCCATTCAGGTAAGGGCTTTTCAGATACTTTGATTCTTGCCCCACCCCGGACATCTTGGCTTACTTATTGAGAAGAATTTTAGTAGTAATTAGTTTAGTTAAAAATTGAATCTGTGTGTCCTTAAATATCTATTACAGGTGGTTTTAGGTTGAAATTGTATAAACCCAGAACACTTAGTCCACAGGCCATAGTGTTGGAGTGTTGTAATCCCAACTCTTGTTCACTCTGGTTTGCAGGGCATTGCTTTTTGCTTTTAGTTAGACTGGCATTTGTCATAATCCCTCCATGGATGCAGCCTCCATAGTGTTGAACATTTTAAATTCGCCCTTTATGTCAGGTGTTTCTTTCTAGACTGCTACTCTGGTCAAGCAGGAGAATGAAAAGAGTCTATTTTTAGACATTTCAAAAGTTTACTTTTAGGATGTCTTGAAAAGGTAATATTTAAATGGCAGTCTATTCATCACTCCCTCCCATCCCCCCCCCCAAAAAAAAGCTTGGAAATGATGACCAGTAAAACCACACGAAGAAACCATGTGGCTGAGCAGATCACATGAGAATGGGGGAGTAGAACTCAGAGCTCTGGAAGTGGCAGGGTACTTTCAGTTCAAGGGAATGTGGGAATACTGGGCTCCATCGTTCCCTTGTAAGCTGTTCAGGGCTTCAGAATATAGGGGAACATTCCATATTGACACTTGTTTTGTTTTCCTTCAGGGTAGAAGCCCTATACTGATGATGCTATATACAGCAGACTCTTTTGACACATGGGGAGCTCTCCGCCAGATTGGAAATCCACACCGTGAGCCCTACTTGCTTACTTTTCAGTGAAACATGACAGTGGTTGCACTGGGTTGTTTTCTTCTTGCTCATTAGGGAGGCTTAAGGACAAGTTTCCCAGACATTGCATCTTATAAGCATCAGAGTAGATAAGTAGATGCCTCCCAGACATCTGCTCTGATGGAGGGGCCATAGAGTGTGAGCACCTCTGGGGTCATTGCAATAGGAACTTAAGTTTCTGTAGTTTTTATTATAAATACACTTCACCAAGGCTATAAAAGTAATGACAATGAATTATTCTGAGAGACAGGGTAATACAACAAAGGCATGTTGGGTATGGGAGTAGGAAGTTATACAGATGCACTTCATCTGACTTTAATTCTTTTCTTCTCCCTGGAGAATTAATGATGACCATTCAGATGGAATTGAAAGTGAATGTGCCTATTGCCACCATTTCAGATAAGTCACTGTGAAACATTGGTATGTGCTTTTGAAATGGCTGGGCACAGGTATGCCCTTAAGAGGTAATGAGCAATGTCTTGTATACACAGTTTGTATATAAGAAAGAAAGATTCCCCCAAATATGAAACCTAGGGAAAGAAGTAATAAGCAACTTTTGATTGTGAAAACAAATACTGTCAACTACTTCAGTCATCCCTGGGTCATCCACCATGGTTTTCTGGGCACGAGCTCTAAGCAAATCTTGAAGACTTCAGGTCTAGGTAGTTTGAACATCCTCGATGAGCTGTGATTTCTTAAAGCCTCCTTCTGTCCCTGCTTTTTCCCTACTTTCCTCCTGCAGTGCTGAGGAAGGATGTCTATGAGATGTTCAGCCTTGGGTTCTCCCTCAACTTCTACATGTTTCAAGGTGGCACCAACTTTGGCTTCATTGGTGGAGCTCAGTCTTCAGATGGATACCAACCTGTAGTAACCAGCTATGGCAAGTACTGGGCCCCTAGAGTTTTCTCCAACCGAGGCTGCTCTATGTGGAGTCTGGAACATACTAGGTTAGGGAAATCTCTGGAAAAGTGTAGCTGTTTAGATGTTAATGTGTGTAAAAGAATTTGGTATTTGTTCTTGACCACATTACGTACTGGGGAGTTGGCTTTTTGGGACTTGGCAAGCAGACAGGTGAGCAACCTTAGTCTCGCTTAACTGTTGAACATAACCAGGCTTTGAAAAGTTGTAAGCCGAGTCCTTGGCTTTGGACCTCCTAAGAGTACCACACAAGTGTATGGTCCTTAGCCTCCAAACCTCCCAAGAGGCCAAGTGGGAAATTAAGGGTGAAATAAAGCCAACTGTTTACTTAGAAATGACGAAGTCTCATTTTCCTCCACACCCTTATTATGCGCGATTCTTTTTAAGGTACTTGTTCTGATAGGTGTGTCCTGGTGTCTCATGGTTTAAATTTGTGTCTTCCTAATGACTTATGATTTTGAGCATCTTTCCACTTGCTAATTTGCTATTTGTTTAATTTTCTTTCTTTTTTTTGTTGAAGTGTCTATGCCTATCTTTGTTCCATTTAAAAAAATAATAGGTTACTTCTTTTTTTGTCTTTTAATTCTGAAAATTTAAAAAACCTGATAGAAGGTCTCCAGATAGAAGGCCTTTGTCAGGTATATTCTTTGCAAATGTTTTCTCACAGTATGTAGCTTGTCTTTTTATTATCTTCTCAGTGTGTTTTGAAGATAAGAAATATAACTTTTTAATAAAAATATTAATTTATTAAAAATTAAAGACATTGGATAGGAGGGATAAGCCACTGCGTTGAAGGGGTGTGGGCTGTCTCCAGGACTTACTACAGACCCACGGACTGGTGAAGTTTGCCTCCTGTTAACACTCCCCACCTCCATGAAAACCCAGTAGAGTCCTCTGAATTTGGACCAACAGATACATGGAATTCTCTTGTCCCATACACAAAGCTTTCCCCAGAGGTTGCTATATTGCCAATCTTTCTGCTTAGAGCTGTTTTTTGTTGTTGTTGTTTTGTTTTTTTGTTTTTAACTCTTCATGGAGAAAGAAGCTTCTTGGGGGAGAAGGGAGGATGACACATTTCTCCTTGTTCTTTAGATTACAGTGCGCTGCTGACAGAGAGCGGAGAATACACATCAGAGTACGTGGCATTTCAGCATTTTTTCCACCTTGTTACAGGTATCCAACAACAACTTCAGTCTGAATGGTGACTTAGCTATGCAGTGGGATCTGCTCTGGGAGGAGGGGAGGGAGGGCGTGGAGATCTTTTGGGGAGAAACCCATTTCACACTAGTTTATTATTGGCACTGGAAATGCATGTGATAGGGTCTGCTCCTGTGCGCCCAGCTCAGGAAGATGTTGCTTGGTGTTGGCTGTGCCTGCAATTCTCTAAAACTTCTGAAAGTTAGAGGTTCCGGCTCCCCTTCCTCTCAGCTTCTCAGTAAGCATGACTTGGTTGAGGTAGGGAGGAAAGAGTAGACTCTGAAAACATGTGTGATTGTATATGGGCTTTAGAAAACTCAATGAGCAGCTAGGCTGCTGAGATCTCTAGGCCTAACAGCTGGGGTCAATGCGCTTCTTCCTTTTCTAGGACAATGAGGGTCCTAGATGGTTAATGATATGTAAAGGACCTTTACTCAGTTAGCACCTGCCTTAACTCTGGGATTAGGTCAAAGGTCAAAGGACTAGGTCCTTCATTTGGGGCAGCTGTGACACAGCAGGGAACTTTGAAAGGGGTTACAATAGATTCTAGGATGGCCAGTTATGTGCTTTTTGTTGCAGATGTTGCCTCAGACTTTCAACCACAAGCTATACAAACGATTGCCTATGAGCCATTGACATTGCTATATTTCATGACCCTGTGGGAAATCCTGCCCCATCTGGCCCAGGTGAGCATTGCTTGGGTATTGACACATGGTATCACTTTAGGAAAAAAAGAGAGATAGGGAACAAAGAGGTAGCTCAAAGACCAAGGAATAGGTGATTAGGAAATAAAAGTAATCCTTGGGAGTGTTAGCACCTTCTCAAATTTTACTGTTCAGAATAAGAAAACTATTGTAAGAACTCAGATTAGGGGCTGGAGAGATGGCTCAGTGGTTGAGAGCACTGTCTACTCTTTCAGAGGTCCTGAGTTCAATTCCCAGCAACCACATGCTGGTTCATAACCATCTAAACTGGGATCTGATGCCCTGTTCTGGCCTGCAGGTTTACATGCAAATAGAGCACTCATACACATACACTAACTAACTAAATCTGAAGAAAAAAAATACCTCAGATTAGGTATTTTAAATTACTTGCTAGAGCATGTTGCAAATCATAGTCAGTTACTATGAAGCAGTCCCATGTGCCCATACCTGGGATTAAAATGAAAACATATTTTTATAATATATCTGTGTGTGTTTTTTTAAAGAAACCAAAACTTCAAAATTCTCACTACCCACCACCATGCCAGTGTTTTCTTTCATATCTCTGCTTGTGAGTTTACTTAGTACTTAGGTATTTTAAATTTGAAGACATGCTCTAAACGTGTATAACACTAGAAACAGTCCCTGTCATGATCCAGCTGCAAAGATCCTCTTTTTCTTTCTTCCTTCTTCTTTTTTTTTTAAATGATCCTTTTAATCAGTATGACTGTTTGTCTGTCTGTATGTAAGTGAACCACATGTGTGTCTATGGAGGCTAGAAGAGGGTATTGGATCCCCTGGAACTATTGTCAGTGACTACATGGGAACTAGGAACTGAGTCCTCTGGAAGAGCAGTCAGTGCTCTTATCCACTGAGCCATCTCTCCAGCCCTATCCCTTCCATCCTAAAGTGTTAAAATGGAAGTACATCGACTAGACCTAGGGCACTGATTTTTAACCTTTTGTTTTCTTAGAGGGAGGCTTTCTCTAAACTTATTGTTAAGTTCAATATATAAAATATAAACTACATTGGTCAAGGTATTAGTTCTGTAGCACTGAACTTTCCTCCTCTGTAAGGGTCAGCCATCCCTAACTTACCCCAAGGGTTCCCAGAAACACAGATTGAAAACTAAGTCTAAGGAAGCCCTGCATGCTTATCCCTCTAAAACTCACCAAATATCAATCTTTCGTAACTGTATTATGTGGGTGGTAGTCTAGACAAGTTCCAGTCTAATGAGTGAGAAGAATGAATGAATAACAGGTTGGAGGGTCATGGGATATAGGTGGGGGAAACTGAGATTTATCATTATTGTTATAGAGATACCATTATGTGCTGAACAGTCACAGGAGTCCATTGTCACTCCAGTCTAGGTGCTATTAGGCTGGAAAGGCTGAACAGGAACAAATAAAATGGCAGCAAGGTGATAAGGAGAGGTAAAGACACTGAGGCACTCCAGAGTCTGTTTATACAGGCAGGGAGGGCTGCATGTTTGGGGAACTGCAGTTAGGATCACACAAGAAAGTTCTGTGTAGAACAGTGTCACAGAAGAAGCCAGGCAACAAAGAAGGGGGTGATTACAAACTTGCAACAGCATGTTGGGTTTATGTTGTGTTGGAAATCAGGTTCAGTTATACGCTATCAACTAAGCTCCATATTTTCTATTTTTTTCCATTATTTATTTATGTTTTTGAGACAAATTCTTGTTATGTAAGCCAGGATGGTATCAAATTTATGGTTTCCTGTTGGCTTCCTTAGAGCTGGGATTACATGTGTGTACCGCAGTAGCTGACCTTTGCTACTTTGTGGGTACTTTCTCCCACCGTTCTGTACCCTTTTTCTTTCACTCTTTCAACCCCCAACACTAGCTAAGAGAGAAAAAAGGTAAGAGAGGAAAGGAAAAGAGATCCCTGCCTAGAGTTAGGGGCTAGAAAGGGGGGCAATATTATCATTACATTACTACTTGGTAATTAGGGGCATTAACCCCTGTGGCAGGTTTGATCTTTGCCACCAGAATATTGATTTCTTCTTCCTGTTTCTCCTTTGTGTCCCACTACTCAACAAATTGTGACCAGCAACAGTCAACGACAACCAACAACTAACCAACAACCCACACCACTTCTTGGGCCCTAGCATTTATATATTCTTCAAAAAAGTCCCCAGAATTCCAAACATTACACAATTGCGGAAACTATCTGCTGCTGGCAAAAATCACAGCTCTGCTAGAGCATGAGGCAAATCATAGTCAATTCCTACGAAGCAGTCCCGTGTGCCCATACCTGGGATTAAAATGAAAACATATTTTTTTTTAATACTATATCTGTTTTTTTTTTAAAGAAACCAAAACTTCAAAATTCTCACTACCCACCACCATGCCAGTGTTTTCCTTTCATGTCTCTGCTTGTGAGTTTACTTCGTAGGTAGTACTGTTGTGCTTTCATGCATCATATCACCACCGCAGTGCAAATTGTTTCTGGTTTTGCTGGGTATAGGTGCTGCCAGTGTGTGTGCTCACTGCCAACGTTCCCATCAGGTACCTACCCAATGGTTTTAGCAGCGCTAAAATTAACCATGCTGGGAATATTTACAGCACAGAAATAAAAAGTCAGTTGCCAGGAATTTTCTAGAAAATCTCTTATTTTAGGGAATTATAATTATCGCTGGTTTTTGTTGTGATTATATTACTGTAGTGATGGCATCTTTTAAAGAGTCCCCTCTCCCATCCTTTTTAAAATAGATGTTAAATGTCAGTGGTATCTGAGGTCTGCTTTAAAATAACTCTACAGGGCTAGAGGGATGGCTCAGTGGTTAAGGGCACTAGTTGTCCTTCTATAGGATCCACTGGATCACAACGTCTGTAACTCCAGTTCCAGGGGCTCCAACACCCTCTTCTGGTCTCTGTGTGGACTGCATGCCCATCACACACATGCAGATACAGACACACTTGCAGGCAAAACAACCATACATGTAAAATAATAAAATAATCCTGTAAATGGAGGGGAGAAGGCTGAGGTACAGTTGAACAAGATCATCCACGTGTTGATAAAGGAAGCCAACACCTCACCGAACACCTTGGGAATATTTTAATTCTGTAATTCCCTTTGTATTTATTAATTTTAGTTTTTCTACAGAAGCACTTCCTTCATCAGCTTTTTATCCTTAGGTACAGTTCGTACAGAAAAGGGGTGAGTTCAAATACCTCCTTTAATCAGGAAAATGGGTTTATGTGTTTCCCAAAGGTACAGTGGGTTGTTTTGCTGCTGTGGTTCTTTGTAGGGTTATAAATATGTAAGATTTAGCTTGTTTGTAGGCCACCATAATCGCTTTGATGCTCACATTGACCCATTGTAATCCATCAGGACCCATTTCTCTTTGGCCCTTATGTCTTCTTGAGAGGAAATATCATTGTTACTTTGTTCACTGCCGAATCTAGCCTGTATGGTTCCTCAGACTTGGAATCTCTGTTTCTCCAGGGGGCTCTGAAGTGATTTTGTTGTTGAATGTGTAGTATGTATAGGTGTCTGCATATGTGCTTGAGTGTGTTTGGATACATGTGATTTTACACATGTGCATGCATGCATGTGAAGGCTCAGAGTTGATGTCATGTGCTTTTCTTGATCATTCTGTACTCTTAAAAAAATTGAAGTAGATTCTCTTCACTAAACTTGGAACTTGCCAATTTTGGCTAGGCTCTCTAGTTACTTGCCTCATGAATCACCATTTTCTGCCTCCTAACTGTTGAGATTACATGCATATGCCATAATGCTTGCGTTTTTCTTGATTTCAGCTTTCCATTTAAATTACAAGAATAACTCACTGTCTGGATGTGCAGCGAAATGTGCGATTGGTTGGGAAACCAAAAAGACAATTTATATGCTATGATTAAGCATGGTTATCACTGCGCATTCCTTTCAGTATTCCTGTTTGCAAGACTGATGGAATATCATCTCCCTGGAGAAGTGGGCTGTGGGTGGCAACCTCGGAGATCCTTTTCTCTAGCCTGACCCTTTAACATGGTTGTCACTTCTGTTTCTGCCACAGCCAATCAAGTCTGTCAAGCCACTCTCCATGGAACAGCTGCCTGTGAATGATGACAATGGCCAGTCCTTTGGGTACACCCTTTACGAGACCACCATCTTCCATGATGGCCTCCTCACAGCAAGGGGTCATATTCAAGACCGGGGGCAGGTAGGGAACAATATGTAATTCCCAGTGGCACTTAATATTACCTGTGATACTGGGGTAAATGTCTAAGTGGTAGTCAAATCATTTGACCGTCAGAAAACATTCACTTTTAGTGAAATATATATATATATATATATATATATATATATATATATATATATATATATATATATATAAT
>CM053747.1:20070738-20101691 GCA_028658305.1 Pachyuromys duprasi | reverse complement strand
CAGCGCAGATGCTGAAGGTTCCATCCAACTCCAAGTTCAGAGCTGTTCTAAGTGTTCTGAAAGTTTCTTGCTCTTCATTTTTTTTTTTCTGTATCACCTTTTCCCAGGACTTCAGGTTGGGCATTCCTAGGCCAAAGTCTGAAATGCTCAGTGAAAAAAAAAATGCTCAAGAAATTTTAGATGGAGCAGGGGAGATAATTCAGAGGACAAAGTACTGTACAGATCTGAGGAGCCAAGCTCATATTCCCAACACTTATATAAAAAGTCAAGCATGGCTCCACATGCCTGTCATACCAGCTCAGGGGAGAGACAGGAAGATCCTTGGAGCTCAATGGCCAGCCAGCCAATCTAGCTGCAACAGCCAGCTCCAGGTTCAACGAAGAGATCTTGCCTTAAAAGAATAAGGTAGAGAGTTACTGAAGACATACAATGTCAACTTTTGCCTCCACAGGCACAAACATGGACATGCACACCCCATTATTCATACGTACACACACACACACACACACACACAGTTTCAGATTTTTTACTTTAAAAAGTAGAATGTTTTATCACTTCCTTAAAAATCCCATATAATGTGTTTGATCATATCTACTTGCACTCCTTCCCTTAACTTCTCCCAGATCTTCCACCCTTCTCAACTTTGTCTCTTCTTCCTCTTTTTCTTCTCTTTTTCCTCCCCCTCCTTGTCTCAGTCCTCTTTTTTCTCCTCCTCTTCATCCATTGTCATTTAAGTCTTAAAGCAGCCAGCTGAGATAAGTGTTTCCAATAAGAAATCCTCCTTATCCTTCTCTTTATTTCTTTTATTTGTATATAATTTTTATTTTTTATATTAATTACAGGTTATTTATTTTGTATCCCAGCTGTAACCCCTTC
Source organism: Pachyuromys duprasi (assembly GCA_028658305.1). Taxonomy (NCBI): domain Eukaryota; kingdom Metazoa; phylum Chordata; class Mammalia; order Rodentia; family Muridae; genus Pachyuromys; species Pachyuromys duprasi. The sequence goes on along the minus strand of CM053747.1, from coordinate 20,100,815 downwards.
CCTCATTCCCTCCCAATCCCACCCTCCCTCCCTCACCTCCTCCCTGCCCCTCTCTAAGTCCACTGATAGGAGAGGTCCTCCTTCCCTTCCATCTGATCCTAGTTTATAAGGTCTCTTCAGGACTGGCTGCAATGTCCTCTTCTGTGGCCTAGCAAGGCTATTCCTCCCTCGGGGGCAGGGGGAGAGTCAAAGAGCCAGCCATTGAGTTCATGTCAGAGACAGTCCCTGTTCCTCTTACTGGATGCTGAGCTGCTCTTTCTTTTTAATAATCCACAGAATCCAATTTGTGCCGCCACTGGAGTATGGTTGGTCTGCTAGGATCACACCCTTAAAGAAAAGTGACTCTCCCTCTACCAGAAACTATCAACTGTCAATAGCTCCTCACTTATCTTTGGGGCTACTGAGCTTCTCCCGTCGCCATGCTAGGAAACTGACTGGCTTGATCTTCTTTAGGTCTTATATATGCAACCACAACTGCTGTGAGTTCATGAGTGCAGCAGTCTGTCATGTATAGAAGACAATGTTTTGGTTTGGTCTGCCTGACCTCTGGCTCTTACAAACTTCATCCCTCTTTCAAGGTGATCCCTGAGTTTTAGGTGGAGAGTAACATAGAGGCCACATTTACATCTTTCTTACAATTTGGAGAACATTTATCTGTTGTTAGTATATATTTCATTGGCTTTTCAATCTCCCTTCCCAGGGCACATGCATTCATTTCCTAAGTCAGCCTTGTTTAAGCTCATGGACTCAAAGCTTCCCACATATAATCTCTGTTCTCATGTTTCTTTTACCTTTAACTTGTTCCTTATTTTCCCCTGACCCCTGCACCCTGCTTGTGGTACAGCAGTACTCAGTCATTCTTTTTACGTACAGCTCACTGCTGTCTTAGTTGGTGTCTTGTTCCTTCTTTTGAAAATGCACAGCTGGTCTTCCTGTTTCAGACCCCTCCATCACTCTACCCTCCTCTCTTTCCTTCCATCTGCCAGTGTGCCATCAGTCTTCTGGCCAAGGTAAACATTCTGTCACATACTTCTCTGCCTCTGGTTGACTCCACCAGCCACTGACAGCCTGGATGTGGCTTGTTCCTTCGCAGCATCCTGATCACAGCATCCTGGCTGCTTTTGGAATGTATTGTGATCATTTTTTTTTCTTTTGGTATTCCTTGTACTAGGCAACCTGTTTTCCAGGAAGAAATTTAAAAGGCTGGCTTACGATAGATTACCATAAATATGTAACTTCTGTGATTAGACTCTGGTAATCTTAAATTATGGATACTTTTGATTTTGGTACTTAAGGATTTTTGTTGTTATGGTTTCCTAGCCAAACTGCACTTGAAAAATTGTGATTCAGCCTGGCAGTGGTGGTGCATGCCATTAATCCCAGTACTTGGGAGGCAGAGGTAGGCAGATCGCTGAGGTTAGAGACCAGATTGGTTTAAGAGAGTTTCAGGGCAGCCAGGGCTGTCTTGAAAAACCAAACCAACCAACCAAACACATATCAATAAATAAATAAATAAATAAGTAAGATTTAGATTAATCTAGGAAGCAAATTATTCTTATGCAGCCTTGCCTGACTAGTTCCAGTTCTCTGAGTGGTTTAACCTAAGTTTTAAGCAACATAGTGGCTCTTCTAGTCTGTTTTTCTGTTACCATCATAAACACCATGATCCAAAAGAGCTTTGGGAAGAAAAGGGTTTGTTTGACTTACAAGTTACAGTCCATTATTGTGGGAAGCCATGACAGGATCTCAAGGCAAAAATTGGCTTGCTGCTGCCTATAGTTTACTCAGCCTGTTTTTTTTTTTTTAATACTACCAAGGACCACCTGGCAGGAGGTGGCAGCACCCTCAGGGCCTTAGTCCTCCCACAGCAACCATTAACTAATAATATTCCCCACAGGCTTGCTTACAGTCCAATCTATCTGAGACATTGAGAACAACTGATGTTCCCTCTTCCCAGGTGGCCCTAGCTTGTCAAGTTGACAAAACCCAACCCAAACCAAACCAACCAACCAAACAAACAAATAAACAAAAACTACCAGCAAAGTAGGTAATAGGAAAAAAAAATGGGTTTACATGTGTACCATCCCAACACTCAGTCAGAATGTGCCAGCAGAATTGGGAGTACCTAGCAGAATTGAGCCCCTTGAAGAGTTGAAACCCTCCCTGGGTGTAAGGTAGGCAGACACAGAACAGCTGCTCTCCCTCAGTTTTTTCTCCTCCCCTTTGCTATCATTTCCTTGATGTTTATTCATTCTTACCACTTTCCCCGTCTCCTCTAGTTTCTTGCAGGTCTTTTAAACATCTTAGGGAAGGGGCTTAAATCTGATTCAGAATGGCAAACAGGATAAACACCAGAAGTGGTGGAAGAGAGGAAACAGGATGGGAAGCTACCTACCATAGACGTTCCCCAAAAGGCTCCACCCATCAGGAGATTGAAGCAGATGCTGAGACTCACAGCCAAACTTTGGGCAGAGTACAGGGAGTCTTCTGGAAGAAGGGGGCGGGGGTAAAAGGAGCCAGAGGGCACAGGAGCTCCACAAGGAGACCAACAAAGCTAAAAAAAATCTGAGCCCAGGGGGTCCTGCAGAGACTGATGCACCAACCAAGGACCATGCTTGGAAAGGACCTAGACATCCTGCTCAGATGTAGCACATTGGTATCTCAGTCTCCATGTGGGTTCCTGAGTAAGGGGAGCAGGGGCTGCCTCTGTCGTGAACTAGGTTACCTGCTCTTTGATCACTTCCTGCTGACAATGCAGTCTTGCCAGGCCCCAGAGGAAGAGGATCCAGGCAGTCCTGATGAGACTTGATAGGCTAGGGTCAGATGGCAGGGGAGCAGAACTCTCCCTTTCAGTGGACTAGGGGAAGGAGATTGGGGGGAAGAGGAAGGGAAGGGGCTACAATTTGGATACAAAATGAATACATTGTAATATATATATATATATATATATATATATAATACATTTCTATGATTTAAATAAAACAAAACAAAACATCCTTCCCTCCTTGCCCTACAGTTGATTAGAGTCCAGTGCCCATTGAGGGCTCTACCCCAGGTTGTACTTCATACATTTCATTGTACTACTTTAAGTATTACCTGGTCTTTGTGAACCTGTGAGCCTATGCGGATCTGGGAGACAGGGAGCTCATTATGGACTCGCTGTTTCTTGCATTTTCAATACTGCCTTCCTTTTCTTTATGAGGATCTAACAGTGATTTTTTTCTCTCTCTCTTTTTGGCAGGTGTTTTTGAATAAAAACTATGTAGGAGTCCTGGATCATTTCAACGATGAGCTGTCTATTCTGAGAAGTGTATACAACATTTAATAGATGAGACATTCCAGCTCCTGCTAGGCTTGGGCCCAAGAGTTAGCTAGGCCTTATTGTAGATAATTTTCACTCCACTGCCCTTGGTCTATTCCATGCAGAGGAGACCAGCAATCCCAGGGAGGGTTATGTACTTCTTGGGGGTACTGGTGTATGCTCTTTGTGTGTGAACCTCCTCCATCTCCCACCTCGAATTTTCACTGTTCAAAGCACTCTGCCTTGGTCACCAGTCCTAAGACAGTCCTTGTTTAAATGTTCAGGCGACTCTTTCTGGGAAGGAAGAGAGAAAGCAGGAGTTCATGGGCTTGCCTGACCCATAGCTGGTAACCTACAAAGTTCCAAGCCTGTGGTCTGTCAGTCCCCTGCCCATGTCCTGTCCCAGCTCTAGGAAGGCCTGGAAGGTCCAGGGGAGGTGCCAAGTGAAGCTTATTCTGGTCTGTCTTGAATAGAACCCCAAGAGAAGCCAGATTCTGAGGATCCTGGTGGAGAACCAAGGGCGACTCGCTTCTGGAAGGGATATCAACAATGAGAGAAAAGGTGGGCTCCAGAGGAAGATGACTGAAATAGTGTAGCATCAAATTGCTATTGCTCTTCCCCAGGCCAGAGGCAGTTGAGAACAGGCATGTTTGGAAAAGAGCACACTTTCTTGGTTGTGAGACATCTCTAGATAGAAACTGTAATAATTTTGTGTTCTGTAGTGATCAAGCAAACGTCATCAAATTGCCACCCACTTAGGGAAGGATTTTGAAAATGGTGCCAGCAGGAGAAATCTATGGTGATGCCTCTCGTTGGGGTTCCTCTCTTGGGATATCACTTGTTTATTTCCAGGAACCCTGGGGTTATGTGTGTCCTTCCGCTTAGGCCCAGTACTCCTGAGTAGATCCATACACCTTTCTTTCTTCCATAAATTCATTGACAAACCTGAGTATTCAAACTAGCCGGAAGCCCTGTGTTGGCCAGATCTGCAGTAGCAGGTGCCATGCTTCTGTGCTGTTAATGTGGACTGTGAGGCACTCTCTTCTAGTGTACACTTGAGAGGATAATATCTGTGTAGGACATGGGCTTAGGTAGCTTACTGGAAGAACCTTTGCCTAGCATGCCTAAAGTCAACTGAACATCAGTGGTTCAATCCTCAACATCACCAAGGGGAAAGGGTGAATCCATGGAAGTTTATAGAAACCGTCTAGCCAGATGAGGCCAAGAAAACACCTTCTTTCAGGGAAGCCCTGATTGCAGCCTGTGCATACCTCTGTCTTTCTTGCCTTGTTCACACTCTCTTTAATTCCTGTACCATAGGTATAATTGGAGACATCTATCTAGACCATTTTCTACTAAGAAAATTTACAATATATAGCCTGGATATGAGAGACATTTTCTTACAAAGGTAGGTGCCTTAGCTTCAGGTAATCGGAGGTGGTAGGGGTGGTATTACAGCTCAGTGTAGAGCATGTTACCCAGCACATGTGGGGCCCTGAGTTCTGTTACTGCACTGCCAAGAAACAAAATAAGATAAAATATACCAAGGGATGGTGAACATACAGAGTTGGGAGGATGCTCAGGGCCCTAGAGATGACACCTTTGGCTTTCAGATAGAAAAAAAAAAAATAAGCCCCAGAGTACTCAACAAAATGATAACAAGCTTCATAGTTGTCTAGGCGCAGAGTAGTGACTGTCCACCATCCACTGGTTAATACCTACTGCATCACGCATGCCGAGGGCATAGTTGGTACCACAGCAGGGGTGAGGTGCCAGGGTTCATAGAAGAGGCCAGCCTCAGAGGTTACAGGTTAGAAGAAAATTATAATGTCTCTGGCTTTTGATTCCATCTTAGGAAACTTCCCAAGTCCTGGAAAATAGTGACAAACCACATTCGGGGCCCTGCCTTTTTCCTCAGTTACTTGAAAGCTGGAGATCCTTCTCAGGACACCTTCATACAAGTAAAGGTTAGTGCCATTTCTCTTCTACTCCTGTGCCCCAGCCCCCACCTCCACCCCCTCAATAAACCTTAAGAAATACTCCCCAGGGCATGAGCCTTGTCCTGTTGCCAGGATCCAGGCTCCTGCAAGTCGAGGCCACTTCATAGCCGTCCTGAAGGCTTCTGTCTTTGGGGACTCTTAGGACAGGGCAAGAAAAGTGAATGGACGCAACAGAGGCACGAGAGGCATGCGGCAGTGAGACTGGCTGTTGCATGCACTGTGGCAAGGATCTAGTGGGTGTGAGCTGCCAGTCCTCCCACATGAGCCTGGGTGCAGAGACCTGCACCACTGTCATAGTTCACCGCCCGAGGCCTGCCATTCAGGGTGCCGTGGCTGCCGTTCCCGAGAGTCTACAATTTGAGCTATGCTTGTAAAGCTTGCTGTCTTTGACGATTATTGGGATTATTTTCCGGCTCAGGGCAGACCTGGGGAAGTGAGATGGAAATTAGATTCTTCCTTGAGGACTGATGCTGAGCCACCTCCAAGGCAGGACAGTGGTAGTGCCCTCCCACCCATGGCTCTAGTTGTTGATGCATCCTGTCTTGGTCTATGCTAAGGTTTGGTGTGTCATTGTGATGGAAGTCTATCTGTGTTCTGTCTTTATTTCTACAAGTTAAACCCTGAAACCTCACAATATACATTTTTTTCAGGGTTGGAATAAAGGTGTCATATTCATCAATGGACAAGTTCTAGGAAGATACTGGAATATTGGACCCCAGGAAACCCTCTATGTCCCTGGCTCCTGGCTTCATCCAGGAGTGAATGAGGTGAATTCTCCCAGTGTCCCCTATGTTCTAGTTTATTTACTTTGAACTCTGCTCTGCTTCAGAGGAAGAAATTCTATCCTCTGGCCGATTTACTTTCTCCTTTGTACAGGTCATAATTTTTGAGGAAGTGGAAGGCAACATAAAGATCTCCTTCACACAAGATGCTCAGCTAGGTATGGCATTCCAAAGGGGCATTTTAGCATCTGGGACCATCTTTAGCCCTTGTACAATTGATGGGCTTTCTGTTATGCTTACACAGCTCCACTCCATTAATCCTTCCCAGTTTAAGATGAACTAATTAGGCTCCTCCCCCAATAGTTCCACCTCGACCCTCTCAGTCTCCCTTTCTGACATTTCCACCATGTTTTCAGGATCCAAGTCTCACTGTGAGTCAATCTCAGTATCCTCCGCTTCTAACTTTTTTCTATGACGAGCCTTTTGCCTACGACTCTTTCTCAGGCTGTCATGATAGATAACTCCCAGGCACACTTTCTAGTGTCCCTTAGCCAGTTTTCATAGTAAGGAATATGTGGGACAATTACATCTGCCCCAAGTTGTAGAGTTGTCTATGTTTGTTCTTACTAAGCAGCTGCTTTCTGGGTACACAGTCTCCCTGGAGCTGGGTAGTAAGAGACAGATTCCTTTTGTTCTCTGACAGCCCTCCCTCCTCCCTTCCTAGACTAGCAATCAAGCCTGAGACCTTGTGTATGCCAAGCAAGTGCTCGGCCACTGAGCCACACCTCAACCCCAGTCAGCTTTATGGAGAATTACTTGTCTCACTTCAGTCTTTTTTTGAGGCTTAGTGAGCAAGCGTTTTTGTCCCCAAAGGTCACAGTTTTACCCTCTTTGGGATGGATATGTAGCACACAGTAGGCTAATCAGCTTTTCTTTTTCAGGACATTGAATCTCAAGTAGTGTGTTCTAAGCTAGAAAATAGCTGAAGCATATCCACAGTAGCACTGTGAGTAACCCGTCAGTCCTGACCCATAGGCGGGTCTCTGCATCGACACTGGCTTCATTTTCTACCCCGTGCCAGGCTTGGGTTCTACTGTCGACCTCCTCACTGCACAGCAAACTCGTCCTTTAACTTGTTAGCTCATAAGTTTCTGATGCTTACAACATAATGGGCTTTACCTGTACATTTCCTTTGTCATGTTTGTTCTATTAAAAAGCTCTTTGACCAGCAAATAAAATTCTGGGGAAAAAACAAAACAAGAAGGTGCTCAGGATAATTGATATTGAAAGTGTAAATCTGAACTGAAAACAAATATTTCCAAGAAGGAAAATGGAATAGAAACTGCAGGCAAGGAAAGGCAGTAATCATATATGGTTTCTAGTTTTAGAGTAAAAAAACATCAGTGATTTCCTTTCATTTTTCAAGTGGTTGTTCTATACTATTGATTTTTCCATATGCAGATTAAAACTCTTGCTTCTCAGAGGCTGTGTCAGTCAATTGTGCCTTCCCATTCCACTTTTGGTATCCGATTTACAGTCTATGTTGATTACCTGATCTATGCTTGGTCCTTCCTTCTAGGACAGAAGGATCAACTCTTCTGAGTTCCACCAGAGGGCTCAGAGAGTTGTCTAAGTCTCTGCAGTAAATCAGTTTGGCGGCCCATCTCAAGCTGGCAGAGGGAAGACCCATCGTTTTTATAGCTACTACAAATTCTAGTGTAGTGCAGATTCTGAGTTAGGTTACTGACTGGGGGAACTCAGGAGAGGTGCCTCCCCCCCTCCCCCCGTCCCGAAATGAATTGACATGGCACCAAGGAATAGAGGAGGCTAGTGAGAAATACCAGCTAGACCTCAGAGGCTTCTCGGACTCTAGCCAAGTTATGCTGGCTGCACAGGGAATACTGTCTTATGTTAGCCCAGGAGTTAGCATCAGATGGTGTGCATGCCTCTGATACTACCCCAGCCAAGGCTCTGTTTCTTGTTGCTCTGAGAAGTATGACTTAATGAAGAAAGGGTTTATTTTGGCGTAGAGTCCAAGGCAGTCTGTTATGGTGGACATGTCAAAGTGCCAGGAACTTGAAGCAGCTTCCACAGTGTATCCACAGTCAGGAAGCAGAGGGCAATGAGTGCACGCTAGTGCCCTGATTGATGTCTCCATTCATGCAGTTCAGGATCTGTCAGAGAATAGACTGTACTACAGTTAAGATGGGTCTTCACACATCGATTAACATCATCAAGATAATCCTCCTAAGGTTCTCTGACAGGCTCTTTTCTTAAGTAACTATAGATCTCTTAAATTGATAATGAACACTATCATATCCTGTTTTAAAAACCCCCATGCTTTAGCTGAAAATTATGACAATTTCTTATCTGCATTTCCTTCCTTCCTCCCTCCCTCTCCCCCTCCCTCCTTCCCTCTCACCCTTCCTTTTTTCCTTCCTCCTTCCTTCCATCTTTGTGTGTGTACATGCATGAATGTAAATGCCACAGCACATTTGGTTTCCAGGGAAATTAAATTTCCTTCAGGCTTGAAGGCAAGTGCTTCTACCTGCTGAGACAGCTCACCCTTCCCCACCCACACTTTCATCCTCTGTTTCTCCCCACTCCCTCATTTATTTTATGCTGTAAGCTTATTTCTTACATTTCTCCTGGGAGCTCCTCCTGACTTAGGAACCCTGCATTCCTTTCAGTGCTGATCATGTAACATGGCAGAGGAAGCTTATCTAATCCAACCACAAGTTCTGTAAATACTGCTGTTTATCATGGGTGCCTTATCCACTTGGGTGTATTCATGCACCAGATAATCTACGTTCAAACCTTTAAGTTAGCATATTTTCTGCATCTTAAAGCATGTGTAACAAAAATCTATCACACTTTTTGGCTCACTCAGTTTGTATCTGGCTCCAATTTGGCCTGGGCTTATGTACCAATTCTACCATTGTACTGTAGGGATTGCAAAAATTGCTTTTTAAAGTGACATCTCTCAAATACTCAGTAGCTTTTCATTAATTCTTTTCTCTTTCTTTCTTCCTCCCCGCTCTTCTTTTTTCTCCTCTTCCTCTTCTTCATCTTTGGTTTAGTTTGAGGGCAGGTCTCATTCTATATAGCACAGGGTGGCTTGCAATTCATTATATAGCCAAGGTTGGCATCAAATTTGTAGCAGTCTTCCTGACTCAGCTTCCTAAGTGCTGGGGAGAGAGGCATGCATAGTCCAAATTAAGTTATGGCTCCATCCACCATTGGCCCATCAGGGTCTCAACTATAGTCTTAAAATTGGTCAGATTATTAATCTATTAAATTTGTTAATCTCCACTATCACCTTAGGGGACCAAACTGGTTCTTGACAAAAGGATTACTTTTGTCCAGCCTTGTTCTCATTGATAATTGTACTTATCTGGGGTGGTAGTTTGTCCTCTGAGGTTTAAGTCTTCTTAGAATCCAAGGTGACTGCAGGTTCAGGACAATATCCTGTCTTTGTATGTTTAGCAAAAACAAAGAAGACAGACACAAAAGAAAGACAGAGATGACAAGTTTCCATTCTTCTCTTAGTTACTTTATGTGTTCAAGTGAAGAGTGTAAATATTACAGTTCTGAGGGAAAATGCTTCCCCAATGGAGGTATTGCAACTCTGAAGAGAAAGGTATTCTGGCCGTTGGGAGCCAAGGACTACTGCAAAGTCATACTGTACAACAAACCTCACACAAGGGATTTATTGATGGGTGGTGAGGGGACTCCCCAGGAGGGTGGTTGCCTCTGCTCAGGAGAGAAGCAGCAGGGAACTGAGCAGGTGACAGGTTTTATGTGTGGTTTCTTGTGTGTGTGTGGGCGGCTGCACTTTCCAGGGTGGCCTGGGATTGGTGGGATATTTTTGGCCTCATCTTGGGGCAAGCTCGGGGATTGGTGGGTTTTCAAAACTCAGAAGTAAGTTCAGACTTTTACTCTACAGGGAGTCATTGTTTTCATCAAGAACAACTTCTATGTGCCTGGTTCAATACCCCTCTGAGGTTATTAGGGTGCTGGCCAATCTGTCATTGTAAGCTTTCTGGCCTGGTGATAAGCTAATAAATGATAAGGGAACAATGTGTAATAGCAGAAGCATAATAGATTAAAAGAGCTTGATGTTTAAGCCTGAAAGTAGAAGAACCAATATAACAGAATAGAAAACAAATCAGAAGACATCCAGTTAAATAAATTCTAACTGGAACCATCTTCTTGTTCAGTAATTCCATGAATACGAGTCACTAAATGAATTCTAGTAGAAGGGTTTTAGTTTCAGGTAACCATGCATAAGGAAGATTTCTTTATAATATCAGGAGCTACTGTTGGGAGGGTTGGTACAATTGAGTTCATTTTGTTATTATTATTGAGACAGGGTCTTTCTGTGTAAGTCAATTTGGCCTGAAACTAAGGATTATCCTACTTCAGTCTCCCAAATGCTGGAACTACATGTCCAAGATGACTTTATTTTGGTTTTGACAGTTTTTCACCTTGTCTTTAAACTGGACATGGTCCCTTGTCAATGAGATGAGAGCAATCTTACTTGGTCTGGGTCAGGGTCAGGAGCATAAGTGACAAATGTCAAGGAGTCAGTGTTAATAATATCATCCCTCCCTTCTTTTTTTAAACAAATTCAGACAACAAAGAGGCATAGAAGGAGTGGCTCTGAGACTAACCATACCTAGAGTCATTCTTAAATTCAATTATGTATGCCCTCTGGTGTGGCATTCCAAGAATAGTTCTTAGGGCCTGGAAAGATGCCTACATAGTTAAGAACAGTTGTTGCTCTTTTAGAGGTCCTGAGTTGAGATCCCAGCATCCACATGGTGGCTCACAGCCAGCCGTAACTCCAGTCCTAGGGGATCTGATACTCTCTTCTGTCACTACCAGGCATGCATGTGGTTGCACATACATACATGCAGGCAAAACAGTCATAAGAGAAATAAATGTAAAAGTGTTCAAAAAAGAACACTGCTCAGGTTATTTTTTAGGACTCATACTTCTATAGATATCAACAGAAAATTGTTACACAGTTTCATAAGAAAAATACAAACCACAATTAATACGAAAAAAAAGCTGTTTATTAGGTCAGTTTCCATGAATCTGACTATAAATTTTTTAAAAAAATTTTATTTCTTTTCACAATAAATTCTTTAGAAGAGGAATATTAGCATATTGTAGAAAGCTGAGCAATGGACCAAACAGTCAAGTTACTTCCATTACCATACAGCATTTCGGAATAATAATTGTGACTGACAGCATCATATCAGGACAATCAAGCTGTCTTAATTTTCTCAGAAATACATTTTAAGTTTTGTGTCAATGGAAAAATGGCATGCTTTGTCAACAATAAGCTATGTTTATGTATAAACCGCTACTTAATTTAGTTTTTTTTAAGCATAAACAAAAAATTTCTAAATAAAGTAGAACATACTGTTAAAGAGGTACATCTTAGGTGATCAGTGTCAATACTTTTTCATTAGAGAAATGGTTCTTAGGGCTCACATTAATGCGTGTCTAGTGACCTTTGTTTAAAGCCGAAAGCCACAATTCAGTTAGGAACACATGAACACAAGCATGGAAAAACGTTAGGGTCATTAGCAATTCTATTTTTTAATTAAATTTTTATTTTTTATATTAATTACAGTTTATTCACTTTGTGTCCCAGCTGTAGCCCACTCCCTCCTCCCCAGCAATTCTAATTTTGAGGACACCAACTTGGCAAAGTGTTCTTCTAATACCTGCTTTCTAAAAGCCTTTCTACTCGGAAGAATGTAAATATAGCCATCTAAAAAGAGCCTGACACAATTAATATTATCTATAAAAGCTATGTCTGTCTGTTTGCCTGTCTGCCTTAGGGTTTCTATTGCTGTGATGAAACACCACGACCAAAAAGCAAGCTGGGTAGAGAAGGGTTAATACGGATTATGATTCCACAGCACTTTTCATCATTGAAGAAAGTCAGGACAGGAACTCAAACAAGGCAGGAACCTGGAGGCAGGAGCTGGTGCAGAGGCCATGGAGCAGTGCTACTTGCTCCTCTTTCTTATAGCATCGAGGACCAGCTTAGGGACAGCACCACCTGCAATGGTCTGGGCTCTCCCTCTCCAATCACTAATTTAAAAAAATGCTTAGATTCTATGGAGGCATTTTCTCAATTGAGGTTCCCTCCTTTTCAGATAACTCTTGTTTGTGTGTCAAGTTGCCATAAAGTTAGCCAGCACCATATAACTCTCTCTATATGTAGTTAAAATATTGTTCTATCCTTAGTGATATTATTGAAAAATACATATATAAAAATGGGTATATATGTATACATAATATGTATATATGTATGCATATAAGTATTACAGTATATACACACACTCAAACACATATACACACATATGTGCATATAAACTTGAAAAACATCAAAACATCAGATCTTTTACAAATTTGGGGAACACTCCTGTGACCCAAACTAGATTTTAAAAATAAAAAAAACGTTATGCCGTGATAAGTAGATACAGACAAGGTTTTACTTAGGATTTTACATATCGCAAATTTTTAAAATATTAATTTTGCAAAATTTGCACAATATTTAGGTAAAGCTGAGACATACATCTCTCTACATTTCTAGTCACAGACACATTAGAAATTAAATGCACTAAGATCATCTTAAAATAAAAGTTGCTTTTAGAGTGGCCACTTGAAAGGCTTTACACAGAAATAGGTTTATGAAAACGTTGGCTTCATTAGCACTCTGCTTCTGATAGTCAAAAGCCTGACCAAGTTACCAGAAAATATAAGAAATATCTTTATAAAATATTTTCCTCTAAGCCCATTTTTTTTTTTTTGCTATCATCAAGATTTATTTATTTATTATACAATAGTCTGCCTGCATGTAGGCCTACACGCCAAAAGAGGGCACCAGATCTTATTACAGATGTTTATGAGCCACCATGTCATTGCTGGGAATTGAACTCATGACCTTTGCAAGAACAGTCAGTGCTCTTGTGCTATCACCAACAATAGAACAATATTTTAACCAATATTTATTGCCTTAATACAGACAAGTAGGTTCTGGTTTTACTTGTGTGGTAAATCCTCTAGATAATTTACAAAATTTAAAATACCCTTTATAAAAATGCCTTTTAACTTAGCAAAAATGTTAATAAAATAAAATTTGATGTCTTTTAATATTTTTATCATAAATTTTTCTTAAGTTCCTTTGTATTTTCTGCACATAGATTTCAAATCTAGTTAAAATTATAATGCTAAATAATTCTATTCTTAGTTATGAACTAGGAACAAAGATCTTAAATTGCTTCTCTATACATTGATAACTAATGAAAAGAAACTTGATAATAATCTTACATTGTATCATAAAAGAGTTCTGATCCAAATTACATTTATGACATTAGGAAAGATTGAATTATCATGTCTTCATAGACAAACACCAGAAGTCTCTAAGTGGGTGACAGCTTGGCTCTAAAATTGCCCCACCTCTTTCCCTCACTCCCAAAGTCTAGAGTGAGTTCCTGTGCTTGTGTGCTTGTCTTTGATAAGACTTTTGAAGAACTGGCTTTCAACTCCAAATTCATATTTATACACATTCTCCTAAATATATGCTTTATGCTATGACTACCAAGAGTAGTGACTTTAGTATATAATATGTTTTTTATTTGCAAAATTGAAGTAACCACAGGTTTGCTACTCAGTTATTTTCAGGAATTCTTGGGGTAGATTAAGTTTTACTCTATGCTGTATCTTTGGTTGGATGCTCATCTGTACGGCAGAAGCAAGAGCCAATGCTTGGGGAGTGTTGTGAGTCAGAAGGATTACTGCTCAATAGGAACTCCTTCCTAAAGCTTCATGATTGACCAGTTTCTCCTGTGTGTGTTAGAAAACCCCAACATCAACTGGTACAGAGTATTTAAGTGTGCAAGATAAAGACCCCTTATTGCACACATCACAGGAACTCTCTTAGTGTCTTTCAAGCCAGGGATTGGTGTGTTCTTCTAATTTGGCTCTCTACGAGACTACTGTACACCATGATCATATACTCCAGTGTTGGTTAACCTGATCAGCAGGATGCAATTTATTTTTTATTTTATGTATGAAGGTGTCAGATCCATTGGAATTGGCAGTACAGACAGTTATAAGCTGCCATGTGGGTGCTGGGAATTGAACCCAGGTCCTTTGGAAGAGCAGATAGTGTTCTTAACCACTGAGCCGTCTCTCCAGCCCCCCAGGATGTAATTTATAATCACCTAGAAGACACATCACTTGGCACACCAATGAGGGCATTTCTAGAAAGCTTTAGTGGAGAAAGGAAGGCATATCACAGACACAGCCCAGGCACATCCCAGGTACATCATGGCAGGGAAATCAAAGTACTAGGAGCTTGAAGCAACTAGTCACATTTCATCTGTGACATCTCATCTGCAGTCAAGATGCAGAGAGCATAGCCACGCATAGTGGTATACACCTTTAATCCCAGCAGAGGCAGGTGTATTTTTATGAATTTGAATCTAGCCTGATCTATATAGTGAGTTCCAGTCCAGCAAAGGTTATATAGAGAGACCCCATCTCAAAAGCAAACAAACAAAAATATAAAGGCAACAAAAAACCAAACAAGAAACAAAAACAAGCAATCAAACAAACAAAAAGAAACAGAGTAATTAATAATAGTATTCAGTTTTCATTCTTTATTCTGTAAGCCCAGGATCCTGTGCTCAGGGAATGGCTCTTCTCACAATCAAGATAGCTGTTTATATATTAATGACCATAATCAAGATAACTGACCCCAGGCATGTCCAGGGGCCTATCTCCCAGCTGACTATAGATTCTGTCAAGCTGACAATTAACACTAACCTTGCTATGTCATAGAGTCACTGGTTGTGTAGAGAGGAAAAAGCAAATGCAGCCTGAGGTCACCCTCCTGTCTGCTTCCTGACTGCACATATGACCAGCTGCCTCATGTTCCTGTTGACATAGCTAGTGCTGCTGTCATGGCCATACCTTCCCTGGAATGATGTACTGCCCCCTCAAACATGAGCAGAATCAACCTTTATCTCCTTAACTTGTTTTCACCAGCTATTTTGTGACAGCAATGAGAAAAGTTGCTGATGTACTCCTGACACTTCCAATAAAAGTCCAGTCACCTAAACTCATACAGAGTGAACCAAAGGAACATTTGCTTCCTCACTGTGGCATCTTGGTGGACCTCAAGGTAGATAAATGTCTAGTAGGACTTTGGCTACAGCCACCGGGTTTTCAGCCTCCACCAAGCCAACTGTCATAGACACAGGCACACAGACTAATAGACACATTTAAAAAATGGCACATAGAACAACATTGGTTTAGAGCACATTCTTGTATAAGCTGATGATATGACTGTTCCATGATATGGTTAAGGGGAAGGTTTTTAATGTAGATATGAGAGAATAGCCAGAGGCATCTGGAAGAGTCCAGAGCAGAGAGAGAAAGAGAGAGAGAGGAGAGAGAGAGAGAGAGAGAGAGAGAGAGAGAGAGAGAGAGAGAGAGAGAGAGAGAGAGAGAGAGAGAGAGAGAACGGTAAGACTATTAGGGTTATAAGGAGAATGAATAGCTGAGGGGAGGGAGCCCATGGGCTGGAAGGTGTTTAGGAGTTTAGGGTAGAGGAGGAGGTCAGAAGGGCTAGGATGGAGGGAGAGCAATCCAATTGACAGCCAAGTAGCCCCTGACTGGAACTGAAAGGACATTTCCAAGAACCAGAAAAAGAGAAAGAATGGATAGACCAAAATGGAACCTCCATATCCAACATGGTCATTTGGAAGGAGGTGTGAGGGAATGAGGGAGCAGGCTACAGCTGGGATACAAAGTTAATAAACTGTAACTAATGTTTAAAAAATAAAATAAAAAATAAATCACAACAGTGATGAAAAGTCATTGATTTCTCTCCCTGAATTGTCGAGTTCCCTGTAATACACAGGTAAGTCTCCTACGGCAGAAGGATTTTGGTAATTCTGTCTTCATATAAGACCAGATTTAAGGACAATAGGGGAATGATAATACAGAATTGGAAACGGGACTGGATTTCACAAGAAATCTGAACAACGAAGGCCTGTTTGAGTTAAAGAGGCAGTATTTCTTAGGCGCCATAGGTTATTAAACAAAAGTCTTGGTGGTAGGAGTGTTGCTGGTCAGGGATGCCACTCAGGTCTTTAGAATTACAAAAGACAGTTGCCATTGCTGTTGGTTTCCCACCATAACTGTATGAGAAGTCCTTTTTACCAAAGGTGTTATACACCTTGATCACTGGGCATAGAGAACTCATATGGGAACTTGGCTAGAGGCTCCCTCTCTGCTGACTAGTCCCCATAGTTCTGGGAAGTGCTATGCAGGCTGTGGAGGGAGAACTGAATAGTCTTACTCAGCTGTGAAACAGATATGCAACAATATCTGCAACAGTATCAACCCATCTGACAAGAGGAGCCCGCAGCTGCAGCAGTGCAGATAATGGTCTGCTTTCTGGTGGGCTTTGATGCCTGCTTCATGGAAGGGAATTCACATTTGCTACTGTAAACACTGAAAAAGCCTGTGGCTGGGAAGGTGGTAGGCCTTAGTGGGTAAGCTACTGGTGTTATTTTTCTAAATGGGCGTGGTGTGCCCATCCGATGCCTTCTAAATAATGCTATTTATGCCTGCAAAACAGTGTTTCTGTCAGCTTTGATCAGAGAAGCTTCTTTTTGCAGTGCTCAGTGATGAATACAGAGATTTATAACTGATCAAAACAGAGAACAAATGATTGTTGAATACAAGACACCTGTATCACCCCCTTGAAGGCTCAGGAAACACAAGTGCCAGAAAGAACAAAAGCTGGAGGAAGTGCGTATGTGTCGCTCCATGTGTAATGCTGACTTCCGTGCATAACATAGTTGTTACATTTGTTTGTTTGTTTTTATGTGTATAGCAGGTGTTTTGCCTGCATGTATATTCGTGCACCACGTGCATGCAATGCCCTTAGTGAGGCATTGCATCAGAAGAGGACAGCAGATCTCCTGAAGCTAAAGTTATGGCTACATCACTGTGTTGGTGCTGAGAACTGAACCAAGGTCCTTTGTAAGAATGACAAGTGTTCTTTGCCACTGAGCCATCTCTCAAGTTGCTGCTGCATTCTATAATGCATAACAACTATGATCACCTGCCCAAGATGGGACCTGTCAACATCATGTCATGGAATGGGGAGGGTCTCCTGGGTCTCTTCCCTTTCTTTGAGGATTTTTGTGCAGTTAACAATTGATGGGGGGTGGGGTGGATATTTTCTTCAGTGGTAAGTACTGGTAAGGTGCCCATGCTTCTGTGAACAAGTTCTTATGCTCTTGTGAACACCCAAATGAAATACACACACGTACACACATACGAGCACACACACACATACACACATGCACACACATACACACATGCATGCATAGGAGGAAGACTAGTTAGGATGAAGAAAGAGATTAGTGAGAACAAGAGGTGGACAACAGAGGGTAAAGGAGTAGTTATGGATATTATTGAAATACATTATGTACATGTATGAAAATGTCATAAGAAAACCCATTATTATATAGAGTTAATATATTAATGAGCACGTTGTTTAAAAATTAAGGCAGCTTCTCCTATGCTCTGCAATGGGACGAAACAAATGCTGTATAGCACAAATGAGTAGGTACAGACAACACAGCCACCTCCAGTGGCAGCTGCACACAGGACAGGATGAGGTCTAATCAAGGAGCATGCCTTTGCTAGCCTGCCAGAGTTTTCATTATGGGATCTCACCTCTCCTTTTCTGTTTTTTTTTTTCTCTTGGTGAGCTGAGTACAGATCTCTCTCTTTTGCAGGCTATTTGATTCCATTTTGAACACTGAGAACTGAGAACTGCAAAAACCTGTTTCTAGTTGTGGTGTGGCTCAGCCCTAGCACACACCTTTAATTCAAGAGCTTTCTGTAAACAGGATTAAATAAAGTTAACCCTAGGTCTAGAGGTGGACCAGCTGACACAAAGTGAACATGGGAAAAAATAACATGGAGACTGAGAGGAAGTTCTGAGATGGATAGAGAGATGCACAGGAAGTGGAAAGGAGGGACATTGATTCGAAGGGTATTTAAGACAGCATGGAGAAGCAGAAAGAGCTTTTTCCTTCTGGGACATGAGCTGAGCAGGAAGGCTTTTTCCTTCTGAGATGTCAGCTGAGAAGGAAGGTCGGCTGGGAATAAAGTGATTCCAGCTTGCATGGAACCATTCCATCTTTCTTCTTTGACTAGGCTTGACTTGCTGCAAGTCTCTGACATACAAAAGGTATCTGCCCTCATGGCTCATTTCAACTAAGGTGTAGTTACCTAGCCAGAAAGTATAACCAAAAGATAAAATAATATGACTCAGAACAGAATTCTACCAGCCCCCAACCCAAATTTTCATTTCTTAGTTCAACTAGAGTGTCCAATATGCCTAACAATCCCCAGAGACAGCCATTCCGGCGACTGACTTCAAACAAGTAAAAGGGGCCGGATGTGTGTGGAGTTGGTTTCCCTCTTCCACCTTTATGGGGGGTTCTGGGGTTCTTATTCAGGTCACCAGGCTTGTGTGGCATCTGCTTTTTTCCTGTTGGGCCATCTTGTCAACATCATGAAAAGTAGTAAGGGCAATAGTGAGAGTGGGGTAGGCAAGGAAGGACAAGGGGAGGGGGAGCAGAAGAGGGAGGTTGGTCCAAGGAGCAAATCATGTGTGACAAATGCCACCATAATAATAATAAAAGCCCTAACCCCCCCCCCCCAAAAAAAGCAGCTACCTGGAGCCTGACCCCCTCGTGACATACATCTTACATAGATGTCTGTGTACTAACTGACTGGCCATGGATTATAAACAAATATGTAGTTTTAAGAGGAAACACCTTGGGTTGTGAAATTTACCACTTCACTAAACTGCGAGATGCCTGTGTTTCTTCATGTGGTAGTCACACAGAAGTTTAAGAGATAAGACCAAGTAACTCCCCTCACAGCTACTACCAAAAAAGTACTTTAAAGTTCCATCCCCATGCTCTGCCTTGTGCTGAGGCCAGATGGTTTTACAGTAGAATATTAATACTTTTTCCTCTAGAGTCTCTTATAAATAAACTAAGTTTTATTCTAATTGTTGAAGCTTCATTACGGCAGCAGGCACAAGGAAATTGAAAGTTAAAGTTTCTCATGATGATCCCGAGGGGATAAATAATTTTTGAAGGGCAGTGCTGGCGGTGTTCTTCATGGGGACGAGTACTGTCCGCAAGATGACCCACTGTTGGCATTTCTGGCAACAGAGCTTTAGGAGGACTAGAGACATTTGTTTGACTCCACTTGTTTGAATCTGAGGCGTACTCTTCAATGCTGGATATTACAGTTGCTTTTAATGTCGCCTTTCCGTGGATTAGAATCAGCAGTGTAGGAAGCCTCACCTGAAGAAGGGTCCCCATCAGCTTGATTGACCTGGGAAGACCCAAATGACTGTGTGCACCACCTTCTGGTGGCAGTCTGGATAAGCAGGGTGTGACAGAGGAAGACTGTCTTACGTTTTGATATTTGAACCTTCTTTCTCCCTGCTGAGTTAATTTTCCCTTTTGCTGCAGCTGCTGACTCTGTCATTGCTATCAGAACCAGAGTTTCCAAGCTTTCATCCCGGACTAGGGAACACAGCCAGGAACCATCCAGTCTTACAGCCCCAGGTCAAGGCTTCTGGGGTGCCCAGCCTTGTGAGTATCGTCCACTCCCAGAACATTGTGCCACCGTGGAACTACTCTGACTGTTGAGACATTAGCATCAAGGCCTGATTAATTACCGAGTTCTCCGATTCCAGGTGTAATGTGCTATTGTTCCTATTTTACAGCTGACAGCAAATTCCTAAGTGTACACACATATGCATATGCACATATGCATAATCTTTGTGGTTCTGTTCCTCTAGGGCAGTGGCTCTCAACCCTCCTAGGGCTTTAAACCTTTGATAACATTTCCTCATGTTGTGGTGACCCCCAACCATAAAATTATTTTGTTGTTACTTCATAACTGTAATTTTGTTACTGTTATGAATCATAAAGTAAATATCTGTGTTTTCTGATGGTCTTAGGTGACCCCTGAGGACCCAGTGGGCAAGCTCAATTATCACTATATGGAGTGGAGGCTTTCATGGTTCATCTTACTACTAGGACAGTCATCCTTGGTTGGTGCTAAGTGCAGGGATTCCTGGAAGCCACAGATTCAATTGCTTTGTGGTCCTGGCACGAGCCTGGGATTGTCTGGCAGGTGGGGAAAAGGGTCTGAGTGCCCACTAAACCCCAACCCCACCCTCCCGAGCATGTGGGATGGTAAGCCTTGAAGGCTGTCGGAACGGATGATGGTGCTCCCCACAGTGGAGGTTGCGCACCTGTCCTAAGTGTTCCAGGAAAAGAGAAAAAGGGCGATGAAGGAAGGAAGGAAGAAGTAGAATGGCTGGTGAAATGGGATGTCAGAATATGGTCAGGAATGGAGTTGTGCTAGAGGAGGTAAACTGGCCCTGTACCTCAGCAGCTGTCAGCACACCACCCTGTGTGTGTGTGTATGTGTGTGTGTGTGTGTGTGTGCTTGTGAGAGACAGAGGTCAATGTCGGATGTTTTTCTCTATTGTTTTCCACAGGAGATGGAATCTCTTCCCTGAATCTAGCTCATTGATCGGCTGAGGCTGGCTGGCCAATAAGCTCTAGGGACTATCCTGTCTCTGTCCTTCCAGGGCTGGAGTTCTGGATGTGTATCTCTGCATCCAACTTTTATGTGCATCCTGGGACTCTGAACTCAGACCCTCATACTTAGGCAACAAGCACATTACTTACTGAGCTATATTCCCAGCTCCCATTCCAACCACTGTTTCCCACACTAGAAATATTTTATTGTCTGTTGGTTAGAATCCCCAAATAAACTGTGAGAGTGGTTATATTGGACATTCTAGAGTTGCAACAGATCGCTCTCTCCTTCTCTGTTTTGCATGTTAGGCAAGTTTTTCAACACTGAGCTACACCCTTTGCCCCAATAGGAATTTTTCTAATTTTCACCATTAAGATATTTGGTAAATAATTTGGTTGATAAGTCAATGGCCTGGGACCTATGTCCTCCTCTTTTTGAGAATGGAGCCCATAACTGGTTTGGCAGACCTTTGATACCTTAATTGAAAGGCCAGCCTGTTCAAGATTTCCTCTTTGTAACAAGGCTGCTTCATGGGTCAGGAGCTCCCATTTTCCCACTGTGACACAATTATGTACAAGTGCTTTGTCTCGCTGACCTTATTAATATGTTGTGCTGTGGGAGTGTGGGGGGGGCTGTCTTCAGAAACAGCACCCTGGAAAGTAAAGACTATATATCTAGTCTTTTAGGCTGTGAGGGGTAAGAGTTAGAGAAGGCACGAATGTACTTTACCCCCAGTTTTTACAACGTCACAAAGCCTGTTAGCCCCAAAGCCTTAGATGCTAAGTGACATCTAGCCCTTGGGGATATTTCCTTCCTTGGGGAATTTCTAAAACTCCAAGGCTTCAGCCAAGATGTCTAGATGTTTCAGTATCTTGTTAGGCAGCCTGGGGATTGGGGATTCCTCATGAAACTTTTCAGGCTGAGGCAGGACATTTCTTAGTTTCATACTGGGTACAGTTGAATAACAAAGCAAACCTTCCCTCACCTCCTTACCCCAACTTTATGGTCTCTCAGCCTCCTGACTGCAGAGAAGAGGGAAGGCTTAGAGGAGTGGAGAGAGGGAAACTGTGGTTGGGAAGTACTGTATGAGAGAAGAATAAAAAACTTATCTATTTCAGCCCTGACTTTGGTTATTTTTTCCCATCTGCTTCTTTTGAGTGTTATTTATTCTTGTTTCCCCAAAGCTTGCTGATACATTATTAACTTATTAATTTGAGATCTCTAAAACTTTTTTCATGCAGACAGTATTATAAACCTTCCTTTTAGTGCTATATTCGTTGCGTCCCGGACATAGGTCTTGGTATGCTATGCTTTTATTTTCATTTAATTCTAGGAGAATTTAACTTACCTTCTTCTTTTTTTTTCCCTTCTTTGACCCACCTACATTTCAGTAGTGCGTTGTTCAGTTTCTATGAGTTCATGTATTTTTTGTACTTTCTATTGATGTTGATATCTAGCTTTACTCCATTGTGGCCAGGTAGATGCAGGGTATCATTTCCGTTTTCCTGTAAATTCCTAAACTGAGGCTATAACATACCTTGCCAGACATTCTGATCCATTTGGGTCTACATTGTTTCGCAAATATATTCTACATTATTAGAAAAAAACTAAGCCAGTTAAAGGTCTATGACACTAGGTTGGAGAGCTAGCCCAGTCAGCTACATCAACATGAGAATCTGCTTGAAGCAGAGAGAGAGGCCATCATTCCTGGAATTCCCAGAATTCCCAGGCCAGTCTTCTTAGCCTATTTAGTGAGTACCAGGTATGCTGTAAAATCCTGTCTTAAAAATCAAGCTGGGCAGCACCTGAGCTACAATTCCTCAGCCTCCACTTGGGCATACATTCACACCTGTGTGAACACAGATGCACTCACACAGACACATAAACAAACTAGGTTTGTTGCCATTTTCTCTCTGAAGACCAAGAATATTTGTACTGAACCATGTATGTTGTATCTCAGCCTAAGAGGAGTTGTACAGGCTAATTAGTTTCACAAATATCACAGGCTCAGCTCTTATTTCTTAAGAGTGGCCACTCACTCCATGGAGGGGACAGGAGCCCCACAGGGAGACCAACAAAACTGAAAGATCTGAGCCCAGGGTGTCCTGCAGAGACTGATGTACCAATGGAGGACCATGCATGGAGAGGACCTAGACCCCCTGCTCAGATGTGGCTGATTGGTAGCTCAGTCTCCATGTGGATCTCTGAGTGAGGGGAGCAGGAACTGCCTCTGTCATGAACTCAGTTGACCGCTCTTTGATCACTCGCTCCTGGAGATGTGGCCTTGCCAGGCCATGGAGGAAGAAGATCCAGCAGTCCTGATGAGACTAAACAAGCTATGGGCAGATGGCAATGATGGAGAATTCCCCCTTTCAGTGGACTAGGGGAAGGGGATAGAGGGAAGATTAAAGGAGGGTGGGACTTGGGGGGGAGTTGAGGGAGGGGCTTCAATTGGAATATATAATAAATAAATTGTGAAGAAAAAAATTAAAAACTAAAAAAAAAAGAGTGGCCAGTCTTGTGTGATTGGATTTTTTTCTGCCAGACTTCTTTCCTAATACTTGAAGTCTTCACTCTAACCCTCTATTTCACATATCCAGCAGCACTCACTTTGAGAGAATTTAGTTCTTTCCCTGCACCTGCCTAAATTATTCATTTAGTCAATAGACACGTATTGAGGGCCTGTTGTATGCCAGGCAGTTTTGGGATGCTGGGATCTAGTAATGAATTAAACATTCATAGTCTCTGCTTTCACCAAAGCACAGGTGTATAGGAATGGGATGTTGCAAAATCCCAATTCTTTGGTTCAGTTTTGCTCAAGACATGGTGTTGATTCAGCTTACATGGGGCTTGCAGTGTGGCTTAACAGTAGAGTGCTTACAAGAGTGGGGGTAGGGATACGGACTTAGGCTCACACTTCACGGTGGTATTGAGGTCAGCCTAACTGTCCTTGAGAATGAAAAGTTCTGGACTAATGTTTCTCTTTGCTGTCGAGATAAAGGAGCAAGTGCTGGAAATGTTGAGTTAGTTCTCAAAAGGACACAGTGCAGAGACCTGCCCACGGGTGGTGGGGTGGATGTTGCTGAACTTTTTCAGGGACAATTTCTGTATCCTGTCATAAAGATTTTTTTGGGGGGGGGCAAATTT
Source organism: Pachyuromys duprasi (assembly GCA_028658305.1). Taxonomy (NCBI): domain Eukaryota; kingdom Metazoa; phylum Chordata; class Mammalia; order Rodentia; family Muridae; genus Pachyuromys; species Pachyuromys duprasi. Next base: position 20,076,954 of record CM053747.1, on the reverse strand, counting down.
GCTGAATAAGGCAAGAAGCTCTCCTGTTCAAGACTCCATCAGTTTTAAGAAATGACGATTTTTTTTTGACTCCTCTCCAAAGTAGAATTTTCCTTTAATCTTTATTTTCTGAGGTGCTTGGGGTTGAGCATGGAACCATGGGCATGCTGGCTAAGTGTGTACAGCAGTGTTACGTTCCATTCCTGGAAGATAACGTTAAAATTCCTGACCTAGAGATGGAACTTTATGCGGTTGTGGTGGGAAAGTACTGAATTTGTTTCCAAAGGCTGCTGACCCCATGACCTGTGGTGTTACCATTCTATAAATGAACTATTCTCTTGCCACCCCATAAAGCAATAGATCCTTTTGTTTTTTGACTTCATGAAATGCCCATGGCATTATTATATGAAAAAAACATCATTACATGTAAGGAATAAATTTCTATACATTTTTTTAGTGCTGAGAATTGAACTCAGGGTCTCATATATGTTAACTATACACTCTAACATTGAGTTAAATCCTGAGTTCAGTAAATACTTTTTCTTTTAAATGCAAAGAGAACTCGTTTATCTAAACTTTATGGTGAGAAAGGGCAAAACAAGCAAGCAAACAAAACCCACGACTCGAGTGGACAAGCAAGTAAACAATTGGACATTAGATAAGTGCTTTGAAGGAAATCTCCAAGGTGCTGGCCTTGAAGGAACACCATCCCTTCTGTTTAGGTTATCCCAGCCTTTGGAGGAAGGCACTGTGAGGTGAGCTCCCAGAGAGAGTTCTGACACTGTGGCCTGTGCAAGGAACGGAGTCAGCCGCTGGGGACTCGGTAGTGAAGAAAAGCCTGAGTGCATAGCACATCAGCTACATGTCATGCTCTTGAGTTTCTTGCATTCTGGCTTTGCAGTTTAGGTGCTTTATCCCTCCAGAGTCTGGCATCTGGCCCTGTAGCCATCCACAGGTATTAAATGTATGTGTGTTTTTAAAAACTGAATAGTTTTGGGTGCTGGACTTTTTAAAAAAATCATAATTATTTTTGTGTTATGTTTTCAGGCTTGTTATAACTCACACAGCATGGATAGAAGAAAGAATACAGGTACTGAAAGAGCACAAGAATTCACAAAACCTGACAACACTGCGAAACTAAATAAATTACCTCCCACCCCCCAACACGGAAACCTATGGGAAATGACAGGAGACCAAATGTTCCTATCACTGAGTGATGGACTGAAAGGGGAAGAGAGCAGGCTCAAGGAGTACTTGATAAGATATTAAGTCTTTCACTCCTTGGTTAGGTTTATTCCAAGCTATTTTTTAAAAAGGGCTGTTAGGAAGGGGCTTGCTTCCCTGATTAAGAAACCAGTCTGTCTTTGGTACATAGGAAGGCTGAAGATTTTGTTTTTGTCTTTTAATTTATTTTTCTTTTCTTTTTTATTTAGTTTACATCCCAAGGGTGCCCCTCCCTCGTCTCCTCCCAGTTCCCCCATCCCACTTTCCCCTTTTTCCTTCTACTCTTCCTTTCCCCCCAGAAAAGGAGAGGCCCTCCTACTGTATCAACCTTCCCCAGCACATCAAGTCATATCAGAACTGAGCATATCTTCATCCCCTGAGGCCAGGCCAGGCAGCTCTGCCAGGGGGAAGTGATCCAAAAGAAGGCAATAGAGTCCATGTTAGAAACACCCCCCGCCCCCACTTGCCAGGCATCCTATGTGAAGACCATTACATCCCGATTGTAGCCCCCTCCCTGGTCTCCTCTCAGTCCCACCCACCCTCCCGTTTCCCACCATTCCCCTCCCCTATTTTTCAGAAAGGGTGAGCTCTCTTCCCCTACCAGCTGACCCCAGCCTATCAAGTCTCATTAGCAATGTCTGCATCTGCTTCCTTTGTGGCCTGCCAAGGCCCCTCCACTAGGGGGAACTGATCAAAGAGCAGGTAACAGAGTTCATGTCAGAGACAGTCCCTGCTCCCCTTACTAGGAAACCCACATGGAGACTGAGCTGCTCATGGCTAGGCTACATCTGAGCAGGGTGTCCTCTTAGTTTCTTCAGACCCCCATGGGCCCAGATATGTTGGTTCTGTTGGTTTTCTTATGGAGCTCCTGTCCCCTCCAGGTCCTTCTATTCCCCAACTCTTTCCTATGAGTCCCTGTGCTCTGCCCAAAGTTTGGCTGTGAGTCTTAGCATCTGCTTTGATCCCTGCTCGATGGAGTCTTTCAGAAGACATTATAGTAGGCTCCCATTCCTCTCTTCAGCCACTTCCGTGTCTATTCTTTTTGCTATTCTGAATGAGAATTAAGCATCCTCCCTAGGGCCCTCCTTGTTATTTAGCTTCTTTAGGTCTGTGGATTGTATATGGTTATCCTGTTCTTATATGGCTAATATCCGTTTATAAGTTAGTATATTCCACGTGTGTCTTTCTGGTTCTGAGTTACCTTACTCAGGGTGATCTTTTTTACTTCCATCCAGTTGCCTGCAAATTTCATGATTTCCTTGTTTTTAATAGCTTAATAGTATTCCATGTGTAAATGTACCACATTTTCTGCATCCATTCTTTGGTTGAGGGACATCTAGGGTGTTTTTAGTTTCTGGCTATTATGAATAAAGCTCCTATGAACATAGTTGAGCAAATGTCCTTGTTGTGTGGTGGAGCATCTTTGGGATATATGCCCAGGAATGGTATAGCTGGGTTTTGAGATAGCACCAATCTCAATTGTCTGAGAAAGCGCCAGATTGATCTCCAAAGTCATTGTACAAGTTTGAACTCCCACCAGCAATGGAGAAGTGTTATTCTTTCTCCATATTCTCACCAGCATGTATTGCCACTTGAGGTTTTTATCTTAGCCATTCTGATATAAGATGGAATCTCAGAGTTGTTTTGATTTGCATTTCCCTGATGACTAACAATGTTGAGCATTTCTTTAAATGTTTCTCGGCCACTAGATATTCCTTTATTGAGAATTCTCTGTTTAGTTTTGTACCTCATTTTTTAAAATATAATTTGACTATTTGGTTTGTTAGAGTGGCTGCAGATTTTGCAAACTGTTGCTTTGCTGGAAGTGTTTATCAGATCTATGAATTTCCTGAAGGAGTCTTCTTTTCTCTCTCTGATCTTTGTGTTGGGAGCCAGCTGGCTGTGTACACAGTTTAAGGAAGCCAACATTGAGATAACCTTGTTGATCCTCCCAGTTTATTCCCAGCGCAGAGAGACATTTGGGTACAAAGGGAGGCTGAGACACCCTGAAGGCTACAGGGTCCAGAGCCAATAGCTGCTCGTGGACACTTTCCTGAAAACCTTTGTCCCAGACACTGTCTGTGGTAGCTGCTGGCCTGGGGTAGCACTGTAGTGTCAAGGTTGTGGAACCTCCTAGTCTCCAACTCTTGACCTATTTTCATCCAGATACCAGTGCTGAGTCGGGCCTGCCAGCCGTAATCCTGACTGAGGATCGTCTCTCAGAGGCACCCGAGAGAGCAGGAGTTGCAAGGACCTTCACTTCCTGGCTTCCAGAGATGGCATACCTCAGGTGACCCTTTCTGCTTGAAGTAGCTAGAGTCCAAGACCCCAGCCCTGCCAACTCTTTGAGGCACCCCCTCCCCCCGAATTCCCCTATCCCCCACTGTTCTGAATGTGCTCACCTGGAGACCTCTAGACCTCCCACAGTGAGTCACACACAAGGATTTGTGGTGCCAGTACCCAGGGCTACCTTTTCAAGTGTCTCTGGCCTAGCTCTTCCCTCTGCAGATCCCTCTGTATGTATTTGGTGCTGCCCTACTAAGGGTCAGCACATTGACTCTGGGCGTGACAGGGCCGTCGTGGATGGTGAGGAGGTGTTTTTGTTTTCCTCTCTGGACCCTGTATATGGATTGTCCCCCCTTTCCTGAACTTCCCCGACACCCGGGCCGCACCCCACTCCCTTCACTGGACCTCCTCCCCACCTCCCCACTCCCCCGCAGTGCGCAGCTTTGTCCCGTTGTGGTGCCCTATGGGGGAGGATGTATAGAAGCTCTGCAGTTGGGGGGCTTGGGTAGAACCGGGTAAGAGCCACAGCCTCCCTTTTCCTGGGTTCCCTGGGAGAATGCTTGTGACGGGGGGTCTCTTGCCACAGGCCTCCAGAAGGTTCTGGAGCAGCTTCCTAGTCCTTCCGTGTTCCGCTTGTCATTGTCTCTTTTCCTTGCAGCAAGAGTCTTTCCTGGAAGAGAATCGTGCTCGTCTTCTTCCTTCCAGTTGTCTTAACAGGTCTTGCTCCTAGATACAACGACGACGACTTTAAGTCTCCTGCCAGGTTGGTGCAAGGAGGAGTGGGAGCCTTGGTCCTCTTCCTGGAGAAAAGAGGGGGAGCAGGCAGTGCAGTGTGTCCTAACGGAAGCCTCATTGCCCCAGAGGCTTGTAGCAGTCTCTGTGCCCCCTTTTCTCTTTCCCCTCCAACCCAGGTTCAGCTGGTCTCGTCTGTCCCCTTTCAAGTTGAAAAACAGAACTAGAGGACTTAGCACTGTAAAGAATGCTCAGGGCAAACCGTACTTCACCCTGGAGGGTCACAAGTTCATGATAGTTGGAGGCTCCATGCACTACTTCCGGGTGCCCAGGGAGTATTGGAAGGACCGCTTGCTGAAGCTTCACGCCTGTGGATTCAACACTGTCACTACGTGAGTTACCCCTCTTCAGCCTTCGTGATGTCTGTAGCTACCTACGTCCTGACAGATGGCTGCTGGCTGGTAAAGTTGGGGTCCTGTTTTTGAAAGCATGGTATGAAGACTTAGCTCTGGAGTAGTCATTTCCAGCAGGCCCTTTTACATTTGTGTCCAGTTGTTACTCAAATGTCACAGTTTGCTTTTCAAACAAAGCCTTGGATAAAGTTGGTAGTGTATGGGTGCTTTTTTCAGCAGGTGTCATTGGGTCACTTATGAGCCACTAGCTTTTGTGACATGCTGAAGACGTACTTATACACAAGTAAATACACATTTTTACTTACAGATACATATTTTAATATTCTTTTTATTTTTAATGACAGAAACAGAAAGATATTAAGCTGAAACTTCCAAAAGAGCTCTAAGTTATGGCTTGTTTTTTTTTTTTTTTTTTTTTTTTTATTCCCTGAGAGTCTCATACATGTATATAGTGAATTTTGGTCATATTCACCTTCCGTTGCGTCCTTAAATCCCAACCTCCCACTGAAACCCTTCTTTCCAATTTTCATGCCTTTCCTATTTTCATGTCTTTGTGTGTGTGTTACAGAATCAGTTTAGTTAGCATTTCTTGCCTGAGAATCGGGGGTTATTTCCTGGGGCATGAGCAACTAACTTATCAGTGTTTATACCACTAAAAGAGGTGACATTCCTGTCCCTAGCCACCATTAGCTGTGTATAATCCCCGTGGTATACACAAACCTTTCCTTCTTCCATGATGAAATGTTGACAGGTCTAGTCTTGTGAAGGTCTTCTGCAAGTAACCATAGCTCCAGTGAAGTCATGCGTGCAATGGCCATGCTATATCCAGAAAAAGTCTTTGGCAACACATCTTCCACCCTTTGACTCCTCTATTTTTATCACCTTCTCTTTGGTGATGTTTTCTGAGCCTTAGAGGGGTGATATAGGCAGACCATTTAGAGTTGAGTACCACAGCATACCTTATTCTTAGCACTTTGACCAGCTGCTGCTATTTGAAATTTCTCTGATATAAGTTGAGAACATCACTAATGTATGGATAGAAAAAGGAGTATTTAAAAGTTGACTTTATTATATATTTCTTATGGCTTCCAGTTTAGGGTTTTTATGGGATCCCTGAATGTGCAAACAAGTGGGTTTTGATTCTTGTGCTATCTTTTTTTTTTTATTAAATAAAATATATTTGTTTCATGGAGTTAAAGAATTTTTGTGCTATATTTTGGGCTCTTTTTCCTCAGTTTGTTTGTCTTGTTCATCACTTGTCCAATTTTTTTGTTTCATCTTCCTATATTTTATATTGTTATATTGTATTATCTCTTTTTTTATCTTTTTTTAAAATTTATTTATTTTTATCTCAATCACAGGTTAGGTACTTTGAATCCCAGACGTAGCCCCCTCCCCCATTCCCTCCTACCCTCCCACTCCCTCCCTCATCTCCTTCTTCCCTGCCCCCTCCAAGTCCACCAACAGGGGAGGACCTCCTTCCCTTCCATCCAACCCCAGCTTATCCTGTCTCCTCAGGGCTGGCTGCAAAGTCCTCCCCTGGGATCTAGCCAGTCTGTCACTCCCCGGCTTGTATGGGGGA
>CM053747.1:20021560-20070238 GCA_028658305.1 Pachyuromys duprasi | reverse complement strand
ACGTTTTAGCATATACAAAAGTATGTGTATACATGTTCTTTTAAATACAAAGTACAGAACTTCCTGTAGGTGTTTTTCTGTTACTTAAGAAACTATATCTGAAAACTGTCATTCTTCTCAATCACTGCATGGGGTTGCACAGTAGAATATACCACATGTATTATTTCTGTCCTATTCATGGATGTTGTGATTTTTTTTTTTTTAGTTTTATGCTATAAAACATGACTTGGCTCATTTCATGCATCAGTTTGTGTCTATGTGACTGTTGTTTCTGGTTTGATGTCTCCCAGTGGGAGAAACACAGACACCATGAACTGCCATTCTTCACAGGATACCTGATGTGCCATGAAAATAATGTCTTTCATTTTCAGTTAGTCAGCCTGCAGCACAGACTGAAGCATGACAAGAATGTGTGCCTTATATAATGTCATACAGTTTGTATGACAGAAATTGTTCAATTTTTGTGATAGTCTTTGGTTTGCTAAGTAAAATATGAATGTCTTTTCCAAAACCATGATTGTGAGTTAAGTAAATAAACCTCTTGATGTAGCCTGAGACAGGAAAGATAACAAATTCTCAGGGATTTTCCAACAAGGTGTTTGAAAATGTCATCTTTGCAGTTGAGGAAGCTGATGACTGATGAAGCCAGATGTTTTCTTCCTGGGTAGCATTGATAGCTAATTGATAGCATTCAGTTAGTTCTTCCTGAGCACAGGCTCTGTGACGCTTCCATGGTGGGGGGGGGGATAGAAATCTTCCTTTAGAAGGAAAGGAGAAAGGTGCATAAAAGAGAAGGAGCTGTATGAAATATCTGCTCATGGGGTTTGGTGGGAGTGGAGCTGAAGCCTACGGGATGGGTTAGGCGGAAAGGTGGTAGGGTAGAGGTGGAAGTGAGTTTTCAGATGTGAGCACTCACAGCTAATGAATATGAGAAACAGAAGATAAACTGGTGATCCTACATCCATAAAACGTTGCAGAAGATAGGGCATGTTCAGGCGCATACATGCCTAGGGATGAGTGAAGGTGCCACTCTCCAATAGATATGAAAGAAAGCACCATATCAGTTCTAGTGTCTTTATTAGCCGCCCTGACTCCCAATGTTTGCTTACATAGCTAGGTTGTTTTTCAACTGTCATCTGTTTGCTTCTCAGTACAGCCATGGTGGCCCTGTGATTGCTGTCCAAATAGAGAATGAATATGGTTCATTTTATAAGGATAATAACTACATGAATTACCTTAAGAAGGTAAGAATAGTTACTCTGCATCCATATTTTTTTTTTGGCCTTCTTTTTAATTTTGTACCTTTCTAAAATGCGTACCTGATTGACAACCTCATGGGTGTTATGTGACTTTTCTTGGAGAGATGTGAACAGACCATTAGATTACTGATAACAAAATGAAGAAATGATTCCACCCAAGGCTAGCTCAATGAATCAGTGAGTTTATTGGGGTTACTTACAGGGGTTCCTTTGGGTGGTTCAAAGATAGCTGCACCATTGAGAAGCCATACAACGCTATCTTTGGAACATGGCTTGTATGTAATTCAGAGTATTGTAGCCCCCCTCCACAGCAAGCACCGCTGCTTCTGTAACCCTGGAGAGGAGCCTTGTGAATCTTCTGTTTCAGGAGCTTTCTGATCCTTCCACATTTTGTTTACTTCCTAGGCTTTAGAGTTTTTGGTTACTTCCTGAGTTTTATGAGCTTCTCTTCTTCACCCAGGAGGGTCCCTCTCCCCACACCTCTCCAGTCCCCAAAGCAGGATTTAGCTGTGTAGTTCTGGCTGTCCTGGGACTCTCTCTATAGACCTGGCTGGTCTTGAACTCACAGAGATCCACCTGCCTCTGCCTCCTGAGTTCTGGGATTAAAGGTGTGCTCCACCACTATCAAGCTAGGAGGTAATATTTTAATTTAGAGGAAATAGCAACTTATGATCATCTCTATCATTAACATGTGAAAATCACATTTACTTTTTCAATAAATTTCCCACATAATCATGTTAATCAAGATAAATATGAATAACTTTCTTATTATTATACAAAATGTGATGTCAGATATCATTGCTCTAAGGATCATTTTTTTTTAGATTTTTAAAAATTTATTTATTCATTCATTCATTTTACATACTGGTTGCAGCCCTCCCTCTCCTTCCAGTCCTCCTTATAACCCTCTCCACCATTTTCTCCCCTCTTCTCAGAGAAGGGGGCGGTTGTCCATGGGTACCCTCCCCCCACAAGCACATTAAGTTGTACATTGTGTTATCATCTTACATTCTGAGGATGATGCAACATCAGTTACTTCTCTGCTTGCCTAAATACCTAGCAGATTTTAGATTAGTTCTAGATTTTGTTATCTTTGTGTTAAAACATTTTTAACCAACCACGTCTTTGCTACAGGAAAGATCTTGATAAACATTATTTTCATTCGTTGCCTTTAAGACATTCTTATGAAAATATTTTCAAAGAGTCTCATTGAGACACAAAAGAGGTTAAGAAACTGTTTTTGTTGCTTTGTTTTTGCAAGGAGAAGATGTCTCCATTGCAACATTTCTCTGGTTAGTAGAGAGATTGTAAGGATCTTCTTAAATCATGGAAATTTTGTACTTCCATCCAAAGTCTACTATGGCGTACAGTTTTTTGGTTCATAGTGTTTATATTCTGCCTTTTTGGGACAGTGATTGGGCCTTGCTAGAGTCCTTTCTTGTAGCTTAGGCCCCTCCTTGTTCTTGACTTCCCTCATTTGAGGAATCCAGGAGCTCCAGTCCCAACTGGACTCTGTCCTTAGGGTACAAAGCGTGCTACAACTTCCAGGTTTTTGTCTGACTACTTTGGTCATGGTGCTGCCTCCTTGACTCTGCCAACACAGAAACTGGGAATGGATGGCCTGAACTCAGTCATTGTTGTTCAGCTAAAATTATTTCTTCTTGATCTTTTTTTTTTTAAGTTGCTGAGTTGGGTGTGGTCATGTACACCTGTAACCTGTAGCACTTGGGAGCCAGAGGCAGTAGGATCAAGAGCTCAAGAGCATCCTCAGCTACATAGGAAGTTCAAGAGCAGCTTAGGCTATAGGAAGCACCATCTTAAGCAACAATAGCAGCAATAACACTTACCCCTTAACTTCATTCCCAGGACTATATGTGACTATGTGAATGTAGCAGGTATGCAGGGAAGATCCCATGCTTTTTGAGCCACCTGTCTCATTTCCAGGCTCTGTGGTACAAGCAGCATTTTCAGAATCTAGTTCTCCTTTCCAATGAAAAAGTAGGATTTTTTTTTTGTTTCTGTTGATGGAATTAACAAAAAATTAGAATTCAAGCCCACTTAGAATTCAAGCTTTGTGAAGTTGATTGGTACTCTTAGGACCCAACAGGGTTGGCCCTTCCCTTGTAGTGTTGAGACCACTACACAAAAAATGTAAAAGATAAAAAAACAAGTTTATTTATAGAAATGACATGGCAATAGGCTCCTTTGACAACCTGATTGCTGCTGCATAAGGGAAAGACAAGGGCTGGAGTTTTAAAAGGCCCAAGCCACAATTGTCTCAACACTGGGGATTTTCTGCTACATGAGGTATTATCATGTGTTTTGGTTTTGTCTTGTTTTTCCTGAGCAAGCAGCAGTTAAATGAGATTACAGAAGCAGAATGAATCTGGTTAATATTACAGGATAACAATTATACAATAAGGAAAGTGGGAATATTTTAGGAAACAAGCCAAATGGCTCTGAGATCACCCTCCTCTGTATTGTTAAGACTTAGCTGCTGACAGAGCTCACCTTAAGGTTATGTTCCAGATATCCTGTGGTTAACAGTCCTCAGACTAAGAATAAGGTCCTGCTGATTTCTAGATTTTTCTCTTTCTTTCTTTTTAAATATAGTATCTTAGTTTGAAACTCAGTTTAAAATGGAGCTTGCTTTTAACTGTTACAACAGCACCAAATATCTTCCATCTTTTTTTTTTTCCTGTACTATGGTCATTGAGAAACTCATCTTTCATTTACCATGGATGTCAGGACCCACAAGTCTCCACTACTTTACTACGATGTATGGAACAAACCAAGCTGAGCTTAAAGCAATAATTTCCTTATTGCCCAAATTGTGGATGGTCATTCTACATTGAAGCCTTTCTGCGTTAGTCAACTTCACACTGCTGCAACATGTTCCTTACATACAATCAAAGCATTGATATGCATGTATGAAAAGTCAGGATGAAGCCTATTGTTATGTATAATTAATATAAGCCAATTAAAAAGTAAAAGATACCTGAAATCATTAACCTATGAAGGAAATAGGCTTACATTGGCTCATAGCTTTGTAATTCCAGTCCATGATTGGCTCACTCTAGTGCTGAAAGACAATGCATATCATCATAGAAGTCTCGGGCAGAATCAACCCACTTACCTCCTGATCTGGTAGTGCAAGGAAAGAGAAAAAACTGGACTACCACAGTCTCCTTTCAGAACATATGTCCAAAGACCTAAAGACCTCTCTACTTTCTAAAGTATTGTCTCTTCTCTCACTAGCATCACGCTGAACACAAATCTTTGTTATCATACACACACTGTGGAGACATTCCATATACTTGTTTTGTAGTTCCCACTCTCTCTATCTGAACCAAACTGTCTTTATGATCTAATTTTACAATATTTGTTCTTTACCATGGGGGCAAGAGAAGCGGCTTCATAATGTTCATTCTTTCAACAGGCTCTGCTGAAGAGAGGGATTGTAGAGCTCCTCTTGACCTCAGATAATGGCAATGATATTCACATTGGCTCGGTGCAAGGAGGTACGGGTTTACAGTCATCTTATAGGACATCCAAGACTCTTAGCCATCCTGTCTCAGATCAGTGTTCTTATGATCCTTGTCACAATGTTTCAGAGGAACCTTTCTTTCTCTACAGCATTGGCTACTATAAACACACAATCATTTGTGGAGGATTATTTTATTAAGCTTCATCGAATGCAGGTAAGATTGCAAGCAATGCAGTTTGTTTGTCTTTCCTCAGGACCTTGCTATTGATGCAACCAATGTTGGAGAACACAAGAGTTATGACAAGGATATCACCATTTCACCCTGAGCCTTAGTGAAGTTCAAAGCCAATTGGTGAAAAGGAACTTTCTTCTCCAATCTAGAAAGCATGAGGGGCTTATGCCAGATGAGAAATGTGATCAGAGGGAGTAAATGATGTCCTTCCTCCCAAAGGATACAGTAAGGAAATGGGCCATTGCTGGTGCTTATGTGTATCTCATCCTCATCTATTGGTGCTTTTACTAGAATGTTAGGATTCTGTGTTTGTTGCTGAACTAAAACCTCAGGAGGGATATTGGTGGAATATGGGCGTATTCAAGAAACTGGAAGGAAATATGTGTATTTAAGACCAGCCTTGAGGGATATAGACTTTTCTGTTTCAAACCTTTATTTTAGGGGAGCAAGGTGTCTCAGTTAGTGTTTCTGTTGCTGTGATAAAACACTATGACAAGGCAATTTGGGGAGAAAAGTGTTTATTTCAGCTTATGCTTCCAGGTGATAGCCCATCACTGAGGGAAGTCAAGGCAGAAACCCAAAGCAGGAATCTGGAGGCAGGAGCTGATGCAGAGGCCATGGAGGAGTGCTCCCTTACTAGATTGCTCCCCATGGCTTGCTTGCTTAGAGAATCGAGTACCACCAACCTAGGGATGGAACCACCCACAATGGGCTGGGCCCTTCCCCGTCAATCACTAACTAAGAAAATGCCTGGATCATATGGAGACAATTTCTTAATTGAGGTTTTCTCCTTTTGGATAACTATTTGTACCAAGTTGACAGAAGACTAGCCAGCACACAAAGTTAGATGATAAAGGTTTTTGTGGCATACTGGGTAGAGAATTCCTGTAGTTTGTGGAATCTTAATGTACAGTGTCTCTCCTCTTTAAAAAAATAGTAGTGGGTAGACTTTTAAATTCTGAATATAGTCTCTTGCTTTTATTCTCTGAAAATCAAAGTTGATCAGGAACCCTCAAGGGGCTGGATCTTCCATTTTCACCTTGGATAAAAGTATTTCTCTTCTCTTCTCTTCTCTTCTCTTCTCTTCTCTTCTCTTCTCTTCTCTTCTCTTCTCTTCTCTTCTCTTCTCTTCTCTTCTCTTCCTTCCTTCCTTCCTTCCTTCTTTTCCTTTCCTTTCTTTTTGTAGGACTATTCATATTAGCTGAGGATGGGGGAGATAACTCAAGTCAGTTATCTTGTTTTTTGAAATAAATACATAAGATCCTCTTTCAGCATGTAGGTCCAGGAAGGCTCTGAGGTGAGGTTTGAAATGAGTTGGAATAAATGGGGTGTACTTATTCTGTAGTGATGAATATAGAACTTTATTTTTGAGAATGTCAGTGAGGGTTAGTAATTAGTAGTATAACAGAGTCCTTTCTACTTTTCCTTTTTAGAAAACTTTTAGTGTGTGTGTGTGTGTGTGTGTGTGTGTGTGTGTGTTAGGCAGGTACTCCTGTATCACAGTTCATGTGTGGAGGTCAGAAGATAACTTTGTGGAATGTGTTCTTTCCTTTCATCTTTAGTTTGGTTCTGGAGATCAACCCAAGGTCACCAAGTTTGCATAACAAGTTCTTTTACCTACTGAGCCATCTCACTGGTCCTCTGTTCAACTTTTAGCCAGTTGTTTGTCAGTTCTTTGGGTTTTCCAGGTTTTTATCAGCATCTTGTCTTGTGGTTGAAAGGGGTGGAATGGCTTTGGATGTGAAAACCCAGAGTGCAGACTAATGAAAAGACATCAGTATCTGGCTCAATTGCTATCCATTCTGCTCAATCTCAGCTTCATCTTGTAACATAAGAGGTGGAAAGATTATTGTAGAGACTAGTACTGTGCGGTCCACTTAAACCAACATAACTCAAACACCAGGTCAACGTAGGTGACAAAAATTTATTGTAATCAAGCTGCTACTGACTGATCAGTGCCAGAGAACAGACTCGGGAGCTGAATTGTGACCCTGAAGGGACACTGTATAGTATATTTAAAGGATGAAACTATAAAGCAAAAGGGGGTGAGATGGCTGTAGAATTGTCCAATCATATTTTGACATAAGGTGTTGAACAAGGGAGTTTCCGTCAATCAGGATGGGAGTAGGTTCCTGGGTCTGGGGTCATGAACTTAGTTTGACCCTGCCAGCAAGATGGAGAAGTTATCCTTGAAATGGCTGGACTCAGACAATTGTCTCCTTACAAATTGTCCCTGAGATGTCTGGATTCAGATAACTGTTTCCTTATAACAGAAGCTGTTCAGTTATTGGGAACTCTCCAGCTCCCCTAGGGCCTGGGACCTTGATCTTAGTTTCTACCTATGATTAAACGGAGTCTGAAAATGAAAGGTAGTACTTAGAATAAATTTCTTTTGCTTGTTCCCAACAATCTAAAGTTTTTTTTTTTTTTTACATGTAATTTTAAAGCAGCTTAGGTCTGCTCTGAGGTTCCATACTCATCCAGAGCTGATCCATAAGTAATGTTTAGTGGATATTTTGAAAAGGTTAGCCAGTGTCTTTTTCTTTAATTAAAGTTTTTTTTTTAATCTTTATTTTGTGTTTGACTATTTTGCTTTTGTAGTGCCCTATCTGTGTGTAGTACCTCTAGGGAACAGAAATGTGTGTGTGGGGATCCTGGGAACTGGAGTTACTGGTGGTTGTGAGCTGCCATGTGGGTGCTAAGAAACAAACCCCAGTTCTCTGCAAGAGCAGCCAGTGCTTTTAACTGCGGAGCCATCTCTCCAGCCCCACCAGTGCCTGATTAAGCAGATGCTTCATCTTTTTCATTTTCCCCCAAATATAGTCTGCACAAATAGTTTGATAGACTAGGCCACACTGAGAATCCGGATGCCCATGATGAATATAATCCTTAGGTTATTTGGAAATCTTTACTCACTATTTAAGTGGCTTCAGAAACAAAGGATTGGTTTTAACCACCTCCATTGAAGCTTGGTACTCCAAACCTGGAAAGAATTTCCTAGAGCAAGATTTAATTATTGTGGCTGTTTCCTCAATTCTAGAAGGCTATCCCACCAGCTTGAAACCTGATATTTTCCCATTCATTGGTTGTCAACCAGTATCGTCTTTTTTCTTTCAGTTGTATTAATATCTGGGAGAAAGAAGTCCCACAGTAGACAGTTTCTGAGAATTCCAAAATCTTCAGCAAAAATGTTGCCAAAGAGAGCAGGGGAAATTTTTTATTAATTATTTAAAAATTTCATACATAGATACAATGCATTTGGATGACCTTCACCTCCCCCACTGCTCCCCCCAACTCCTCCCAGCTCACCTCCTTCTAACTTTATGTCCTCTTTTGCTTGTTTGTTGTTTTCTGTGTTTTGTTAAAATAAACTATGGAGTCCAATTAGTGTGGTCTATATACTCAGTGGTAGGCAGTGTGGTGACCATCACCGGTGCTTGGCTCACCTTCCATAGGCCACACCCTTAAAGAAACAGGACTCTCCCTCCCCCAGCTATCATCAACTGTCAGCTTCTCAGCTGGGGGCTCCTGACCCCTCTGCCCTCTGTGTTGGACTATCAACTGGCTTGCTCTTGTGTGGGTATTGTGCAGGCAAATAAGGAGAAAATTTGAAACTCTGAGATGCTATAGACCAGGAGTATTAGGAAGAGGCTTTGGTGTTGGATCATTGTATTCAAAAGCATAGAACAATCTTCTGGCTTTCTCTTTGAGTGTGTTGTAAAAACAAAACTTAAAAAAAAAACTAAGTGAAAAATAAAAATGCTCCAAACAAACAGAACCCAAACTAAATAAAGCTAAAATGAGTTCATCAAACACACACAGAAACCAAAAAGAAATAAACCCCCAAACAATCCCAAAGGACCCAAGTTAAAAACCATCTATTGTTTCCCAGAATAACATCCAATGAAAATTTGTCATGGTGGAATGAATGAGAGTATTACACAATGTTTTTGTAGTTTTCAAATCCTGAAAAAAACCAACAACCCATATTCATCTGTATGGGTTTTAAAACTGTCAGAATTGGAGTGTTAGAGGCCAATAGGCATGCTAGATTAGTTCATAGTTTAAAAAATTTGCAATATGGTCTGAATTCTTTCCAAAACTCCTTATTTGAGGGACCCCCTCCTTCCAAGACCCTGTAATTATCATTTTAAAATCAGATTTAGCTAGTTGTACACTTGACACCTAACCAGCAGTCCCATCTAGTCACATGGTTTTACTGTCTCATGGGTCTCACAGGAACCTTGGCTTTCTTTTCAGTGAGAGCAAGCAGCATTTGTAAGCAGATGGCTTTTCCTAATTGGGACCTGTGGGTGAATTTGCTATCTTTTTAGAGAGAAAATCATTGGAGAACTTAATTTACACAATTAGTTGTGTTCATTAATAGAGCTGGGCATTCTAGCATTCTAGAGGAGATGCTATTTTAATATGGTTTAGTTCAGCGTCCCAGTTGACAGCTGCGGGTTGGAAAAAGTCAGTTACTTCCCATGTTACTTCTGATTTCCTATCATTTTGAACTATTTTGTATTGAGAACAGTATAATTAGAATCTGTGTTTAAGTGAAACTTCATAATTTGACTTCCCACTGTTGGTTGTACTGAGGGTTCCTGTGGAAAATTTGAATTTGCTCCAAAAACATTAGGAAACACCTGGGCTCTTCACTCATCTTCTGATTTACAGTTCTATCTTTTCTTTCTCTTGTTTCTAGCACTTTATTTAATTTTTGGTCTTTGTGCTTCTAGTGTTCTTGTTCCTTGTAATATGCACATTGATCCAGACAGTTTCATTTTCACGTGTGCCTCATCAATTTCTTTCCTTTTCTCATATTCTATGTTATTTGCTTATTGCATTGTATATTTTGAAATCAATACCTACAAAGTGAGATAAATTCAGTCCTATAGCCATATCCAACTTTTTGTTTCTTCTTTGACTATCAGAGGTACTTTATCCTATAAAGGTGATGCCAACCACTGTTATATTCCCTGGGTCAGCATTAATGTGTTTTCCACACATCTGATAACATTTTTAAAAGTTCTGTAGGGTTCTTGTTTTTATTTATTACATTTCTTGTATTTACTTGAAACTTCTATTATCTAGTCATTGGCTTACCCCTTTCAGAATGCATTGCTCGATCTGTTAGCATTATCCTGTTGTTTTAGATTACAGTTAGAGTCTGCTGATGTTGTAGCCTCTAGTGTCAAGTGTCTACAGGATTTTCTTGGTGGAATTGCTATGCTTTTCCCTAACCTTGGATGTCTGTTGCTAATGTTTTCTTTTCTTTTGAAGTTTGTAGAATATTTAAAAGAGTTTGAATGTCTGCCCAGGTAGGGTATAAACAATAAAAATAAAGACAGGCAAATAGGCCATTTTTTTTGTAAATTATTTGTGTGATTACTGTTTTTCTAGTTTAACATGTCTGGAGATGAGTCTGGACTCTAAGTGTAGAAATATCTTGCTGCCTTGTACTTCTCATTCTAACTGTTGATTGGGTACTATGTTAAAGGATATAGTCTTGCCTCAAAATAGAATGAATCTTATCCAGACTGAGTACTTTGTTAGGTTTTAAAGGGGAAAACATTTCAAATGGTAAGGGTGATTTCAACGGTAATTCAAATGGTAAGGTGTGCTGTGGGTTCAACACTAACTGGAGATGGATTTAGAGAGACAAAAACACAGTAACACCTAAACCAAACCAAATGAAAGACACACATGAAGTCAGTGTCCTCATTTCCCCCTTTCTCCTAAGGAAAGAGATAAAGCCTTCCACTTTTGCCAGATGCCTTAGTTCAGCTTCTTTCTTAGAGTCCTTATTAAACAAGAATATGAAAGCTTATACACAAGTAGCTTTATCCTAGAGATCTAACTTTTGACAAAATGATTCTAAGAAATGACACGACAATTTAAAGAACCTTTAGGAAGCCATCAGCCACCAGGGTGTAACGCACAAGTTGACTAATTCCTTATTTGGATAATATGCTGTTTTTTCTTACTCACAGACACGTAAGAGGAATTTTCCCAGTTAGTAAATGTATGGTTCCCAGCTAGTACTGAAACTGCACCACACATTCTAGGAAACAAGTTATAAAAAGAAAAACCAAACGCATGCGTACTCTTCAGAGAAATACATTTCCTGAGACTTGCCACCCTCTGGTTTATAGCTCATGCTAGTAGTGCATCTGCCAACACCTAGAACCACTACCCAAACCTCATGCAGTGGAAACGACTTATCTTGTGCCAGCTCATACACACAGCAACCCAAGCAAGGTCAAAAAGTGGGTTAAGCCTCAAATATGGAAATAAGAACCTCAGGCTGGAACTCGTCTGCTAACGAGGAAAGCCAGATAGCCAAATGAATAGAGTACTCTAAAAACAAAACCAAACAAATAAAGTCTTTTCTAACAAAATGAAACAGGTAAGGAGCTACCAAATAGACCAAGGTTTAAGCTAGAATGTATGTCAACTTGTGTCCCATCCATGTTCTCATATTTTTTTCCCATCGTTGGGTCTGTGTCTTTTGCGTCCACCTCCCCACCCACATCAAAAGCCCAAACCCTCTTCCTTCTACCAATGAGGTATATATTGACAGCCAAAACTATGGACTAGAAAGAAAGGAGAATCCCGGGATAGAATGTGCCTCCCAGGAGCTGCTAGGTTATCCCAGAACCCCCCCAGCACAGGCCTGTCTGTGAGCAGTTGGGTCCCTTCTTCCCTAATGGTTTCTGGTCCCATAGTGGGAATGGAGAGGAGCCTTGATGCTTAGGTTTTTTCTCATGATTGGCCCCATCAAAACATCACCAGAACGAGGGATGTTAAAGCTCCACGCTCTACTGGAGAAGAGTGAAAGAAATGGGCTGATTCAAGCTCTGGCTTGTGGAAAACGGAGCCAGTTTTCCTTCAGATCTCTGTCTTCAGGGAGAGAGGGCTATGTGTTGTGGGATTTTATGGGACAGTGTGTAGAGTGTTCACAGCTAGGCAGAGTTTTTTTCAGAGTGTGGTCTCCTGTCATGTTTTCCTTTGAGAGTTATGCCTGGCAGGCCTTTTTTTTCCCTGAGTGCAACACAATTATTTTTCTTTTCTTTTTTATTTATTTAATTACTTTACCGCCTGATCTTAGCCCCCTCTCTCTTTTCCTCTCAGTCCTGCCCTAACACTCTCACTCTTCATTTTCCCCTGTCCTTCTCAGGGAAGGAGAGGCCCCTGAGGGCTACCAACTGACTCTGACACCTCAAGTCACAGCAGGACTAAGTGCTCTCCCTCTGAGGCCAGACCAAGGCAGCCCAGCTAGGGGAAAGGGATCCAAAGGCAGGCAACAGAGTCAGAGACAGCCCTTACTCCTATTGGTCTCCTAACAACATGATGACCACGCTGCACATCTGCTCCATATGTTCTTGGGGTCTATGTCTATGAAAGCTGTTTGGTTGGTGGCTCAGTCTTTGTGAGCCCTCATTGGCCCAGACATGTTGATTCTGTAGGTCTTCTTGTGGTATCCTTGACCCCTCGGATTCCCTGAATCCTTCCTCCCACTTTTCCACAAGACTCTCTCAGCCCTGGCTGTTGTTTGGGTGTGGGTCCCTGAGTCTGTTTCCATCAGCTGCTGAATGAAGCTTCTGCTCTTTTTGTTGAAACTCAAAGTTGAATCTGACTTAGAGGTCACTCATAAATAAAAGGATACGTTATTGAAAGACTGTGAGAAGGACCAGAGAAGGAGGTGGTAAGTTCCTGGCTCCTACTACTCTGTTAACATCGCATACCCAAAGAGATCAGAAATGAAGCTCAGCCAGGCATCGGAGCAAAATCCCATTTGGATTGCTTCCTTTTTTCCTCACATAGCTTCTGAATATTTGTTCATAAGCAACTTGAGGAAGAAAGATTTTTTTTGTTGTTGCTTTTTTTTTTTATGGTTTCGGAGGATGCAGTCCTGGCTTTCTGGGCCTTACATGCTTGGTTGAGCATCAAAACAGACAGGATTCAGAAGGTGAGACAGGATGAGGCCACAAGAAAACTACTCCAAAGTGCTCAACCTTCTTTCAGCTAGGAGTGCCCACCTCGAAAACTTTCCAGAAACTCCTAAAACAATGCTACCTGATGGAGACAAAGCATTTAACATATGAGCATGGGGAGGGGGATGGTGATTTCTGTGAGTAGTTAACATTTGCGAAACGCCCATGTGCCAGGCACTGTACTAGGTGTTTACTATTTTCCGACTCTCCCAGGGCAATGTGGTAGGTACAGTTGTGCCTACTTTCTAAGGAAAACAGGGCAAAAAGGAATGTAGAAATGTATGCACAGAGCTGGGATTAGATAGCTACATACATGTGAGTGCTGCTGATTCAACGGGAGTCCACTTAGCAATTATCACCAGAGTCAAAGCCACCTGCTAAGCACTGCTATTGCTCAAGCCAAAGACACCTACGACAGGGCTGCAGACAGTCACATTCCACACCGTATCTGTCAGATGCTACCTGCACCTTCTCTCCAGCATTCCAGTAAGATATGGTCATGGTCTCTCTTGTTTACTTTAATTTTAGTTTTCATGGAGGGAAGCAAATGGAGCATCCCCAGCCAATTATCTTGTTGACATCTTTTCTCTATTTATTTATTTTTATTAGATTAGTATCTGCCCTGAAGTTTTCTGGAGAGTAGTTTTTGCTCCCTGCCTCTTTGGATTGCGTTTGTCTTGATTTAGCTACTTTTTATTTCTGGTTAAAACTTACATTACAATTTTCTTTTCATATACATTTTTAAAATATTTTTATTTTATATTAATCACAGGTTATGTACTTTGTATCCCAGCCATAGCCCCCTCTCCCATTCCCTCCCTATCCCCTCTTCCCTCCCTCATCTGCCCCTTTCCAAGTCCACTGATAGGGGAGGACCTCCTCCCCTTCCATCTAACTCTACCTTATCAGGTCTCTTCAGGAATGGCTACAATGTCTTCTTCTGTGGCCTAGCAAGGTTGCTCCTCCCTAGGGGGGGTAGGGAGGTCGAAGAGCCAGCCATTGAGTTCATGTCCAAAATAGTCTCTGTTCCCCTTACTAGTGTACCCACTTGGATATTGAGCTACCATTTGCTACATACAAGCAGAGGTTCTAGGTTATATCCATACATGGTCCTTGTTTGGAGAGAGAGTCTCATAAAAGACCCCTGTGCCCTGATATATTTGGTCTTTGTGGAGCTCCTGTCCTCTCCAGGTCATACTAACTCCCACTTCTTTCATATGATTCCCTGCACTCTGCCAAAGAGTTGGTTATGGTTCTTAATATTTGCTTTGATACACTGCTAGGTATTGTCTTTCCGAGTCCCTCTGTGGTAGGCTCTTGTCCTCCTACTTCTTTTCTCCTACATACAATGTCCATCCCATTTGACTTTCTAAGTGGGGATTAATCCTCTTACCCCAGGTCCTCTTTCTTGTTTATTTTCTTTAGGTGTATAGATTTCAGTATGTTTATCCTATCTTATAGGTCTATATAAGTGAGTATATACCATGTGTGTCTTTCTGCTTTTGGGATACCTCACTCAGGATGATAATTTCCAGGTCCCACCATTTGCCTGCAAATTTCATGATTTCCTCATTTTAAATTGCTGAGTAGTATTCCATTGTGTAAAAGTACCACAATTTCTGTATCCATTCCTCAACTGAGGGACATCTGAGTTGTTTCCAGGTTCTGGCTATTATGAATAAAGCAGCTACGAACATAGTTGAGCAAATGTCCTTGTTGTGTACTTGAACATCTTTTGGATATATGCCTAGGAGTGGTATAGCTGGATCTTAAGGAATCACTATTCTTAATTGTCTAAGAAAACGCCAAATTGATTTCCAGAGTGGTTGTACAAGTTTACATTCCCACCAGCAATGGAGGAGGGTTCCTCTTTCTCCACATCCTTTCCAGCATGTGTTGTCACTTGAGTTTTTGATCTTAGCCATTCTGACACATGTAAGGTGAAATCTCAGGGTCGTTTTGATTTGTATCTCCCCGATGGCTAAGGACATTGAGCATTTCTTTAAGTGTTTTTCTGCCATTCTACAGTCCTCTACAGACAGTTCTCTGATAAATTTTTATTAACATCAATTTTCCTATATTTACATCTCACTAATTTTGGTATATTATATTCCCATTGAATTAAAAAAATTAAAACTTCTTTTGAGACTTTTCTTTATTCCATGTTTAAAATATGTTGTTAAAGTACCAAATCTTTGGGGACTTCTCAGTCATTTTTAATTTTCTTTTCTACATTTAGTGTGTGTGTGTTCATGCCACACTGTACAGGTGAGGGAACTGGTTATACCTTCCACTCTGTGACCTCTGAGGATTGACCACAGTTTATCAGTCTTGAATACAAGAGCCCTTACTTGCTAGGCCATCTCAGTACTGCATCATTGGTTTCTGATTTCTGTCTTAGTACTGTTGCTGGCAATGAAAATAATTATTTCTACTCTATTTCATTCGCTGAAATTTATTTCATGTACAAAATACTGCCATTCTTGGTAAATTCTATGTGCATTTGAGAATAATATGTACTTTGCTTTTGTTTTCAAGTTATGATTGATTCGTTTGTGTATCCATTGTTCTATTAATGGTTGTCTATGTACTTTGAGGCTTCCTTTAGGTACATCCACATTTAATTTTTTATTGGAAAATTGCATTTTATATATTGTGTTTTGTTGAGAAATTTATCCATTTACAATAGTGTAATGTACCTCCTATTTTTCTGAGTTCTAGTATGTCTTGTATTACACACACAACTACATTTAGTTAGTACTGTGTGTGTATGAAAGACAGAGAGAGAAAGAGAGAGTATTGATATGCAGACAAATTTTTAATACATTTGTCCCAAGAGCAGGGCTTGCTATTAAAACATTCCTTTTGAACAAGAGCCTTCATTGTTCAACTGACTTGAGAATGCTGGTGGGAACTGAGTGAATGTAGTTATTAACTTGAAAGTATTTTGATCAAGAGTTTAGATATCCATAAAATAAGTTTGTAAAAGGTATGGCCACATTTTAAGTAAAAATAGGTTCTGGAGAGTTGGGAAATACATGACTTTAACATATTTCTATATCATTTGTGCTGACGAGTCTGTTGTGATCACACCCATAGCACAGTGCAATGGTTAGGAATGTGATTGTAGGAACTATACTTGCCAGTTCAAATCCGAGCTCTAGCACTTCCAAGCTGAGCTAAGGTGGACAGTAGCCTATGTTGTACGTAAACTCTGTTTCTTCATTTATACAGTAGGAACGCTGGTTTATCACTGTGGGGTGGTTGCATAGAACTACTTAAATAAAGCGCTTTACTCAGTGACTCAGAATAGTAAAAGTTCAATAATTACCGGCCATTTTCATGCATTAATAATTATTTTATTGTCATAAAAGGTATAATTCATAAATATATGAACATTTAAGATCTTTACATAGTAGCTTGTTAGCAAAAAAATACAAGTAGGTGCTGTTAGAAAAAAATTATATGAGTATGAGAGAGTTCGTATAAAAAACAGGAAAATCTCTGAATTGGGATAAAGGTGGAAAACGTTGGTGGTGTTCTCTCTTATGGTGTCGCCTTATTCTGCTCTATTTTGCTTTGTTACACTTAGTTTTTGATTTGCCTTGTTTCTAGAATGATAAACCCATTATGATTATGGAATACTGGACTGGCTGGTATGACACATGGGGGAGTAGGCACCATACTAAAAATGTAAAGGGTAAGTGAATCATAGTTTTAAACTCTGAGTCAGGAAGGCCTTATGCCAAGGATCATTCATGCAGTGCTCTGTTTATTGACATGTCTGTGCAGACAGAAATATCCATCCAATCTTTGCTAATTGTAAGCACTGCCATGCTTTGAAGATGACCTTCTGAACACAAATTGTTAGATACAAACAGCAGATGAATCCCACATTTCTCAGTTGTTTGCTGCAATGAAATAAGTCCAGAGAGAGATTTAGGCGGGAAATAGTTCTCTTTAGCTAGGAAAGGTGGACATCGAAGTGTCTTGGGGAGTTTGGCATTACTACAAATGATTCTGGACCATTTGCAGGACGTCTTACTTATCTCTAGAAAAGATGGCTCTGTGGCATTGTCAACAAAGTGGTAGTGATTACTTGGTGCCCACAAGCAGTGGGAGATGAGAACTTGGATCCTGGGGCCAGAGACCAGGACTTTAATCCCAACGCCTCAACGGTAGCTTTGTGAGTTGAGGCAGATTTCTTTTGCTTCTGAGTCAAAATGTCTGTCTACCACCCAATTGGGGGTTATTTAACTTAGATACCCTCCAGTGGATGAATGAATGAAAATAATGTGGTAAGTATGCACAATGGTGTATTATCTAGTCATAAAAGAAGAAACTCTGCCATCTGCAGCAACAGGGGTAGAACTGGAGTTCTCTGTGTTAAGTGAGGCTGCCAGCTAGAGAATGAGACATATGACTTCTCTTTCATTTGTGGAAATTAAAAAAAATGTTGACCTTGTAGAAAAGGAGTGGAATGGTAGCTATTAGAGACTGAGATAGATGATGAGAGAAGGGAAGAAGCCAAGTGAGGAACCCCAAAATGCAGTCAGAAGGGAGATGTTAGGTCTGGCTTTCTGTGCTTCGTGATACAAGCACTTGCCAAGACAATCTGTGAGAAATTCCTAATGCCTAAGAAAGATGACTGTAAAGACCTAGCATAAAATGATCAATGGTTAACTGGACAGACACACTTCTTACCCTGGTTTGATTATTACATTTTGTACACATATAGCAAATTACCATCAAGACACCCATAAAGGCATACAAAGACCATATCTTAGTAAAATAAGATGTAAAAAGTCCTTTCCTCAAAAGCAAAGAATGAATGGATGGAATCTAGGATTGTTGAAAAGATTTAATGCTGCCACTTAGAACAATGCCAGGCAACTTCCATTTACTTAGCAAAAGCTGTGTTGCCACAACGGTATTTTGTTACAGCTATATGAAAAGCTCCCTTGTACTGAAATGGGACAATTACCTAAGCATTGGTGACTAAGAAACAGACAATAGTTAGCTTTAGATTGCAAAACAGAAAAAATGCAACCCAAGGAAAGCATGACCACCAGAACCATTAAAGACCTTATAAAAAATAACATCAGTGTCATCCCCTAAACCTGGCCACCATCACCAGCCATAATGTCACCAAACAACAGATATGTGATCACTTGCATCTGGGCATAGAGTCATGATTGCTACACAGAGTTTTCCATCAGTTAATTTATTGTGATGGTAAATTACTTTTGATTGGTAGCAAAGCAAAAGCCAAGAAAGATAACAAGCCATATGGGGTCGTATAAACAGTAAAGAGCACAGCCAAAGCTGAGGCCCATACTGAGCTGCCCATCTTCCTACTTCCAATGGCAGCCAGAGGGAAGAAAATCAGAGTGTTAAACATGCTGGCAAGATGGAAGTTTCTGTGACCAAAGATTACAAACAGCCAAAGCACAGTAAAATGATGTGATGCTTTTAACTCAACACCTCTAGAGACATTGTCCTAGGAAGGTAGGAATGAGGGCATACTAGTTATATATAAATAATTAAAAAATTTAGATATTTATAAGACAAGAGTTTTAGGCTATCATTTAATACATGGTTTGGGGTAATTTGTACGAAATCTATAGTGAAAGAGAAGAAGAAAAAGAAGAAGAAAAAGAAAAAGAAGAAGAGCTATAAACTCCAGGACTTGCTTGTTTTTCAGGAGTGGTTCTGGATGGTTCTACCTACTTAATGGTAAAAAAGATGACAAGATTGATTGTGGTAGATAGAGCTGGAAATGGTAGTTTTCACCTAAGATCTCTTCCTTCTGTTTTCACCCCTCCTTTCCTGACAGAAATTCAACACACAGTATCTAGATTTATCAAATATGGATTCTCCTTCAACATGTATATGTTCCACGGTGGAACCAACTTTGGTTTTATAAATGGAGCCCGGCAGGAATCGCAACACCTAGGTGTTGTGACTAGCTATGGCAAGTGATAATGGTGTGGTTATTTTTCTGGGATGGGTGGTCCTACAGCTTTTGGGAGGAGACTCCAGAATTATGCTCTTATAACATGAGGTCTCAACAAGCAAACTGTGCTGAGCACTGAGGCTTTTCATCTGCTTTCTTTTATTCTTTGACATTTATACTGCCCAGCCGGCTGCCATTCTAGCAGTCAGGCTTCCCAGCTCTAAATGCCCTGCTTTGCTCTTGTGCACTGACCCCAGGGCTCTCAGAGCTACCTAAGCAGGACTAGGATGATGGGTCAAAGGGACAGGAGTGTCTCTGAGAAAGTGAAAGGGCAGGGTGAGCCCCCTGTTTCTAGATAGGATTTGGGCAATGTTTTCAGGTCGACATTCCACATCCATAGCCCTTGATAGAATATGCCAGAGGCAGAAGATGTGTGTGCCTTCTAGCTCATCTTTGGTGGACCTGGCTTTTTACACATCCCCACGCTGAAGTAGGGCCTGCTGTGGAGGACCACATATCCCAAACAGGAACCTCTATCTTGTAGACTATGATGCCGTGCTGAGCGAGGCTGGAGATTATACTGAAAAGTATTTCATGCTCCGGAAACTCTTTGCATCTGCTTCAGGTACTTACCATCATAACAGGAGGATAGCACCCTTGTGGGCTATCCATAATATTGCATGTGACGTAGCAACTGCATATGCAGAAAGAAAACTTATTATTTTGATGTCAACAAAATACATCCAATTAGCTGTCCAGTGAGGATTAGAATAGAGGGAAGAGCCAGCATCACAGAAGATAAAACATGGAGCTTTCTCCTAGTCCTCTTTCTCTATGTTCCCACCAGGTACACATATTTACTAGGTGTTTACTAGGAATGTTGTCTATCAGGAATCAACGTTTCCTAGATATTTGTCTCTACTAGATCTGTGAGGATGCAAAATGGCTCAAATCATATCCCCCGGAGAAGCATTCCGATATCCTAGGATAAAGTTCTTTTTTTTCCCCCCTGTCTCTGGATACAGAGGCTACAAATGGTCCTGGGAATGTTTTGAGAAAGGAATGTTAATTTTAGCTCATTCTCATTGCAGTAGGTCGCCTGCCTCCATTGCCTCGCCTTACTCCCAAGACTGTATATCCCTCTGTGATTCCGTCATTCTACTTACCACTGTTTGATATCCTACCATACTTAAATAAGGTGAGAACTTCTTGGGCACTAGCATTGGGGTGGAGAGTGAGACCATGGAGAAACAGAGGAAAAGGATGTAGGTCCCAGAAGAGATATTCTTTCAGGGAACTTTTTTTTTTATAGGGGAGTTTGAAAATTATTTTTTGGCATTGTTTCTAAACCTGGAATTATTGGTCAAGAACCACCTGTTCCTTTGGAGAAGAAGTAGAAGAATTAGCATGAGAAAAGAGGCGTAGCAGGAGAGCCTATCTTAGGATTCCACTCCCAGCTTAGAAGGACTCAACTGGTGAATGCTATTACAGGATTCACAGTGGAACATCCCTGATTATGGATCCATGAAAGCAATATTCTTCATTACTCACTAGTTAGGCTTTACTTTTTTTTAATTCTATGTTTTCTCTCCCTCTAAATGAGAAACCTGTCCTATTTGTAGAGACCAAACTCTTGAGTTTATATTGACTTCACCTCCACTGTTTCAGACACGAAGCAGTGAACCCACATAAGTCAATGTTTGCCAAGTTCAAAATTCTTCTGTCATCTTCAGTTATTTTGCAATACATTTGCTTATTCTGTTGATTGACTTTTATGATTACAGTGAGGTCTTTATAATGCCACATTTCTCTGAATTTCTTGGACAGTGAATTATGGTAGAACTGTTGTCATAGATCTCTTGTGTGATTGTTTTCACTTAAGGAATCTTTGAGGACTGCTGTGTGGTACAACAAATAGTGACAAGATTCTTAGGAAAAGGATCATGGCTTCTCCTCATTTTGTCTTCTGTTTCTGCCCCTGTCTCCATCATAGCCTGTCACGTTATACACTCCAGTCACCATGGAGAATCTTCCGATAAACAATGGCAGTGGTCAGCCATTTGGATTGGTTCTCTATGAGACTTCCATCTGTTCTGGGGGCCGCCTCCATGCTTCAGTTCATGATTCAGCCCAGGTAGGCACCAGCAGATATCTCTGGTGGTGTGTAGCCTACCTCTGTTATTGAGGAGTGTAGCCACAGATTCACTTTACTGTATGCTAGTATTTATTTTACCAATATGGTGGAATCATCGGAAACATAGAGTCAAATTAAATAGACTTTTGCTATTTGTTTTGATATAACTCACAGTCTACTGGGGAGTCCTGTTCAACTTCTAGTCATCTAAGCACTAAAGTCAATACTGCCTTTCTCTTCATTATGACCGCCTTCTCTCTAAACCTTGGTTCCTCAGGTAGTCTATTGACCAATCTGATGCTGGATCTATTTTTGTAGGTGTTTTTGAATAACATAAGTATAGGAATTCTGGATCGGAATAGCAAAACCCTGAATATTCCTAAAATCCAGGTAAGTGATCCCACAGTGCAGGAGATAACCTTGACTGCCCCTTTAGGAACAGCCTGGTTCTGGGCTTGACTACTACCTTTTCCCACTGAGCTCTTTCATCTCACATAGGACTGTACCAGGAAGTGTGTAGGGCCCTAATCTTAAAGCAGCCTTGATGGTCTAAGGATCTAGAGGATGAATTATTTACTGAGAGTGAAGCTCTCCTTAGGTCTGATTCTGTTTGGATTGCTGATCAAAACCAGGATGAAAGATTATTTTTTCCTGTCCTAACAGAATCAGGAAAAAGGAACGAGCAGATTAAGTATGGATTAGGAGTGCAGTAGGCTTCATGTGTATGTGTGTGTGTATGTATGTGTGAGGGGGTAGAGGGATAGGGGTGGGTGGGTAAAATGTGAGTTGCTGGGCTCTAAACTTCTTCACCAAGTTTTCTGGGATTTGGTAAAAAAAAAAAAAAAGAATGGGTCCTAGAATATGAGATCTAGGGGACTATTTTGTTTGTTTGCTAAGCAGGGATGTCACCTTCTGAGGATCCTCGTTGAGAATCAAGGCCGAATCAATTTCTCGTGGAATATTCAAAATGAGCATAAAGGTAGGCTTTGGTTCTGAGAGACAAGCAAAACTTCTCTTTATCTGCTTGATGCTCATAGTGGGGATGTTTGGGGGTTGAGAGAACAGAAGTGACCCCCTGAGAAGTAGCCTACTTCAGTCATCGGAATGATGATGTTGCTTTGTGTCCCCTCCTTTGTTCTGACTTTTTGTGGTGGGAAAGCAGAACAATTACGTTGGATGCTGGCCCATCTTAGATCAGCACTCAGTTTTTTCTTATTTTTAGGAAAAATGGGAAATGTTTTTAGTAGTGTGAAAGCATACAACAAGAAAATTCACACAATAATAGGTCAGTTTAGTATTTGTTCTCTTGGTTATATTTCTTGACACAATGCATATATAATCTTTATTTCTCTGTCCCCAACCTTGGTGAATATCCAGAACTCATTGTCAGTCTCTTCTCTGTTTCCCATCCACAGGATTAAATGAATTTATTAGCATCAATAAGGTTTTGCTGAGGAATTTCACCATTTATTCTCTGGACATGAAGATGAGTTTCTTCAACAGGTACGCTCCTCCCTATCTGAAATGAATACTGAGGACTGGAAAGATAATGAATTTCTACTCTGCTGGAGAAAAGCCCAAGATTCAGACACTTGAGGGGGTATATACACTTATCAGATGTTTTAGTTCAGCACTAGAATAGAATAGTCCTGCTTGCCGTGTTAATAGTGACTGTTCAATGTCAATGGAGCCTTGATCTCTGTGATAGAAGGTTGGGTCAGTACTGGAAGAAGAGCTGGGAAAAGTTTTCCTCAGCCTCATCTTTGACCCTTTCTCCAGGCTCCGCCTTGCCACCCTGAGGCTTGCCCCAGAGTATTATATAGGCCCTGCCTTCTACTGGGGAACCTTGAAGGTTGGCTTTTCTCCCAAGGATACCTTCCTGGACCTACCAGTAAGTGAGCCTCCTCTTCTTCTCTGATGTTGTAAATGTGTGTTGTCTTTTAAGATATAGTTTATTTTTAAAATTATGCATATGTGTTTGCATGCATACATGTGAATGGGCACAGCCTCTTCAGGGGTCTAGGAAAGGGAGTCAGACCTCCCCTGGAGTTGGAGTTATAAACAGTTGTGAGCTGTCTGACATAGGTACTGGTAGCTGAATTTCAGGTCTTCTATATGAGCACTATGTGTTCTTAACTGCTCACCCACCTCTTTAGTCCCACACATATTCTTTTAAAGGCTCTAGGATATCACAGAAGAGGTGGCAGAAAGAGCTCAAGAGGCAGAGGCATGGGTGATTGCAAGCACGCAGTGTCTCTGGATACAGCAGAGCAGATAGAGATATGAGCTCACAGGGACTGTGACAGCATGCACAAGAGCTGTGCAAACCCGAGCATGAAGAGGTGGTCAGGCAGGAAGTTTTACTCCTTTAGCTGAGGAGTTCTTGGCAATTCCTAGCTCTTGGGAGTTGTTGCTAATTCTATCATGATCCGTGGAAGGGAACACATCCACGAATATTTGGGAGACACAAATTGACACTGATGGGGGGGCGGGGAGCAACTCGTAATTTGGTGGGAAAGGAGGCAGCGAGGAGAGTTGAGGGAGGGAGGTTGAACATAGTCAGAATGTATACCAAATTCTTAGAGAAGTAGTACATATATTATATATATATATAAATAAAAATGTTTAAAAACCTAAAGCAAATAAATCTTAAGCAAAGCCATGATATACGTGGAGGAACATTTGCCTCTACCCTTCTTTACTTCTAATAATGCTGTATGATTTTTTCTCAGTCATCCTAATTTATCATTATTTATAAGGCATATGAAAATACAATTGAGAAAGTCAAACAATTGTGACATCTACAGAACAAATGGCAGACTCTCTTTCAAACTTTCTACCTCTCATTTCATATCTGTGTTTGCCAAAAGTATGCGTTTATATTTAAATGTGATTAAATATGTAATACATAAAATTTCTTTTTGATTAGTCTTCTGAAGGCTTGTGGATTTAGTCTTTTCCAAAAGCCAAATGGTACTTCCATTGGTAATTTATATATATATTTTTAAATCTCTATTGAATCTTTTATCCACTTCTTGCTATTTTTTATTTTCCACTAGCTTGAATTTGTGACAATGTGCCTGGCCTGGCTCAGTCTTCTGGGTGTTGGAAATATAGACATGAACTGCCACATTGGGCTTTTCAGTTATTTTTTAAAATTGGGTTTGGGTCTTTCCTCTTTTTCTTCTATACATTTACTGTATTTAAGAATCCTACATATTAATAGCTTTTCTGATTTTAATTGTCATATTTTTTTTTTCTAGAGGAAGAATTCAAACATTTCTTGTTACTGTGCTGTGACTGTTGTATTCCGTTAGTTTTCAATTGTCCTGGGGAGGGTTCACTGCTCTTTCATTTCTGAAAGACAAATTTTCTAGGTATAGTATTCTTGGTTAGCATATTTTCCCCTTTTGGACTTTACATGTGTCACCTCATTCATGTCTGCCTGCAAGTTTTCCTCTGAGAAATGTACAGCTACTCTGTTGAAGATTCTCTTCTGTGCTGCTTGGTGATTTTCTTACTGATACTGAATTCTCTTTGAAGGATTGTTGGTTTGATAATAATATGCTCCAGAGGAAACTTTTCTTGGTAGAATGTAATTGAGGCTTTTGGAATTTCCTGGTTATATGCGTCTTTCCCAATATTTAAGCAATTTTTACTACTATTTTACCAAGTAAATTTTAACGCCTCTTCTCATCTCCATTTCTACTGTGATGTGAACATTTTGCTTACTGATATTTCATAATTTTAATGGGCTGTCTCCTCCTTCCTTTTTTTTTGTCTCTACCATCTCTTTTCTTCTTCCTCCCCCACCATTGGAATATTTCAAAAGATCAGTGTTGAAGTTCAGAAATTCTTCTATTTGTCTGATCTGTTGTCGAAACTTTCAACCCTGTTTCTTATTTACATTTTTAACTTCTTTGGCCCCAAGATTTCTGTTTGCTTCTTCTTAAAAATAACGTCAAATACTGTGGTTTATGTCATAAATAGATATGCCTTTAGTTGTTGTAGTAAAACAATACAGAAGAAACAAATTCTAGTGTTAGGGAGATCCCAGGGATCCTAAGCCTTATTTTAGCTTACTTTAGAATGATAATAATAGTAATAATAAATTAATTCTCTATCCTTTTATACAGCATACCTAACCAGCCATAGCTTCCCTCTAGAGTGAAGAGCAACAAATCTTGGCATGGTGGGCAAGAGTGGCAAATTTGTTAATAGCTAAATGAGACAAGTGTCCTTGATGGGTGAGCAAAACTCTTTCTGAGATAAAGAAGTCCATCATACCTAGAAGTGCTTTTGTCTTCCATCTTCATGACATAAGCTGACTGTGCCCCAAAGTGTCTCTTTTAACATCTCAAACATGTGTCCCATGACCTTGAAGTCATGCCTAGGAATGTGTCCACCATCCTTTCTTATTGAACTGTGACATTAAACTGAGCATGCTCATTAACATATATCTTAAACTGAGCTTGCTCATGAATGTGTTCTCTTTCAAATGCTTTACTTTGTATGCTTCATATGCAAATATTCATAGGCTTCCTAACTGAAATCTCCAGAACAATCCAGACAATGACATTTATTCTGGTACTTTGAGGAATATTTTAAAAGCCAGGATGCCTGTCTTCTAATCTTTGTTTATTTGATTTTGAGACAGAATTTCTCTCAACAGCCTTGGCTGTGTTGGAATTCTGTAGACCAGGATGGCCTCAAACTCATAGAGTTCTACCTGCTTTTGCCTCCCGAGTACTGGGATTAAAGACATGAGTCACCACACCTGGCTGTCTTCTAATCTT
Source organism: Pachyuromys duprasi (assembly GCA_028658305.1). NCBI lineage: Eukaryota > Metazoa > Chordata > Mammalia > Rodentia > Muridae > Pachyuromys > Pachyuromys duprasi. Next base: position 20,044,374 of record CM053747.1, on the reverse strand, counting down.
TTAAAAATGAATTTTAAGTTTAGAAAAAGTGGGAATGAAAACAAAAGGGACAGTTGTCATAGCATGTATTATCTTTGATGAGCCAGAATAGAGTCTAAAGGGATTTGGTTATCGAGTAGTACTTTGGCCAAGGAGTTTATCCTTTACTATTGAATAGAAATGGCCCAGGCCATTTATCATTAGGTATCTTCTTTAGAGTTTTAAATCATGCGCTCATGAGCCCCCACCAGGGCAGAAAATGTTCTTCAATGTGTATTCCAGAATCTATTTTCCTAGTTCCCAGGCATATACTAAGATGGCTTTCTTAATTCTCAAGAACAATGTTGGTGAGCTGGGTCAATGTTTACTTTCTTGGGATGGTAGATAGAATTGTCATCAGATGCCTCAACAGAGAAGTTTGCCAAACTTTCCAGATCTCTAAACACACACACAGACACGCACACACACACACACACACACACACACACACACACACACACACACACACACACGTATATGGTATATACAAGCCTCCACCAAACAAATGACTATCCTGTCTCTAGCACATTGGTTCTATGCTCTCTTTACTCTGGTATAATAAATCCAGGGGGCTATGCCGGAATGAGTATTCAATAAGGTTGTGATAATTTGAGTAAGAATAGCTCCCATGACTTCATATATTTGAATGCTTAGTAATCATGGAATGGCACTATTTGAAAAGGATTAGGAGGTATGGCCTTGTTGGGGGAAGCATATCATTAGGGGTGGGCTTTGAGGTTTCCAAAGTACACATCAGGTCCAGTCTTTCCCCCCTCCCTCCCCATGGATCATGATGTAGCTCTCAACAATTTCTCCAGCATTGCCATGCATGCCACCATGTTCTCTGCCTTGATGACAATAAAATAGAACTCTGAAACTGTAAGTAAGCATCTAGTTAAGTGTTTTCTCTTACAAGAGTTGCTGTGATCATGGTGTCTCTTCACAGCAATAGAACAATGATTAAGACAAAGGTCTTGCACACACTGGGTTAAGCTACATGTCTTGGTCATTGTTCTGTTGCTCTGAAGAGACACCATGACCACAGCAGCTCTTAGAAAAGAAAGCATGTAGTTGGGGCTTACATACAGTTTCAGAGGTTTAGTTCATTATCATCATGATGGGAAATATAGTTATATACAAGCAGACATATTGGTGGAGAAGTAGTTGACAGTTCTGAATCCACAGGCAGCAGACTTTAGGTCTGTTGTGGGTTTTTAAAACCTCAAAGCACACCTCCAGTGACCCAGTCTCACCTTCCCTTTCTCTTCTGTCCTATTTCCCTCCCCTATTCCTCAGAAAGGGGGAGCTCTCCTCCCCTACCAGCTGACCCCAGACTATCAAGTCTCATTAGGACTGCTTGCATCCTCTTCCTATGTGGCCTGGCAAGGCTCCTCCACTAGGGGGAACTGATCAAAAAGCTGGCAACAGAGTCCATGTTAGATATAGCTCCTGCTCCCCTTACTAGGGAAACCCACATGGAGACTGAGCTGCCCACCAGCTATATCTGAGCAGGGGTTCTAGGTCCTCTTTATGCATGGTCCTCGGTTGGTGCATCAGTTTCTGCAAGCCCATGGGTCCAGGTTTGTTGGCTCTGCTTGTCTTCTTATGGAGCTCCTGTCCTCTTTGGGTCCTTCTATTCCCCAACTCTTTCCTACAATGTCCTCTGCCCTGCCCAAACTTTGGCTGTGAGTCTCAGCATCTGCTTTGATCCCCTGCTGGGTGGAGTCTTTCAGGGGACATTATGGTAGGCTCCCATCCAGTTCCCTCTCTTTAACCACTTCCTGTGTCTATTCTATTTGCCTTTCTGAATGAGAATTAAGCATCCTCCCTAGGGCCCTCCTTATTATTTAGCTTCTTTAGGTCTGTGGATTGTAGTATGGTTATCCTGTTCTTATATGGCTAATATCTCCTTATAAGTTAGAATATTCCATGTGTGTCTTTCTGGTTCTGAGTTACCTTACTCAGGATGATCTTTTCTAGTTCCATCATTTGCCTGCAAATTTCATGATTTCCTTGTTTTTAGTAGCTTAGTAGTATTCCATGTGTAAATGTACCACATTTTCGGCATCTATTCTTTGGTTAAGGGACATCTAGGTTGTTTCTAGATTTTGTCTATTATGAATAGAGCTGCTATGAACACAGTTGAGCAAATATCCTTGTATGGTGGAGCTTCTTTTGGGTATATATATGCCCAGGAATGGTATAGCTGAGTCTTGAGATAGCACTAATCACAATTGTCTGAGGAAGCACCAGATTGATTTCCAAAGTGGTTGTACACATTTGCACTCCCGTCAACAATGGAAAAGTGTTCCCCTTTCTTCATATCCTTACCAGCATGTGTGCTGTTACTTGAGTTTTTTATCTTAGCCATTCTGATGGGTGTAAGCTGGAATCTCAGAGTTGTTTTGATTTGCATTTCCCTGATGGCTAAGAACTTTGAGCATTTCTTTAAATGTTTTTCTGCCACTCGATATTCTTCTGTTGAGAATTCTCTTTTTATTTCTGTACCCTATTTTTTATTTTGATTATTTGGTTTGTTGTAGTTTAATTTCTTGAATTCTTTGTATATTTTGGATATTAGTGCTCTAATATTTTGGATGTAGGGTTGGTGAAGATATTTTTTTCCAGTCTGTAGGCTATTCTGTTGACAGTATCCTTTGCTTTTCAGAAGCTTTTCAGTTTCATGATGTCCCATTTATTAATTGTTGATCTTAGAGCCTGGGCTGTTGGTGTTCTGTTCAGGAAGTGGTCTCTTGTGATAATGAGTTTGAGGCTATTTTCCACTTTTTCTTCTAGTAAATGTAGTGCATCTGGTTTTATGTTGAGGTCTTTGATCCAGTTGGACTTTAACTTTGTGCAGGGTGATAAATATGGATCTCTTTGCATTTTTCTGGATGTAGACATTTTCTGATGTAGACATCCAGTTAGACCAGCACCATTTGTTTGTGACCCGCGCAATCATCTCGCCAGCAAGAACGCACGCAGACACCAGGATCCTTCTGCAGCAAGCGTTTATTGCGATGGAAAGAGGAAAACCCCGAGCCCAGGAATGGCGCTGCTTATATACACCCTAAGGCAGCGTGCAGCCTACTGATTGGCTGCTTACTCATTACCTCATAAGACGCCCCGGGCTGGGCCAAGACTTGGCGCACTTTTGCCCTTGCGCATGCGTAATATTACTTATTTTCCAGGGTCAGAGCCGGATGTCGGTGCCATCTCATAATGGCGTTTTTGCCCGAGCACGCCCAAGCGGCTCTCCACATTTGTTGAAGATGCTTTCTTTTTTCCATTGTGTGGTTTTGGCTCCTTTGTCAAAAATCAAGTGCCAGGAGGTTTGTGGGTTTATTTTCTGGGTCTTCAATACGATCCCACTGATCCACCATTCTGTTTCTCTGCCAGTACCATGCAGTTTTTATTACTATTGCTCTATAGTACAGCTTGAGATCAGGGATGGAGATACCTCCGGAAGATTTTTTATTGTACAAGATTGTTTTAGCTATTCTGTTTTGTTTGTTTGTTTGTTATTTTTCCATATGAAGTTGGAAATTGTACTTTCAAGGCCTGTAAAGAATTGTGTTGGTATTTTGATGGGAATTGCATTGAATCTGTAGATTGCTACTGGTCAGATGGCCATTTTCACTATGTTAATCGTGCCATGAGCATGTAAGCTCTTTTCATCTGGTATCTTCAATTTTTTTCTTCAGAGGCTCAAAGTTTTTTTTTTTTTTTTAATACAAGTCTGTCACTTGCTTAGTTAGGGTTACATCAAGATACTTTGTATGTGTGGCTATTGTGAAAGGTGTTGTTTCTTAGCCCACTTGAACAGGGGAGCTCTGTTTTTGTTTTTGTTTTTTTTTAAAGTTAATTTTGTATCCAGCCATTTTGTTGAAGGTGTTTATCAGCTGTAGGGGTTCCCTGGTAGAATTTTTGTTGTCACTTATGTATGCTATCATATCATGTGCGAATAGTAATATTTTGACTTCTTCTGTTCCAATTTGTTTTCCCTTGATCTCTTTTAGTTGTCTTGTCTTATTGCTGTGGCTGGGATTTCAAGTACTATGCTGAAAAGATACAGAGAGAATGGGCAACCTTGCCTTGTTCCTGATTTCAGTGGAAGTGATTTAAGTTTCTCTCTGTTTAGTTTTATGTTGGCTATAGTCTTGATGTATATTGCCTTTACTGTGTTTAGATATGTGCCTTATATCCCTGATCTCTCCAAGACTTTAAACATGAAGGAGTGTTGGACTTTGTCAAATGTTTTTACGGCATCTAAGGAGATGATCATGTGACTTTTTTCTTTCAATTTGCTTGTATGTTAGATTATATTGATGGATTTCCATATGTTGAACCACCCCTGTATGCCTGGGATGAAGCCTACTTGGTCATAGTGGATGATATCTTTGATGTGTTCTTGTATTCAGTTTGCATGTATTTTGTTGAGTATTTTTGCATCAATGTTCATAAGAGTGATTGATCTGAAATTCTCTTTCTTAGTTGGGTCTTTGTGTGGTTCAAGTTGACTGTGGCCTCATAGAATAAGTTTGATAATGTTCTTTCCATTTCTATTTTGCAGAATAGTTTGAAGAGTATTGGTATTAGCTCTTCTTTGAAGGTCTGGTCAAATTCTGTACTGAACTCATCTGGTCCTGGCTCTTTTTGGTTCGGAAACTTTTGATGACTGCTTCTATTTCCTTAGGTTATATAGGATCATTCAATCTTTCTACCTGATCTTGATTTAATTTTGGTAATTGGAATCTATCAAGAAAATTTTCCATTTCATTTAGATTTTCAAATTTAGTGGAGTATAGGCTTTTGTAGTAAGACCTAATGATTGTCTAGCTTTCCTCAGTGTCTGTTGTTATGGCCCCCTTTTCATTTCTGATTTTGTTGATTTGGATAGTGTCTCTCTGCCATTTAGTTGTTTTCAGACTTTTGTATCAAAGTCTTTTTACCTGGTGGCCAACACTTTTTGCCTCAGTGTTCACATACAATGAGACCGTTATGTAACCAGCTTGACATTTAATCATAGACCTGGTCCATCTATAAATTGTATTTTTTCCTTACTTGGCCAGAGCTCAGTCTGAACTCTCTTTTCCTTCTGCTTGATGTAGCTAGTTATTAGCTCTGAGCAACCACACATTAGAGGCTCTTGGGAAACAGGTAGCAGAGTGCCTGGATTAAGGTTCTGGCAGGATTTTATAGTAAAATGAGGTGGGGGGTGAGTTTGTTGACTGAGAATGATACTGTAATCTTTGTTCTCTAATTAGTCAGAGATAGCTTTGTTTCCAGAACACTAGAGACCTAGTATGGTGTTCAGACTACCCATGGCTGCCCTGTAACCAGTATTTTTTTTGTCTTTTGCTGGATAGTGAAGCTGAATCAACCGTGCTTAAGTCTGCTATGCCGCCGCCTTTCCTAAGGGGACCACCATTTGTATCAACACCAGCAAAAAACAGCCTTTTCAAAATAATATTTTAAGTGATTATGCAATTACATAATTTCCTCCTTCCCTTTCCTCCCTCTGGCCCCTCCCATATACTCCCCTTGTTTTCTCTCAAATTCATGACCTATATTTTTTAAAATTGTTGAATATATATTCATAAACATATAAATATAACCTGTTCAGTCCATATATTACCTGTATGTAAATGGTCTCAGAGAATGGCCCCTTAATATTTTTATATGAATGTAAATTAAATGACTTACTTATGTCCAGTAGACCCTATGTGGGAACATTCATTAATGGCCTCTTGGGTTTACCAAAACTGTGATTATCTTGTTTATCCCAATCTAAATAAACCTGTGTTTAGATCTTTCAGATGGTTTTAGGAAGGCTTTACAGTATACACAACATTGGAGTCAAATAGAATTTTGCTCCTAAGGGTGACTATGTCACTTAGCTGCTCACACATTAATGCCTCTGGTGAATGAACTGTATTCTTTTTCATTCTTTTCTAGGGTATAGTCCCTTAGAGTCCCAACCCAGAGAGTACATTATTTGATGAGTTTCTTTGACAGCTATATTTTTACCCTTTGTGAGGCTAAGAAAGGCTCTATTTAGCTTCTCAGCTGCTCTCCTTGAGTAAGATGTCTCTAGTGGAAAAAAAACCAAAAAATAAAAAACAAAATGCCAGGAAGTCTCCTTGTCTCTTTGTTTTCTTGTCATAAATATTTTTTTCTGTAACTGTTTAATGTATTTCCAGTAAATTATAGAAGATTATGTTCAGCCTGGAGAGATGGCTTAGCCATTGAAAGTACTGGTTGCCTTTTCAGAGGACCTGTGTTTGGTTCTTAGCACCCATATGGTGGCTCACAACTCTTTAACTCCATTACCAGGGGATCTGATGCCTTCTTATAACTTCATCTAGAACCAGACATGCGAGGTACACATTGGGACAAAATACTCATACCTATACAAATAAAATAAATAAACATAAAAACATAATAAAAACAAAGACTATGTGTAGCTTTGCCCATAGTTGTCAGAAGCACTGTTTATCCATTTACCTTGTTTTTATTTTGGAAATGAAAAATCCCTGCCAAAAAAAAAAATGTAGCACAGACATCATTCAACTGTACCACAGCGGCATCTCCAGGAAAGGGCTGGCTCCATTGTCTTCTTTCTTATTCTCAGACTGTGGGGAAGAAGTTCTAGATGTTTTCTCACACTGAGTACCACTGCTTTCCTTATTCTTGCTCTTTCACCACATTGCTTTGCTTTCTCTTTATATTTTTATCTCTCAAACCCCCATTCCTTTCAGAACTGGAATTACGGGTTTGTGTTCATCAATGGACGCAATCTTGGCAGATATAACAGCATTGGGCCTCAGAGAACACTGTACCTTCCCGGTCCCTGGCTTCATCCAGAAGATAATGAGGTGAGTTACCCAACCCTGCCTTGAGGTGTCATAAACTCTTAGATAGGTCTTTGTTCTCAAGTTCCAGCGTTTTCTTCATTCTATACAGCTAGCTTGACTATTCTCACCCTCAGTTTTCTTTCCTTCCAGATCATCGTGTTTGAGAAGATAAATAAGGGCTTTTACATCCAGACTACAAACAAACCCCAGCTGTAATATGCAAAGCACATCCTCGATTGTTGGAGTCATTCTAGAATACTCAGGATATTTAGCACTAAGAATATTGAACATAGTATTACTCTCAGAAAAATATGCAAATAACCCAAATACCCAGAGAAATTGTTACATATCCTGTACCACTCATTTAATTACTATTTTTAGGCTATAATCTTCAAGATCTTTAATAAACAAATTTATCTAGTTAAATGCTTAATTCTTAGTAGGTACTTATTCTCTGTCCAGATGTGTTTTTAAAAAGGAACAAAATAAAAACAAATTTAACTTCTGCTATCTCATGCTCAGTTGGGAGGAAAAGAATTATCTTTAATTTAGGGGAGATTAAGCAAAAGAGAATGTTGAAATAGTGCCTTGGAAATGCATGATCTTGTGTGTGTATGTCTGTGTGTGTGTTGGAGGAGGAGAAAAAGTAGGTCAATGATCAATGTCTTTAGGTATTTCCCTGTCCTGTTTATCTTGATGGTGATCTCTTGGGTGACATCCAATCAAAGATCGAACAGTAATTTGGTTTGGTTCATAAATATGTAGCTGCAAAGCCTGGCACTGAGCCGGCATAGTTTATTTCTTCTTGATTTTCTGTGTATAGTGGGGCCTCTTACTTACCGTGCTCAGGGATCGGTGAGATTAATACACATCTATGAATAACCCAACCAATCTTCTCAAATCACACCATTTGAAGCCAACATAATCCCTCATATAAAGAACATTCTGGTCCATCTTCCAACCATTAACCCTTTACAAGACCTTCTTACCTTGTTTGTCATAGGACCCATGGACTTTAAGCAGTGGTGGTAAGTAGCAAGTCAGATGTTCAAGGGGAAGAAACCACTTCTTTTTATGGATACCAATTTTGTTTATCACATTATTACTTGGTTTCAATAAAAATAAAAATCCAGAAGAATGATGCTGATCAAATTGTTTTTTCTTTTTAAGAAGATTTTTCAATAAGTTTGTGTGTGTGTGTGTGTGTGTGTGTGTGTGTGTGTATACATATGAGCACAGCCTGGAAACCAGGGATGCTGGATTCCCCTGGAGCTGTAGTTGCAGGTAGTTTTGAGACATCTAACACGGGTTCTGGGAATAGAGTTCTGGATCCCTGCAAGAACAATGCACACTTACTGGCAGAGCCCTGTCTAGTCACTAGTCTTTTCTTTTAAAGTTAGAAGCAGTGAGAATCAGAAGGCACTAGAAGCTGTTTTTATCTGAGATTCTAGAGTCTTAGGTTTGAAATCATTTATTAAAACATTGGTAGAGTAGCATAAGGGAGGGAGATGGACGTAATTCATAATAGCTGGAATCTCAAGCATGCATAACTGAATCTCAGCTCTCAAGAGGTTGTTTCTTTGGTTTTGTAGTTTATCCATCACATTTCTTCTTAAATACTACATTTTTTCTTTAACTTTTTCTCCTTTAAAGTATAAGTAGTATGAAAGAACTATAAATACGCATTTGCACTGGACAGTTAAAAATACACAATTCAGATGTTGCAGGGCTATTTGCATACCTCAGTGGAAGTTTTGGTTGTGTTATGTGGGTATGCTTTTGTTGTAGTTCCAAGTGTGGAATGCAGAAATGCTTTGCCTGTAGCTGATAGCAGCCTCGTGAGAGACAAAAGATCCTTGTCAATAGGAAGGGGCTGGGGTGTGGTTTTGTCCAGCTAAAAAACATCCTTGTGTGGTCCTTAAGAAGGGATAAATAGGAGCCCACTAACAGAGAGAGATTGCTTTGCATCACTTCCCTACACTTTGCTTTGTCCCTGGAGAGAAAAGCTCTGGAGAACTTTGTGCCATGTCTGGTGAATCCTGTTGCTGTTGTTGCTGGACCTTGCTTATGCTATTGCTGGATTGCTTTTTTCTGTTTGACTGGACTGCTGGTATCCTGGAAATGAAGAGTGCAACCACTCCAAGGAACTACTTCTAAAGAAGCCCACATCTCCCGTCCACATTAACCTTTCTCTCCTACTTGGTGTTGGGGTGTTGGATGGGATTGGGGTGGAAAATGGGGAAAGAGATGTAAGAAACTGCAAATAAAGTTGGTTTTAAAAAGTTAAAGCCTACAGAATACTGATAAAATCTCATTGAATTTTGGATGATCTGATACTATATAAGATATCAGGGCACAGAGGAAACGGAAACACTTCAGTCTGGTGAAAATCAGTGACATCACCTAGCTTCAACACTAGCATGGTTCCATATGTGGAAATTTTCCTTCCTATAAAGTTATGTTCCATTCCAAGCTAGATTTCAAACTTCAAAAACAGCCAATTAAACCAACTAAGTAAATAGAATGGTGTTTTTATTTTTCAGGACCTTAACACCAATAGTTATAAAGATGAATTAATGACATGACTCTAAACGTTGGGTAGTGATATTAAATATTAATTTTAACTTATATATTCCATTTTTAAACTGTAGCTTTCTTGGACCAACTCATAATAGAATCCAGCATTGATTTTCCAAACTACCTTGCGAAGTCTAAACAAGTCAGTAGGATGAATTATTGCACAGACTAATGGATTTAGACTCCAAGTATAGTGGTGTCTTCCACTTTTTTTCACCTCTATAATAAAAATCCCAAGTTAGGTACTTTATAAAAAATATAGGCTTCTCTATTTCAGATTTCTGGAAATGGAATGAACATAGAATTAGAACATAGAATTAGCATCTGTCCAACATATGTGATGATTCAGTGGATTCAAGAGAGGCCAGGTCACGAGTCATAAGGCAAGAGGGGTCCAGGAGCTGAGCTTGCTGTTGAAGCAGCAATTCACTTCAAGAAAAATAGTTAGGGTCCTCTGAGAAGTAGATCAGTTCCTTCTGAGGGAGGTCCCCTAAGGACTTAACTTTCTTCTACACGCCCCCATCTCTTCTGTCCACACCAAAGCTCCTACTACCTTACTACTATCACACTGAGGATCAAGATTCTAGTATGCAAAAAAAAAGATTCTAGTATGCGACCCTTTGAGGGACAAACATAAATTATAGAGAAGTTTTGCTGAGGGTGAAGAAAATTTAATTGATGAGAAAAAAAAAAACTAAATTTCTTAAGAAGTGTAGTCAGAATCATATTTCCAGCTCCATAGGAGGAAATAAACAATAGAAATATCTTACACTGAGACAAATTATACCACTTTTAAAATTGTGATATGATTAAGATATACACATTTTTATGAAGTATAAATCCTTTTGAAAATTTTAAGTCAGTAGTTTTTAGCATAACCTGTCAACAAAGTTTTAAAAATAATACCACTTTGTTAGCTATCTTTCTCACTGTTGTGACAAAAGTACTTGAGCAAAGCAACCTACGAAAGGCAGAGTTTATTTCGCCTCACAGTTTGAAGATGATAGCATCCATCGTGACGGGTGTGTCATGGTGGGCGGGGGTGGGGGCAGGAGCATGAGGTAGCTGGTTAAGTTGCCTCCCTAGTTGGGAAGGAGTAAGACTAAAGGCTGGTTCTCCGTTTGCTCTCTTCTCTCACTCAGTGTAGGAGCCCAGCCCATCGAATGGCATCACCCACAGTCAGGGTGGGTTTTCCCAAGCCAGTAACCCAATCTAGGAATATCCTTATAGACACACTCACGGGTTTGTCTGCTAGTGATTCCAGATCCTGTCAGTATTGACAATCAATATTGACTATCATAAACACTGATTCTAGCATGTTTTCCTTACACCAGGTCTTTAGCAGTCACTCAATATTGTCCCTTTCAGCATTTTCTGGCAGCTACTCATAACTCTTTGTGTCTTTGGAATGGACTACTGAAAATTTTGTGTTCATTTGTATTTGACTTTTTATCATTTACATTTCTTCCTGTGTGCGTGTGCGTGTGTGTGTTGTTCTTAGGTTAAAGGACAACTTCCAGGTAAGTGTGCTCCCTCTATCATGTGGGTCTGGGGATCAAACTCACATCTTCAGGTGTGTTAGGTAGTTCTCTGTTGTGATAAAATACCATGGCTAAAAGAAATTTAGAGGAGAAAAGTATTTGCTTTAATTTGTGATTCCAGAGGGAACACAATCCACCATGGTGAGGAAGACAGAGCAGCAGGCAGGCATAGTGGAAGGAACAGAAAGCTGGTTGATTACATTTCCTCTGTCACAGGGGAAGAGAGAGAGACACACACACAGAGACAGAGAGAGACAGAGACACACAGAGAGACAGACAGAGACAGAAAGAGACAGAGAGAGACAGACAGAGACAGATAGATAGAGACATACAGAGAGACAGAGAGAAAGACACACAGAGAGACAAAAAAAATAGAGAGAGAGAACAGGAAGTAAGGTAAGGCTATAAACCCTCCAAACCCACCCACAATGACATACTTCCTCCTGAAGGGTACATAACCTTCCCAAACAGTGCCACCAACTAAGGATCAGGTATTCAAATACATGAAACTATGATGGACATTCCTTATTCAAATCACCACATTAGGCTCCACAAAAGGTGCCCTTACCCACCGTGCTATCTCACTGGCCAAATTTTATCCATGTTGTAGCATGTACTTTGATCGTTTTTGTAGTGGAATGACATCCCATTGTTCATGTATCCATCATCTGGCAGATATATGAATTACTTCCAATTATGATAACATAAATAATATTTTATGACCACTTGTGCACACATTTTGGTGTGAATGTATGCTTTTAGTCTTCTTAGGGTATGTATCTGGAAGAGGAAATACTAGTTATACGGTAATTACATGTGTAATAATTTTACCCAGTTTTGGAAATGGAACCTAGACATTGCGCATGCTAGAGCAGTGGTCTGCCAGTGAGCTACACTCTCAGTGCCTGTGCACTGAAGTGTTTGAGGAAAACCCACATTGTTTCTAAGGTGTCTGAATCAATATTCATCCCCACTGATGTATATGCAATTTTGTGTTTCTCCACATTTTCACCACTCTTTATTTTCTATTTATAGGGATCACATCCAGGCCTCAACTGTGCAAGGCAAGCACTTCACCGCTGATTTATACCATTACCTCTAACTTTGGATTGCGATTGTAGCCCCTAGTTGATAGGAAATATCATTTCTTGGTGGTTTCTGTTTGACTACCCCTAAAATGCTGTCTTCACACATATTAAATCTAAAAGCATAGCAGTTGGATAGCAATGGGTTTTGAGATAGCCATCCTTTCTGAAGGCAGTACCTCTGAAGTTTCATGGGTATGCCATATTTCATTCACATGGAATGAGACTGACTTTCCTCAGGATCCACAGTTGGGGAACTTTCTCTCCCAAGGCAAGACTGTGTGCTTACTTCCTTAGTTCAAACAAATCACTTTGTGCTTGGAAATCATCATTTGTACATCGTGGCAGTCTGTTTTCTTTTCCTGAGGCCTTTAAAAAAACACGTGTTAGTTGTTTTGTAACCTTTAAAATATCAAAAAATGAAAGATAGGGAAAGAATGTTATACGTTACATATTTCCTGGGTTAAAAAAATTACCTTAAACTATATGGAAGCCATGCTGCAATATGGAGCTGAAGATTCTGAACAAAACACCTATGTTTGTAATTCCTTAAACACTTACTTAAAGCCTCAGCCATGTTTAGTCTGCCAGCTACAAACTCATAATAACTTTATTTCACAAGTTGTCATTTCATTAATATTTCTTAGTTTTTTTTGTTTTTTTTGTTTTTTTTGTTTTTTTTTTGCTAAGAGTAGCAGCTCATCCCTGTAAACCCAGTATATGAAGTACATGGGAAGAAGAGGCTGGGGGATCACTATTCCTAGCCCAGCCTTGGCTACATAGAAAGATTCTGCTTCAGAAAAGCAAGCAAACACATGAAAAAGTTGGCTCCTGGTGCTAGATGAAAAAAATATCTTATGACATCAAAAGAATGGAGAAGGAATTCATCATTAGTCTATGCTCTGCTACCCTACAGAACAAGCTTTGCTTCTGCATGTCTAAACACCTTCCATGAAAGATATGCAGTGACTGATGGCTAAGACCCAAGTGAAAAAGATTTTAATAATGATTTTATAAGTTATTTAATTTTTGAAGTCTTTAAGGAGCAAATATCTTTTGAAAACAGAATATAGAAATTTCTCTGATAATTTTTTTTAATCTTAGGTTTCACAAACTAAAAGTCATAGGAAATAATTTTTCTCTGACACATATTTGGTAGAAATAAGAGTGTTTGATCTCTGGCTAATGCCTTGATCTTTTTCATACATGGCCTATTCTTTATTCTATGTGTATACAGAATAGTTTGTCATAGACATAGCTGCACACAACGTTGAAGATTTTTTTTATGTACAAGTTATCAAGAATTCCTAAGTAAATAAGTATTTCTTGGAGTCTCATGAATAGAGTGAAACTCAGTCTGTAAACATTCTGCTTAATACCACGAATTGTGTATTAGTCAGCTTTCTATCACTACAGTGAAATGTCAGGGTGTTCAGCTTTATAAAGAACAGGTTTATTAAGCTTGCAGCCTTGAGGTTCAGAAGGCCTTAGCTGAGGCTCTGTAGCCACCTTTTGGCATGGGTGTCAGTGCTGAGAGCATAATAGTCATAAGTGAGTGATTATATCCCAGAATGTAGCAAAGATATAGCCCAGTCTGTTTTAATAGCCTTTTCTTGAGATTGATCCTACTATGACTATCTCCAAAGACCCAAGGACATCCCACCGGGTCTTATGTCTTGGAGGTCATAGTGTCTCCCAATAGCTCCATGCAGGGAAATGAGTGTTGGGACATTATCTATAGCAAATGGATAAAATCTATCATGTCAAGAAAGACATGGCAGCAGGCAGGGAAGACCATAAAACCCCAAGGCTTGCCAGGTAGGATCCACACATCTTCAGTTTCAGCATTCTAGAGGTAGAGCCAGGTAGATTTCTGTAAGTTCAAATCCAGCCTGATCTGCATAGTAAGTTCCAGACCAGCTAAGGCTATGATGTGAGACCCTGCCTCAAACCAAACCAAACCAAATCAAACCAAACCAAACCACACCACACCAGACCAAACCAAACCATCATCAAGGTCTGACCTGTTACCCACTTTCTCCAGAAAGGCACCACCTTTTAAAGATCCCAGAACCCTCTTAGATTATGCCACCAACTTAGAACCAAGTGTTCAGATATGAGCCTATGGCAGACTTTTCATTTTTAAGCCACAGTAGTCCATCTGTTTTCTTATGTGCTTAAACACGAGAATGTTCAACTATTATTAATAGTTGTTCTGAGAATTGCATTGAGAGTTTTCATAACAATCAAAACCACTGCTTGGTTTTACTCTGGCCTCTCAGTAAAACTTGCATATTTCACTTTATGTTACATCTTCCATGCACCCTTATGTTTGAAAGTGCAACATATTACAATGATGTGCCTACTTCTCAGTTGTGACCAATTGCACTCTGCATTTGAAGTAACCTAAGTATCTATCACTCAGCATGCAGTGATGTCCTAAACAGTCCTATGTACTACCCTGAACATCCCTGCCTTTGGGTGGTGACCAGTTCCCTCTAATTCATCTTCTCAAAAGTACAACTGTAACATGAATCTGTCTTCTGTGTGTGTGACAGTGTAATTTTCACTATCTCCTCGCTGATGTTCACTGCTTTTTTGAGCAAGGTCAAGAGATAGCATGCATGCTGCTTTTTTCCCCATAAAGAGACGTTAACACTCAAGAGAAGAGCACTTCCTTTGAGTCACTTGCCTCTCCCAGCCTCACCCACCATAGCCTTTATTTGACTCCCTTTCTGGTATAGACCCTTGAATAAGCCATCTCTGTTTTCCATGTGTCTTTGTGATAAAATACTCTGCCAAGAGCAACTTGGGGGAGAGATGGCTTGTTCTGGCTCGCAGTTTGAGGGCATGGTCCATCATGTCAGTGAAGTCAAGGGAGCAGGAGCTTGAGGTATCTGGTTATATGACATCTGCAGTCAGAGAGGGATGAATGTTGGCACTCAGCCACATTTTTTTCCTTTTTATGCAGTCTAAGACCATGGTCCAAGGAGTGGTTGATGCCTTCTAGTTTCCGAGTGCAGCTTCCCTATCAATTAACCTAATCAAGATAACCCCTCACCGTCATGGACAGAGGCAAACCTAACTAAGAAAGTCCCTCACAGCTGTACCTGGAAGCTTGCCTACTAGGTGATTCTAGAATCTGTCGAGCTTACCACCAACACTGTCACATCATTTTAAGTTCTTCATTTACTTTTGGTTTTGTTATGTGTGCTTAGCACCTAGGATCAGCTTTAGGCCCTTTCTAGGCAAATGTGCTGTCAGTACATTAGATCCACAAGCTCTTCACATGATTTATTCTGAAGCCACCCAGGCTGGCCTTGAACTCACTGTGTGTCTCAAGTCAACATAGGCTGGTTCAAAGTTTTGATGCATTCCACACACTGCATCACCATAGTTCATCACTGCCTCCTCCTGGGACACTTTGTCTTCATGTCTTTGAGGACACCCGACATTCTGACTTCTCTCTTTTTCCGGGGGTCTGCTGATTCTGCCCCACAAGTTCCTTCTCTTTTCTTACTAGGTGTTCCAGAGTTTGTACTTGGTCCTCTTTATCTGTCATGCTTAGTTCATTGGTGATCTCATCCCAAGTGTTATTCTGTAAACCCCTTAACTGGTATCTTCATCCCGGACTCTTTCTCAGCCTCAGGCTTCTATATTTAATGGGATGCTCAGATTTGTATTTGGCACCACTCTGTAAGTGGAAGCCTGTTTCCTGATGTCCCCCAATAAATTCATTCTCCTTATGGCCTTCTTGTCTCAGGCAGTTACTCTTCTGGTTCTTACAGTTTTAATCTTAATATGATAGCATCATTTCAAGCCCTCTATATCCCATTCCACAAATAATGCATGGATTTAGAAATCTCCTTATCTTTCGAAATATTTCCAGTAGTCCAGAATGTCTCATTACTGCCATTGTCATTTTCCTCTTGTGTGCTAGCATCAGTTTTCATGATAATATCGTCTGGATGCCTGTATCAGGTAAATGAACTATCATGAACCTTGCAAAGGACTCAGACTCAGGCCTGAGATGTTACTGCATTCTTAGCTTTTGGGTTAATGGAGATTAGACAAGTAACAAACTTAATAACAGTTAAGTTTCCATGAACTTATATTGAAGTCATAGTCATAGAGTATTAGGTCAGATAGGCAAATTGATAATAAAAATGACCAGTAAAACATAATCCAAGATAACTTTGGCTCTTCATGTGTAATATCCCGTATTTCAACTTTCACATTGTTCTGCTTAGTCAATGGCCTGGTGGCAGTCTGTGGCTCTTGAATACAGATGTGGCTTCTCCAGAGAACTGGAGTTCAGTCTTATAAATTATTTATCTAAGATGTTTTGTGATAGTAACAGAAGGTTGAGTAACACAGAGATCATTACAATATCCCAAATTATCTATTTTTTCCCTAGTCATTCCTGTTCCTGAGGTTCTTAAATAAAACAGCCAGAATGATCTTCCTGAATCATAATCAATGTCCTGTCTAAAACTGAAGCAACTGCCATTTTACTCAGATTCAAGGTCCCACTCTCAGACCCTCCATAGGCTGGCCTCTGCCTTTCTCTTACCTCATTTCCTGCCTTTTGACATTACCCTTCTGCTCTCCTCCTGGCTTCCTTGACTTTCTTTGATCTAGAACGCCTGGTACTGGTCCTGCCTCAGTGCCCAGGTACTGGGTATTTTATTTGCTTGGGCAGCCTTCCCTCAGTTAATAGCTAACTTCTACCTCCTTCATATCTTTGCTCAGTTAGCATTTTTTTCCCAGGGAGTCTCTCTTTTCTTCAGCCCCCTGGAGCCCACCCTTCACCCTACTCCTGTTATCTGCTTTTGTTTTGTTTTGGTGTTTGGTGATTGAATATATTCTACAGTGTATTGTTTTACTATGTTATTTTTTTTGTCAGTTTTCTTTCCCATCCAAAACAATGAGTTTTAAAGGGACAGGATCATTACCTGTTGTTTTTACTGATATATCCAAAGCACCCAAAAGTATTTGGAGCAGTGTTCAGCATTTAACAAGTGGTTATTAAAAATTTACCATTTATTTATTTTCATTTTTTTCCTGAGTTTATAATGTAATTACATCATTTCCTACTTCCTTTTTCTCGCTCCAAATCCTCTCATATACCCCTTTTTGTTCTCTTTCAAAATCCTGCCCTCTTTTTTTCATTGTCGTTACACACACACACACACACACACACACTACAGCCTGCTCAGTCTATATAACATATAAATATATGTATAAAGCATATATTTGCATGCATGTGTTTTCAGGCCTGACTGTTTCATGTTGGTTGACCGATTGGTTTGCTCATTCGTGAAGAAGACTATTTCTCTTGCTCTCAGCATTCCTCAGTTGCCTGTAGTTCTTTGCATAGGGTTGAGGCCTCATGAGCTTTCTCCAGCCCTTGTTGGCATTTCTTTTTTTAAATGAATATGATGGTCTCCAGCACTCCAAAGGCTGAAGCTGTGAGTCATGGTTTTGGACTGTGAAGGCCACAGACACAGTTCTGAGCATTCCCAGGTGTACACTGAGTGCTTCTAGCGCGAGGCACTACCATATTATTTGGACTTTGGAGGCCTCTGCCTCTCACTTATTTTCTTTCTCCAAGGCTAAAATTTTCATTCTGCTATTTCTTATTTTGTCTTTGTCTATGATTGACCTGGTCCTAACTTATTTCCAGACTTTTCCCCATATTCTTAAATTTCTTTCCTCAGGAGCCCTGACACTTGCCACCATAACTGGACATGGCTCATATGAGAAGAGTAATTGATGATTAGTTTTTAATCCAAGCTAAGCAACCACTAAGCTATCTTCTGCATCAGCAAGGAGAAAACGGTCAGATTTTGGGAGACCAGTTTACTGGTTTTAGAGGGCCCTACTTTCCTCTGTGGCTCTAAAGCAATGCTCCTGGACCTACTGTAAGAATTCTATACAAAGCCCCAGTCTATCCTTTCTTAATCTGGTAGGTGTTCCTCTAGTCCTGTTTACTTGTTTGCTTTGGCCTTCCCCCCTCTCCAATTTGCTGCTTTACCAAGTATTTAGCTGGCCTAGAAAAAAGTACCCTTCCTGCCAAACCTTTTATCTTTGTTCTTGGAGCCGAAATTTCTCTTTTTATTTGTCAGTGTTATGTATCAGTACAAAATACAGACCTGCAGCTGGAGAGATACTTCACAAACCAACGCTCTTATGCTAGAATAAATGTCACCCAAATATCAGATAATGTCGCTGGGACATGATTCTGTGCCAGAGTAACTGTATTCAGCCTTTCCTAAAATATAATAATTATTTTTTGTTTTATTTTTAATTATGTATATCGTGTGTGTATGTGCGCGCATGTGTGCGAACGCACTTATGTCATTGCAGGTGCCAGTGGAGGCCAGGAAACGGCGCTGGAGTCCCTGGAGCTGGAATTACAGGCAGTTGTGAGCCACCAATGTGGACACTAGGAAATGAATTCAGGTCCTGTGTTTGTCATACGGCTGAGCCATCTCTCTCTCCAGCTCAAATGTAAAATGTTATGTATGACTCCTTTAAAAATAAAAGTTGAATTTGCTGGGATTCCAGGACTCAAACAGATCTGTTGAACCAAGATCAGGATATTTTGGTCTTCACTAAGCTACTGAAACTTGAGCTACATTCAGCCATCAAATGTCTTCATGAGATTCTACAATGTCCTGGCTTTTAACATGAATTATTACTTCAAAATCATTTTTCTTTTTCATACTTAGACTTGTTTTAAAAGACCTTTTTTTTTTTTATTTTCCAGCGTCTCGTCATGCACACTTCATAATGTCACTCTAGGGAGTGGCTTTCTCCCAGTTTGAGTTTTCGAAGATGCAGCATGCTACACAGGCTCAATAGTTCTACATCTGCATAAAAAGATTCTAAACTTAAGTGCTTCTCCGATTTAGGGTGGACCCCAGGCCCACCTGGGGAAGTTGGTAGCTGCTAGGTACTTGATTCCTGCCTAAACAGGCATGTAACTTGGAGAGTTTGCACTCTGGCTGGGATCGCATTGGCCCCGCCCCGTCCCCGCCTGCCCTGGTCGGCCGCCAAGGTCTGTGCTAGGCTCCAGGCACGTAGGTGGAGCCCGAAACCTCAGCCAATGGGTGCCAGCGTGCCGGGCCGGCCTTAGCACGGTTGCCTAGGCGACCAGAGGGCTGCCCCGCCCCACCGGGCGAGGGCTTTGGCGCGCGGCGGAGTGAGCGCGGCTGGAGAGGGAACCCCGGTGTCTGCTACCAGCGTCCGCGCGATGCCCAAGTGGAGCCTGCGGCGGAGGCCGGGCCGCACACTCGGACTCCTGCTGCTGCTGGTCTTGAGCTTCCTGGTGCTCCGCAGGTGAGAGAGAGCCCCGCCCAGCACCTGCCGGACTCCCCTGGCTCCAGCCCAACACCGCGGGTTCTTATTCTGCAACAAGTCTAGGAAACCGCGACTCTAATCTCTTCTTTTCTTAGAGCGCTTCAACAGCGCCAAATCCCTTGAGCCTCCAGACACTCTTACCCCGCCTCTGGGTAACACCGGGCAGACACTGCCCTGTCAGTCCCTAGGGGCCAGTGCATTGAGTTTCCCGGTGCTCCACACTTGGTGCTAGATTCTGCTGTTCATGGACAGCCCAGTCCTGTGCGAAGATCGGCAGAACTGGCTTTCGCAGCCCTCTTCAGACGGCCCCATCACTGCTTCATGTAGCCCACCCTGCTTTTCTTACAGTCCCCCGCGTTTCCTCCCAAGCCCAGAGTCTCTATTCTGCAAAGCTAGTGTTCTCTGATGGCCACGGTTAAGGTGCGTTTCGAGTCCTGAGGACACAGCCCGTGACGGGCCTCTCCCAGGCTCTCTCAGTCCTGATTTATTTGCACCACGCTGCAGTTTATAAGTGTGTCTCTCTACTTCCTCACTTTTGTAGTCCCTCTTTTGTAAACTGCTGCTGTGGCTGTCGGTGGTGTTCGTTGAAAGAAAGGTTTACCCACTGCCCGTGAACTTTACCCAGTGCCCGTGAACAAGTTTCCTGTGATCCACTCTAGAAGTTTCCACAAAGCATATCTATTTATAGGAGTCCACAGCCCTGACGATCTTCCAGGTCGATGCCTGGCACTTTACATATTCAAAATCTCCTCTGTTCCTGGGAAGCACCTCAGCAACATGGAATGTTTTGGCAGTAGACTTGAAGTGAAGGCCCAGCCCTGAGAACTGGTGCCACCTTCGTCTTCAGTTTTGTCTTTGGTTCCTTTTTCATTCCCTTTCCTCACCTACCTGAACTTCTTCTGGAAGATACGGATTCTTTTTTTTTTTTTTTTTTTTTAAAGACCTGAATGCTTTTTGCTGCCAAGAGAACACACTTGGAAACTTTACATTGACTTTTTCTCAAGACTTACACATCTTTGTTTCTAAAAGGATGTCACTATATTGTGGGGGAGAATAAAATGGATCTTTTCTCATTCTGACTCCCAGGAAATTCATAAGGCTTTTTATTTCCTTAGTTGTTCTGCTTTCCCCATGTTATCTATTTTAACCGCCTTTTCTTTGAAGTTTGGTCGTGGCTTCTGTCAAAGGCACAGCTTTCCCCAGGAGCTAGCCTGATGTAACTCCAGAGGAATCACTTGGGACCACGGCAACAGAAGCTCTTGCATAGAGCAGGGAATCATGGAGCTGGGGCTCCAGAGAAGTATTTGTTTGTTTTTGATTGGAAGTACACCTGTCCCTGCAGGTGACCCAGACAGGTGACTGTGAGGGCAACTCCCGAAGGGATGAGCCTGGCCAGGTAGCATTTTTTAATAGTCCCCAGGAAACTGTGTGGGAAGGAGGCAGGGAGTTTGTCACCTAGCAGGACACTGATGAGGTGTCATGCAAGTGACTGGGCTGTGAGGAAGCAGCCTTACTGTCTCAGAAGTGACTGACTCCCCACTCTGGCAAGGTGGCTGCACCTGGAGCTGAACATGTCAAGAATAGTAGCAGAGAACCTATAGCTGTGACTCAAGCCTGGAAACAGGTTGAAATGCTAAGTTGCTTCATGACCCCTTCTTTTCAGCAGGTAAGGAAGGCCATCTGACCTAGGGTCAGGTCCATCTTTTGGGATCCTTTGGGCATACAAGTCTCTTTGGCATCCTTTTGACTTTATGGTCTGCCTAGGTGCTTCCTGCCCAGTTCTTTCTGTCAAACTTGTGCTGGCCACCAGTGACTACTTTAATAGTCGTAGAGCAAAGGCAAACAAACTGGCTCTCTCTTCCTGGCTTACCCCAGCTTTGACTCGGTCATTAACTGAGCGGGTGGGTGGGGGCCTCTCCCAGCTGTTGTTGAGGAATGTTGGTGTGGCTACTGGGATATAGGTCACAGGGAAACTGGCTCCTCTGCTCACAGTGCTCTGGAGCCCAGCTGTGAGGACGAGACCTTTTCCTGAATCTTAGCAGCAGGTATTTGGAGGTTGCTGGGGGTAAGGTATTTGGCTTAAAAAGATTGCTCCCTCCCACCCCAGACTTTTCCTTGGGTTGATTCACAGTCAATTATAGTTGTTTGCTTATATTATATCTAAGAAATAGGAGGGCTAAAACATGACTTTGAAGGAAGATTTTATTCAATTTAGGTTTGGGTTTTTTTTTTTGGTTTCAAACTATTTTCTTAAAAGCTTTCTTTCTATAAATAGAAGTGTAATTGTGATACAATGAAGTGCATACACTCGATCAATCAGCTTTGATATAGATAATGTGGGAAAGTGGCTAGTGGAAATAGCCATTTTCCTTCTCCCTGAGTTTTCTGTACCCCGCTGTCACCCTTCCCTCCCACTTCTTCCTCTGTAGGACCCAGTAACCACTGGTGGGTTTTTGTGTGCCCCCATTTGTTATCTGAGGTATGCACGCTAGCTTGGCTTGGTTTCTTTTCATTCATCTTAAGAGTGGTTGTATGTATTATCAGTGTGTGCCATGGCTTTGAGTTGGTTGATCTTTTTTGTCCTTCCACTCTGAACATAAGAAAGCCTATTTGATGTGATCTAAGCATGGTCTTTTTATGACTTTTTCCCTCAGTTCACTTCACTGAGCAGTAATTCAGCCAGCTCTGCATATCTTAGGCTTAGATTTTATCTGGCCAAAAGGCAGAGAGAGAGAGAGAGAGAGAGAGAGAGAGAGAGAGAGAGAGAGAGAGAGAGAGAGAGAGAGAGAGAGAGAGAGAGAGAGAGAGAGAGAGAGAGAATGAACTAGCTTTATTAGGTTAGTCAGCCTCATGTTTCTAGAGGATGTGTTCACTTCTTCGCTCAGCTCTTTGATACTCATTGTTCTGTACCACCAGTATCTGGATTCTAGGCCCTGGTGGTGTCTTTCCCTCAAACTATTCCTTGCTAAAAGTGGATAGTTTAGCTATGGTGGTTACATTTTTTTTAACGTGCTTTCCAAAGGTAATGTGTGGACAAATAGTGTCTCTCTTCCTGAGCGCTTGTGAAGTCCCTGATTTTATGAGCTTTATGTATTTTAGGAGTCCATTCTATTTGAGGCCTGAGTCACAGACCCTGGAGTGTCCAAACCCTTTGGGTGCTGTCCCTTTCATCTTTTAGTGGTAAAGTGTTTAGAATCTGGGAAGTGTCCCTGGGAAGGCCTTACAGAGAGGGTGAAGCAAAGCTACCTGGGAAGTGGCTCCCAGTATGGGAGAGGTAAGGTACCTGAGTTACTCTGTGCTGGTAGGATGGCGTTGGCACTGAGAGTTTTATGGAACCGCAGTGTTGATTTCTGAAGGAGACGAACATTTTC
>CM053747.1:19891765-20021460 GCA_028658305.1 Pachyuromys duprasi | reverse complement strand
CAGGGTTGGTTCTCAAGGCTCATGGTAAGGAAGCAAACACTTTCAGACTGCTATTTGTTTGCCCGAGGGAGACTCCCCTGATATTCACAGCTCCTTTGGTGACGTTCAGCACAATGCTGTGTGTTTCCCATTTCAAGAAAAAAAATGTTCTTAAGTGTTTAATTTGTAGGTAGGCAATAAATGAACACTCAGAGTGTAATGGGAAAATTAGTGAAAAGAAACTCCTATCTAACTAGCTTGCCTTTCCTTCCTACCAGAGACAGTGATGAGAGGTTCTTTTAGATGTATTGTGTGCATACACAAGAAGAGAGCTGTACTGTTTTCCCACCGGTCCATTAGATACATAATTTATTTAAGCATTCTTCAGTTGATGGGCATTGATTGTTTTTAATCTTTTAGCTACTGAGGTAAACAGCTGCAATGAATATACAATGGGTGGATTTCTATAAGTAGAATTGCTGACCATAACAGATATTAATTTTAAATCTTGGTAGATTGTTCCAAACCAGCATATTTCATTTCTCTTGGGTCATGTAAAGGACATTTTGAGCTCAACTCCCTATGCTAAGAGCGAAAGTCCTTTTTTAGTTTGTATGGAGGACAGTATGGATTCCTGAGGTTTCATCAAAATTACTGTGTCTATTATATACTTTTGTGACATAATCCCAAGAAGTAGACTTTAAAACACTCAGAACGGCTGTACTGTTTCCTGTATCAGAAGGTTATTCTACTTATTCTTCCAGAATACTCCTAAGGCTTATTATTAAATCTTTCGGAGCTACTCAAGTTCTCACTTCTCCCTAGGCTGAGATACACTAATTTATTGTCTTATGAGGCTATCAATGGATTTATTTTCTACAGTGAAAGTCCACTATCACTGAAGACCCTTGTAGTTGTGGCTTTTGTCAGGTGGTGAATTGCTGAAAGGGACTTGCTATTTCACTTCTTGGTCTTTGGTGTAATATGCACTTCTTCATGTTCATATTTCCTGTAGTATTTAGAAAATGTTTCCCTCTAAAGCATGAAACCATCTTAGGGCCAAGAAGACAGATATCTATAGCTTGGGAAGCAGTCTAGTTTCTTTATACAGGGAAAAATAGAGACACCAGGGTTGCAGTAGTGCCTCGTATCTCTGTAGAAAGCACATCCTGGCTGCTGGGTTTGAAATCCAGATCTTTGTGTGGTGTGTTTGATGACCCTTTTAGCAAAGGAAGAGTCCAAAGCATTGGGCTTCAACTAAGGGGCATATATCCAATAAGCCGAGCCATAGGGGAGCTGATGGGAAAAAAATTTCTATGTGTGTATAATGAGGTCTTTGGGCATTTTAATGTACTTGCTATGTAAAATTGTAGTCTCTGGGTTGGCCACTGGGATGAATGGCGTAGCGGGTATGATGCCCCAAACTGCATCTTTGTTTCAGGAGGCCCGAGCAAGCTCACAGTGCCTCTGGAAATTGAGCCTGTAGGCTCTCATCTCAGACAACCTATTATGTCTATTACCAATGTAATCGACCCTTGGGATCAGCAAGTTCTGAGAATGGAAGGACTATCATTCTAGACTGCTGCTAGAGGTGCCCAGCCTACCACAGGGTGCATGTTACCTGGGCTTTGCCTCCGATCACCGAGTTCAGCTGCTCCTGGTGAGGCCTATATTGCATCCATTCGCGGGGATAAGGGACCATCAGATTGTGGCGAACAGATGCTTGAAGGAGGTGGCTGTGTCTCTAGTGAAGCTTCCTAGCTCCACTGAAAGCCTGGTATTGATCAGTGTTTGCAGGATTTACAGGGGACCTTCTGGCATGCGAGAGGCGCTCCAAAATCATCCTGATTTGCATGTATCAATCAAGGAGCTTGTTCAGGGAGGTCGCAGGATCTGGTGTCCTCTTACCCCAACATCCTGTTGACAGTTTTTTGACTTTGACAGTTGAATCCATTCATGGGAGGTGGCAACCCATCACCTGCTCTTACCCAACAGCACATTTATCGTGTGCAGGGATATATTGCCTGCTGGAGTCTGTCCTATGCTCTCTGACCTCATGATTCACCTCAGTGATCAGTGGCAAAGGATCAGGAAGCTTCAGCTTTCATCCTGCATCTTCACAAGGTATAGCCTGATGAAAAGTCCTCACGAGG
This sequence comes from Pachyuromys duprasi, assembly GCA_028658305.1. NCBI lineage: Eukaryota > Metazoa > Chordata > Mammalia > Rodentia > Muridae > Pachyuromys > Pachyuromys duprasi. The sequence goes on along the minus strand of CM053747.1, from coordinate 20,019,328 downwards.
CTTACTTTATATTCTCTGCTTTTCACCATAGCCTGTTTCTATGTCCATAGCCTTCCATAGCTCCAGGGAATACTGTGTTTTCACTTACTACTAGTAGGATGAATTGCATAGGGCCCCATTAGGACACACACATGCATACACATACACACACACACTAACACAAACACACACATCTTTGTCCAGGACCCTTATATAGACTGTGGTTATGACTACCCTTTCTTTTAGGTGCAAGAACAAAACATGACTGAGCAGAGTAGGCTGAAGGCAGCAGGGCAGAGCCCTTCTGCCTAAATTGCTTCCTTAAAATAAAGCCAAGATATAAAAGCAACAAAAGTTCTAGAAGAAAGTGGTAATGTAAGCTTCCAGCTTAAAGAAGGCATCATGAATGAACTGCTTGTGAAGGAAGACAGCAAAACACACCCGGTTCCCCAGAGTTTGGTTAGCTCCTTGGTAACAAGCCCTAACTTAGGCATAAAATCCTCTGACCTTTAAACCGGCCAGTCAGAACCACACAGTTGGCATTTCCTGTATTCTAATATTACTGAGTTAATTACTCATGAAATTATGGGGTTATTCCGAATACAATGATCATTAATGCTGATAATCATTATTAGTGCTAATAACTATTTGCAGGGAGTTCATGTACTCTGGTACATGAAGACCTCACTTGCGTCATCCTAGTTTTCTCACAGTGAGTTCTCTGGGGAAACCCAACATCTACCATCCTTGTTTTCTCACTGAAATATTTTTTTTTCTTTGATGTTTTGCTTAGTAGGCTACCAGAAAATTCCCAGAAAAAAAAAGAGAGAATTTTCCAGGATTCAGAATTTGGTAACAGTTAGCTGTTTACTTCTTTGTTTATTTCCTATTTCTTGAAAGACACTGAGAATTTTTTTTTTAAATCTAGAAAATGATAGGACATAAAAAGCCAAAGGAAGAGGAGTCAAGGATGACTCCAGGATCTGGTCTTAAACGACTGAAAGTTAGAATTTGTTGGTTGGGGAAAGAAAGGGAGATGTAAGGAGGTGGGGGAGAACGCTCTTGATCTGCTTGCTCTACATTGCAATAAAGATATTGTAACTCATCAATTGGCTCATGGGCGTTTGTAGTTCAAGAAAGTTAGGAATGGAGCTGTATGTTTTCTTTGTTGTGTGTGTGTGTGTGTTTTATCTCAAAGCATTTTCTGATTTCTTTGTGATTTTTTTTTCCTTGACCCGTTTGTTGGTTAAGAGTGTTGTTCAATTCTTACCTGTTTGTGAGTTTTGGAATTTTACTTCTCTTACTGATTCTTTGTTTCATTTCAGCATAGGAAAGATGAGTGTGTGTGTGTGTGAGTGTGTGTGAAGACAGAGAGAGAGAGAGAGAGAGAGAGAGAGAGTGTGTATGTGTGTGTGAGTGAGAGACAGAGAAGACAGACAGACACACACATCCTACACACACACACACACACACACACACACAGAGAGAGACAGAGAGAGAGAGAGAGAGAGAGGGAGGGAGAACGAGATTAAAGGAGAAGGTACAGGCTGGCGTTTGGCTGTAACCTTGGGAATCTGGTTGAAGTGCAGGTTTTGGTTCAGTAGGTCTCAAATTCCTGCATTTCCAACAAGCTATAGATGGAAATACTCTCCTGTCTGTCGCCAGCACTTGGAGAAATCAACATGCATTGGTCACCAACAAGGGCACAGATAAATGTATTCGCTATCGGCAAGGAATGAGAGACGCAGAGCTTGCCTCCGGCCCTGTCCAGAACAAGGAGTCTCTTGCACCTATAAACTGAAGTCTCTAGGTGCTCACCAAGGAAAGTAGGAAGTTAGAATCAGTGATGTGAACTTCAGTCAATATTTAGAGCTGGTTCTTTTCGAGTTCTGTCCAGAGAACAAGGATTGCGACCCGATGGATGTATTATAAATGTCTTTGAAAATAGAGATTGTGTGTATATATATTTTCATAGCCAGATTGCCACTGTTTCCCTTTTTAAGACTTTAAAATACTGAAGAAAAGAGTCTATCCTTCCAGTTATTACTCATAGTAGCCTGGCGAGTCTAGCAGGCCTGTATTTGTGTGTGGGGGAGGGGGCTGGGAGGGAGGTTAGGTGAGCAGACAAAGGAAGCAGAGTGCAGAAGGGTTCTCAGACCAAGGGAGATGCATAATTGGAAAACAGCTCAAACTGTCTAGAACTTACAACCTAAGAAAGGATCCTGCTGACAAGAACTACTTAGGAGCCCAGAAGGGGACCTCAGGGCCTCATTGGAATAATCTAGAGCTCATCATCCAGGATACAGGTCTCAGGGTTACCTGGCAACGGTCAGATATTAACTATTCTCAGTAGTGTGAACTACACGGTTTCTGCAGCAGCTATTTCCCTGTGCCCCAAAGCAGCCATCCATATACAGAGGTGGATGTAGCACTATGTCAGTAAAGTTATTTGTGAACACTGAAATGCAACCTTCATGCTGTTCTTCTAATATATCTCCAAATATTAGACTTTTGATTCTTTTTCAACCATTTAGAAATGTGAAAACCACTTTTACCCTATAGGCCTTTGTATAGGCAGGTGGTAGGCTGGATTTGGCTTATAGCTAGAGTAGATTACATGTTGCCAAAGGGGTTTGGATTGGTGAGTTAGGATCTGTCTGTACAGATAATTTCAGTGCAAAACTTTGGGCAGTGTGGTAAGATAGCCCGACACAAAGTTTAGCATCAAAAATATTTTCTACTGAAGTGGGGGAATGGCAACCACGGGATTATTTCACAATGTTATCAAATGCACCAAGACTATTCTTTGTTCCATACAAGCTCACTAACATGGGTTGCTTTCCAATAGTGATAAAACTCCTTCATCACCCTCCAGAGAGTGTTTTATTTTTACCTGACCCCCTGAGTGGTCTTTCTGAGTGGTAGTGACAGGCACCAGCCCCATTCCACAGAAGAAACTCAGAGCTGGAGTCATTAATTTAGGGTGAGAGCACCTACCAGGGGACTCACATCTGGGTCTTTCCCTTCCAAATGCTTTTTTTGTTTTCATCCCCCCAAGAAGGTGATCGAGTCCTCAGATGTCATTTGCTAGAAGATAAAGCTTCCCTTCAGAGAGAAAGACAGACAGAGAGAGAGACAGGAGAATGTCAAGGATTATTAAGTAGAAATGGAGTCCTATGTGGGTTGGGAAGCTGGGGGTGTGAGAAGCCAAATGGAACAGATCAAAAGTGATTTTCATTATTCATGAATGGTCCCAGAGAATCTGGAAGGAGGCAGTGATGCTCATGCACTGTCCACAGCTTTAGTAAACTGCCCATCCTGGGGCCACCAGGACCATAGCTGTTGGTACTCAGATGGCTGCTTTATGCAGAGGAGCCTACCTGTCAACATGCCCTGTCATTGCAGGATCTATAATGACAAAGAGCTGCAACTGAAAAGTTGCTTTTACACCAAATATTCTTGTGCTTGTATTTTCTGTCTCCAACTTTCCTATACCCCTGCTCTTGTTGACTTTTCCTCTTGACCTTCAAGAGTATAGATAAAGAGAGAGACTTCTAGTTGTGTAAGTCATGAGGAACAAGGGCTCCCCTTGGCTAATCAACCACTGAGACATCAACAGGAACATTTTCATGGACAGCAGCTGTCCCCTAGCCTTCCTGGGCAGGCCTCTGCCATGCTGTGTTAACCCTTGGTTAATGCTAGATTATCACAAGAGAATCAGGAATTTCATAGGTGGTCAGGAAATGAATGGAATTTAACCCAGATGCCTTTTTCTAGGTATCTGAATCCCAAGGTGGGCAGCTGTGACCACGAGGGTCCTCTGAGGTACTATTTTAGTAGCTCCTGCTTTAATGTCTAGTCTAATGGCTTAGAACAACTGGCAATAATAGGAACCTGTAGCTGCAGCTGCTGCTCCTGTGTCCATGACACTAGAGGGCAATTCCTCGTGTAGCATGACCCTTCCTCATCCTCTCTCCTTTTAGCCACGTGTCTTCATGTTGAACGTTGTGTCTGTCTTGTTCCTGGCTGCAGCATCAGTTTGCAGTTCCCCTGCAGTGGGACCCAGTCCAGGAGGTAGTGCTGAAGAAAGTCACCTTCCAAGGTTTGGCTAAGCGGGAAGGTGGGAGCTTTGCCTGGCCACCCTGGGAGCAGGTGAAAGAGAGAACACAGAGGATTTGTGAAGGAGAGAAGGACACATTGCGTGTCTCTGTCCTGGTGCTCACTACTTTGGGAACTCTAAGGCTGCATGAGGGTCTTTGCTTTTTCAGGTTGAACTTGAGCACTCTGATTCCCCTATGGCTCCAACATCAGCGCCTGGGACTTCGAACAAAAGGCCCAAACTTCATGCTGGAGGACTCCACCTTTCAGATTTTTGGGGGATCCATACACTATTTCCGTGTGCCCAGGGAATACTGGAGGGACCGCCTGCTCAAAATGAAAGCCTGTGGCTTGAATACCCTTACCACGTAAGTTCAGTCTCCTCATCCCTCTATCAAACTTGGCTACCAAATGGAGCCACTGGTGTTTGCAGGAATAAAAGTATTAGAGGAAGTCAGCCTAAGCTACTTGCTAAGGTTTGCAAGGTCTACAGAACTCCCTACAGATGAGGTAGCAGTCGGGACCAGAGAGAGAGAGAGAGAGAGAGAAAGAGAGAGAGAGAGAGAGAGAGAGAGGGGGGGGGAGGGAGGGAGGGAGGGAGGGAGGGAGGGAGGGAAGAGAGAGAGAGGCGTAGAGAGAGAGAGGCGTAGAGAGAGACACAGAAACAGAGTCACAGAGAGACACAGAGACAGAGACAAAGAGAGGGGGAGAGAGAGACAGAGACACAGAGACACAGAGAGACACACAGTGTTGAGAGAAGGGAGTGTTGAGTATAGTTATGGGAGGTGACTTGTTTATTCATCTTGCAGCTTGGATAAATGAACTTGCTTCTTCACAGTTCTGCAGTCTAACCACTCATGGTCAACCTGTCTCTTAAGTTTGGTTTCTCCTGGAGCCTCTGTGGCTTGTGGAGAACTGTCATCTCCTGTGTGTCTTCAAATAACTTTTCCACTGTAGTTCCACTGTAGTTGTGCATTATTAGTCTCTTCTTTTTTGTTGCTATCAGGACATACTACAAGCGCTTTTCTTTCCTTGAGGAAGGTTGACTGTGCAGCTCAGGGTGGCTTCAGACTCTGTCCTTGTGTAGAGTCTTGAATGCTGCAATTGTAGGTGTGCACCACTTTGTCTAAATTGACCAGTAACTTCTGTTTCACAAACAACTTCCACTTCCCAAATTTGTACGCTGGATGAGTGTGTTCCTCTTCAGGGATAGCAGCCTACCAGCAGCTCAGCATTTATTTTTGGAAAGATCTTTGGATGGTTGTGACTGTCATCCTGCTTCTAGCCTGATGGCTGTTCCTTGGCAGGCACAAGGTGAAATGTAGACTGTGCAAGTTAATGAAAAAATAAGTTCAGGGGCTGGAGAAGGTGGCTTATCAGTTAAGAGCAACTAGCATTTGGTTCCCACATTCACGTCAGCCTCACAGCCTGCTTGTGACTCCAGCTCCAGAGCCTTTGGTCTCTCATGCACATACCCCCTCCCAACTTGTGAGACACATACACATAATTAAAATTGATTAAATTAAAAAAAACAGGCTCGGTTATGAATAATCTTGATCTTTTCGTGGCTTTGTTTTCAAAACTGCTAACGTATATTTGGTGCTATCTTTATGAGATGAAAAGGACGAACAGGTTGAAATGCTTCCTTATCAGGCAAAAGAGATACGATTATAAATCAAGTAAGTGGACTACCTTGAGTGGTTTGTGAACTGGCTTTGAAGACGGTTGTTAAAAAGACAGCCAGCCACAGCGCTGCTGCGAGTGATGTGGAAAACTTCTCAGAGGACTCCTAACGGTATGAAGAACGCTGCAGTGTGTGCTAGCCTGGGGTCATAGAGCCTGACCTTTTACTCCACATATCTCATACTTCCCCTAAGTTTCTGTCCTCCTAAGGAGATGTGCTATTCTTCCTAGGGCTTGCCTTAAATTCTCTCTGGTCCCATGTCTGGTCCCGAGGTATGAAGTTATTGAAAACTGTTTCTTCAGCCATCATGATGGGTGTTAGAGGTAAAAATGCCTATGTGGATGAACCAACTTATCTGTAATCATCTTGTCTCTTACAGCTATGTGCCATGGAACCTCCATGAGCCAGAAAGAGGCAAATTTGACTTCTCTGGGAACCTGGACCTGGAGTATGTGGTCTTAGTGTTTCTGTACCTGTTCTGGGACTGGAAGTTAGTTGGGGTTGATGAAGCGCCCTCAGGATGTGGTGTCTTGGCTCTGCTTGGAGAAACTGAAGACTGGGTCTGCAGCCTTGTTCGTAGGCTGCTGAGAAAGGCTCTGAACTCGGGGCCTGGGTTCTCCCCAGCAGTGACTTATTACCCAGGGGACTCAGCCTACAGGCTTCAACCCCCCTTTTCGCTACGGTCCAGATGACCAAGATCCTAGATTCCACCATGCTCCGTGTTGGGGTTTTTACACCTGGGATAGAATTAGGGCTGCTTCTGGGTGAACAAGGATGTTGTTGGGTACAAAGTCCATGGACCTTGTCTGACAACTCCCCGTGGGCCTGTGCAGATGGTTCTGAGGCAAGGAGGCAGTGCACACCCAGCTCCCAGGGCTTCTGGGCCCTATATTATGCAGTAATCCCTTCCCACGCCCTCCTTACGCCATGTTCCCTGGTAGAGAGAAGACGTAAGGAGGAACAGGAAAGCTTTGATACCCAGAGTACCTGTGGTTCCTGCCGTATGTAGCCTTTATTCTGGATCCCCAGGGCTGACTTTTTTTTTTTTTTCTTCTCCCTCCCTAGGGCCTTTATCCAGCTGGCTGCGAAGATTGGGCTGTGGGTGATTCTGCGGCCAGGGCCCTACATCTGTAGTGAGATTGACCTCGGGGGCTTGCCCAGGTGAGAGAGGGCAGTATGGGTCTCCAGAGTAGTTAGAGGGGTCTGGATTCCCGTTTATGAGGTCTACAGGTGTTGGTTTAGTTTTGTCTCTAAGGTGGTTTTCATTCTGTGCAGAGTTTCCTTTTTGGAACAGGTGCCTCTGACACTGGGCCATTGGCATAATGCTGCCAACTTGCCCTTGTCGATGCCGTTGGTCCTTGTTTGTGTCAGGTGGCAGCAGTGGGAGGGTTACCTCTCCGGAGGCATGTCATTCTTCTGGACGCGATGGAGAGGCACCCAGGCAAGTTACTCATCTGATCTGGCCCTTACTGCAAATGAGACAAACCAGTCCTGCCCTGTCTGGTTCTTAGAGATATTGCTGGTGGTTTATTAAAACCCCAACCATTGCTGTAGTGGAGAGGGGTCGCTGTTGCGGTGTTGTCCTCAGTTCTCCTGGGCCTGTTCTGGAAGTGACATGGGGGATACTCCCTTCACAGCACAAGTACCATGCTCAGGCCTCATCTGCTCTGTTTCCAGCACGGCCTGCCCTTCCCTCAGGGGCACAGCTTGTCTCCTGCCCAGCAGCCGGGGTCAGTCTGATCTGGCGCAGTGTCTCAGGCAGAGCTGCGAGCAGAGGCAAGCTGCTTGCCCCTCTCTGCGGATTAGACACCTGTGCCACCGTCAGCGTTTTCCCTGGGCTCAGCTGGAGCTGGGAACACGAGGACAACAGGGTTTAACAGTCTTAAATTAGAAGTAATGGGGACTCTCCTTCTCAGATCTGCCCTCTCTTGTCATGGAGGGGACGCCTGCATATTCATGAGGTATTCCCAGGAGGGTAGGGTGTCAATGCAGTGAGAAACTAGGCCTGTTTGATACATCGGTATATGAAGGTCAGGCTAAAGCAGACACTCCCTCCAGCCTTTCACTATCAACTGGCATTCCCTGATATGTTTCTATCTTCTTTTCAGAGTGTCTGAATTAGGGGAAGGGAGACTTCAGAGTCTCTTGTTAGAAAGTAAGTTTCTTAGGGCTTTATTTGTATGGGAAGCACTTTGACTTTAGCTTTGGAAGTAGGCCCTGGTGTTGAGTTTCTGCTGGAATCTGTGACCACAGCAGATCAAGGAAGTACTTCTGTCTTGCTCTCCTGCTGCTGCCCTGGTGGCAGACTTCAGGGCCCAGGCTCATGAGTTTCTCTGTTAACATCTCACACCTCTGTCAGGTTCACTTTCTGGGGCATCTAGGAAGGTTGATCCTGGGCTTTTCAAGTCCCGCGGATTTGTAATTCTTTTGACATTGCCTGTCCTCTTGCCTTGGGATAGGTTTTATTGCATAGGCCAGCCAACTCACTGTTTAGCTCAGGCTACTTTTCAGATTGTGATTCTCCTGCCTCAGCTGAGTGCTGACATTCCTGAAGTGCTCTACCATGCCTGCTTTGGTCTGTTAGTGTAAATAATTGAAGACCAGGACTTGCTCTTCTCATTCCAGTGGACAGGTTGAGAGTGCCTGTAGCCATGAAATTGAACCCAAAGTTCCCGAGGCATTCAGTGTGTAGGCTGGTGCTGTGGTGTGCTTGCCCCTGGACTGTGTGCATAGCTTCCTGACTTCCTAGCTAATTGGAGGTGGTGGGTGGTGATTAGCCTGGCCTGACTGATCTCCAGACTCACTCTTGAGCTGAATGAAGCTGCTTCCTTTTCCCTGCTCACCAGCCTACCCAAGGCAGACCACAGACTGTGATGCTAATGCTCCTCTTCCTTACTTCTGTCTCCAAGCTGGCTCCTCCAAGACCCTGATATGAAGCTGAGAACAACTTACCATGGCTTCACTAAAGCAGTGGACCTTTACTTTGACCACCTGATGTCCAGGGTGGTGCCTCTCCAGGTAAAAGAAAAAAAAAAAAGAAAGGCTTTTTTGACCTTTTTCTGCCTGTCTGATTGTCTGCAGGTAATCCCTTGCTAAACTCACAGATGAGGGTACTGCAGTTCTCAACACAACAAGGACGCATTCTTCGCGACTGTGTGACACTTGGGTTTAGAACAAGGGACTGCAATACTTGTGTTTTCAAAGAGTGTAGTCTCAGCCAGTGCTGAAATGTCAGGCCTGCACAAGGTCACCCATTAATCTGTGCAGCCAAATTACAACCCAGCGCACAACTGGGCTTGGGGAGGTAGGCTGTGAAGCCTGCATCTGGCAGAGTCCTAGCAACACAGTGACTCAATGCTGCACAGAGCACAGAATGCTTGGTAGGCCCCGGATAAGACGGGAGAGTTTCTTATAAGTATAAAGCTCTAATTGATTTCTTTTTAAAGTACTGCCCTATGCTACCGAAAGGTGCTGTATAATTCACACTGACGGTTCAAAACAAATATATTGAAATGAAACTTAGGGATAGAGAATGTTAATATCTTACATAACAATTACAAGCAACAACAAACAGGAATGGGATCATATATCCAAGTTGTTATGTAAAACCACAAATAATGATATTAGGAGATTAGTACAGCAATAAAAATTAGTGCACTAACCAAAAATATCACTCTTGGGTTAATGGTTTGAAATATTGGTAGCAGCGTAAGTCAAAATAAACAGCAAGATGAAGCAGGTTATCATGGTTGTTTGAAAACCAGATAAGTAAGGAAAAACTTTTATATATGTATACCTCAATATCGATTGAGTCATGTTTATATTTACAAATTATTGCATATTTATAGAAAGAAATCCTCATTGTAAATCAAATGTAACTGATTGTCCTGCCTTTTTATTTACTAAATTAGGCATTATTGAATATGAAAGAAGTAGGAAGGGTGGAAGTTCTTAGCCTAGGTTTTCCTGGGGAACATGGAGTTCCTGAGATGGTCCAGTACATCACATGGTGGGGGTTGTGCAGTGAGGGTTGTGCTGGGAATACGTTCTGAGCCATGTGACTAGTACAACCAAGTTTGTTCACGGATGCAGTACAGTTGTTTCACTTGCTTTTTTAATGTGTAAAATGTATGTAACAAAAACGGGCCCTTGCAAGCATACAGTTAATCATCACTAAATATATAGTAATCTTCCTTATTAGAGCAGATATATTCTAAGACCCTTAATGGGTGCCTAAGACCACACATAGGCGTAAACCTTACACATATTACATATTCCTATTCATAGACACATACTGAAGTTTGAAGGAATTCTAGCCAGCTCCAGTGTGGAGCTCTGGCAAGCCTTGCCCTTTTTCTTAATTCCCTCTGCCTTGCTAAAAACCATTAGATTACATTTCTAACCCAAGGTCTATTCCCTTATTTGGCCAATTTCTCCTCTTCAGGCTGACTACCATTGTCCAGCTATCAGAGTATTAAGGTACAGCAATCCAAAGCCTCCTTTGGCTCACCCAATTAACATGCCTAATTAAAATTAAATTCCTAACACGGGGGTTCCCACTGACCTTTATAAACCATCATTTTCCTATGGAACATGTCTCCCTCCTCTCTATCCAGAGACAGCCCTTTGCTCCCCACCCCAGAACAAATACCTCCTACCCCTCTCCCTTGCCCCCTTTTCCCCATCTCCTTTCTTCCCTTCCCCTTCCCCTTCTTCCTCTGTTTCCTGTTTTTGTCTCTTATCCCCGCCCTCTCTCCCTCTGGGGCAAATAAATTTCCTCTTTGTTGAGAACATGGTCTTAGGGTGTCTTGAGTTGACTCTGAGGTTCCCTACAGAGTTTACATGGATAAGATAGAGTAAGACATTAACAATAACAGCATCGTAAAAAGAACAGTTATAGCAACACACTGCAATAAAGTCATCAGGATTGATAATCTTATACTTTGGGGCTGTTTTAAAGTACAGTCAGGGCTACTTACACCCAAGCAGTGCAGTCCTGCAATTCATCTGAAATAGAGGTAGCCACTAAGTGACTGACAGGTTGTGTACAGCATGGACACCCTGGACAAAGAGATGATCTACAGTCAGGCTGAACATGATAGGATGATGCCAGCCTTCATCAGATTCCTCCTCCCTTTGAATTTATGCACGATTTAAAATTTATGATCTGTACATGGAATTTTCCATTTCGTATTTTCATACTGTCATTTGCCATGGGCAGTTGAAACCTGCAACACAAGCCCACTACTGTGTGATGGTTTAAGAACAGCAGCTAAGAGGAAACTGTTTTATGATGGAAAAGAACTGCTGAGGGGGAGCTGTTGTCTGATGGCTGAAAACAAGAGCTAAAGGGAACGACTGCATGACAGCTTAAACATTAGGAAGGCTGGAAGAGTTCTGACAGCCAGAAATGCAACCAATCAGTCAATCGATCAAGTAGCCCCATCCCAACCTTATCTCATTGTCTCTTCTGTCCTCTCTCTCCTACCTTGGATGGCTCACCTATACTAGGTAAGCACCTTCTCTCTAGAGCACCTCTTTAGATCCTGTCCTTTTGTGTGTGTATAATGATACTAACCACTCATAAAGGCTCCATCCTCATGATCTAACCACTTTTTAGAGGTTCTATCTCTTTCTCTCTTTTTTTTTCCTGGTTTTTCCAGACAGGGTTTCTCTGTGTGACAGAGCTCTGGCTGTCTTGCACTCTCTTTGTAGACCAGGCTGGCCTCAAACTCACAGAGATCCACCTGCCTCTGCCTCCCGAGTGCTGAGATTAAAGGCGTGCACCACCCTGCATGGTGGTTCTGTCTCTTAATAACATTTGAGATTATGGTTTCAACATGTGAATTTTGACGTAATTCAAACATCTAACCTTCTAGCTCAGGAAAAATTGGAATCACTGGAATGGGGAAGTGATCAAGACCATCTACAGAACTGATGCACAAAACTTTAGCAACACCTGAAATCCCCTAGGAGGCAAATGTGGGCTTCAGGATAAAACATGTATAATGCAAGATCAGGAATTCTATCAGCTACTAAAAATGAGAACGATGAGGTCTACAAGGAAGATATCGTAACATAATACAGGCATTGCAGAAAGCCCATGGCCAACATTATCCTAAACAGAGAAAAACTCAAAGTATTTCTACTAAAAGCAGGGAGAAGACGAGGATGAACACACACTACATATAACCTCAACATAGTACTTGAATTCTTAGCTGGAGCAACAAGAAAGACAACTGATGGAAATCAAGGGGATACAAATAGGAAAAGAGGAAGACAAAGTATTCATATTTGCAGACAATATGATTGTATATTGCTGAGGGAGAGAGGAGGCAGTTTTACCAGGACAGCAATAGAGAGACAGGTTGCAGAGAGAGAGAGAGAGAGAGAGAGAGAGAGAGAGAGAGAGAGAGAGAGAGAGAGAGAGAGAGAGAGAGAGAGAGAGAGAGAGAGAGAGAGAACTCAGGTGAAAACAAAATGAGCCAGAGAATGAGAAGGAGCCAGAACACTAGAAAAGATTGCTGGAGTTAGTGTGAAGACAAGCAGAGTATTTCAGGGTCCAGACTAAATTGGTCAACTGGGAAAGTAGTTTTAGCCAGAACAGCTGAATTGAGCTAGCCAGCTTTGAGTTCAGAATGAACAAGAAAAGGTGAGCTTATTAAGTATATCTCAGAGGCTGAAACATTCTAGGCCTAGGTTAGATTGTACAGAGGCTAGAAGTTTCCAGGATTAGTCCTAGATTAGTAGACAGAGGCAATAAACCTCCAAGACAACAATTACCTCAGGAGAATAAAAGATACTTTTACAGTATATGCAAAAGATACTACGAACTCCACCTGGAAACTTCTACAGCTGATAAACAATGGATACAAAATTAATACAAAAATTAGTAACTTTCCTTATACAAACATACTGAGAAAGGAATTAGGGAAATAGTACCTTTCACAATAGCCTTAAAATTTGTGCAATAGAAACTTTAAGACATTGGAGAAGGTCAGAAGATGGAAAAATCTCTCATGCCCATGGGTCTGTACAGATTCAGTGCAATTCCAACACAATTCTTTACTGAAAAAAAAACCTATAAACTTTATGTAGAAACACAAAAAACTCAGGATAGCTAAAACAATCCTGAATAATAAAAGAAATGTTGGAGGTGTCACTATCCCAGATTTCAAGTTGTATTGCAGAGCTATACTAATAAAAACTACATGATGGTAGCATAAAAACAGACACATTGATCAGTGGAATAGAATTGGAGACTCAGATATAACTCTGAGTCTCATGGACATCTTCTTTTTTGGCAAAGAACCAGAAAATACACCCTAGGGAAAGACAGCATCTTCAACAATGGTACTGGTCAATCTGGATGGCTGCAAATAGAAGAAAGAAAATAGATTCATATCTATCACTCTACACAAAACTCAACTCCAAATAGATCAGAGACTTCAACGTAAAACCCGATACCCTGAATCTGATATAAAAGAATGTAAAGAATTCACTTGAACTCACTGGCATAGGAAAAGACTTTCTTAGTGGGACCCAAAAGCATTGGGGTCCTTAAAAGACCTGCAATTAATAAATGGAACCTCACGAAGCTAGGAACCGCTTCTGTATGGCAAAGGACACCATCATTTGACCAAAGTGACAGCCTACCAAAAGGGGAAAATGTCTGTATAAATTACATCTGACAGAGGTGGTGGTGGGTGACTCCACGCACAAGAGAGCATATGACCTCAGAAACTGTGGCAGCATGCCCAAGAGCTGCACAATTTCAAGGGAGACAAAATCCTAGCATGGAGAGGGGGAAGTTGACACAGAGTTCACCTTTAACCAAGAAGCTGCTTGCAATATCCAGGAGAAGGAAAATCAGTTTTCTCCCCTGAGGAGACACTGTGTATATAAATCATACTCCAGGATAGGCCCCATGCTTAGGAGTAGTTGGACAACATAAAGTGGACTGTATGTTTTTGTCCTTTTTGTTTGTTTTACTTTGATGTTTTTTTAATCTTTGTTTTGGTTTTCTTTTTTATCAAGTGAGAGAGAAAGAACATGGAGTTGGGTAGGTAGGGAGGTGGAGAAGAACTAGGAGGAGTCGGAAGAGGGGAGAGAGTATGATCAAAATTTATGTGTGAAGAAAAATTTAAAAGCCAACAAATATTAAAAAACGATTTCAGTAGACCATGTCATCATGCCAGTATCCCATTGCTTTGATAACTGGATTTGTAGTAAGTTTTGAAATCAGAAGCATGAAGTCTCTTTTAATTACCTTGTTTGGCTCTTAGATCCGTTTGGAGTTCAGATGAATTGTCTGTTTTATTTCAGCAACAACTCTGGGGTTGTACGGTAGGGATTGCATGGCATCTGTAAACCACTGGACAGCACTGACCAGCACTTAACAATGGTGGCTCTTCCAACACATGGACCCAGAATTTCTTTCTTTATTGGTATCTTCTTTACTATTTTTTTAAATATCAATTTGTAGTATTTCACTTCCTTGGTTGAATTTATTCTTTCTTTATTCTTTTTCATGCTGTTTGGAATTGCTCATTGGTTGTGTATAGAAATAGAACTGACTTCATTTTTGTTGATTTTGTGTCATGTACGCTCGCTGAGTTGGTTCATAAACTGTAACAGACTGTTGTGTTTCTGTGGAGTTGTTGGTGGATTTCTACATTAAGATCATGTGTGTACAAGTAGCAATGTTTTAATGTTTAACACTTGTGCAAGCTTGCTTTCTCTTGACTAATCTTTAGCTAGGGCTGGGACTCTGTTGAACGGAATCAGTGAAGGGGTCTTTGTCTTGGTCTGCATCTAGAGGAAAAGTTTCTCGTCTTTCACGGCTGAGCATGGTGCTGGCCGTGGACCCCTCATCTGTGGCTCTATTATGTTCCTAGTTTGTTGAATGTTTTTATTCTATTGACGTCTGTCTAGTGCTTTTTCTGTATAAAATGGAAATTGTGTGAATTTTTCCTAATTTTCAGAATGAGTTTACATTGTTTTTTTTTTTTTTTTTGTATATAGACTCATCCTCACATTGCAGAATTTAATCCCATTTGTTCTTGTGGTGTAATCTTTTAGAAACAAGGATTAGTTTGTAGTGTTCTTTGATTGTTTTTGGACAGTGTCTCACTTTGTAGCCCTGGCTCACCTGGAATTCACTGTGTAGAACAGCTTTAAACTCACAGAGAGCTGCTTGCCTTCACCCTCTGGGTGTTGGTGACTAGGTTTTTTGATTGTTTAGTTATAATGTTCTCTAGCTTGATAGTACTGGCCTCATGGAATAACAAAGGGAGTATTTGTGACCTTCAATCAGTGTTAATTCTTCTGTCAGTATTTAATAGAGACAGTGAATATAATCTTAATGCTAGGGAGACAGAAACAGGGAGATTGAAAGTTCAATGACATCCTGGGCTACAGAGTAAATTGAAGGTCAGTTTAGACTATAGCTATATCTGGGGTAGTCTGTGCTATACAGTCAGAACTTGTTAAAAAAGAAAACTAAAAGAAAAGCCAAAATAAAATTCATCAGTGAAGCGTGTGGTCCTGGTCTTTTCTTGATTGGAGGTTCTTGATTACTGATCCAAACTTCTTACTAGTACAGCTGTGTTTCCATCTTCTTTCTCTTTGTGATTTACTATATTTCTAGGAATTCATCTATTTCATCGAGGTTATGAAATTTGTGTGGAGCTTTCACATTTATCTTTAAAAATGATATTTTTATTTATCCTTTGATCATTTTCATACATACAGGCTATTTAATTTTGATCATATACACTTGCATTGCCCACTTTAACTTCTTCTGGACCTCCGTTGGCAACCCATGCCGTATCCCTTTTCAAATCTCATTTCCTCCCCTCTCAATTAGCCCGAATATGTATAGGTTTTGGCCAGCTATTAGTGCATGGACAACCAGCTGGGACGGGGGCCACTGTATAAGGAGAATCAAGTCTCCCTTCTCCAGTAGAGAGCAACTGGCCAAACTCTGGCTCTTACTATCTTCCTGCCTTCTGTTTTGGGATTTCTCTGAGCCATAGTGGGAAGGGATGTGATGAAGATGTCTTATTTATGACTGAGGATCTGACAGTCACTTACTCCCTGCATGTTGACTACCACAGCCCACTGCAAAAATACACTTCTTTGTTGAGGGCTGAGAGCTCTGGGTATAAAGAGAAGGATTTAGGAGGCGGCCGAATTTTTATAACCGCTGTAAAACCAGTAGCCATGTACTGCTTGGTTTCTGATTTTAGTTGTATCTCCCTCCCGCCCCGCCTTTTTTTTTTTTTTTTTTTTTTTAGTTTAGCTAAAGGTTTTTCTCAGTTTGTATTTATTTATTTTTATTTTTTAAAAATCAGGGTCTTAGATCTGTAATTTAATTTTCTTTTTCTCATCTCTTAAATATTTTATGGCTTACCTTGTGTTATCTCATTTCTTCTGAAACCATTGTTTCTCCTTTTCTATTTTCTTTTTAGTGACTAAATTTTTCCTTTGGCAGTTTCATGTGTGTATATAGTATGTTGAATTGACTTTTACTCCTTACCGTCTCTTATCTCTTTTTTACCCTGTCACACCTCCTTTTCCTTCCAGGTCTCCTTTCCATATTTATGCCTTTTCATTTTGTTTTGTTACTTACTGATTTTATCTAGGATTGTCTGTGTAACCCTGTGTTGGAACTATCCATTGGAGCCTTGGACTCAACTGAAAGCTCCCTTCCCTATCAATGATTGGCTGTTGGTGGGCTCAGTCTTATCCAGATCCAATGTAGGCAACTGTGGATGTGTTTGCAATGGTTATACCCTAAAGATCGCATTTCAAAGTCTTTCTCCCTATCTTTTGGCTTTATAGTTTGTGTTCTCTCTTTTATGATGTCCTCCGAGCCACAGAGGAAGTGCTATAGTGTCCTATTGAGGGCTGAGCACTCACTTACTTTAAGCACTTTGAGCATCCGGTAGCTTCCGCCTTTACCTTTGTCAGAGCTGAAAGTGTGCACGGGACTGTTTCCTGATGCCTTAAGACATAAAATTAGATGGTTATTTTGAGATGTTTCATCTTTTAAGTGTGTGTACAGCTGTAAATTTTCTGGATTTCATTAATTTTTTCACTGGGGGGGCTTGTTTCTTGAGAAGACTGACTCTCCCTCTCTCAATAGCCACTAATTGCTTATAGTTCTTCATCCAGGGGTTGAGCATCTCCTCCTTTTCACCTCCTCTTCTCTGCCTTGTCCTCCTCCATTTCAAAGGATAAGTATATTGGTTTGATTAATGGCATCACCTAAGTTCATTAGGGCCTGTTCACATTTTTCATTCATTTTTCTTTTCTTTCCCTTAAGGTAGGTAATGTCAAATGATCATTTTTGAGTTTATTTATTGTCTGCTTTGTCTAGTAAATCCATGGGTGCATGTGCATATACTTGGTGTGTGTGCATGTGTGCTTTTTAGATTCTTCTGAAGACTTTTCATTTATTTATTCTCTTACACTGTCATGAAATATATATTACACACACACACACACACACATATGTTCTTGACCAAAGCCCTCCTAAAACACTCTCATCTCTTTCTCCTTTCCATCAAATCAAGGCCCATCCTTTCACCTTTTCCCCTCTTTTTTGGTTTGTGGTTCTGAGGGTCCAACTCAGGACATCACACATGCTAGGAAACTTCTGGCATCTTCCACTAGATTATGTTCCCAACCTCTATGGGAGGTTATTTGTGTGTGTTCCCCATGGCTTTTGGTTGAACAAGGCATTAAAAAAACAACCATCTTTCCCTGTTTCTGCAAATGCTCAGGGAAGACCTTTACTAATTGATGGGGTTTTGAACTTGGAAAATCAGCCCAGGATGAAGACACACAATCTCTTATATTTTCTAGACATATATTCTATCTAAACCTTCCACCTTCCCACCCAAACCCTGAATTTCTTTATAAGTGATCATGACCAAACAGCTTGTTCCAGTCAATTACAAGTTTGTAGTTTTCTTGAGTGTTGGCATGCTGCTGTATCTGCCATTGCCTCCTTCAGCTTCCAGCCTGGGTACAAACTGGGCTGATGCTTCCTGTCTGAGTCCCACGTCATCTGAGATGGAAGCCATTCTACTAGGCAGTCCACAGACAGACCGGGCATTTTTAATGAGTTTCATTTTATACTTCCATCCTGGGGTGTGGAAGTGAAACTTGAGAGGCTGCCTCTTAACCACACCATGCTACACGTAGGAGGGTTGGGGCCAAGGGTGAGTATAAACATGGCACATCTTCCCTCTATCACATGTAGTGGTTTCTTGATTGGTGGTCAGGACACTTGTTTGCTTAGGTCTTGGACTGGTTTCCAGAACTGCTCTAGTCTCTGGTTGTTTGATGTTTCTATGGGACGACATGGGGCTGATGTTCCTTGCTTCAGTGTCTGATGATGTTACTCTCACTTACACCCAAAGCCTATTGAAATTTTTGTTCTCAGTGTAATGTGGTACTAGTAATTTGTGATGAGTGTAAATTCAGAGATTAAGGTTCCCACTACTCATTGAGCTTCTGTTTAATCTCTTTTCCTCAGTATAAGCATGGGGGACCCATCATTGCTGTGCAACTGGAGAATGAATATGGTTCCTATAACAAAGACAGGGCATACATGCCTTACATCAAGAAGGTAAGGGTCGTGTAATTTGTTTCTTCACATTCTTTCTTCCGAAATATATTATAGACTGTGACAACATTGCTCTAATACAGTTCTCAAATGAATACACCATGCCTCCCAGCACCACTTCCTAATTAGAGAAAATTTCTCCATGAGTTGTCACCTTTTTTTTTTTTTTTACTCTTTATTGATTGAGGTTTCTCCCGCTTGATAGTTGAGGCTTTGAGCAAATGCCTCCGTTTTCCTAAGGCTCCTTTTTCTCTCTTCTGCAAAGTGGGCTAAAAGAAGGAGTGCCTGCCTCTTTTGCGTTATGTGACATTAGGTGGCCTGTTACTGTTCCAGGTATACAGTAAGCTGTCAATACATGTTGATAGAGCCATTGGCATTTGTGTCAGTGAACTGCGGAGGGCTAGCCATGGCGTGAGCTGAGGAATTAGGAAATGGAGTCTTTGGAATCAGTCTGACTAAAGGTCAATGGCTTTGACTTAGATGGTCTGGGCAGGGAATCTACTGCTGTCGCCCCCAGCTTAAAATTTCCATCTAGGAATTACTTTTGTTCCTACAGACTGGAGACTGAAGCTCAAGTACTCCAATTTCTAGTCTCTTCTTTTCCAGCCCTTCCTTCCTTGAGGATTGCTCTCAGAATGGTACTGGTTGTCTAGGAATGGTGGCATTCCTCAAGCTGGAAAGGAGTAAGGTCAGTCCTTGTCTATATCCTGGACAGAGCACGTACCCAAATCTCTTGTCTTGGGTCACCTAGAAAAGCCTATTGCTGGGCATAGACTCTAGAGCTCTTCTTGTTACAGTCTTCTGTCAGACTCCCTTGAGCTCCAGCGCATCTCCACCTGTTGTTTATCAGTGATGCAGCTGCAGAGGAGAGCTCTGAGGAGCTTCAGGAATAGAGAGTAGTTCCTTCGGGACCTTGTCTGCACAGCCATGCTTCCCTGGCACCCAGAGCTCAGGCTACAGAGGCTCTTGGGAGAATCCTTTCCTGAACTGCTATGCAACTTTTCCTGGGGGTGTTGGCGAGATGTGCATAGCACTGGCATCGAATGACCTTAGGCATGACCCCCTCAACCTTCTGAGCCCTCATCATGTCGAAATGGACACAAGATGCCCTTTCCGAAGGCTTCTGTGTGAGCTCTGTGTTTGTAGGAAATAGTAATTGGCCTTTAAAGGGCAGAGTCAAAAAATTAATGCCTTTAAAGTTTAGTGGTATAGAAAATTAAGTGTTCTGTGTCAGTGAGTAACTAGTTGGGTAGTTGGAGGAGCTTGGCCCAGGGCTTTTAATAGAGATCCCACCAATATTCCTCATGCATTACGTGCTCTTGCCATCCCTAAGAATTGGGGTCCCTTCTGCTCTGTCCTTAGAATACATGGGACCTGGCATTAATATTAGATGTTATCGCTCTGTCTCCAGAAGAATTCAGTTGAAATAGATAGTCTTTTCATAGTAAAATCACCTTTGTAGGAGTTATTGAGTCCAAAGTGCCAGAGTGGAACCTGTGTGTGTGGACATGTTCTGAGTTCAGCCCCACCTCTCGCATGACCCCTGTAACTGAACATGCTTCATTCAGCCTCTCTGATGCTTTGTCTGTGCTGTTCAGATGTTGGCTATGAAGAGTGTAGGAGACAGTCAAAATGCTCAGCATTATGGCTTGGCTAATGTTATGATGTTAGCAGTTATTCTGAGTGGCAGAAGTCCTGTTGCTCCTTAAGCAGTGGGTTTTATCTATGCCCTCGATGGAGTGCTTCTCACTTCTTCTGGGCATGACCAGTATTCCATGGGCATGCCACTGAGGTATGGCTGGGCCATCATTGTTCCTGCCATTGAGCAAGTTCACACTGGCTCAGAGTGGGGAAGAGACAGGCTGCTTGTTCATGGTGTGGACGAAGGGCATAGTAAAGTGTTCCACTGGCGACCTGACCTCACTGGAATTCTGCAAGTGGTTGCCATGTGCTAGCACAGCATGCGGTCTCCTCGAGCCAGCCTCTGAGTAAGCTGTGTGTATCCTCAAACCGATCCTACCTACAGAAGCAACCAAGGCCCGACAGAGCTCAGTAGCCATGTCCTCTGCCACACTTGGAAACCAAGTGCTTATTGGCACTTGGCTGAATACTGTGGACACGCATAACATACAGAGAAGCACTTTAGCTACGCTTTTCTCTCTTGCTCTGGAGACTCCCTCAGCGTGAGCAGTGACCCTGCCGAAGCTCTAAGCAATGCGGACAGACTTTAATTTCCCTTTATCCCCCAAACAGGCCTTGGAAGACCGTGGCATCATAGAGTTGCTCCTGACCTCAGACAACAAAGATGGCCTGCAAAAGGGAGTGGTCGATGGAGGTATCTGAAGGAGGCTGCCTGCTTGGCTCTTCTGCGCAGTTCTCTGGGCGTGGTCTGAGATACACGCAGGTGTTTCTCTGGTGCATAGAACAGGGCGTGGCATTCTGGGCTGTAGGGGAAACAGGGTCCACAGCACCTCCCATGGCCCTTTTCTCTTCTTTTCAGCAAATGCCTTACCAAAGCTCATCCAAACACCCAAGTACCTGGCCAGCTGTGTCTGGTCATTGTTCTTGCTAAGCTCACACTGCTGACAGGGAGCTGCCCTCATTGGCAGCTTTCCTTTTATTGGAAAATTCCAGCCCCAAGAACCTCAAGTACCCCAAACCTGGCAGTCAGTCTTCTCCCTCTCCTGCCCAACTCACCAGCCATCCGCACATCCTTTCATCTTTACTTTTCTTTTCAAAACCCACCCAAACTCAAATGTGGTTCACCATCTCAGCAGTTCCCACCCTTCCCACCTGCAATGTGGCTGCATTGTTTTCACCAGCTCTTCTTACTTCACCAATCCCTCCAGTGACCTTTTCTCAATACAGCAATTGGTGCCCTGGATGCAGGCCTGTGACACACGCCTGTAATCCCAGCACGATGGAAACTGAGACAGGAGGGTCATGAGTTTGAGGCCAGCCTGGGATACATAGCTCCAGGCCAGCCAAGATGACATAGCAAGACCCTGTCTTCAACAAACAGCTCAGCAAACAGCCCAGATCATCTTGCTGTATTGCTTGGACTCCATGTACTCCACAGAGAAAAGAGAATCACACACTCTGAGAATGGTCACGTGGGCTCCTCACACAGCAACACCTGAATCTCCTCAGTCTCCTCTCCTAGAGCCCTCCTCCACCCCTCACAGAGCAACCCCTGCATGCCCCTCCCCAGTCTTCTCTCCTGCAGCCCCCTCCAATGCCTGCTCCCATAACCCCACACATGACCCTGAATATGCCCTGGCAGCAAACGTCACAGTCTACACACACACACACACACACACACACACACACACACACACACACACACACACACACACACACACACACACACACGACCGGCTGAGCTCACGTCTAGGTGTTTCCCCTTTCCCACCGTGTTCTACCTTCTGGGCTCTCATTTTGTTTCTCAAGTACATGGAACACCCTCAGATTCGATGACGCTGCATACCTTTGGGGGAGTCTGCCAGGCTTGCCTTCCAGGTGCTCTTTGCAGCAAGGCTTTCTCTGGGCACCCTGCTAGACCATGCAGCCCTTCATAAGGCTCAGCCCACTCTCCTAGCTGGCTTAACTTGGTCCTCTACCTCACAGCAGCAGTGAGCTCTCCGGGCCCTGGGCTGTCCCATATGAGCTGTGGTGCTTGATCGTATGCTCCTGCAGTCTATGCACAGGGAAGCTGAAGAGCCCTCCTGTCGGTTACAGTGTGTCCCTTCCTGACACGGCACCTCCTGGCGTCTATTTTGTTTAGTTTGTATTTCCCTCTCTAGACTGACCTGTTTGTAGATGGGGACTTTTATCTTGATATCTCTTCCACAGTAGCTGTCTTGGTTGCTTCTGGGAAATTAGGTAGATAGAGAGGAAAAGGCTCTATGTACAGCAAGCGCACTGAACATGACAGAGATCAGTAGTGATACCTGTGAATTCCACGAGGTGGCAGCATCTACTCATGTTTGCTAGCAGGGCCCTGGTGGAGGGGCTGTGGCGCACAAGACAGTCTCTGAAGACTCTTCATTCCTACCCATCCTCCCCTTCCGGCTCCAACCATGGACCCCTGAGGCCACTGCTGCCTGGAGTGATGATTTTTAATTAAAAAAGTCAAAGCATTCATTCATGTGGCCTATCAGTAAAATAATTTAAAAAGTAATTATCAAGAAATGTGCCTTCCTCCTGATCCAATTCCCCCCAAACAGCCACTTCCAGCTGTAACCTTTTATTCCAGCTTTCACCTTCCTGCTTCTGTACAACTTGTACGCACAACTCTATGTATCGGTTTAGGGTTCTGAAGCCATTCTCTTGTTTCAGCGGAGGGCTGGGCCTCCCCTGGTCTCACACACCTCTCCTTTCCTGCTAGTGCCCTTCAGTGTTGCTGTGCATTTTGGCTGCAGATCTTCCAGGTGGGGTGTGCTGCTTTGCAGCATGTGACCAGGTGGCTAGTCAGATGCTTAATTCTCGCCCTCAGCGGACTCACTGGCCCGTTAGCTTTTCTTGTCATCTCAGAGCTCTCTCTCTCTCTCCTCCCCATCCCCGCCTTCTCTTTTCTTGCTTTGTAATTCATTCTGTCCTCAAACTCATGACCCTTCTGCCATGGCCTCCTGAGTGATGGGATGGTAGGACTGCAAGCATGCACCGCGCGTGGAGCCAACGCTCACTTCCGTCCCAGTCTGGTCCTTTCTCCTTTCTCTTAGAAGATGTCATTTTTTTTTTGAATTTTTTGAATTTTTAATTCTTCACTAATTACACTTTATTCACTTTGTATCCCCCCTGTAGCATCCTCCCTCCTCCCCTTTCAATCCTTCCCTTCTTCCCCCTTCTCCATCCATGCCCCTCTCTAAGTCCACTGATAGGGGAGGTCTTCTTTTCCTTCCTTCTGATCCTAGTCTATCAGGTCTCACTCATCACAACTGGCTTCTTTGTCTTCCTCTGTGGACTGGTAAGGCTGCTCCCCCCTCAGATGGAAGTGATCAAAGAGTTCATGTCAGAGACAGTCCCTGTTCCTATTATTGGGGAACCCTCTTGAATACTGAGCTGTCATGGGCTACATCTGTGCAGGGATTCTAGGTTATCTCCATGCATGGTCCTTGTTTGGAGTATCAGTATCATAAAAGACCCCTGTGTCCAGATTTTTTGGTTCTGTTGCTCTCCTTGTGGAGCTTCTGTTCCTTCCAGGTATTTCTATCTCCCCCTTCTTTCATAAGATTCCCTGCACTCTGCCCAAAGTTTGGTTATGAGTCTCAGCATCTGCTTTGATACCCTGTTGGGTAGAGTCTCTCAGAGGCCCTCTGTGATAGGCTCCTGTCCTGTTCCCTGTTTTCTCCCTCTTCTGATGTCTGTCTCGTTTGCCTTTCTGAATGAAGATTGAACATCTTACCCAGGGCCCTCCTTCTTGATTAGATTCCTTAGGGGTACAGATTTTAGTTTGATTATCCTGTATTATCTGTCTAATTTTTAAAAATTTATTTTTATTTTTTTGTGTTTGTTGATATTTTGCCTGTATATATGTCTATAAGAGAGTGTTAGGTCTTCTGGAACTGGAGTTTCAGACAGTTAATGAGCTGCCATGTGGGTGCTGGGAATTGAACCTGGGTCCTCTGGAAGAACAGCCAGTGCTCTTAACCGCTGAGTCATCTCCCCAGCCCTGTTTCCTCTGTTTTTAAGCATTTTATTTGTTCCTTTTAATAGCTTTGCTTGCCGTGACTTCTGGCACTATTCTCCCCAGTCTTTGAGGGGAGATGAATCTCTGAAGATGGATAGAGGAATGGGGTCATGTGGACTGTTCATTTCAGGAAGCTCACATGGCGGTGTCTAGAGACAGCATTTCCAAACACCTAGAGAAGCTGCCTCTGGCTTCTTCCACAGATATTTGAGGAACAGTTGTGAGGAACGCACAGGAGGCCCCTTGCTCAGGAATCCCCTTCAGTCTTCCCTCCTACTTCTTACCCCCATGCTCCCAGCAAACGCTCTAAGAGCATGTGAACCCTATTGAGGGCATGGGCTATGGTGCAAAGGAAGCTCGACAACAGGGGTGGGAGGGTGCCTGTGGGTGGAGGTGGTCCCCTTCCTGATGCTCACAGTGGAGGAAGGACTTATGGGACGTGGTAGAAAGAAACCAATCTATCCTAGGCCCCCTCTGTCTCTCTATGGTTTTCATGTTTCCAGGGTTCCCTCAGCACCTTGCCTTTGCTCACATACCTTCTGCGTTCTTACTCATCCCTTTTCTTGAATTTGATGAAGTGTTAGGATGGCGCAAGGTAGCTTCGGGTGTTCGGCTAGTCCCGTGCATTGGGTTTACTTTGCTAGTTAATGGTTACTTTCAAACAGACATTCTGAAATGAGTGGCTAACTCCTGAAAGGGAGGGTTCTAGTTGCAGGGTCCCCTGTGGGTTGCTGGCGGGCAGTGACATCACAGGATAATGGCTTGGTGTGAAGGATCCTGAGTTTGCAGCCAGGAAGTTTCTGTACCTTGCAAGTCTCAGCTTTGTTTTCTTCACTGGGTTACTGTGGCCTGATATCCTATATGGTAGCTGGGGCTGGCCATCCTGTATTAATTACTCCTAAGCTCATTCATCTGGAACTGACCATTCTCATCGACAGTAAGCAGGCAAGGGTCCTTGGCATCAAGTTCTGTAGCTGCCTGTTACTGTGGCAGGGTCATGGCCACCAGTCAGCAGTAGCATTTTTTCTTGAGCATGCATTTTGCTTATGGAAAGCTATATAGAGCACTATTTAAAATTTTATAGTAAACACACTATGAAATAGAGAAATGAAGGATGTGTCTTTTTTGAGATCATTGCCCTTGGTGTACAAAGGCATTTACCATTGCACTTGAGGTACAGTGTACAGCTCAGGCTCTGGTTCTTAGGGCAGTTCAGAGAAGGCCACTCTTGCTGAAAACATTACAGTCAGCAAAAACCAGATGCTGAGTTTCTGGTTCTGCTCTGCATTGAACGGTGGAGTTTCTAAGAATACAATAGAGGCAACCTTTTGGCATCACATGAGCTAACTTCTAAGGGAGGCGGTAAACAATGTCTATACTAGCTTTTTTTCATGCTGGTAGATTGAAGAGTTGGATAATTTAGAAAGTCTTTGTGACTTCAAGACTATGCTTTGTTTCCTTCTCTTCTCCCTTCCCAGTGCTGGCCACCATCAACTTACAGTCACAACAGGAGCTGAAGGAACTAAGCAGCATTCTCTTGTCTATGCAGGTAGGTCTGGCCCAAGGGATGCTGTGGATTCCACGTGCCTGCACTCTACCCAGAGTTCTGTGATGGGGGAGAAGGACTCTCAGCTCTCCCAGCCTTTGGCTCATGCCACATTGCCACATGGCTGGGAGGGAAGCCGCTTAGAAACTCTGCTCTAAAGTTTTGCTCTGCAGACTGACGCCATCCAAGTATGCTACACTCTCTGGAGACGGGCAGCTTTTAAAGTTTTAGGCTTTTCTGGACACCACAAGCCCCAGAACTGCTTTGAGAGATTGAGAGAGAAAGAAACCTCTCCATCCTGTACTACCCTTCCTTAACTGTTAAGACTTCATTGACACTGGAAATGTTTCTGTTATCCACAAGACAAGAGGCCTGGTTGATTCCAGATCCGAAAAAGAAAGAAGTTTCTGGGTATATTTCAGCTTCCTTAGACTGATGGTCAGACACAGCCCTATTCTAGTTGATGTCTCTAGTTTGTGTGTATCTCCTAAACAGACAGCTGTGACTGGGGCCGAGCTATAACCCATGTGTAGAACAGATAGCTCATCTCATCCAGGCTTACTGAAAGGTGTGAATGCCCCCATGTTGCCCCCCCTACCAATTGCATATCTGCTATGGTCCTCAGCCTATAGGGAAACTGATAGTGTATTGATAAAGAGTAGATGCCTATGGGGATATTGGGCCAATGGTGTGGGGCATACTTGTGGTCCACTAAGTAGATTGTTCCAGTTGTTGGCCTTTCAAAGTAGGGATGATACCCTCAGATACATTCATGAAGCTATCATGACAGGTAGCATGTAATGTGAGTATGCATGTATGGGGTGGCTACTCCTGCAGTATAGATAGTGGTCAGAATGGGTGGGAAGGCTCTTAGAAGGAGGACAGGCATGATCTCTGGTAGACTTCCCAGAGGGAAGGGATTATGCATGCATGTGTGTGGGTTCAGGGTAGAGCCCTTTCTTCTCATCTTCTTTCTTCTACTATGTCTTAGGTTTCTTCTCTGTCTGTAGAGGTGCCCAGCCTGTCTTACCTCATGACTGATCATAGGGCTCCTGTCCTTGTGGAGTCTGTAATCCATTTGGGAAGGGAGACTCATGATATATAGTCTCACAGTGCCTAAGAGTTGCAGTCAAGTGCTTCCAAGGGAAGTACAGGTGCTGGGAGCTGCTCAGGACCCACTTGGTTACTCTGTTGTGGGACCTTGGAGACATGTTTGCCTCTTCTGTGTTTCTGTTTTTCCTTTAGTTGAGTAGGCATAATGACAGCCAAGACTTGAGTGAAGTAATGTTTGAAAAGTACCTCACAGTTCTGGTGATGGAAGGGGTGTCTGCTGTTGATTCCAAGACAACTTGACATGTCAGTGCTATTGGGATGGCTGTCCTATCAGCAGAATGACACTGCGGACACACTTTCATGTACAGTTTATAACATCTGCCCTAATGTAAGGAAGTAGTTTTGTCTAAAGGGCTTCATTGAATGGACACTGTAGACCCCAGCACTGGTTAACTTTGGAGTATCCATTAGTCCTTAAATATGTGCTCAGTGAGGAAGATAACTCATGCTAGAGATTTTTGAGTAATTCCTGTATACCAGAATTTTTTTTCTGTATCATGTCATCTAGTTCTCCTAGTGAGCATGTATGCTAGCTACTGTTCCTGCTATCTGTGATCAAGGAGATAGAAAAAATTGGATGAGGTACCCAGAAGATGGTCAGTTTGGGATTGGTTGTACCACATTCTCCAGGAAGACATCTTAGTCTTGCTGGACATTAATTTGTTCCCCACACCACAGAAGCCCTTAAGCAAATAAGCCCATGATGGCCCAGGAGGTTTCAGGATTTAGTACTTTGACTCTGCTTCTCCCTTTTGGGTCACTAAATATGTGTATATTATGGCATATTTTGGGATGTAGATAGTTGATAAAGAAAAACGAAGCTACCAGCTTGATAAAATGAAACAAAACAAAACCTGCAAAACAAAAACGTAGCTATGTTGGCTTTTATCTAGGGACAATTGCTATCTTCTATGCCATGAACCATTAAGTATGCCCCATCTTTCTGGAACATGTTCTGTTGACTTTTATGCAGTTTTAAATGTTAGGCCAGCCCTAGTAGAGGATACTTAATCAGCTGTCACTGAATAAAGGAGAATGATTCCTGGCTCAGAGCCTAAAATCTTAGCAGATGAGTCGTTTACACATGCCCAGGTGTTTACAGCTTTTAAAAACATGGTGGAGCCAAGCATCGTCCCAGAATGATCTCTTTGTGCTTGGAGAGAGCAGATGTCACCTCAGTATTCTGAGGTAACAATTAAGACTTGTTCAATATCCTAGGCAAGGTATGAATCCAGAGTGCAGCTGTAGAACTTGCACCTTAGGTTGCTGCTTTGCCAGGGTCTGACTCTCTGCTTTAGTTTTGTAAACTGTTGCCTAGGTCAGAACTTAAAGAAAACCCACTCTGAAGCCTGCTGACTCCCAGATACAGAGAAGTAGTAACTGGCATATCTGCATCTATGGTGTGGCTCTTATATGTACGTGTCCAGAATAAGACATTCTTTCCTGGTTAGCAAGGTTGCCTTGAACCATGATGTAACCCAACCAGTGTAGGAAAGGGCATCCGAGTCAGGTGATAAATTCTGATGAAAGCTTAGTTTGAACAGATACTTGTGTCTCTTTGCTAGCATCTGTCATATGCACCATCAAAAGCACATTAAGCATCAAATCTGGTAGCCTCTTCCATATTATATTGGCAGGGGTGAGGCCCCAAGTGGTGGATGAGTGATCTGTATCTATGCTATTACTAGAGTTCCTTTCAAGATAGTACCCACCTTTCCCATTTGATCAGCCTGCCTGCCTAATTCTTATTTTTGTGGTACCCAGGGGGTTCAACCGAAGATGGTGATGGAGTACTGGACAGGGTGGTTTGACTCATGGGGCGGCTCCCACAATATCTTAGATTCCTCTGGTAAGTACTTTACTTTGCCTACATCTAATATGTGTGTTGACCCTAAGTAAGAATATGTTTTGCATTCCCTGGCATTGTTTATGGGGTTGTAGGATGCTAGGTTCCTCGGATCATTTGAATTCATATTCAGCTCTTAGTAGTTCAGAGACTTGACACTTGAAATAACAAAAGGGCTTTCATCATTGCTTTTCTATGTTTTGTAATTAGAAAGGTAACACATGCTTATTGTAAATATCTAGGAAATGTAGAAAGTTTAAAAAAGAAATAGAAGTCGCTGAGTCTAGATCAAGCATTCTGATGTATTTAACAGTGCAGGCAGCTCTTAGTGTATCTCCATTTATGTAATACAGATAGAGCTAGAGACAGATTGATCAAGTCTTCAGACACCTTGCCCACACACATACACCCCACCCCCACACCCTCCTATACTAGTGAACATAGGAATGCTTGGTGTAATCAAACATCACTGTCTTAAAGAATTTCAAGAGCTCCATTGTATTGATGACTAAGTCATCATTTAGTGACCCAGTTCCTTACTTATTGCTTAGTTTTGTCTTTTGTTAACTGAACACCACTTAAGCGAGCATACTTGAAAATTTGTACACTTGGCATATATTTTCTTGTGATAAGGAATAAATTGCTGCACTGATGCAGTTTTAATTTATGTGTTTATCACTGTCTTTTAGGAAGACAGTAGCAGCCTTCTGGCCATTGTGAAATGAGAATACTCATTTCCTTCAGTTATCAGCACTGAATAATAATTTTTCAAATTTGCCAGTTCTCTAAGTCAGTATTAGGTTTACATTTCTTGAATATATCACACAAATATATATTAATTGATCTTTTATTTTGTTGTCTAATACTCTTCTTAAGTATTGTTAGGGACATAGCCCAGGGTCCCAACTTTTTTGCATTTCCTAGGGATAGAATAGCTACAAGAAAACATGCCACCTGGTAGGATAGAAACAGCCTACAAGCTACAGGTTGTCCAGGGAAAGCTGAATGACCCAGTGATGGAGTGACCTGGTGGGGATTGGGATGTGAGAGAACAAGAGGCCTAGTTGGGGCTTTGCCTGGGCTCTGACTCATTTAAACATCTTTCCTCTTTGTTCTCCTTGAAGAGGTCTTGAAATCAGTGTCTGACATCATCAAATCTGGCTCCTCAATCAACTTGTACATGTTCCACGGAGGCACCAATTTTGGCTTCATAAATGGAGCCATGCACTTTAATGACTACAAGGCTGATGTCACCAGTTACGGCAAGTGTCCTCAACCGTTCTCCCGTTCTCCCTATTCCTCTCCAGTGCTTGTAGGGCTGGCACTTTTGATGGAGTATCCTTTAGAGACAATTTCTGGGTCTTTTCATGTCTTTGGCTATGTAATGTCTAGGGAAAATAGAGGCTTTTTCTGACTGTCTCCTCTAAGCTTCTGCAGCAAGGCTGTGACTGGCTTGTTCTGCTGAGACAGCTGCTTGCAGGACCAAGGGAGGGGAGGCAAATCTAGAGTGAGAGGGATGGGGATAGCCTTTCCCCCTCGGAGGCCCTTGAGAAGGGGCGATGATGGCCCTTCCTCTGACTGAGAGTTCACAAGGAGTAGGAGAAATGCCCCCACTGTACCTACTTGCAGTTAAAGGTTTAGTATCTCACCGTGCTCAGGGTGCTTTTATAATTTAACCGAATGGTTCATATTAAAGGTGTTGCTCTTCAAAATTGCTGGTCCAAGTACTCTGTTCTCCCATCCAAGTTTCTCTTCCTCCTCCTTTGTTTTCTTCATTGCCCTGTGCTGTTCTGGGGTCAGGAGAGACTGAAGGGTCCATGGGTGTCTTGCAGATTATGACGCTGTATTGACAGAGGCTGGAGATTACACTGCCAAATACACCAAGCTTCGAGACCTCTTTGGAACCTTCTCAGGTACAAATAAGCAGTAGATTCAGACATCCACTTGGGCCCATGTTTTTGCTCTGAGCCCTCAGAGTTTCTGCTGTCTTTCCTCTCCAAACTCCAGCTGATCCAAATTCAAGAATTTCTTAGACTTCTAGGAAATATGTCTCAGTGGTAGAACTCTTTCCCAGCATGCATAAGGGCCCTTGTTCCACCATGATCATTGCCCAAAATAAATAATATACAAATAAATAACAAAGCCAACATTCTAGACAAAAAGGTTTGAGAGACTATTCTCTTGTATTTGACTCATTCTAAGCCTCTTTATGCCATATAGAAGACACAAAGAAACCCTGCTTTTGCCCAGGCCTCATGTCCTAGAGTAGTTTAAGCACTGAGGAGATCCTGTGGTTGATATTGGTGCCAAGATGAAAGGAGTACATTGGATTGTGGGTACAAGGCTGGAGGAGGCAGTGGTGGTTGAATCTTTAAGGGAGGGCCATGGTTCTTGTTGCAGGTGTCCCTCTACCTCCTCCACCTGAACTTATTGCTAAGATGGTCTATGAGCCAATGAGTCCATCTTTCTACATATCACTGTGGGATGCTCTCCTGTACATGGATGATGTAAGTGCTACAGGCGGGGCACCAGGGCACCAGGGATAGTTACTAAGCAGACAGAACCCAGGAACTTTCCAAATGGCGTTCTGGGATAATCGAAGCCACTTAGTGGCATTGCAGACTTTACCCAACCAGAGAACGGAGTGAAGAGACATACAGTGGTGCCGGAGTGGGGTTGGGAGGGAACAGGAGAGCTTGAACTTGGTTTCTTCCCTCTAGCCTCAGGGATAGGGCTATCTCTGGGTCATGAATAGAGTGAGGAGCATAGGAAAGGATGATCTTTACCCTGTGGAGAGGAAAGAGGGCACCCCCTGCAGTTCATTCTGTGGGCTCCATGGCATGATGGTGGCTTAAAAATTCCAGTAGATTGTAGGACTCTAGTGAAATCTCTCTTTTCCTGTCATCCTTATTTCTCTAAGGAGCCCATTAGTTTAAGCTAGGAACAAGGTAGAATAGAAGAAAACATGCTAGCGTGCTCTTTCATCCTGTCCATGATGTCCTTGTTGCTCATGTGAAAACTTACAATTAGCTGCCTGACTACTGTGCTTTCTTGTGTCTTCTTATGTAGCCATTCAAATCTGAGATACCCATTAACATGGAGAACCTACCAGTAAACAATGGTAACGGGCAGGCCTTTGGGTATGTCCTGTATGAGACCACCATCTTCTCATCTGGTGTCCTCAGTGGCCTTGTGCGTGACAGAGGACAGGTAGGAGCATCTCCTCTGAACTCCCAGGGCTTTGTAGTGATCAGGCATGGCAGTACATACCTTATTCTCTGCCTTCAAATAAGTTGTTACCAGTATAAAATTGGCTATCTCCAATAACTGGAGTTCTCATGATCTCTCCCTCATAAACTGTGGTGTTCATTTCCTCCATGCCTACTAAGCACCTTCATAAGTATCCACAGTGATATCTGTTCTGTTGTCTAGCAGAGGCTTTTCTTAGCTTCCTCCTGATGACCATGATTTTCATCTGCTCACTTTGCCAGGTCTTTTTGAATAGAGTATCCATAGGATTCTTGGACTATAAAACAACGAAGATTACTATCCCCTTGACCCAGGTTTGTTATCCCAGGGATCTGGGGTGATAGCTAGGAAACTTGGTAGGAGTCAAAGAGGAGGATCAGGAAGCCAGGAAGCTCCTTGGTTAAAAACTCCAAAGAGAAGGGCACACCTAACTTTCTGACCAGTCGGAGGCTCTCACTCCTGCTCTCAGAGCATAGGGGATGACTGGGGAACACAGAGATTCCCGGGTGAAGCTGAGTTATCAGACAGTGATAACTGGCTACTGTGTTCCTGGCAGGGTTACACCACACTGAGGATCTTGGTGGAGAATCGTGGGCGAGTCAACTACGGAAATAATATTGACAGTCAGCGCAAAGGTGGGTCTTAGTATAGACGAGGAGAAAAGATGTCACCACTCCCCAGACTTGTCTATCTGCTCAGGACATTGGGGCTCCTTTCAGGGAGGTGGTTCCTGGAGGCCTATTGGAGGAGGTGGATCTTGGGGCCCCTTTCAGGGAGGCGGTTCATGGAGGCTCATTAAAGGGAGATAGTGCCTGGTTTACCTACTTATAAATCCTGGTTAATGGGTCAGGAGGGTTTGGTCATTTTCCCTTTAGTGCTTCCTAACTGTATGTCCTTCTGCCCCAGGAGGAACCTCCATAAGCCCCGAGCTGGCCTCTTAATCTGTCTTTATACTGAAACCTACTTTGGTGGGAGAGGGCCTCTCTGTTTGCAGGGTTGTGGGTAAGGAGCAAAGAATGGGAATGTCCTGGAGTCCATGGAATAAGATAGGACCCCTCCCCCTGCCTTTTTGAGTTTTCATATTGAATTTATGTTCTTCATTTCTCTCAGGAAGACTCATAGGGAATGCTTCTGTGCTTAGGAGGAAGCCAGACATGCAATGAACAGACTGCATTTTGTTGCCATGCCCCTCTAGGAGTATCCCTTCAATACACTTGCCCATGACCCTGGCTTTTGGAATCATCATGGTTTTAGTCCCCCTTTTTCCCCCCCGATTTGTATGTGGTTGGTTTTCAGGGCAGAAGGGTCTTATAAGTTCTTCCTATGGTGAGGAGGTTGAGGACATTCCATTTCTCTCTCTTCTGTCTGCATTTGTGGTAGAGGAAACTTTCACCTCTTACCTGGTCAGGATGTCAGCTGAAAACCTCTGGTAAATGCTCCGGAAGTGATGTGGTCTTAGCCACTGAGGCTTCCTCTCCAGAGGGTCCTAAGGTAGTTACTATAGCACCATCTAGCACCATCCTGGTGG
Source organism: Pachyuromys duprasi (assembly GCA_028658305.1). Taxonomy (NCBI): domain Eukaryota; kingdom Metazoa; phylum Chordata; class Mammalia; order Rodentia; family Muridae; genus Pachyuromys; species Pachyuromys duprasi. The sequence continues at coordinate 19,985,959 of CM053747.1, read as the reverse complement.
GGCCACATAGCAAAGTGACACCATCCTAGATTCTCAACACTTTTCCAGTGTTTATCCACAGGCCTTACAGCCTCCCTTGGGCATCCTTCTCTGGACCCATCTTACTGCTTTCATTATTCTGGAGTAAGAAAGACCTGTCAGACTGCCCAGTCATTATTTTCCTACGATCTTAACTGAGCATGCCTTGACCATTTGCAGAATCCCGCTCTCTGGGCCAGTTCAGTGTTTGCAATTCATAGACCTTCTCCCAGAAATACACATGCTCATATGCTTGTTCCTGCCACAGAGGCTGCTCCAGGACCAGCTGTCTCCTCCCTGGGCAGCTGCCCTTCAGGTGGGCAGCTGCTCACTGTGGGACACCTTTGTGATGTCGCTATCTGCTCACTGTTTAGACGTTTTTAAAGGTATCTTTAATCTTAGATTGAATGGAGGGTTTCCGGCTGAGCGACCAGGTCTCTTAGTCTGAGAACCTTACAATACCACAAAGCTAGGCTGTCTGTCACCACTCAGCTAAATATAGCTTTCCCTAGAAAGAGGCCAGAAGTCAGATGTTTCATGCTGCAGCATCTCAGCCCTGTCACTGTCCTTGGGTGTGCTGCTCCTTATGACAAATCCTGGGACTTGACAAACAGTGGTCTTGTCTATGGCCACGCTTTTGATCTCTCCAGGGAGGCTTCAGTCCAAGTGCAGAGCACTTAGGCTGCATGTGCTTTAGGAAAAACCCTTGCTTCGTCTCTCCTGGGACATCCACACATGCCCTGCCTGCAGCGACATCGCCAGTCTCCTGATCTGGGCCTTGCCTACCTTTGTTCACTTTCTCCAGGTTTAATCGGAAATCTCTATCTGAATAATAACCCTCTGAAAGACTTCAGAATCTACAGCCTGGATATGACAAAGCAGTTCTTTCAGAGGTGGGTCCCTGCGAGTCTGGTAAATGAGGTCATAGCTAACATGTAGCAAGAGACAAGAGTATCCTGGTCTCCATGCCAGGATCACACAGACCCAGAGGCCAAAGCTACCTACCTAAGGTGAGGGGTAGGACCAACACTGGAGCCCATGTTTCCAGACTGGGAAATGCCATCCTGTAACCTGTTTGGGGGTAGATGGGCTTGGGGCCTTGTTGGAGGAAGGGCTGTACTTAGGAGTTAGATGCAGGTCTGGAAGCAGATGTGAGATGGTTCTTCCCTCCTTGTGCTTACATCCTGTCTTTAGGTTCGACATGAACAAGTGGAGTATCATTCCCAAAGAGCCTACCTTTCCTGGTTTCTTCTTGGGTGCCTTGTCAGTTGGCATTTACCCTTCTGACACATTTCTGAAGTTAGAGGTTTGTAGGACCCCTTTCCTTTCCTGTTCTCTCGTTTTCATAGGGCTCTGAGCCAGGTTGGCGTGAATGTTTTGTGTAACACCTGGGCCCAGAGGCCTCCCTGTCTTTCTGTACTGCCCCACATGATAGGGACCCTGCGATTTCTCTGTGTCAGAGGAGTGGGCTCAAAGCTGAACCACCTTGTGGTTCTTCTCCGTGTGTGGGCTCCTGTGGCCAGTCTGAGTGTTGATTACCCTGACTGGGAAGCTCAGCAGTGCTTGGATGTCTAATGTTGGTTGTCTACATGGATGTCTAATGTTGATTCACTTTGGTCTCTTAGGAACATGGTATTTTGGGTCTCCTGTGGTAATGCAAGGCATTCCCTGTCTTGTCTGTAGGGCTGGGTGAAGGGGGTTGTATTCGTCAATGATCAAAACCTTGGACGCTACTGGAACATAGGACCTCAGGAGACCCTCTACCTCCCAGGTGTCTGGCTGAACAAAGGACTCAACAAGGTGGGAATTCTTCTAGACTCCTTCCCTTCCCGTGCAACTCCCTTCCCATCCCTGTTCTCCATGTTATCAAGTTGCTTCTCTGGCCCTGAATTGCTCAGCCAGGGAGTAGGAGAGGGTGAGTATTCCGGCCACCCCATTCTTCCCTTTTCCTTGGTGAGTGATGACTCTGCAGTCAGCCCTACCACCTCCTTCCCTTCCCATTCCCACATCCTTCCTTCCAATCCTGCTGCCTCATAGCTCTCCCACCTCTCTACAGCCCAGCCCTTGTTTCCCACAGGTCATTATTTTCGAGGAGACAATGGCAAGCTCCATCGTACAGTCTACTGATGTCCCCTACCTGGGCAGGAACCAGTATGTTAACTGAATAGAGTCCCAGCAGCTCCTGCTGTGGTCGGCAGCTTCCTTCCTTCCTCTCTACAGGGGAAGTCTTCAGAAATAGCAACCTCAGGGAGCAAAGGGCTGTCGTCAACTCAGTCCAAAATCCTAAGCCCAAGGGAACTGAAGATGGGGTGACACTGTCTGGGCAGACTCATAATGAGATGGAGTCTCTCCTGGTTTTATAAATGGGGCTCATTCTGCCCTCATCTTTTAGGGGAGGCCTTAGAGCTGTCTCTGAGTGTGGAGTATGTAGTTATATCACCTTCAAAGAAGGTGCCGAAGCTGTGTGGGTACTTCCCTCTTCGGGAAGTGGAAGCTTCACTGGCTAGCCTGCTGGATATAGGCAGGCCTTTCAAACGTTCCCGGTGGGGTGTGGCCACATCCTATACAGCCTCTTTGTGCTTCTGAACTTGTGGGTTTGATGTTGTTTGTAGAGCAGAGAGAAAGAGGGTCTTGCTTGAGTCAACTTTATTTTATTTTTCAACTTTCCTCTTGACAGTTCTGGGGATCTGGAAGAATCATGTCTTTTCCTTTTCACCCTGTCTCTTAATCAGTTGATAAACTGAGCCTGAGAAAAACAGGCATGTTCAGTACTTATCTTTCTAAGTTAAGAGATCATTTGCTGTTGTCCTCAGTGAGGAAAAATGTCACTGAAGGAGGAACAGCCTCACTAGGGGAGGAGCTGGGTACTTTAGCAGAAACCACCTCACAGCCATGTTCTTGGGAAGTGGATGGCAGAAGCCCAGCTAAGTGGCACTGCATGGCTGCCCTGAACACAGTAGAATCTGGGGATAGCTACAGTCCACAGGTCTAGCACTGGCTTTGCTTCCAGCTCAGCTGATTCTTTAAATACTTTGCTTCTCCTTCCTGACTAACAACAGGAAAGGCAGCTTTCTGCCATATTGTCTCAGTCCAGATTAAAGGCTCTTGTTTTTTGAAACAAGTGCAATGGCTTGTCTTGGTTTTGCCATTCTAAATTTCAATAAAGCAATAGATTTGAAGCAAATCTTCTTTGTGGGTGTCTCAGCTTCTTTGTGTTGTCTCACCTGGCATATGCCCCTGGCTTATCACCTTTTAATTCTCTTGAAATGCCATTGCATTATAGAGGAGTCTAATCTCATGCTGGTGGTTAAGAGTAAGAATCTTCTAGGAAGCCAAACCACAATGTATAAGTTAGCTACAGGAGATGGTATAAATTATACCTAATAGTACTTCTCTGAGCTGGTTATCTTCAGAAATAGTGAAGATCAAATAAAGCACACCTATGAGCACAGTGCCTGCACAGAAGCCCAGTGAAGATGGGTTAGGGAAGAGTAGGTAAGCTGAAAGGCTTACACACCGACAGGCTGGCTCCCCGAGAACATGGCTTCTGCTGGAGTCAGAGCTGCTGTTGGTGTGGAGCTGCTGAGCCAAGTAAGTAGTAAGCCCAGCTAACTTACTTGCGGTGGTCATGAGGGCACAACCCATGTCCCAGTGGGTCTGAGAAACAGGTTGTTCTCTCTCTCTCTCTCTTACACACACACACACACACACACACACACACACACACACACACACACACACACACACACACACACACACACACTCGCTCTCGGCCTCTCTCTAAGATGGGATCATGTTATGTAGCATGGATGGGCCTTGAACTTTTAGTTCTACCTTAGCTTCCAAGTTTTGAGATTACAGGCTTGTACCATCATGCCCAACTCCAAGGAAGGCTTTTTTAAAAATTTAAAGCCCTTTATTTGTCTTATTTTAAAATAAAATTACATGATAATTATTTGTTTATCATGTCTGGGGAAGTTAGATGTATGCGCGCCATGATGTGAAACTATTAAAGGGCAACTTGTGGGGAGTTAGTTCTTTCCTACCAGGTCCTGGGGAACAAACTCAGATTGTCTGGGCTGGTTGGCAAGTACCTTTACCTACTGAGCTATCCCACTTGACCTCAGAGAAAGCATCCAAAGTGCCAGGTTGTAGACGATGCCTAAAGAACAAGACAGACAAAGCCCCCGATTTTACCCACCCCTACCAGTTCCTTCTAAAATGTCTTGGGATATCAAGCATCTAGCTCAATGCAGTTGCGTCCAGAGCTACTTGAAGAAAGCCAGAGAGCCAAAGAGCAGTGTCATATTGTCACTTTGTCTTGCATCACATAAGAGCGGGTTTCTGCAAAGCTGTATTAAGCAGGGCTGTGCTGGGAAGTGTGACAGGCAATCGGAATATAAAGGAACTGACATAGCATCCTTCTTGTAAAGGAGTGAAGAAGTCTTGGAGTTAGTGTTATGAATACAAGATTGGGTATGTATTGAGATAAGGTCTTTCTGTAGCAACAATTTTTCTCTGCTTTCCTAGCATGAGTCAGCTGGCCTTAGCTCTCCAGAATTGACTAGTTCTTCTAAATCCTATGTACCGTATAGCCTGATCTCTGCCCCTCCAGACCCATCTCAGTCCTTCCTGAGCCCCTCTTGCTTACCAACATCAAATGCTCGGAGAGTTTGCTCTCTGTGTGGGGTCACACCTGTGGGATCCTGACACCAACACTTTCTAGGGTCTGTTCTCGGGTACACAGACAGCTGACCCTCGCTGTCTGCTGCATGTGTGTGACAAGCAGAACCAACCGCACCTTTCCCTCAATGACCTCTCCTGGTCTTGTGTCTCGGATTATTTTGGCCGCATCCCTTCATTCCACACCCAACCCCTTCTTAAGCGTGCTTGGAATGCGGCCGCTTCTCTCTGCTCCGCAACTTGCACTCTCACTGCACCCGCCATCATCTTGTGCCTGGTTTATTTCGGGGGCTGCCTCCCCAGTCCCTTAGTGTGGCCCATTTGTCCTCAGCAGGGGAAGCAAAGTGGCTCTTCTCGAAGGTCACTTCCATCGGTGGCTCATAATTTCACTTAGAGCAGAAAGCAAAAGCTTTATCCTGGTTTTGGTTTCGGAGACCAGATGATTCTAGGGTTTCTTTGTCCCATGTCACCTGTACCCCTCCCTGGCCCAAGTCAGTGCAGTCACAGTTGTTTGTTTGTTTGTTTCTTTCTTTTTTTCTGAGCTGTAGGTATGGGAAGCACTCTGCAGTTGGGGGACATTTCTCTCTTGTCAGGATAGACTGCCTCAGCTGCACAGTGGTTTGCTGCTGTTCTGTTCCAAGTTCCCATATGAGGGTGGCTTTTATTGATGTGCGTTATGGAACCCCAGGCCCTCTGTTGCCACCCTCCATCTCAAGAGCAGCTCTGCTCTTCTCCTTTCAGAATCTCACACCTGAAATGCTGCATCATTGTCACTGTCTGTCTTTTGCATTTGGTGGGTTAGCCCCACAAAGACTGCTATGTGTTGGTTCCTAGAAGATGCCTATTCACAGCATGCATTTGGGTAAATATTTGTTGGATGGTTAAATTAATAAATGAGAATAAAATAAGGCAGGGCCGAAGAGGATTACAACTGTTAAAAACCATATTTGACTTTTAATTTTGAAAACAAATTAAATACAGTTAAATTAAAACAGACCAGATGGTGCAGCAGCTTGGGCTCCACCCTCACACCAGCCTCTGCCCACGGAGCTCCTAAACCCCTGGCTCGACTCCTCTCTGGTGGGGCTTTCCAGCAAGGGCACAGGGAACGGCCCGGGTCTGGAGAACAAGTTGTTATCATCCACCCAGTTCTGATTTGCAACAAACTCATTTCCAAGAAAGATGAAGGCTGCAGTCCACCAGGGTTGTAATTATAAATAAATACACATGCAGCTAAGAGGGGATATTAGGTGAAAACAACTGAACTAGCATCTGCCAAAAATAAACATTAAAAAAAATCCCCATTTTTTTCTCAGTTTCCTAAAAAGGAGCACTGGGTTTTGGCTAAGAAGGCAGCCTCAGCAGCCGATTTGACCTTGGCATTCACTGATAGTTTCTATGAATGAGCAGTAGATTGCCCAGACATAAGTTCACTCATCAGATAGAGGCTCCGTGCCCCTCTCCTATGCTACTCATTTTGATGCCAAGGGGTAAATTTCAAAGCCATATCCAAAGTTTAAATGGTTGGGGGAAAATGCCCTACAAGGCGGGGCTGTGGGGTCTGATTCAGGTGGTTTCCTGAAGGTTGTGGGAAGTGAAATCCATGTCAAAATAGGCAGCGGATGCTATTCTTTGAATGTTAGATGTGTGGACTGAGTCTCATCCGCCCAAGAGTGGGTTCTGAATGACTCTTGGGCCTGTCCTATGGGTTTTAATGGAGTGAGGGAGCTGTTAGCGGTTAAAAAATAAAACGCCTCTTCAGTGGGCTTGCGCCCTTTCCTTTTTCCCACTTGGGAGGAAAATTGTGCTTCCAACTTGTAGGAGCTGGAGTGAGATTACCACCAGAGGGCCCTGTGAGGCCAGAACCCGGGGCCTCTCAGATGCTGGAGACCCATCAGATACTCTTTTTGGGTGGGTGCAACAGCATGGGCATCCTGTTCTGTCTGGGGTGGAGAAGGGGCAGTGGGCACAAGGCAGGCCGGCTTTGCAAGCTTTCTGGTTTTGTGTAAGATAGAGTGATTTCCAAAGCAGTATGTGCTCAGGTCTCTCAGGGTTCTTGTCCTCAAGGCCCCTGCTAGTGCACCTCTCCCAGAAATCTGCGCAGGAAAGGGCTGGGCTTGCTGGGCCTCACACTTTATCAGGAAGAGCTCTGCCTGTTTATTACTGTTATCTCCAGCCCCGAGGTCTGTGATTCTCAGGGGTTCCAGGAAGAGGGCAATTGCCTCCTCAGTCCAAGCCCAGCAAGGGTCATTGCAGCCCAGGGGTATTGGAGAGGCAGTGTGGACATTGGGGGTGACTTGGTTCTTAATCCAGGTCGGTCAGTGACCTGTGCTGGCTCTAGGCCCACCACCTTGCTGATTCTGGCACAGGAGGCTTGAGGGACATGGGAAGGGGCTTTGTTCTCCCACAGCCTGAGGTACAGGGGGAGCTGTAGGTAGGCCCAGGCTCCCCCAATGCAGGGCTGGGTGCCAGGTGGGATCCACGACAGCCTTATGCCCTGTAAACATGAACCAGAGGAGAGCCAGAGGTATTTCTGATTTGGGAGCAGCTCTGAGGAAGAGCAGGTGTGAAGGAGGAGTGTTGGGGCATCTTCATACCCCGGGCTGCTCTCTGGTCTTTAGAATGCCCTGGCTGGGCACATGCTGTGTAGTCATGCTGGGCCCAAGAGCAGGGAGCCATGGAGAGCCATGCTTCACTCGACTGGGGTTTTCTGACCTCCCTTGCCCCAGCATCACTCCAAAACAGGGTCACCTGCACACACAGCCCCATCAATGCAGGAAGCTTCCAAGGAGGTGTACTGAGCCCTCCGGTCTTTTAAGCCCCTGGCCGTGTTGATGGAGAGAACAACAGGTCTGGAATTCTGTGCTTAAATTCTGTCTCTTATCCTGGCATTTAAGCCAGGCTCTCTTGGAAGCCCTCAGAATAGACAAGAGGTGATGCCGTTCCTCAGGAGTCTGCCTCAGAGTGACTATCAGCCATGGGAGAGGATGGAAGGCCAAGATCAGGTCTGAGAAGGAGGTTCCTGTGTGGGGAAAATGGGAACAATACGGGCATCAGCTTGGGACAAGGTGGGGCTGGAAGCACAAGTAGGACAGAATGCTTGAGACAAAAATCAAGGTATTTGATGTGAGCTTCCCAAATCTGCTGTAGGGTGTGGAGTGGTGAATCCTTAAAGCGGTGCTTCCAAGAGCCAAGAGCATAAAAAGCCCCTCAAAAATACTTGGCCTGGCCACTCACATAGCATAAATCTCTTGGGCTAATAATGTGTTACTTCAGGCAAGTCATTTAGCTTTTCTGACATCACTGTCACCTCTAAAGTATAGGTAGATACAGTGGCCTACCCCAGTGGATATAAACAATCAAAAATAAGAAATATGGCAAAGGACTTGCTATGTGCCACAGGTGGATTTCAGTGCCCTGGCAGCCTGTTCCATGTACGAAAAAGCCAGGAACAGAGAAATGACACCAGGCCAAAAAGACAAGTGGTAGCTTGGCATGGGGGTGGCCTCCAGGGCTTGTCTTAGTGAGCCCTTTCTGCTACTGAAAGCCACAGGGCCACTGATCCAGTGTGATGCCCCCTCATCACAGCTGTGTGTCTCAAGTAATCCACAGAACCACGTGAACAGGCCTATTCCAGCCCCCTCACTGTGGGCCACACCCCATGACAATAACATGGAGAGAAAGTGATTCCAGCAGAAGGAGTCCAGCTGCCAGCTGGTTGTTGGGGACACAATCTTTGGCCATGCTTCTCCTGCCCAGGTTGGTCCTGTCCTCCTACAATTAAAGAGCCAAAGTCCTTAGAGATGGAAGATGATCCTTAGAGATGCTCCTTGTCTAGCACTCTAGCCAGTCTGGCCTTTCTCTCCTACCTGCATCCTTAGTTTCAGATCTCCACCGAGGGATCAGTGAAGCCCTTCTTCCCCTCATTCACCAGCACCGGCTTCTCTGTCCGCGTGTGCCAGACCAGGATCTGCATATCCAGAGACACAAAATGCAGTGGTGCAAGTGTATCTTCTGTCCTGTCCCTTTCCACTTTCGCTCCAATTTAAAACTGTTCTTTATTTCTATCCACCCCCTCATTCTTTCTGTTTGTATATGTGACACATTCAAAATACCTTCTGGAAGCAAGAAATCTAGAAAATAGAGACATCTCAAGACTTCCCAAGTATGCATGTGTGTGCTGTATATACATATATGTATGGAAGTGTGCACTTGCGTTAGTGTGTGCATGTGTGTACTCAGCTGGGGTCATGGAACACAGAGAACCTTATGGAGAGTCAGTGATCCTTAGAATTTCTTGATGGAAACCCCTACCCATATCACTGTGGCCACCTTATTCATAGTAAGCTACCATCCTGGGTGTGAACTGTAGACAAGCAAAGCTATTTTGAGGTCTCTTCTTCCCCCTCCCCGATCTGTATAAGGTCTGAAGGTGTGTTTGGGGGTGCTTGTATTACTAGCTATCAGATCTGAAGAGGGTCTTACCTTGGTGCAGTTTGCTGCCTTGGGCTCCAGGTCATTGAGGGTGACAAGTTCTCGAAGGAGGCTACTTTCCTGGTAGCCTCCCTTTACACCACGTAGTTTGAAGTAGGCCTGGCTTCGCTGCAAGATGAGCCGCAGGTTCACAGCAAATCCAGCCATGTCTATTGCAAATGGCCGGTGGGGGTCGAACACTGTCTTCCAGCCAACCACCTTCCCTGCTCCATTCACCCGTGGGGCCTCATACCGAAGGCCACCAACGAAAGCCACAGGCCACACAGACACCCTCCTTGTGCTGCGCATCTACAAGGTGAGAACCAGAGTCAGGACACTTGGGTCCACGATGAGAACGTTACCTATTCCCACAGGAAGTGGATTACTTAGTGACTGAATGAATTATGTGGGTGGGTCCCTCCGGGTCCCTCCCAGTCTGGCCTCCAGACTTCCTGCTGCCGATTTCCAGAGGAATCTCTAGAGGAATCTTACCCCAGGCTTCATGCAAGACATCTCTCAGCCAAGATGTTGGCCCAATGTTCTTTCCTCCCTTGTACAAAAATCTCTCAATATTATCATTTTAAAATTTAAAATGAGCCTCCCTCCTCAAAACTTAACAGGGATGCTCAAATTGTCCACCTAAGAGGTTTCTGGTGGCCATGTTAAATGACCTTTTAAGGTCTCTTTCAGAGAACAAACCTCCAAGGTCCAGACTAGGGTTTAGGAGCCATGCATCTCAGTCTTCCTTTCAGTAAGCAGGCTTCCTTTAACCTGCAGTGAGGTTTCCCCACTTCTTTCCTGGTTCTCTGCAGTGCGCAGCGAGCCCAGCCTGAGGCTCCCTGTGTGTGTGTGTGTGCACAGGCCATGTTGTCCCCACGTGGGGACTATTCTCTACGCCTATCTTGGTAGGGCCCCCACATCCTTCAGTGTCCTGGAGCCCCACCTACTACTCTCCCTCCTCTGGTCCCCAGCGCACCTCTTCAAAGAGCTCCAGACTGTACGTGTTGTCATCGTCTGCGAAGTACACTACACCTGGCTGAGTAGAGTTCCGTGGGAAGGTCTCCCGCAGCCAGCGCAGGGCCAGGTTACGCTGCATGGTGCCGCGCGGGATGCGAGGGTCTCGGGCATCACCTCGCAGCTTGTAATTGCGCGGTGTCTCCACGTGCAGGTGTGTATAGTTGAGGCCAGTGTCGCGCAGTAGGCGCGATGTCAGTGGCGTCCTGCGTGGAGCATCCTCCACCACCAACCAGTGCAGGTTGGGCACATGTAGTAGCGTGTTGGCCATACGCGTCAGCTCTGCCTTCTGCACGGGTCTACTGTAGGTGGGCGTCACCACGTGGATGGTGGGCAGCGTGTCGGACCACGGTGGCGGCCTCGTGTACACGTACTCTGTGCGCACCACCTCCACGATGTCGCGGTCAGACATGCAGTACTCCCTAGGGTCCGCACCGGGTGGTGCCTCATGCCGGGGGTCACTGCCCTCATCTGCAGGGGTGGGAGAAGGCGGTGCGGGGAGGGAGGGGACGAGGGCGCTGGCCTGGCTCTGATATAGGGCTTTCAAAGTCACCCCACCCCCTTCCAAGACGGTCTTGTCTTCTGAAGCCCCCCTGAAGAACCAACGTCAGGGCCTGCCTCCTTGCTACCATCTTTAGACCAGAGGTTCCAACCTGTGCTCCTGGAACTCTCATGAGAATTTTCCTAGTTTGGATTTCTAGGAAATGACCCCTTCATCATACTTGACAAGCGTGCAGCTATTTGAATGCAGTTGACCACCTTCCAGTAGCTCAGTGCATCAGGTTTGAAATGAAAGTGTCCCATCTCTCACCTCCAACCACACAGCACAGAGGAACAGCCATGTTCTGTGGTGTGGGTTCCATGGAGCTGGAAAGTGGTGGAAGCGGGTGCCTTCAGCACAATTTGAATCTCAAAAGAAACTTAAGGTTTCCCAGAAGTCCTCTAGTCTCCTGGCCTAGGTGAGCAGTTCCAACTTGGGCAGCTCAGATATCTCACATCTGGAACATTAGCCTGGTTGGGGAAGTTGGCAGGCCCACTGGGAGGAGTCATCGGGGCTCTTGGCATTCTTGTTTTCAAGTCCCTCATCTCCAAGTTATGCTTTTGGGTTTGAAGGATTCATGAGTCAAATACAGTGTAGTGCTCACTGCTCACACATATCTGAGTAAGGGTGTTAATGACCAGAAGCAGACTTAGAAACCTAAGCTCAGACCCTACTGTCTGCTGTTAACTGCGTGATCTAGAATAAGTTTCTTAGTTTCTGGCTGCCTTGACTTCAGTGGCCAGAAAGTGGAACTAATAATATTAGCTAATAGCATCTGTTTGATGGACTTAGTGTATAGATAACAGCGCACGTCAAGGGCTTGGATCACAACTAGGCACAGGTACTATCAGCTCCTGTGTAAGACACTAGCTAACCTGCTTCCTTGTGGCTGCAGGTACTTATGGTGAGGATGATATGAGCAAGCCACCTTAAAGGGGCTGGAATGTGGTCACAAGATGCTGGGCCATGGGTCCCCTGCTCTTTCCTCCTACTGTCCTGTCCTCACCATTAACAACAGGTGGTTGCACAAGGTGTGGAGTCCAATGCAGATGAGCCCAAATGATCCACTTATTTCTCTTAGGAAACTCTTACAAAGTACTGTCACAGGGACTTGGTATCTGTTACCCAGACCATAGATTGAATTCTGAGTGTGTGTGTGTTGTGTTGGGGGGGGGGCGTCGGGGAGATTAGCAGAGATGTAGCCATCAGAGGGGAGTTTTGGGTTAAATTGAAAAGAAACAATGTTGAGGAAAAAGGGATATTCTGACCAGGAGGTAAGAATTCGTTTATCTGGTAGGTGATAATATTCTGGAAACTGGGGTTGAGGGTAGAGATTTAGAGCCATTCTGCACAGCCCTCTGCTATCCAGATCATCTGAAACAGGTGGGGGCCCATCCTTGCCTACTATGGAGTTGGGTATGCAGTTCTCCATGGGTCAGGCCCTGACTGCAACCTGCGCTCTATCCTTTGCCCTGGCTTCAGGGATTTTGCAACTCTGAATCCTTAAAGGTTCTTGGTGTGATGCCTCTGACCCTCACTCTGCCAAGAGGACAACAGACATTATGTCATTTTATAGATGGTAGTCTTAACTCCTCTGGAATGATGTATTCACAGGAAAACCATGATTCTAAACTGACAAGCCCCAAAGAGAGGCATGGGTGTTGTGAGCAGGGGATGACATCATGCAGAGGACCAGAGCACCCAGCAAGGGCAATGGGACTGCAGCAAGAAGACTGGGGAACTGTAGGGAGGTTGATGGACTGACTGCATTCCAAGGTGGACAGCCCAGCATGGGCTGTGAGCTCCATACTGTGGAAACCATAGTGGTTCCCCAGACACTGATTTGTTACAGAAATGGCTCGGGCACCTTCCTCTTTCCTGCTCCTAGGAAAGATGGTGCACCTTGCGATGGCAGAGCTGCTGCCTGCCTGAGAGAGTCATAGCTAGGTGGGGCAGAAGGTAGCTTTAGTAAGACTGAATGAGAGGTAGCTAGATGTGGAAGGCAAGGAAGGTCTGAGGGTGGAGATTTGGGTGTGAGTAGAAAAGATACCTCAAGACTCATAGTTATACGAGACTATAACTAGACAGTATTCCCGGCTCTTCCACTTGCTCTTGGGAAGACTCTTCCTCTCTTCGGGCCTTTGCCCAATTAGTCTCCTAAGCAGGAAATTTGACGGCAAAGGGCACACTGTCCTTGAAAGGTTTTTCAGCACAGTACAAGCTAGGGAGTAGTTCTATAGGTACAGCACTTACCTGCCACGCAGTAAGCCCTGGGTTGCCTCTCAACACTTCAAAATTAAGGCAAAACCAAAAAACACTCCCTCAAACTACAGTATAGGCCAGGATTCTGCGCCTTCCTCGCCACCCCTGCTGAGTGGCCCATCCTTGCCTACTATGGAATTAGGTATGCATGTTTGTGTACACACTGATCCTCTTTGTTTTAATTTTTCAAAATTCGATGCTGCTTTGACAATTTAGAGCTTTGTGGACTTCAGAAGGGACGACTGCCCTCTGGAACCTCTTTCCTAGGTCAGTTGTTCACTGACCACATTCCTGCATCTTCATCAGACCACCCCCAAGCCAATCTTCCTCTTTCCTAAACCACCGAAGGCCCAAATACAGGACAAGTGAAACCACCCCAATATCCAAAGGCCCACAGAAATCATCCACTCTATCCACTTTAGAGACATGGTATTACCTGCTGGTAATCTCAACACCAGAGAGGCTGAGGCAGGCGGATGGCCGTGAGTTTGAAGCCTATCTATATAGTGATTACTAGACCAATTAGAGCTATATAGCAATATAGCTGTCTCAAAAAAGGAAAATCTGACCAAACCAATCCACCTGCTACTAGGCCCGCTTAACTGCTTCTATGGCTTTTCTCTCTCTGAAATGAGCACGTTATAGGCTCTGTCCTAGCTTCCGTCATCCCCTCTGCCTCCTAGTGCTCTCCCGTGTTGACTCATGTATCATGGCAAACCCAATCGTCTTGAGAACGGAGAGTAACAAGTTACTTTTTCAAGCCACTTGACTTGGTGTCTGTCTGGATTGTGTCATACTTGATTGTAATAAATTCCAGGTACTTAAAACAATGTGTGCAGGGGAGATGGGGGTCAGGAAGAGGAAGGGGAAGAGGAGGATGAGGCTTTCAGTGGAGTCTTAGAGGGCCCCAAATTTCCCCCAAGGTAAGACCAGGGCCCAGATGTAAAAAGAATGATAGCAGGGTAGCTTTTATTACTAGAACCAGGCCTGGGTGGGGGTGGGGGTGGGCTCACCCTTGTGTACAGCCAGCAGAGGCGCGAGGCTGCTCTGGTGCCAGACGGTGATGAGCAGTGTCCAGGGAAGCACGATGAGGACAATCGCGAGGATGTCCCGTCTCTTCGGCATCTCCAAGGCTGGCTGCACCCACAGCTCCTCATTACCTGAGCGGTGGCAAGGTCAGGGGAGGGTGGCCACGGAGCGCCGGCAGCACAAGGGAGAAAAGAATAGGCATGGGCCGGCCGGCCAGGCACAGGGAGGCAGAAGCTGAACTCTGGCCACTAACTCTCACCAGTGCTCACACCCACCCATTGCGGAAGCAAGTTTGCAGAATCCAGCCTGATGGGAGTCTGCGAAGGGACAGTAGTCCGTGGCAGGGTCAGGAACCTTCAGAGGTTGATACCTGTAAGAGAGAGCAGATGATGGGTGGACCAGAGATGTGGACATAGATTTCAGAGACTGGCCTATTCCTGACCTGTAGCATCCAGGAGTTCTCAAAGGAGTGTCCACCTCCCCAGGACCTTTCCTGTATAACTGTCTGGATAAATGATCCTGTGTCCTTCCCTTGGCATGCAGACATGTACAAGAGCAGTAGAATGCAGTGCCTAAGGATGTAGACTTGAGAGACATCTGTTGCAACTTTTGGCCAGTTCCGTCAACTTTGCACTAGTTTCTTAAGTATTGATCAGACACCTGCTTTCCAAAGCTGTTTTCGGAATTAAGTGAGTTCAAGTCTCAGAAAGCACTCAGACATGTACCAGAAACTCTGGCTGCTATGTTGTTCATACTACTACAGGTGGTTTCTTCATAGCTCTGGCCCTAGGAGGCCCTCTGCAGGATAAGCAGAGGTGGATAAGGTTGAACACCACAAGGAGAGGCTCTGAGTGCCCTCCTCTGTGTCTGCAGGGGATGCTTGCAGGGCATCACCTTCTCGCAGGATGAGCCTCAGGCTGAGCATCAGCGGGGAGAGAGGCTGTTCTCTAAGGATCTGCCAGGTAGTAGGGAGACACTTCTCAAAACAGGGCAGTGGGTAGGGGAGAGCCCCAAGCAAGACCCCCTGCTGTAGAACAATTTGATGGAATTAACTCCTGAGCCTGCAGAGGGTCTGCTGGAAGACCCTTCTTGGGGAACTTGCTCTTCCTTGTGACAGGAGAGAAAGTGTACCCAGCTCATAGCCCCGCTGTGGGTGATCACATCTTTTCTTTCTCTTCCTCCCCTCCCTCCTGTGCAGATGCTGCCGGGTCCATGGCTCGTAGGAACACCTAGCATTCTGGCTGGCCCTCAATATGTTCATCATGCCAGAGCCCATCACTACATGTTGGAGAGTCACCCTGACAGTCACCCCAGAGGCCATACTGTCTGCCCCACCCAGCCCACATGTGCTCTTGGTTTCTACCAAGAGAAATGGTGAGAGTTTTGTGACCCATTTTTGGAAACTGTACAATTTTCTTCTCCTCACGTCTTCTTTCTACTAGGCCTTGTGTCTGCTGGGAGACCAAGTTATGCTTTCTACTCAAGAGCATCACCCTGGGGGAGCTAGTATCTCATGCCCAGCCCTTCTCATGGAAGGCTCACAGCTTCTAGAATCAGTGCCAGGTGGCCCCACCTCATTCCTTAGGGAATGAGAGCAGCGGATTAAGTGCCATGTTATAAGCCAATGGTGGGGCACCCAGGAGGGAGCACATGCTGACAGAGAATGGACCAGCACAGAGAGGCCGGATCTAGTTGGGGCCTCAGAAATGTCTGGTTCTCAAATGAGCCTGGTTTGGGTGAAGGGAAGCAGAAAAAAAAGGAGGTGAGCACTCACTGGCCTCAGCCTGTGCGGTGCTTTTCTGCTGCCACTCCTCTCCTTCTGGGCTGCCGCTCAGACCTGTGGCTCACTCAGACTTCCTTGTATCTGACTGTTGCACTGCTCATGATAACTGGCTTTCCTACAGCATTCATGGTGACCAACGACAAAGATGGCTGACAGTGTTTACAAATCTACTCTGTGCTGTTCTCAGAGCTCCCCTGAGAGGTGGGCACTGGTATATTTCTATTTGCAGCTGGATTCACTGAAGCAATATGGGTAAGCTATTTGCCCCTGGTCAGAGACAGGAAATGATGGAGCCGGAATTACATCCAGGCTATGTGGTGCTAAGTTGCTGCCTGGATAAACACTTGCTTAAGAGCCATCTTCCTCCATCATAGCTATCTGAACTGTAGACTCCAGTATCTACTGGATGCTAGGACAGGAAGAAGGAACAGGAAGGGACGATGGTAAGGATTTGGGCATGAGGTAGGGGGCCATTAGGAGTGTGTGATTCCATTACTTTTTTTTTTTTTTTTGGTCAAAAAATCTATAAAAGAAAAGGGAGGGGAGGCAGGGAAACAAGCTCTAAAAATAAATTTAGCAATAAACCCAGTTGTGCATTAATTACTCTGGAAGCCATTACAGCTTGAAAACCCCATAACTTTAATGGAGGCTATTATAAGCATAGCGGCAAAATCGTGGAGCTAATTACCAGGCGGTTATTAAGTAGAGCAGAGAGAGCCCCCAGACTTGGAGAACACCATCTGTCCAGCAGGGGATGGGTCCAATGGCAATGGTGGCTGGCTTTGGGCAGGAGGCTAGAGGTGTAGGCTGTCCCTATACTGGACTCTGAGACCCAGGTGGCTTGTCCTACACAGACTCTGGTTTCAGCCAAGGTTAGGAGGAATGTGGTGGTTGCCTGTGGTAACAGCACGGACTATAATGGTTTCTGGGACCCCGGCTGGGGCAGGCAAAAGAACCAACAGAAAGCGGTGAGAAGGCAGAGGCAGAGTGAGAGAACACGGTGTTTGAGAAATAATCAGCAGCTTCTGAAAGGGGCTTTGTAGTGAGAAAGGACATATTTGCGTGGAGAAGTGTGGGTGCTGCTGGTCTACTGTGTTCATGACTTCCCAAGCCATTGCTCACATACATGCTTCTGGTTGACCTCAGTGACTTCTGGGCTCTCTTCCCAGCATGCATGGACTTGAGAAGCCTACACTCCCCTGGTGTTCTCTAAGCATCCCATGAACAAAGGCAATATTGTGGGTACAATGGGTAAGGATCAGTGAGAAACACCTATTGGGTGAGGAGCAAGAGCTAGGACAGTGACAGGCTATGTCACCCCAGGGATGGCTGCATTCATACTGCTCACCTTCTCAATCTCTACTTTTAGCTTTCAAACATGGAAGTTGACTGGAATAAATCTAATGAGTTTTCAGCTCTGCTGTTTTAACAACGTGAAGCTATGATGACTGGGCTCTATGAGTATGAAGACATTAGGCAAGTGTATCAGTCCAGATTCGGTTTCAGAGGGTCACCTTTATAGTTCCCTATGAAACTGAGTCATGCTGAAAACCCATAGACGGTTGGAAATAGGAATAGTTAGGGAGAGCTAGTCACAGGATGTTTTACTGTAGGCTTCAACATATTGTGGGGTACTGATGAAAACTAGAGGTGTCTGGAGATTAAAATAAGGAGCTCCCTCATCCAAGGCTGGAAGAATAGGGTGGGCAGACCAGGAGCTGTTGGCCCAAGAGGGCCAGAGTGGTGGGTAAGGAGGGCTCAAGGTTGGCCAAGTCTACAGAGACAGAAAGGATTCCTCCTGAGCTCACAGGTGTTTAAAGAATGCCCTTGGTACCTGAAGATGGGTGTATTGATCTCCACTTGAAAAATATTAATTGTGCATCAAGCCTTTATGCCCAGTAATTCTGTACATTTAACTTCTCTCAGTTAACTTCTCAAATTAGAAAACCCATGAAGAGGGTTGGATGGAAGGGGAGGAGGTCCTCCCCTGTTGGTGGACTTGGAGGGGGCGGGGAGGAGGGAGATGAGGGAGGGAGTGGGAGGGTGGAAGGGAATGAGGGAGGAGGCTATGCATGGGATGCAAAGTACCTAACCTGTGATTGATATAAAAATAAATAAATTAAAAAAAAGAAATATATCTACTGCAAACAAACGAACAAAAAAGAAAACCCATGAAGAAAAGATGAGTCTTCCAGACTTTGGGGTGCAGTGTTATTCTTGGTGAGATAATTCTTGTCTAGTATGTGTGAGTTCTGCTCAATCTCTAGTATCAAACAAACAAAGCACCCAATAGGACACTTTTCATCGACATACAGAGGAACATGGAACCTTTCTGTGGAGCCTGGGAGCTGACAGAGGCAAGTAAACTTTTCTATAGGGTCACAGTCAGCTTCTTAGGAGGGGCTTGAGCTGGGAACCCTGGTGACTGGGGAGGTTCTTGACCCTCCTTGGGGGTGTGTGTGCAAACAGAAGGATGAGGGGAAATTTTAAAGAATATAAAGGGGTTGGCCCCAACCCCAGCATCTCTCTTTCCTACACAGGGCCTCTCCACAGAAACAGAGGCAAAGACTTTGTCCCAGAGATCTACAGGAGCCCCTAATGGGATCAAGGGATTAGTATTGATTCTGCAGGCACTGCTCAGGAAAAGCCTGATGCCAGAGCTAATCAGCTTGCAGCCTAGTCAATCCATACTTCATTAACCCAGCCCCAGCCCTTCAGCCACAGTGCTGCTGTCTTGGGCTTACAACAGTCTCTCCTGCAGTGCAGGACACAGACATTGGCTGTTCCCAGTATGACAACCCCTAGAAAACATAGAGGGCCTGTAGAGCCTCCTGTTCTTCATAGGGGAGTAAGGGAGGGTAAAGAAAGGAAGGGGTCAGGGCTGGAGAGATGGCTGAGTGGTTAAGAACACCGTCGGTTCTTCCAAAGGACCCAGGTTCAACTCCCAGCACCCACATGGCAGCTCACAACTGTCTGTACCTCCAGTTCCAGGTGGTCTCACACCAATGCACATGAAATAATGTTAAATAAATTATATATGAAAAGAAAAGAAAGGAAGGGGTCTCCCAGAGCTCTTTGATAGTCACAACAGCTCTGCGTGGTAGGCAGGATGCCTTGTCCCCACCTCGCATAGGAGGATATGGTTGCTTACAGAAGCTCCTGGACAGGCTAAGAGTTTCAGTGTTAAGTGTAGGGGAGGTTGTGAACCTTGACTCCTGCTCCCTTCAATGTCCACTCCATCCCCTTTATATGGATTCTTCTGGGTCTTGCTTTCTGGCTCTCCTGGTCCACCCTTGGACCCACTCACTGGAGATTTTTGCCTCAGGAAGGAGCTATAGGGTTCCTAAGGCTACTTGGATTCTGCATTCTACTTCTATGCTGCCTGAAGAAAGGAAGGACTAGACCCAGGAAATGGCAATGTCTTCCCTTGTGGCCTGGCACTTGTGGTACATTGATAAGAAAGGCAGCATGAGACTCTGGTCTCCTGTCATCTTGTCTCCAAGCTGAGGACTCAGGGAGAAGGGGCCATTATATCATCCCAGATTTGGTGTAAAGAATGGTTTTCGTTTCTTCCAGCCCAACACTGTCAAGACCCACATGGTTTCTTGTAAAAAAAATTAAGTTAATTTCCTTTTCTTTTCTAGACACAGCCTTGAATTGAATTTAGATTATGATTAGGTTAAAAATGAAAACTGGGTTTTAACTTAGCATGGTTATCTGGAAGTCCAAGTCCTCTCTAGTCCATGGCAGAAATTTAAACAGAAAATAATGGTTCCATCTGGGCTTCCTGAAGCTACTTGGGTCATGCTGGCAGTCTGTAGACCAAAACACACGACACATCTGCTTTCCACAGAACTAATGCATAGGAGGACCTGGATCAAACATTGGTGTTTTGTCCTGTGAAGCCATCACATGTCCATGGATATGGACAGGCAGGACATTATTAGGCAACTCACTGCTTGCCTCTTGAGGACTGGCAGAGCCAAACAGGTTACAGCAACTGGAGAGCTGTTGGAGAACCGAGCACAGCTGGAAATGGCCAGCCAGGCCATGGAGGAGCACCAGTTAGGAGCCACCATGCAGCAGAGGTGTGACAGATGACTGCTTAGGATGAGGAGGCATCACTCAGTGGTTACATGGGGGAAGGTGTGTAATTGCCAGTTGCAGGACCATGGCTACACAGCATAGGGCCTTTCAGCCCCTGCCTGCAAAGAACCCTACATCCTAATCTGGGGGAGGGGTTCAGTTTCTCTCACCTCCTTGTCCTTTCTTCTTGTTATCTCATCTTCCTTGCCATGGTCTTCTTCTGAAAGATATGCCAACTTTAGGGAGGGAATGTCACCATCCACAAAGGAATCAAGTTCCTAAGTTATTGCTGTCTAAAGAATTTCCATGTTACTGGCATTGAAACCAACTGCTGGATCAATGGAATCGAATAGAAGTCCCTGAAATAAACCCACACACTTATGGACACCTGATATTTGACAAAGATGCCAAAACCATACAATGGAAAAAAGATAGCATCTTCAATAAATGGTGCTGGTCTAACTGGATGTCTACATGTAGAAAAATGCAAATAAATCCATACTTATCACCCTGCACCAAAGTAAAGTCCAACTGGACCAAAGACCTCAACATAATACCAGACACACTAAACCTGTTAGAAGAAAAAGTGGGGAAGAGCCTTGAACCCATTGGCACAGTAGACAATTTCCTGAACAGAACACCAACAGAACAGGCTCTAAGAGCAACAATCAATAAATGGTACCTCATGAAACTGAAAATCTTCTGTAAAGCATAGAATACTGTCATCAGAACAAAAAGACAGCCTACAGATTGGGAAAGGATCTTCACCAACCCTATATCTGACAGAGGGCTAATATCCAGAGTATATAAAGAACTCAAGAAGTTAAACAGCAACAAATCAAGTAATCCAATTAAAAAATGGGGTACAGACCTAAACAGAGAATTCTCCATAGAAGAATATCGAATGGCAGGGAAACACTTAAAGAAATGCTTAACATCATTAGCCATCAGGGAAATACATATCAAAACAACCCTGATATTTCACCTTATACCCCTCAGAATGGCTAAGATCAAAAACTCAAGTGACAACACATGCTGGAGAGGATGTGGTGGGAATGTAAACTTGTACAACCACTTTGGAAATCAATCTGGCGCTTTCTCAGGCAATTAGGAATAGTGCTTCCTCAAGATCCAGCTATACCACTCCTAGGCATATATCCAAAAGAAGCTCAAGTACACAATAAGGATGTTAGCTCAACCATGTTTGTAGCAGCTTTATTTGTAGTGTCCAGAAGCTGGAAACAACCCAGATGCCCCTCAACTGAGAAATGGATACAGAAATTGTGGTACATCTACACAATGGGATATTACTCAGTAATAAAAAAATAAGGAAATCATGAAATTTGAAGGTAAATGGTGGGAACTGGAAAAGATCATCCTGAGTGAGGTGTCCCAGAAGTAGAAAGACACAGAGTATATACTCACTCATAAGTGGATATTAGACATATAATATAGGATAAACATACTAAAATCTGTACACCTAAAGAAACTAATCGAGAAGGAAGACTCTGGCTAAGAAGCTCAATCCCCATTCAGAAAGGCAATGAGGCTGAACATCAGAAGAAGGAGAGAACAGGGAACAAGTAAGGAGCCTGCCACAGAGGGCCTTTGAAAGGCTCTGCCCTGCAGACTGTCAAAGCAGATGCTGAGACTTATGGCCAACCTTTGGGCAGAGTGCAGGGAATCTTATGAAAGAAGGGGGAAATAGTAAGACCTGGAGAGGACAGGAGCTCTACAAGGAGAGTAACAGAACCAAAAATCTGGGCACAGTTTTTTTTTTTTTTTCTGAGACTGATACTCCAACCAAGGACCATTCATGGAGATAACGTAAAACCCCTGCACAGATGTAACCCGTGGCAGCTCAGTGTCTAAGTGGGTTCCATAGTAATGGGAACAGGGATTGTCTCTGACATGAACTGATTGGCCTGCTCTTTGATCACTTCCCCTTGAGAGGGGAGCAGCCTTACCAGGCCACAGAGAAAGACAATACAGCTACTCCTGATGAGACCTAATAGACTAGGATCAGAATGCAGGAGAGGAAGACCTCCCCTATCAGTGGACTTGGGAAGGGCCATGTGTGGAGAAATGGGAGGGAGGGAGGAGTGGGAGGGGGGAGGGAGGGAGCTGCTGGGGGATACAAAGTAAATAAAGTTTAATTAATAAATTTTTTAAAAAAGAATAAAAAAAGGAAAAAAATTACCATGTGCTGGGGAAATTCAAATAGCATTTGCTATCTTTAGTGTCTGAGATGAGGACTTTAGGCCTGGGCTCTGAAGTTTTACCAAAAGATTGGCTGGGCTGGGGAAGAGTTAACTTTCATGATATCTCAGGTTGTTGGCAAAACTCACTGGGTCCACAGGTGCTTAAGTCCTATAGACTGTCTATGTCATGATACCTTGTCATAGGGTTCCCCTCTGTTTTACCTCTTAGTGTACAAAGTCAGCAAGGAGAGAATCCAGAGCTAATTCAAGTCCTACAGGATGGACTGCAACTATGGCAGTGACAGATCCATCCCCCCCACCCCACACACACATTCTGTTGGTCAGATGGTAGCGATAGAAACAGGAGGCTATTGATATTTGAACACATATCAATACATATCTGGAGTGACAGATCACAGGGACCATCTGAGAGGTTGTCTGCCTAATACAACCTCCCTTTCTTTGAGCCCCTTAGCCCTTGCCCAGCCATCATAGATCCCAACTCTAACATCAAGGACAAGCCAAGTCATATTTTCTATCTGTCATTGTCTATCACATCTCTGCCCCCTGCTTTTGCTTTCCTCTTCCTGGAAAGAATGGTCCATGGGAATGGTTCAACAGCGCAAGAGCTTGGGTCCTAGGCATCTTGTGAACTTCTCTTCTCCTTTGAGCCTCCATTTTCTTATGGGAATAAGGTAGTGTTTCCCCAGGAAGGTTATTAACTAGTTAGGAAAATGTTAGTATAAACAATCTAGAGTGTATCTGGTACCAATAAACAGACACTGCTGTAACTGTGATCTGCCCAGACTATGAAGGGTCTGGCATGAGATTGCTAGCTTGCTTCTCTTTGATTGCTTCCAGAGAAAACCACTGCTCTTCTATGGCTCCTTAAAAAAAAAGAAGTGGAGAGAGAGAGAGAGAGGGGATGGGAGAGTCAGAGACAGTTTCTTCTAGGGGCCTAACCTTGGCTTTACCACATGACATGAAGCCAGGGACCAGAGTCAGTGTCAAGGCCAGCCCCAGGGACAGGGAATTACAGATACTTTGGGAGGAAGCTCAGCAGGGACTCTTCCACCCCTTGGCTCTTTAGCTGTAAATCTGCCTCCCTGCTGTGGCCTCCACACTCCTGCTTCTTTTTGCCAGGCTTCCATCATTGTTTGATGTTCCTGGGGTGAGCATCAGTGCCCAGTGGTTGCACAGACCCTGGGAGGTGGAAGTCTGTCGTCAGATCAGCCCACAGCACTCCTACCTACTGCCCTCAGGATGCTGACGGTGTAGAAAGGGTTCATCTGATGAAAGTGAGTGACTCAGGTCCCTGCCCTTCATCTTCCTAGGTGTGATACAACTTAAATCAGGAAACAGTTGGCTCTAAATTTTCCACTCTGACAACACATTAAGGCTGATGGCAAACCACAGGGCACCTCCTGAGTGACTTCAGAGGGCAGGGGTTCCCTTCTTGACATACATAAATTCTGGCACATGTGTGCAGAGGTCTAGCATGCCACCTGTGGTAGAACACGGGTTATTGCTTCTAAAGCCTCTTGGAGGCTCTTGTGACTAGGTCCCTGTTGGAATGAAAGGGTATCTCATGTGCTACACTCAGGCCTGGGATTATTATGAAAGGGATGATGCCATCATGCCAGTTAGCTCTCTCTGCATTGCTGGAGTAGGAGGCAGACCTCTAAAAATTTCATGAGGGTGGTTTCCAAGTTCTCTTGTGCCGTCTATCTCATTTAGTCATTACATCTTTATAATCCCAAAGCATTTTTTTTCTTTTTCTTAATAGAAAAAGAGGTTGGGGTGAGCAAGGGGGAAGGGGCTGTATTTTCCCAAATGTCCCAGGTTGCAGGTAGTGTGACTCTGCCACATCTCTTTTGGCTAAGGTCTGTTGTTAGCTTCCTGTTGGGATAGTCTTCTGCCTGAAAGTGGCAATTTCTCCCTCTCAGCCCTTTGATAGAGGGCTCTTCCCTGCTCGGTACTGTACCTGCATGCTCAAATGGCAACTGAGAAAGGGAAATTCTCTTGACTCTGCTCACTAGGGCTGGTGTGACCTTACACTTCTGTTGTTGTTGTTCAATCCAAATTAGGTCTAGCATGAAGGTGTGATGAGGTGACAAGATAACCCACAGGAGCCAACAGATCAGCCTCTACCTGTGGGTAGAGTGTGGGACATCTGGGTATCACCAGTGGTCCAGGTCCACCACTGCTTAGTCCTTGTGCAGGTGCTGAGTGTGGGAGTGAGTGCTGAGCACAGGCAGACCCTTTTCATTTGTTGCTCCCCGGAGCAGGTCACAGGCCTTCTCCCAGGCTTCATGTCAACCTTCAGAAGCTAGCAAATCCAAACGCTGGCTCTCCCTCCTGAGTTATGAGCTCTGGGAGCTAATGAGTCTGACTTGCCACAAAAAGGAGCATTCTCACATCCTTGCCTCCCCACCTCATCTTATTCCTTGGAGACAGGCACAGGACTGGCAGTGTACTTCATACAGTGCCACAAAGAGACCACAGGAGGACTTCGTCTTGCCCTTAGACCACACACGGTATGACAACATTCTCTAACATATCATAAATGGGTATTTACCCATTCTGGTTTTAAAGAATCTCTCCACCCAGCCTACTGCAATGCTTAGTGCCCTGTGAGAGGCCCGAGGGCTGCTCAGGACATCTGTGGGCATGGCCCCCCAGTTACTGAATACCCACTGGGGCCAGCACCACCAGTAGATTTCCTTCTTTTCAGAGGAGGGACTCAGCCTATTTTGCTACCAGGCAGGCAGCAGGGACTATTAGCACTATAGCTGCTCCGAAACAGCAGTAGCAGAAGCCATGTGGGCAGCTGGCCAGGAGGCCACATCTCTCCCTGTGCCAGGCTGCCATGCACCAACAGTTGGCAGAGAATGGTCTCAACCTGAGAGGCACTGCAATCCCCCTAGATCCTTGGCTCTGAGTCTGGGAAAGATTCTGTATTTGCTCTCTGAGACCCTCAAGACAGAGGACAGCCCATGGCTATGCTGTGTGAATGACATGGGGGTGAGGTTATCCATATACAGGGTGGAGCCTGGTACAGATAACTGCTCTGCCCTTACTATACCTGCATACTGGGATGAAGCAGGCCAAGGAACACAGGGGTGAGGCTCACCCTGGAGCCAAGTGTCTGACCCTTTAATATGTTGGAATAGCATGCAGAGCCTTTCGGGTACTTGTAGGGCTTTTTGTCCTGGGGGAAGGGTGGCTCAGCTGGCACCAGTTTGCTCCCCCATCACTGTCTTTCTCACCCTGATGCTGTTCCAGGCCATTCTCTGCCTCACATCCCCCAGTGCTGGCAAAGCGAGATGCCCCTGAGCGCTGTGCCTTCCCCAGCCTCACCCTTCCCAAGCCCAAGCATCTGTGATGTACAGTCATCAGATACGGGGCTTTGTAAACTGCCACACACACGCTGGATTTGATGTTTGTCCTCCAGGTCAAACCTGGGCATTCTCACCTGGGGCCCAGAGCCCAACACAAAGCAGAAATGTCACCAATATCTCTGCAGCTCAGGTTCCTTAACTGTAACCCTCACAAGGCTATTTGTAGTCCATTGAGGGAACCCATTGGAAGCATCTGGTTCACAATTAGCACTAGAATTACTTAGATCATGAAAAATATAATAGCACTGGCAGTCAGCACTATCACCTTGTTTCAAAAACAGAGCTGTAGGAGTGGGAGGGGGACATGAGAGGGTAACAGCATTATCAAAGAACAGTCTATATATGCACGAAAATCATGGAAACACGTTATTACCTACAATTAATATATGGTAATAAAAAACTTTAAAAAATTCAGTTGGAAGCTACCACCTGGAAAAGATGAAGAGAAGGGGGCACTTCAGTTATTTCCCAGGGGTCAGTACCGACTGCTTGCATGGCAGTTTTTCTAGCATATTCTGTACAGCTGGGCAGTGCAGAGCCTTCAGCTCCTGGGAATATAGGTGGTTGGCAAGCAGTGGCATGATAGATGGAGGTAGCCCCGGGCAGGTTGGCTTCCCATGTGGGGAAAAGTTGTGTTGCCTGGAAGCTGGCACTCTGGCCCTGGTTCATCCTGCTTTTGTGCACAGCAGGTTTTCTTAACAATGCCCCAAACCCCATTCCATGCACTCTCCCTATGGTTCTGCTTTCTGAGGCTGAATAGCAGAGGCTTGTGACTAAAGGCCAGAGGAGATTAAAATCAGACACTGTGGCTGCCCTGGTGCTCTGACCCCCTGTTAAAGAGTATTTCTTCTTTCCCTTCCCTTCTTCTTGCACAGGGTAACCCTGAGTCTTAGTCTAGCCTCCAAGGTCCCACCTAAAGAAGGACTATGGATTTCTGTAGGTCTTATGGCCAAAGCTGTTAGTGTACTAAGATAGGATGTAGGACTAGGTACTCCTGGATGCAATAATTTCCCTGTCCTTTTACCTCAGGTTGTAGGTTCCTGGGGGGTCTTCATTCTTGCTACCTCCCAACCCTGAGCTCTCCCTTTTACAATGCCTGGTATATTCCTAAGGTCCATGCTATGTGGTATCAGCTATCCCTACTGACAGGATAAGAAACAGTTAATATGATGTGCTGAGAGCTGATGGGGGAGCATGCTTAGAGCTGTGTTATTACCCGGAGCAGCCAGCTTGTGTGTGCTGTTCCTTGAAAACATAGCAGGCATGGATGTGATGAATCGAGGGCCTCTTAAATCTAAGTCCCACATGTGGAGATTATGCTGACACTATCTATGTTTGTCTTGGCCTATATATTACATGGCAAGCAGCAGGGTGGCTATGCATCACTGATCGCCTCTCTGCAAAGAAGCCTGAATATCGCAAAGGCACACATGTAAGGCCAATTTGCCTGCTATGCCCCCAGAGGGCTCTCTAGGGCCACATGGACTCTGAGCCCAGACAAGGATCCTAAAGCTGCACATAGATTCCATCTCCAGGGCACCGGAAAGATAGCAGGATTGGTGTTGGCACAAGACATTGGCATTCCTCTGTGGCCAGTTTATATCTGTGGAAGACTCTTCCCTTTGTCTGTCCCAATACCTGCTAAGTTGTTTAGCACCCAGCTCTGGACAGGCCATGATCATCTAGGGGGCTAGGCATCTGAGGATGCTCAGGAAATGCAGGGTGGCTGGAGGGAGCAAACAGAAGCCCAAACAGGTACCAGATAAAATGGGGGCTCTCCTGCCTGCTTTGTACTACCATGGCATTTGACATATAACTTCACACTGAGTACCAATATATCTGTTGGGACTTTCCTGTATCAGAAAGGGCAATTGGGGCCAACTACCATTGATCTAACATTTTGTTCTCCCCGGTTTGGCAGAAAAGAATCAGTTTCAGTGAGTGAATGTTTAAATGAAATGTTGCATGTACCTATAGTGGGATATCACTCATCCTTACAAAGGGAGGAAATTCTGGCACGTGCCACCACATAGGTGAACTTTGAGGACATAATAAGAGAAACGTGTACCCAGAGCAAGATGGAAGCACAGGGCAAGGGTGGTGGTGTCTAACAGATGTAGTGGTTCCAATTTGCAAGATGGAGTTTGGTTTTCTGAAACAAGGATCATATTTGACTCCTGAACTGTACAATTAAGATAGTTAAGATGGCAAGTTTTATGTTCCATTTCTTTTGAAACAATAAACTAAAAGGAGCTTGTTGTACACATGGTTCATTTAGACCTGGACAACAAGGACATTGCCATAGGCCCAGCTCTCAAGAGGTAGGTCCAGCAAGCTTCCCCCGAAGCTTAGTGTCCTATGTGGTCACAGGTGAGCTTTTCAGTACCTTTCTGGTTTGTCTCTTAGGAATGTCACCATGAGGAAATCAGTTCGGGGCACACCAATTGGTACACCCCATAGAATAATGGGTATCCGTAGGCGGCAGTCTGCAGCCTGGCAGGGGAGGAGGCCACTTGCTCCAAGACACAGAAGGAGATTTATGAGGGGGAGAAGAAGTTAATATCGACAAGTGATGAGTTAGGAGAGTAATACGTCAGCTTAAGTTCAGAAACTCTGACGGAGAAAGAAAATCACATGCCTACAGGCTGTTCATCATCCTAAGCAGGCTGCAGAGTGAGGGTCCCTGGCCTGTGGCTGAGCAGTGTGTAATGCCAGCTGGTCACTCCCTCAGCCTCTGAAAACAGTGCCATTTCTACTGTGAGGCCTTTAGGCGGGGAGGGAGGGAGAGGACTGATGGAGCAGGTAGAATGGATGAAAAGGGGTGGGGGGAGCTATCTATTAGAGCTATCTGCCAAGGAGGAAGAAATATCTACTAGGATGGCCACAGAAATGTCTCTGAAGCACAGCATCTTCCTTGATACACGGCTGTCTCCATTCACCATGCTTCCAGGTTATCATCTGGGAACAGCTCCTGGAAGCATCTCTGCTCTGAGTGGGCGCCAAGGCAATGATGATGATGATGATGATGATGATCCCCAATCTCTGAGGCTCAAGAATGTGATCCTCAATAAGAAGGCTGCAGGTCTGGGCTATGAGGCATTAGAAGCCCCAGAACCAGGTCTTAAGCCACGGAGGATCTCAGCCCCTCATCTACCTCTCTTTCACAAAAGAAATGCCTTTGGGGTGTGAGGAAAGTTAGAGTGCAGTGTGGGAGAAGACACTGAAGTATATGTGGACTTAGGCCGGGGTGGAGCCACTGTGGCATCTGTGCCCTCATCTAAAAGTGTAGGAAGCAGTCTGGAGTCTCAGAGCCCAGTGCTGGGAGAAGCCTGGTGGCTGGGCATCCAAGCACCAGCCCCTCACATGCCCCCTGTCTTCTGTCCTCACCTGCTGCCTCCCATCACCAGGACACCCGTTTCCTGGCTTGTGCTTCAGAGGATCTATGTGGTGTGACTTTTTGCTGAGTGGGCAGATGTTTGGTTCATGCTTTTCAGACTCTAGATGAGGAAACAGGCATCTCACAGGTTCCATCATTGAAGTGAGTTACTGACACAGCTGGGGCCGAAACTTAGGGCTAAGCTGGTTCTTTCACTCACTCAGTTGCTGGGTAGGTGACAGCTGATTCCTGTTTGGCAGGAAGCCTTCTAGTTTCTGGCCTCCACAAAGTTCATGGACACCACCTCCTGGCTTTGTTATCCTTAAGACCAGGGGTGTGATAGGCCTAGGAAGAACCTCCTCAAATCCCTTTATCCCACCCAGCAAGATGCCACAGTGGCTGACTTTGTGGCTGAAATTAAACGTTACAGCAAAAGCAGCCCCTTTTCATCTGGCAGCAGTCATTTAAAGTAAGGACACACTCCCAGGCATATTTTACCTCCAGGGCTGTATTCTGTCTCAGGTCAGGAAGCAGAGGCCCTGGAGGGGTTGGTGTTGCAGGCAGTGCCACGTGCTGATGGCACACAGCCTGACACAGAGTGGGCTGCTCAGCAAGCACTTCTGCGAATTGCTAAATAAACGAAGAATACAAATTGCTTTCTATTTTCAAATAAAAAAACAAAAAACACTTGCTACTGTGCATTCTGAGCGATTAGCATGATGAACTGCAATGACTCATCCCCTCTTCACAATCTTAACATTACTCCCATTTTAGAGATGAAGAATCAGAGGCATGGTAGTGTAAGCAGCATTCAACTAAAAGCCATTCAACTAAGAGGAGGCAGAGGCAGGATCCAAATCTAGGTTCAGTAGCTCCCATGACCATACTATGCCAAACCGTCTGTGCAGAGGCATGGTCACAATAGCTGTTTAAGAGCTTTCTGGGCTGCAGGCAGCATTTTGAATGTATTGTCCAGGATGGTAGCCACTGGCCACAGGTGGCTCTTGAGCCCTTGAACTATGGCTGGAGTGGTGAGACCCTGCTTGGTGTGCAAAGGGAAGCGGTTCACTCTACGCTCAGCATTGCTTATCCCACGCTCTGAACCGCAGTCATATATCTAGCAGCAATCCTGAGCCTAGAGAGCCTGGCCACAGTGGTCAGATCTTTTCCTTGCTCTAGAAACAAGGAAGGCGAGCAAGATAGTGATGGCAGAGCCTCACTACTAGGATCCAGGCCACACTATGATAACGGGGAGCTGGTCTCTGGCACCGTGTCCCTCCTGACACACACATTTCTGCCCTCCATCGCTGTCCCACTTCCTTCACATGAGCACATGACTGGACTACACAGTTTATGCCCGTAGGGAGAAAGAAAAATTGCCCAGTGGCCTTTCACATTGAACAGAAGATCTCCGACCCCTTGGGCATGGTAAGTCCTCCAACCCATCTAGCTCTTGATCTAGACTTCGAATCTCCACCTTGGGGCTTATTGGTGTTGGCGAAGCCTTAATCCCTGCCAGGAACTTGGCGCAGAGCCTGCCTCCTCTGCTGCTGTCAGCTGGTGTGTGTGCAGGGAGCGCAGACTCATTTTAATATTGGCCGGAGCTAAACCTCATTAGAAAAGTAAATTTGCTGTAGCTGCAGGGGGAAAATGCAGGCAATCCACACAACCTTCCCAAAGCTAAACAGAAAACACGGGGTTTAGGCTGCTTGATGTAATACGCCCTCATCACCAGGTGCAGCGTCTAGGACACAGTAGATACTTAGAGTTAATGCAAGTGGACCGAATTCTGGGTGACTTCTGGCCATAGTCACCTTTCAGCATGGAGAGAAAGTGTCATAGATTTAGAGTGTTTAGAAATCTCAAAAAAATTTTAGACAACCATTTGCTTGTAATAAGGAGTGATTACAATGAAAAAAAATCACTAGATATGAAAATATCATTCTTGCTGCTCTTCAGTTCTGGGTAATTTGTTTCTGGATCAGGAAGGGTAGGTTCCAGTTCAAAGTCAGAGGTTAGATATCTACATGGGTTAAGGGTGGGAGGGAGACCCAGATACTGGGGGAATAGTGGAGGGAAGGAGAGCATATTAAACATATAAATGAAATTAACACTCATGGCCCTTGTCTTTAACAGTCTAAAAAAGATTCCCCAAATTATAGAATGTCAGGAAAACATGCCTCAGAGGACTCATTTCCCCTCAAAGTACACTTAGCCAGGGACAAGGGTACTGACATGTAGGACCCCAGCAAGCCCATTTAGGGGCATGTAACCTCTGGACCATGACCATGTCTCTTTGCTGGTCTTTGGGGATTTTCCAAAGATCTTCTTGTCTGGAGCCCTGACAAGGAAGATGCTACCTAAAGGAGGCTTCTCTTCCTCTTTCCTAGGTGTCAGGCTTGCCCATGCTCTGCCTTCTTCCCCATTACACTACATTCCAGGACCAAGTAATGCTAGCCAAGGCCAGAAGGTGACCGATTCTGAACAATGGATGATGCCACAGCAGGCAGCTCTCCTTAATAGTCCTGCAACACTATCCTTGTTGTGAGCCACCCGGACTCTAGCAGGGTCTTTCTGGGTAGACGGTCCACCAGCTCCAGTGAGGGGCCTCCCCAAGAGAGGATGACTGGTGAGGTTGGGATGCAGCAGACTTGTGGAAGGAGGCTTTGCACTTTGTCTAAGGCTTCACTCTGCCTCCTCATTGCCTCTCTCTGTCTCTGATTTCTCCTTTTGCTGAGGCCTGGCCTCTCCTACAGTTGTCAGGGAGAGGAGCACCCAAGAATCATTCTTTTCCAGCCATATGGGACCACTTGGATCCCTGGCCCAGAGCCTGGCCCCCTGCTCAGCTCACCCTCTTCCATATCTTATTCTTGCAAAGTCTCACTACTACAAGCTCCATATCATGAAGGCTCCGTGGACCTGGTCCTCCCTAAAAACTGTGGGAAAAATCCAAGTCTATTGAAAAGCTTGAGAAGAAGAAATGGGCTTCTTCCCTTGGGCAGCTTGTTCTCCGATACAGGTAGTAGTTGGGTCCCTTCTAGTGACTTACCTGCCCCAGGTTTCAGGCGGGTGTAGCATTCAGTAGCACCTCCTCCTGAAACACATGCACATATCCAACCACACCCACAGGCACAGGATTAGCAGCTACACAAATGGGAGCAGGAAGACAATGGCCTCAATGCCAAATGGGGGCACAAACGCATTCATCTCCCTATTCCTATCACCCTAGAAAGCATTTTTCTCTTTTTCAAAGGGTGTGGAGAGGAGATGGAATGCAACCCCCAGGACCTTTGGGAATCCTGGAAGTGAACTGAGCTGACTGGAAGGTTTGGGGAGGGTTTCACCTTTATCTTGCATGAACACAGAAAGGGCTTAATGTTTGGTTCAGGAAGGTCAATAGCAGTGACCAACTGAACAGGTTCTGAAAGGAGCCTCTGCTCTGTAGTGACTCTCCATGGAAAAAAAGGGACAGAAGACATAGAGCAGCAGCCCTCCTCAGCTAAATACCCACCTCAACACCTGTCACTTATGAAGCCATGCACTTGACACACACACATACACACACAACATTATTATTGTGCCAGGCACATGGATATCCACCTCATTCACTGGAAACTGTATGCCAGACAGTCCAAGATCAAGATGCTGCTGGACACTAGCTACAGCACTCTCCACAGAGAAGTACTGGAGAAGCCACTGTCAACAAAAGGCCCTTCTCAGGGTCCTGTGCAGTGGAAATCTGGGGCCCTCGCAGCTGCAGCTTCTACATGCTTTCCAGCCAGTGCACCAGGACTAGCTC
Organism: Pachyuromys duprasi; assembly: GCA_028658305.1. NCBI lineage: Eukaryota > Metazoa > Chordata > Mammalia > Rodentia > Muridae > Pachyuromys > Pachyuromys duprasi. The sequence goes on along the minus strand of CM053747.1, from coordinate 19,953,293 downwards.
TGACTGAGAAAGTGGTAGCCCATCATAACCAAGTGCCTATGGGTAGGTGGGGTGGGGTGGGTGTAGGTGGGCTCTTGACCTGAGCTTCTTAGCAGGAGCCTGATACCCCTGTTCCCTGAGGTGCTGGATCTGATACTTTCGCTCTTGCCTCACATCTCAGTTTCCTTTTCTGAACTTGTATGATCAAGAGCACAGAGGAAGGTAACGACCTGGTCCCGCCTCCTTCCCCTTTGCTGCACTGAAGGACTCAAGGATTCATCGCTGTCACTTTTGACATCTCTCAGCTCCTCAGCACCCACAGAAAAAATGCATGGCGCCTGGCTCCCCTGAAAAGAATTAAATTAAAATGCCCAGGAGAGGTGGAGCGGTTGGGGTGCCTGCTGGTGAGCAGGGGTGCTGTGCTGGCCCCTGCTCCTGTGATCCTGCGGGCCACCGGAAACCACCTGCTGAGGTGGCAAGGGACAGAATAGCTAAGAGAAAGATCAGTTGTTAGAAGACTCTGAGAACCAGTTCTTGCCTTCATCCTGATGGAGCGGGGCAGGCAGCATTCTAGCTTTATTTCCTAGCCCCTCGGGTGCAGGCCCTGCCAGCCGGCTCTTTCCACCCCCCCCGCCCCCCCCGCTGTCCCCATTTTGTGTAACACACACACACATACACACACACACACACACTCACACACACAACACACACACACACACACACACACACACACACACACACACACACACACACACACACACACACACACACACACATCCAGCGCACGCGGGCGGACATGGCGTGGGTACTGATAGGGACGCATAAAGGGGCTCTGTGCATCGCGGTGGTGGGAGCTCCGGGCTCGGGACACTGACCTGCTGCAGCGAGTCCATATCGTCCCAGGCGCGGTCCATAGCGGGTAGCAGTCCTATGCCCTGGCCACAGTGCCCCGAGGCTGCTGCCCTGCGATGTGCGCGCTTCTCCCTCGGGGCGTTCTCCGGCTCCGTGCCCTCGGGGGCCACTTCATAGCCGTGGGCCCGCTCGTCCTCAGCCCCGGCCGGCCCGCTGCCACGGCCCGGCTGCTTCTGGGCTCAGCTAGGCGGCGGCCAGAGCCCCGGAGCGCGCAGGAGTGCGCGGGCGGCAAGGCGTGGGGCGGCGATGGGAGCCCCAAGAGGAGACGCGCGGGCCGGCCGGGCCGGGGTGGCTGGGCGCGCGGCCGGAGCCCAGCCGAGCGGGCCAGCGCGTGGTGTCCTCGGCGGCGGCGGATGCGCGGCGCGGCCGCGGCTGTGACAGCGCCTCCCGCCCCGCCCCCACGCACCCCGCCCCCGCGAGCGCGAGCTGCCGGCGGGACCCGAGCCACTCGCGGTCCGTACCAACCTCGCGGGCTGAGGCAGGGGCCGACGCTGGACCCCTCCCCTAGCTTGGTATCACCTCCCCGCGCTCCCCCGCCGTGGCCATCCCGCTGGGGCGGATTGGGCTTCGGGCTGGGCCCAAGGCACCCCAGCTTTGGCTGGAGGAGTGAGAGCGCGCCCTCCCTGCCCGCACCCCCTAGCTCACCCGCCTCCATCCCTCCATCCCTCAATCCTGGCTGCTTAGGCCCCTGGCTTGGCAGCCTTTCTCAAAGGGCGATTGTTTCTGGGCTGGGATGCTGAGGGTTGGGGGTGGGGGGCGACAGGGGACGATTCTGCGGGACTAAGACACTGAGCTGGAATCAATCGAAAGAGGGTGCGGCCCCCAGCTTGGCTTCGGACAATCCGAAGTGGATATAGGCTGTTTGTATGGGTTTAAGGTGGGAGACCCCAGGAGCCCTGCCAGTGGGGCGGCCCCACCTGTGGGCACTGCTTCTTTCTTTAAGGACACGCCAAGCTGCTGAGTGTCCTCTCCTCTCCGGTCCCCATGCCCTGGTCCTTCTAACAAGGAGGCAGGAGGCATTGCCTGGTGCAGAGGAGTGAAAAAATGGCCAAGGTGGGTGGGCTGGGCATCCAGCAATTTCTCCTTATTGGGGAACTGGGATGCAGGGAAGTAACTGTGTGTGTGTGTGTGTGTGTGTGTGTGTGTGTGTGTGTTCTTGCAGAGGCTACTCAGCCATGCAGTGGGAGGTTCCCAAATTCTTTTGTCCACTTGTCAGACCCCAAGACACCATCCATGTACCTTCAGATTTACATTCCTGATAGTCCTCACTGACACCTGTGGTCAGGCCCTCCAACTGTGTCCTCTTCAAAACTCCAAAAGGCCTTTTCTTGTCAATGTCAGTGCTTTTTCTAGGCTCTGTCACCTCCTTCCTTAACCCAGAGATCCACAGCTAGCCATTGCTGGTTCAAAGTGCACTTTACGCTGTGGGCTGAGGCTGAGGCCGCAGGTCTTCTCCATCACTTTTGCCTGTGAGGATGAAGCGCGGTGCTGCTCTTAGGTGAAGGTGGGTGGTGGTAGGAGTTCCAGTTCTCTTGTTCAAGACCTTAAGGTGAAGCAGGAGCCACACTCTACCTAATTCCACCAATGCTAGAAAAAGATAATTACCGTCTCTAGGGAGAGACTTCCTCCAGACTCTTCTCCCCTTACTACACACCAGGGAGCTTGCACGCTGCTCCTGTGCATCTCCCAGAGTTAACCACGCCATTCATAATTACCAAGTGACAGGACAGAGATGAATTGGAGGATGCTTCTTACCAACACGGAAGTTGATGCCCACAGACAGGACCATCCATGTATGTGTTGGATCACACCCATTCCTTATCTCTCCCCCAGGACTGTGCCAAATCCCCAGGTAGAGAGTTCAGGAAAATGGTTGGGTAATGATCAGGTTGAAGGCACTAGACAAGGGGTCTAGTCCAAGATGACCCTCTGGGCTCATCTCTTCAGTAATAAGACAGGTTTTCAGTAAGCTGTCAGGCTCTTGCCTGGTCCCACTGGCTGAGACCAGCGAATGTCCTCTGGTTATTCTGTGGGGGTAGTTCTCCCTCTAGCTTGGAGTTCAAACAGATGGAACAGGAATGGTTTCAAGTTTTATCTCACCGTTCTTGTGAGAACAACGGTGATAATAAAACCCCATTGTGGAAACCTGTCTTGCAAGTTAGCCTTAGGCTCTGTTTATGCTATTTTTTATGGTATATTTTTAGTATTAATTTATAAAGCCAACTTGAAACAATAATGTGATATTAAAATTAGCATGAGAAGGCTCAGCGAAGAGACAACAGCCTGTCATTCATTTTGGCAGTATTCTACCAGTGTGGACCCACAGATACACATGTATTTACATATACATGTGCAAAAAAAGAGGCCAATACACAAGCAAGCACAGAAAAATGAGTGTATCCAAACGGTTTCTTATATACCTCATGTGCATGTGTGAATGTGTGCACGTACCTGCCTACACCCACCTGCATACTCCCACCAGTCCTTCACCAGGAGTCTGAACCACTTTTCTATGCTCTCGGCTTGTGGAAAGACAGATCTGGATTTCCTGCATCCCCACAACTTGGTCCTTGCCCCAAAAATCTGGAGGAGCTCCTAGATCTCCCAGAATGACTCATCTTTCCTATTCCCCCCTTCTCTCCAGGAAAGAGTCCCTCTTCTCAGAGGATCCTGAAGCCTAGCATCAGAATGTTTAGCATGCAAAACTAAAAAATGTCCAGTCTGCCTTCTGGGAGAAGCTGTTTTATGTTTACTGTGTAGTTAATCAGGACAGGAACCCTGCCCCATCTTCTGATTTTCACCTAGTTCCCATAATTTGAATCTCAGAAGGGTACCATAAAAATATCATCTGCAGTGCAAATCCTCCCCTCCCCTCAAAACATCTGGGACCAGATCTCCTGTGCCCAAATTTAATATGAATAGCAATTAGTTTAGTCTTGCTGGTTCATTGTTCCCCTATCACCTCTCTGTTTGGCCTTATTTCATCAGGGGCTTTGCTCTGTGCCAGGTCTGTTACTGGTGGTTTCTTTTCAGGCTAGACTTTCCTTTTCAGCTAACTATTCAAGGAGCTAAGACTACTGAGTTATGCCCTTGCCCTAGGTCCTTGTCCTACCCTCTTAGCCCCTTAGTTATCTGATGGCTGTGGCCTCTATTTTTACTCATCTGTTATTCCTTCTCTTGCACTGGGACTCTATAGTAGCAATTTTGCTGCTATGAATGGACATGCTCAGTGCCATGCTGCAGCCAAACAGTTTTAGAATATTTCTCCAATTTACTGACTGCCCTTTGCATTTGGGGGCTGAGGGAGATGAGAGGAGAACAGGGTCCTGTGCCCTGGGAGTGGCTCTCGCAGCGACAAGTTGAGGACGCCTTTGTGTGTTCTTGGGAAAGTGAGAAGAATCCAGATTGCCTATGACCTTCCTACCTGCTCTTCCAGAGTCTCTTTGGACCTCCTTCAACCTAGACATGAGCTATTGCTTTCTCACAGCCTCTGCAGAATCTCAGTTGTGAGTTACCTCTCCACTGATCCCGGTTACACTTACTTGGGTTCCTGTGGGGGCTTTTATTTAGATGCACATACTTTCATTTGTTCTTCTAATTTCTATTGATAGTCTGTCATACCTCAGTTCACAGAGTTAGAACAGGGATTGACAGCCACCAGAACAGCCAATGTTGATAGGGCTGTTTCCTAAACCAGGCAAGGGTCTAAGTCTTCATGTGCATTAACTGATTTCATGACATAAGGTGTTATTTATGAAGAACCATTTATGGTAAAGCTCAATCATGATTTTTGTTGTATAGGTCAGCAGTCTAGGGCATATTATTTAAATAATTTAATCAAGGTCACCTGCTCAGCATTGACAAAGTTGGCTTTGAATCAAGTGTTTGAGCTCCAAGACTCAGCTCTTTATCATCAGAGTACCTCAAAAGTTTGGGAGAGGTTGGGTGTCAAAGACAAGAAGCCAGGGCACATATGGATATAGAGTGAGCTATAAGAGGGAAATAACAGAGTCAGAGTTCAGGGAAGATGCAGGGACCAAGGAAAGACTTTTAAAGAAAGTCTTACTTGAGCTGAGACTTGCAGAAGGATCAGCAAAGTGTAACACTAGTGATTGGGGCCAGCCAAGAGACTAGAAAAGCAAAACTAGTGTTGGAAGAAGAAACTAATCAAGGCAAGTAAGGTTGTAAAGAAGTGAGGAAGGATTCAGAGAGAGAGCGAGTGAACGAGAGAGAGAGAGAAAGAGAGAGAGAGAGAGAGAGAGAGAGAGAGAGAGAGAGAGAGAGAGAGAGAGAGAGAGAGAGAGAGAGAGAGAGAAGTATGAAGTGAGAAGAACATTCTTTTTCTCTGGAGTTTGAACATGACTGATATCCTGCACTGGTGTCTTGCAGAGAACAGCTGTTCAATATATACGATGGACGCACTTGTTTAATTTTCTGCCTAAACACTCCTCTGTAGTTGGGTGATGACCAAACATCTTAGACCTTAGGGTGTTAGAGCTTCTGCAGGGACAGCTCTGTACAACTTCTTTTTGAGACTTGGAAAATGTAGGAAAGGAGTTAGAAGACATTTCTCATGGGTGCTCTAACTCCAGTTCCATCCATCCATCCACCCACCCATCCATCCACCCATCCATCCACCCACCCACCCATCCACCCACCCACCCATCCATCCATCCATCCATCCATCCACCCACCCACCCACCCACCCACCCATCCATCCAACCATTTTTTCTTCCTAACTTCAAGGACTTCTATAACTATGAAAATTTACAGGTTCTGGAATCACAGAACTTAAAGATTAGCATCTGCTTCCAGGCCAATTGTTCTTTCAAGCCTGACATTTTAAAATCTCAGTTTCCCCAGCCCTTCTTCCCTCTTGTGCCCTGCCATGAATTCTTCTGCATGAAAGAAGAGGCAGGCAGAGGGCAGGTTGTCAGACAGATGGAGATCCAGGAAGGGGATGCTGCAGAAGACAGAAATGGGAGAGGAACAGAGAAAAACAGTGGGAAGCTGTTCAATTTTTTTTTGTATCATTTAGAGGTTTGGTATATAGTGAGCTTTGTGTTCTGGCAAAGGAGGAAAGAGACCACTATAAACAGACACAAGTAAATTTCATATATTCAGGAATTAATTTTGATTAGGTATGCTTTTGAAAAAGATCATTGTTGTTAAAGGCTTGAGAAGCAATTTTGTGCAGTGAAAGCCTGTCTCTTCCCTACATCTCAAGCATCTTCAGGCCTGTGATTTCTCTTTATTTCTTTTTCTGGAACCATGAGGGTGCAGAAGCTGTGGAGAGAATGGTAAAAAAAATTAGTGCATGGATGCCCTTTGCACTGCTTTGAATGGCTTGAAGTATGTGCTATGCCTAGTAGGGGGTGAGGGACTTGCTCCTCTCTCTGGCAGCCACAGGTGATAGGAACTTGAAATCACTGAAGAACATTCTCTTGTTGACTTTGTGGAACAAGTCAAAGTCTGTGAGAAGTTTCAGGGAATAAGAAGAGGAAATATGGACTTACGCATGCATGGAAAGAGTGGTGGAAGTCAGGACAAAGCTGATTCTTCTATGGACATCTGTAAGACATGACTGGGCAAGGTTGCTTGGAAATCTCTGGAAACTATTTTCAACAAATCATGCAGCACCAGCTCTTTACTGAGAGATCCCTAAGCTTGCAGTCCTGGGTGGGCTGTCCAATTTATCCTAAAGCCTCTGATCTTCACTCATTCTGAGAACTGGAAAAACTGCATTTTGTCCTCCGGTTTCTTCCTTCCTGAAAGTATACTGAAATCTCTGGGGAGCTGGTGATCTATTCTTACATAGCCCAGTGAGGGATAAAGGGTCCACATACTAAGGGAGAGCTTTAATCAGGACCCTTGGGTTTGAGCACACATCTGACAGTTTTAACTCTTAAGCTCTGTTTCCTGAAAATGGATGGTCATTTGGGGCTTTCTGGTCTCTACTCCTCCATTCAGAAAAGCAAACACCCTAAATCCTCAATAATGTAGGTTTCACAGTCTCACACACTTATCTTTGTTTCAGCACCAAGGCCAGCACCACTCCCAGGAAGCATATGTGCTCACATCTGGACTGAAGCAGTGTCCAGGTTCTGGGGGCTCAGCTTGTTTGGCAGGAGGACATCACACTGTGGAAGTCAGCCTGACATTACACAACACCTCTTCTAGGTATGGTAGTTTTTTTTTTGTCTTTGGAAAACAATAGGCTCTTCTTTATAAGTAGAAAAAAAGGGTATTCAGGGGATGCCAGAATAAAGCTAAGTAACCCATCAAGGATAGCAAATCGATTTTACTATGCATGGCAATTCTGTACACTGGTTGTAAATGTATGAAATGCTGTTAAATGTTTTGAAGTTAAACATGGACTAAGCAGGACAGAGCACCTTGACTGCTTAGTGATGTTTGCTTTGATTGAGTAGTGGAATGTTAGGTAATTGTGTGTGCTCATGTATATGCATGAGCGAAAGTTAGAGGGAGAGGGAGAGGAAGGAGGAGATGGAAATGGAGAGGTAAGGAGGGGAAGAGGGAGGGAAGGGAAGAGGGAGGGGGAGAAGGAAGGAAGGGAAGAGGGAGATGGAGGGAAGGAGCAAAGAGAGGTAGGTATCCATTTCTAGTAACTGAGTGACATTATCTAAATGTCTAAGATCCATTTAATTTTGAGGATTGCAGGTCCTTCACATTCAACAGTGTTTCTTTTTTTTCACCTATTTAATCAACACTTGCTGAGTGCTTGCTAGGTGCTTGTTACCAGACATTACATTCTATTTACCCCCAGCCCTAGATTAGAGTCTACCATGAAGGGATACAAAGCCGTGGGATAAAACCAGTGCTTGCAAGGCTTTGTGACATGTTCTTGGGGTAGAGAAGTTGTGATGACATTCTGGGCAAGTGGATTGCTCCCACCAAATTATGATCATTTCTACAAATGGGCAGCCCGTGGAAATCCTGAATGAGCATTTCTAAGAGTGAAGTGTGGATACCTAGAGCAAGGCCTCCACTGGGGGCACAAGCATTCTGATAAAACAGTGCATGGCTTTTGCTTGTTATTGCAGCCTGTGTGATAACAAAGTTCACATTTAATGTCTATGTTGGTTTTGGAAAACTGAACGCCTTGGGTGCCATAGAGAAAGGCCCAGCAAGTCCTAGCTGGGAATCACCTTTGGATCTGCAAATGCTATTTTAGGGGTGGCAAGAGAGTCTGGGATATATATATATATTCTGGACTGAGGCTGAGGTATAAGAATAAGGCTACCCTAGCATGTGGGCATGTGGGAATGCCAAAATTCAAGAAACTCACTTTGGGTTACTTCCAGGTGTCTTTAACCAACTCTTCTCTGTGAGATTGCAGTTGCAATAGCCATAGCAAATCTTTCTAATGCACCTTCTTTTCATTCTCTGGCACACTGCTCCTTGCAGATCTACATGTTATTTATTTGTGAAAAATAAGTGAAAGTAGATATTTTATAATTGGGTTTACCAAAGCCCCCAAAGGAGAGAAAACTGCCAAGCCATATGCCATGACCTTCAATAGGCTTTGGAAAAACCAGGGCACACCAGGGGTCAGGAGCCTTCAGTAACTGAGCAGAAATCCTACCATTCATCACGTTGGTAAGCAGCAAGTCTCTCTTCCTCTTTTGAGGATCCCACAATTAAATAGGCAGAGAAATGTATTTCATAAAATATTTATATTGTTTGCTTCTTACAACAGTGTTTTAATCTCTCTTAGCTCATAGCTCAGAAGAGCAATGGAGGAACAATCCTTCACTGCACATTAAAATCAGTTGTCAGCCAGCACTGTCTTCTGGGATGAATGCCTATCGTTGTCACTGTCATCATCATTACCATGCCACTGTTACCATCCCCACTATTTCTTTTTACAGTCGATGTATAAGTTCGCAAGAGTTCCACAGAAGTGTAGACTGCGTCTTGCTCTTTCACCCAGTAAAGCGTTTGACACACATCTAATGAAGGTCTGATATTGTGAATATTTTTAAATAAATGAATGAATGAGTTTTAACATAAATCGTTTGCTCTTCAATGTGACCCTCTAAGATGGGTTTCTAAGTGTTACCATATCCTCAATGAATCTAAGGAAATAGACACATAGGGCATTGCCTTGAAATAGATGTTGTCTTGTGGCCTAACCTCATGGAGATGTATTATGCTTGGGTCATGTTTCCCTTCCCCACGGGCATCTGATCACTAGACTGCTTTCCTCAGTGTTCCTCATAGCTCTGGCCTGTAACCATGCCCACACCTACTTAGCTCCTGTGCCCCAGCAGATGAGCTCACTCCCATGGATAATGGCTCCTTGTCAGCATTAGAGCTTGAGGAACAAATTTTTCATTATTGGACAGAGCTGACATGCAAGAACAATTGGACTAAATTGATTGTATTTTCCAAATCATCACCCAGCTTCTAATTCTATCTGTGAGATGGACTCATTTGAATGAGAATTAGCTTCTAAATTGAGAATCCAGGCCCTTGACCAGGAGGGGAGAAAGGGTCCTTGTGCCATTCAGCAAGGGAAGAGGTTCCCAGGATTCTCAGTAAGTCCATGGATTCCCCAGAATTGCACAGTCAGGATAGGCCCTGTTTCACTGTCTGTTTGCTCTGTCTCCATCTCCCATTTCCTCCACACTTGGTAACACCATCTCAAAACCTGATCAGAACAACAGTGCCATGGATTCTGCCTCTACTACCATCCCAAATGAAACCACAGCAATGGATAGCAGTTGATGGAAAGAAGCTTCCTGCTTCAGAATTAGAAGGAAATGACTTGTTGCTTCCAAACCCCTATGAATTCTCCATCCTTTATCTCTGAAAAAAGCTGGTCCTATATCTCTTTCCACCCAATTGTAGAGGCCCCATCGCCTTCCACACATCCCATTTCATCTCTTGTCTGCTTCCCACAAAAAAAGCTCTTCTTAAGCAAACTGAAAACTGCCTTTCTTAAGCCTTGGGGGATTTGTCATCTCAAGCAGTGCCCCTCAAACTTAAAATACCAAGGAATTTCCTGACTAGCATCTGATTAAAGTGTAGATTCTGTCTGATTCAGGAGTCCCAAGGTACTGTCTTTTCAAGTGATGAAGGTGCACCTGGCCTATGAAGTTCCCTTGGAATAATCACAAGCTCACTCAAGCACAGGCCATCTGTGAAGGTGGGATAGTGCTCATGTTTAGATGGGATGGTGATCACGTTTAGATTTCTCTTCATCAGGATCAAAGACATAAGATTCTGTTAAGTGCAGAGTAAACTGGTTTTAGAAGCTCACAGAATATCACAGGTCTAGATGGAATTTTCTCCCCCAAAGGAGAAATTAGATTCTTGTCTAATTTTATCCATTTTCCAAAAGGGACAATGGCCAGAGAGCCACTGATAATCCTAGGGACAAAGCAGGCAGAACCTAGAACTTAGGTGTGAGGAGCTAAGTTTCTCTTCTCTGAAACTGCTTGCATATTGAGAGGAGAAGAAGATAAAAGAATGACTAGGATGTGGTGTCTAGCTGCTGTGGAAGGTAGAAGCACAGAGATGGGATGCTCCTAGCCATGTTCCTGAAGGTTATGAATAGTGGGGGATTGTAGCTTTGGCCTACGCAAAGGGGTTGGAGCTGGACAGAGGTGTACGAAAAAGGAGGCAACTGTCAGAGGAAATATGCAGTGAAGACATAATGAAAACAGGCTATTAGAAACTTCTATTGAAGAGAAACAGATAATGAAGGTGGAGGAAGGAAGAAATTGGATCCCTTTACCCATTTCAGAGAAAATTAATAACCATAGTCCTGTTCCCACAGTACTTAGCCCTTATCTTCATGATACTTAGGCCTTTCTTCAGCATCTGTTCTTTTTGTCTATGCTTTCCCATTTCCATACAATAAGCATCTCAGGGCAAAGAACAAGATCTGCATACCATTACTTCCAGGCACTTATCCGAGGCCTTGCATATAGGAGATACTTAATACATATTTGTTGCCTGCATAAACACCTGACTAAATATTTAGAAGTAAGATGTCAAAAATACAGAACTATATATCCTAATGGCGAAAACCCAATTACTATAGCCAGAATTACAGATTTTGCTAGGAGACTGTGGTAATTTGGCTTGATGGCTTTGGTTGCAAACGGCGAATGAAGTTATATAATGGAGGGTAACTCTTAGTTTGTGGATTAAGGAAGGAGGTAGACAGTGGGGTGCTAAGCTTCTTAGGAAAAACCAAGAGTTTTGTGCTGGGCACTAAGTTTGAGATATATATTAGGTATTTCAAGGGAGATGCTGTCAGCTGGATGTAACTGGTCTTCTTGAGTCCCATGAAGCCTCAGAAGGCTGTAGAGGAGGGTCTTTCTCAGTCTTGTACTGGGAGGGGCAGAGCCAAGTGATTTTCTCCCAAGCATGGGTAGTGGCTTGAATAGCTTACCATTCTTTTGGAAACTCAGCAGCTTGGAAGGCTCGAAGGTAAGCTGTGGAGAATGAAGACACATGTAAGGCAACCACTGTGAGGGAAGCATAGCTGGAGCAACCTGAGTAGCCTGCCTAGTACCACAGGGTAAAATGCGGAGCTACAGAAGTTATAAAACTCATGCCTGGGGGAAGAGGCAGCCGCTGTACAATGAATACTTTCTGGCACCAGAAATCTTGTTTTCAAATTGGAGAATTTGGTAGCTGATGATTAAAGGAGATGGCAATGATTGAGAAGTAAATTAGTAGCTTCAAAGATCTGTGGGAGAAAGAAGCTCAATTATAGAATAAAAAAAAAAGTTGAAAATACAAAGGAGACATAGGATATTTAGGAGACGGATTCTGGAGACTGCTTGTAAGGTTTAGGAAAGGTGAACAGATAGACAAATATCACCATAAAAGAGTGAGCTCAGGATCTCTCTCTCTCTCTCTCCATTCATCCATCCATCCATTTGGTTTGACAAATACTTAACTTGAGAGATCAAAAGTTGCAAGTTATAAGTGAGATGGATAAAAATACCCTACTCAGGTGTACCTTTGGAGCAGTTCAGGGATTTGTCATCTTCATCATGTCTCCCCATCCCAAAGAGACAGGTTCCTTTATCTAAGCATGCCATTTCCCTCGGCAGCTGCCCAAAAGTTGGGCTCTGTGGAAAGACTCATCCTTGGAATGCAGAGATGAGCACATGAACACATGAGCTGAATCTCATGAGCATACTAGTGAAAAGGGAAGGCTTGGGGCTAGGGCCTGTCTACAAGCCTACACCAGGTGGACTGGTACAAATAGGCATGGTTCAGATACCTGAGATTATCTTTGCACACCCCCCTTTCATGAGTATATACACTGGTGTCTCTCAATGGCCCCAGGATATTACAGAGCTCTGAGCAAGTAATGGTTAAAAACTGGGCCATGATTCTACACCATTGAGCTGTCATGATTAAAGTACTGGTATGGAGATACCACAGCATCAGTTTTTAATGGCCCTGATATTAATTTTAAGGTATCAGGCAGAACACTTTCAAGTAAAATGCATGGCAATCACAACGATTCATCGACTATAACAAGTCTTTATCAGAAACTCTTTGAACTGAGATGGATACCAAGAAGTCTTTTCAACCTCTCTCCTACAGAAACCTTGTGCATGCCTTAGGATGCCTTCTTCTATCCTCTGTACTGCCTGAAGGCATGTGAATAGGGAGGGTGCATGGATGGGCACCAATGTGCGTGTGTGTGTGTGTATGTGTGTACATACATATGTAAAATCTGTTCTCACAATATGAATTAGTACACCATGACAGAAGATAAGGTTAACTGGTCTACCATGGTCTTCCAACCTGCAAGGATCCTGTGGCAGGGAATGTCAGCAAATGGACATTCACCTATACTGAATCACCTATACTTTTTAGAAATTACTGTCAAATGCAATCTCTCACTACATGCTATAAGCACTTTCAGGAGACAGATTAGGATATGAATTACTCTGCCTATTTTATGGGCAGGAGAATTGAGGCTCTTATTAAAGGAAATAGTCGTAAGGCCCAGATGGCTACAATTCTTTACCCTTCTATCAGTCTGAATCCTTGTGTGGTTTCATTGTAGGCAGTGTTTTCCATCTATTTATTCTGTGTCTGTTTATGTAACTTCCTTTGGGGTAAAAGTATCAGAGAACTGAATCTGGCTCTGGGCATCAAGGGACTGCATGAGTTTCTGCATTGTCTTCTTCCACTTTTGTGGCTAGGTGAAGAGTTGATGGACTCTCAGCTTGGGCCTCGGATAAACACATGAAGACAGAATCCCACCCCAACCCTCACAAGCACTTCTAGGCCTACAGCTGGGCACTGAGATGCTTCTGTTGACCACTGATTTCTGGGAGCAAGTGGCTATTGTTTCACAGCTTTGAGATCTCGAGGGTTATTATTGTTATGTGGAGTTGTTATGAACTGATGCTTTTGGGGAGTTTATATAACCTACCCTTCAATTTTCACGTGCAAGAGAATCACCCTAGGTTCCTATTAAAACACCAATTCATAGAACCCTAGGAGATTCTGGTCTACTTAAGTTAAGAGGAAGTTAGTTCTTTACAGTTCTGGGACAGCCTGTTTGCTTACTGCACAGAGAATGGGCTGAGCTCTGCAATTTGCCACACATTCACCTGTGACTGGTGGGCATGGCATACATTTACAAATGCAGGGCTCTTGCCTCCCAGAGTACAGATATTTCCCCTATGCAGCCCAGTGACAGCACATGGAATGCAAGTCTGGTAGGTACAGCCTGTTAGTACTGAATCTGCATGCTGCGAACGGCTTAGTCCTAATCTAGCAAACTGTTTGAGGAACTTGGTTAATGCTGTACTCACAGCTGCAGCTGCTGGAAGGGAGATGTTCCTCCCTGCATGTGCGCTCACGCACACACACGCACATGCGCAACGGCACTGTTCTGCCTGTAAGGACCAAATTGGCCTCCTTGTTCTGACTCAAAGCAGCTGTTTATTTGTTGTTCTTGTGTTTTCAACTGTTGTGATGAGGTTTGCTTCCTTCTTCTTTAACTGAATTACGTGCAGTTTAGCTCTTCAGTACAAGCTGCAGATTCAGCCGGCTCCTTCTGTCGTGGGCTTCCGATTCCTCCTCATCCCATACATTAATTAGAACAGCGCAGATATCAGCTACCTACGTTCAGAGAGCACAAAGAAAAGGGCAGAAACACAGGGTGTTCCTTCAGCTGTCCCTGCTGTTGATTTCCCTTCATCCGTTGGTGGGAGTACAACTCTCAAAGAGCCAGGCAGGCATCTTGGGGTTGTGGGGCCTACAGGAAGACATTCTCTCCCCCTAACATGTCCCCAGGCCCACAGAGAGTGCTTAGGAATTCTAGCACCCAGATCTATCCAGTTTGTCTTAGTTTATGTTTGGCTCATGACAGTGAGCTGACTCATTACAGCTAACTGGAATTTGTGGGAACTACCTCATACACAGAGAATCCAGAGTGTTGAGATTCGGGGAGCATAGACGAAATATCTCAGAATCTTCCTTTGCCCTCTTGGGCTTCAAGTTCAGATAGAGACCTCAAAGGGAAGCTGTGCTGCTCAAGAATGCTTTTCATCTTCCTGTTGCTGAGCTCTGGCCTTGGCTCCAGTTTCTGTCTCCCAATAGGGTAGGGCCAAGGCTACCTCCACCATGCTGTGTGGTTGCAGAGGGATATATATCGCTTCCTTAGGAGCTTGCTTGCTGTATGACCACCACGAACTGTTTCCACTTGCTGATACTGAGACTTTTAAACACTGAAACGAGCTGGTGAAACTTGCTAGCTATGTCTGCAACTCCAAATGTATGTAATTTGCATTCATGTCAATCTCTCAATTTCAGTACTTCTTAGCAATCCTGCCTTGTCAGTGTGATATCATTGTGAGGAAGAACTTGATTTTCAGGTAAATCAGGCATGGTGATGAGTTTAAGAAAGTCCAAAGAAAGCCAGGTGGATTCTGAGTGCCATTCCCCCCAAAACCTGAACTTAGTTAGGCAGTGAGTGCACCCTGGGGATGGGGACATCAGGATGCCACATTGTGCAGGCCAACCACAGAGGAGGTGTGAGCAGGGGACAGCTAGTTAGATAGGTAACAGAGCTCAAAAAGTTGGGGGGAGGCCCAAAATATGGCAGGTGGGAGCAATTGCTAGTGGTCACACTGCAAGAAGTCTCTTAAGGAAGCAGCATCCCTCTGCAAGCACAGTACATGATGGAAGTAGTCTTGGTCTTGTCCTATTTGGAGTCAGGAAGACAAGAACAGGACCAAAGGCCAGAGCCAAAGGCCAGCCCACCAGGTTATCAGGTGAGCATTCTTATGCTTGGTGCCGTCTCTCAGGGAGGTCAAAGAGCTGTGCAACAGGGCCTGAAATGTAGACTGTACATGAGTGGGAATACATGGTAGTACCAGAGCTAGAGGGGAGCAGGCGGTGAACTGGGAAAAAAGCATGGGCTCGTGCAGAATGAGGCAAGCATGGCTGTCAGGATAGAGTCTGTAGTCTGCAGGTCGTCTTCCCTCTAAGTTGCACATCACCTATGGGAACCTTCATGTACACTCACTGCAGACCAAATTTTCTGAGGGAGGACTGGATTCCTTCTCTTCCCTGGGAAAAATGAGAGTCCGACTGGGTGAGGCATGGGGTCTGCTGGGGCCATGACTATTTTCTTCTCTGGTGGTTCTTTTCTTCAGTGGTGTCTGTGTTAGCATCCAGGGTCCCCAATCCCAGCCTCCTGAGGCCTTTCCAAGTAAACAATGGGATTAAGTGGTGCTTTAATAACAACACTAGAAGATCATATACTTTCCCTCAATCCTCTATGAAGAAATAAATCTCAGAGAAGACTATCTCTGAAGGCAGCAAGTCTAATTTTTCTCCTGGTGGGAGGGAAGAGAGTCTGGAGTGAGGCTTGCCTATGTGCCCTGGCCTGTGTAGAGCTCACCTGCTTTATGAGGTCACTGAAGGAGGTCCTTCAGGTGATCATGCTAGGTATAACAAACGAGGCAGGACCTGAAGGACAGGGAAGACATTCCTTCTCTTGGCAGACCTTTATAACACTCTGTGATCATCACTGTTGGGTGTGAGGCTGCTCAGGGACCCACCCAATGGTGTTGGCCTCACCGTTTATTACATTAATCTACAAAGCATTTTACCAGCTTTGTTTAAGATCAGCACATTACACCATAACCTGAAGCTCTCTGAAGCTATGGTGACTATCCCTTACAACTCCATAGAAGCCTTTCCAAATTCTGTGCTCATAGGTGGTCCTGGACTTTACAACATACTATTGAATTCTCACATTTGTATTTATTCTGACAAAATGGATTCTTTTAGTGCATCACCCTTTTCTAATTTTAGATATCCAAAAAAGGGGGAAGTTACTTTAGGTAGAAGAAACCAAAATTGAGGCAATCTTAACTCTAACGAAGCTGGTGCTCCCACATGACACAGTGACAATCTCCATTGTCTCACAATGCTCTCCTCACTCTGCAGTCAGGGCCTCAGTAAGTCTGTTTTAACCAGGAGCTCTCTTGAAGGCATAAGCAGGAGATGGGCTTTTCCAGGAGCTTGTAGAAAATGGAGCAAAAGTAATCAGAATCCATATGACCTGGCTATGAGGACAGAGGATGCCAGGTACCTGGTGCTGAGGTCACCAGAGGATAAGGAGCCACGTGAGAGGGCTGAGGAAAGCATCCCGCTTTGCAGGAAATGGCAGACTCCAGGACTGAAGGCCCCCACATCATGCTGCCTGCCCTGGATCTTATCTAGAGAGCTAGGGAGTGTATCTGAAGCCCGTGATCCTATTTTCCTCGAAAATACCATTCCAGTGAAAGGAAATCACCCTAGAAGAGTCCCCTGGTTCCAGCCCAAAGGCAGCTGCCCAGCTGTGCGAGGCAAAGCCAAGCCAGGAAATCACTCATCTTCTGGCTGTCCAGTGATGAAGAACACCCCGGGGGAAGGTTAACACAGGAACATCATCATTAGTATCAGCAGACAGAAGGCCCCTTTCCAGGCCCAGGCAGCCTTCAGGAGCTGCTATAATGATGGGAATCGGGGGCTAATTACCTCTGACCTGCTCTGTGCATTACCACCCAGCAACAGCAGGCTCTGTGGGCGCACCAGGCAACATCTCTCTCCTCCATTCTGTAAAATTTGGCATCTTACCTCCACAGGACATGTTTTGCCTGGTGAAGAATGCTCACAACCATTAGCATATTTGTTGTGCATGTTCTTATTGTTGTTTAACTGGTAATCGGAGAAAGGTTTGAGAGGACATAATTTGCCTCACTAATAGGTGGATATCAGGGATTTATTGTTATTTTAAAATATATTTCTTTCTGGGTCATCTCTCCTTCTGGAGTGGGAAGAGGAGAGAAAGAACACACGGTTATTTCTATGTGGGAAGCACATTCCTTGTATTAACCCGCCAAGCTAAAAATGTCTGTTTTTTCAAGGGAAGCAATTGCAGCTCAGAGATGTTAAGTGGTTAGGACAATGTTGCTCAGTGGCTGAGCTGAGTGCTAAGAATTGTCCCCAGACCTGTCTCATTATGTCTTTCCTCTTCCCAGGGTGTCCCCTTGATCTTTTCTTCTTCTCAGTCATTCCCTGTGTGCATTGAAACAGTATATAACTCTGGATCTGTACAGCTGAGCCTTGCAGAGGGAGTCAGTGACTCCATTTAGCTGGCATTATATGTGGTGGGTCCTCTGCAAAGCCTTGTCCTCTGGGGTTGGAGGCTGTCTCTGAATCAGAATTCATCTCTGAGCTGGTGAGACACTGGGGAACGGCTTGCCCTGAAGTGACTGCAGATATGACTGCAGACTTCACAGAGTAGGAGGAATACTCTGAAAGACAATGATACTCTCTTCAGAGTCTAGGCCAGAGCCATTAATATCCTATCTTAATCTCAAAGTCCAGTAGGTAGAGGGAGGGCTCTCAGTTTGACTTCTTCCCTTGCCTTGCTTTAGTCATCTGGCATATTGGCTTGTCCTTGAAGTCACAGCTTATGAGGCAAAGGAAAATCACATTTTGTGTAATTGGAGCAGGGCCAGTAAATGAGAGCTTTTAAACTTTGCTAATAAGCGAGCAGGCATGCACGGGCAGTGTGTGAAGTGGCTGGGAGAACCCAGTGAGGAAAGGACAGTCAGAACAGACTGGTCCACCCCTATCCCCAGATGCAGAAACTGAAGCCCTGTGAGGGGAAGAGACAGGTCTGATTCCTGCCAGGCTGAGAGAGTGCTGTTTCATAGTTCCTCCTCCTCCTTCCCTTCCTCCTCTTCCTCCTTTTCCTCCCTCTTCTCCTCTCTCTCTTCCCCCTTCTCTCCCTCGCTCTGTAACTGTGTCTTGCTATTGTTATTTCCTAAATCTTATATCTCATCTTAATGTTGGCCCAAGTTAGCAAATAATTTCAGATCAAAATGTTCACTTGGGCTGTAAATTAGCTGAATAATTTCTGTATGAATCTCCACAGGAACACATCCTTTAGAGATGCCACAGCTTGAGAGCCTGAAACAGCCTGGGCATTACTTGGCCTGCAGTGAAAGGTGCCTGCATGGGGGCGGAGCCCTTCTGGTTCCTACCACATCCACCCAGTGACACCCAGTATCTGTGAGTTGAGGAAGAAATTGATTCTATTCATACTAACATACACACTTGTTTCCCTCAAAGTCTGTTTTTTTTTTCCAGGGTGAGGGGAAGACTTGGAAATAGTTTTAAAGTTTATCTGAAAATCAAATAGTTGAAAATAGCCTAGAGTAATGACAAAGATGTTGAATGTAGGAAGGCTCATTTTACCGTGCATTAAGAGGTATCACCAGTCATTGTTGCATAAGATGGAAGAGCAGAGGACCCTATTGTATGGGGTAACCTTGACAGGAACTGTTTTATGGCCAGGAAGGCTGGGTAACTGTGCAGATAGCATTAGGATTGGGAAAATGTAAAGTTTCAAACCTCACATTTTACTATATAGTAAGAGGGGCATATATATATATATATATATATATATATATATATCAATGAAAGAAAATGAAGGGATATTAAGATTAGAAATAAGTTTAAGCTTTTGCTTGCCTCCAAATGAAAAAAATATATTCCAGACAGAACAATAATGGAGTGAATAACCACAGATTTGACTATTTAAAAAAAGCCTTCATGTGTCAAAAGAATCTACAATGAAAAGGCTAATGCCACAGCTATCAAAGACAAAACATGAACGTTCTGAATAACTTATCTGCCCTGAAACAAAATCATGAAGGCTCTAGTAGGAAAATGGACAAGTAAGATCGCAAGTAGACAATTGGATCAATGACAAATAAGTTAGAGTCGTTAATTCTTCCCTGATGTAAAAATATGTAAACTAGCAAAAACAAAAATCTGCCTTACTGGTAAATATTTAGAAGGTACATTCTTACTGTGCTGCAGTGTAAAGAGAACATGACAGATAGCCTTCTTAGATGACAGATGGGTGAAGGATAAATTGGTCCTGTGTACATAAGTAACGGAAACTATTCTATATGTTCAAGTAAGCTGTGATTGAGAGTCATATGAGAATGTTTATCATGATGACTTGAAAGGTTTATTTGTTTATTTATGTGCATTTGTGCATGCTTTCATTTTTGTATACATGTTTAGATATTCATAGAGACTAGAAAGCATCAAATCTCTTGGAACTGGAGTTAAAGGTAGTTGTGATCCACCTAATGTGGGTGCTGAGAACGGAATTTGATAAGTACTCAACCACTGAGCTATCTCTCTAGCCTCTTATGATTTATTGATAATCACAATACATTGGAAACAATTCACAAGACCATTAATTCTTTTATTTTAAAATTTAATAACTGTCAAGGTCTGTTAAATCTGTCCATTATTGTAAATACTGTACTAATTGTTGGGGACACATTGGTGAGTGGAAACCACAATAGTCTGTGTTCTTCATGTATTGTAGGAAACCAGTTTTCTTTCCCCAGTTTAGTGGGGCAAAGGCATGCAATAAATAAATTAGACAATAAATGACTGCTCAATGGTTACTGTTGAATATTGGTATTATTGATTATGCTAAATTGTGATATATCCTTAAAATAAAGCATTGTACGACAAAGAAAAGTAATATTTAAGAAAGAATAATGATATATTTTGAATATTTAGTAGGCACTAGGAGCAGGCATAGGGGATACAATCATCAAGCCAGGTGTAGTTCTAACACTCACAGGAATCCCATAACTAAGAAATCATTATACTGTTGTTTGAGTATGTACGAGAAATACAAGAGCAAGGCAGTCTAAAGGAAAGGCACGGATGGTGGGTGGATGGGCAGAAAGAGTCTTACCTGTGAAGCTGTTTTCTATTACAACAACACAACTAGATCTGGGTTTATTACCTCATACATATGGAGACTGGAAATCCAAGAGAAAGTAAACTCTTCTGTTTGACCTCTAGTGGTGGTGGAGGGCTATCTCTGGGTAGAATCATGGTGAGAGTGTGTTTGAAAAGGAGATCATGTGGCGATGGGAAGCCAGAGGGAGAAGTGGGAGAGTGGTTGAGCTTTCATAACAACCCTCTCGGGAGAACTTCCTCTAGGGCAGCAGCATTTATTGAGGCTCGTGGTGAACCTCAGAGGTTGGACATCTGGCTAACACTGACAGGGCCCTGAGTTAGATTCTTAGCATAAAAAAAAGAAAAAAAAAACAACTAAGTTCAACAGCCACAGCAAAATTAAAAATGGACAGAAGCCAGGCATGGTGGTGCATGCCTTTAATCCCAGCACTCGGGAGCAGAGGCAGGCAGATCTCTAGTTTGAGACCAACCTAGTTTACAAAGAAGTCAGGACAGCCAGAGCTACTTTATAGAGAAAAACCTGTCATAAAAAACAAGAACAATGACAATGAAAAAAGTGAACATTGGAAGGAAGAGGAGATGGGAGAGGAAGAACAAGAGAAAGCATTCTCAGTACTATAATCGCCTCCCACTAGGCTGACCCCTTCAAATGTCCCACTACCTCCCGACATAGCTATTCTGGGACCACACTTCTGACATGCGAACCTTGGGGGGACCAAAATCTACACAGCAAACTTTAGAACTCTCAGAGTTGGTACCCAAAAACAAGTAGGAATGATCCAGGTAAAAAGAGAAAGTAAGAGAGATGAGGTGTAGTTCAGAGGTAGAGCATTTGCCTAGTATATGCGCTGGGTTCCAGCCACATCGTTGCCAATAGCAACTGAAATAAACAAACAAAAAAGAAATGAAAGAAGAAAGAGGAGAAGGAAGAGCAGGGAATGAGGAGGAAGTGAAAGAGGGAGATGGGTCTAGATCCTGGGCAGTGTATACAACGGGCAGGAAAAACCCTGTTCACCATCTGGGACGAAAGCTGTAGAAGCAGAAGCAGCGGAGGCAGAGTGGCATTAGGAGTTAGTGGTGTTCACTTCCTACCTTTACTCCCTCTTGTGAGGTCAAGCCTGGTTTTTGGTTGGCTGCCTTCTTGTGTGTTACTGAGTATGAGCCCTCATCTCTGTCTGTCAGTCTGTCAATGGTGTGTGAAAACTCAGAGAGCACAATGAGCTCATCTGGGTTCCAGTACCGTGTTAGCAAATTGCCTAGAGCAATGAGGGATAGAAAGGGAGACCTTGCCACCCACAGAGAACAAGTGGAAAATGGCCATTTAAGATAAGCTGTTTTCCTGAGACCTGGAGGTTTCTGTTTTGTTTTTTGATAGAAAAAGTGCTCTGAATGAAAAGTGTTCCCACATGGTGTGATGTTGAAGGGGGTGGAGGGAGGGTGGCACTTTGAGTGAAGCAATGAGTGTGTCCCCTAAGGCTGATTCCCAGCACATATGGCCTACCTCTCTCCACGGCATGGTTGACCTGAGCCCCAGCATTAGCCAGCTCTCCATCTTTGGGTTCCTGCTCTTTCCATGGACCAACCATCTTGAAGCTTCCCGTTCTTGGATGAAGGATGCTCTTGGTGACCATCTCGTTTACTATGGCTGCTCAGGTGAAGCCTGCCAAGCCTTCTAGAGCCTGATAAAACAACCCTTCTCTGCACATTTTTTTTCCAAACAACCCAATTCAAACAGGCCCCTCTTCTCAACTTGTCTGCCATTTGCTGTCAGAAATGCTTGGCTGGCATTTATCATTTTGCCCTTTAGTTGTTTCTTGTAGTGTTTATAACTTCCCTGATGTGTGACTGTAACCCTGTTCTCTTTACTGAGAAAGTTTTCCATTCACTTACCACTTCTAGGAGGCCCAGCTCAAAAAGTCTGCTCTGGATGCCTGCTCTTTGTATACCCAGACAGCCTCCCCTAAAAGAAACTGTCTGATTTCTCTTAGCTTCTCTTGTGATGTCTAGTTCAGTAGAAGGGTTTAAAGAATGGTGCAATTCAGTGAGGAGCCAATGAAACAGGAGAATGGGTGGGAGTTTTGGAGGTTTGGATGTGTTATAGGTTAAAGGTTAGCAGTATTATGCTTTCCCCCTATACTTCTTAAAATGGTATGCACATAACAAGTGCTTAACGAATATGAATTGCAGCATACTTGTTGTTACACTTGTTATTAATGTTATCATTTAACATTTCTATCTCCAGTCAAAAACCTGTCACAGATTGGCAGGTGTTTGATCCATTGGCTTATAAGAACACTTGCTTCTGGAGTATTTCTTATCCCTTCGAGATTCCTTTGTGGTTAGTAATAGCCAGATTTAAATGCTGCCCATCCCCACCTTTGGGGCAGGGTTCCGTGGCTGTGTCTCACTGCTGTCTC
The DNA here is from genome assembly GCA_028658305.1 of Pachyuromys duprasi. Lineage (NCBI taxonomy): Eukaryota > Metazoa > Chordata > Mammalia > Rodentia > Muridae > Pachyuromys > Pachyuromys duprasi. The sequence continues at coordinate 19,930,674 of CM053747.1, read as the reverse complement.
AGAACTGGCTTTTGCACTTGGGAGTATAACATCTATCCAGGCCCTAGTGTCATGTGAAGACAGGGGGCAGGAACAGATGTCCACATCTCTTCCTCCAGGCTGGCCACCTGTATGCCACCTCCATCTGGGGCAGGAATGGGAATACCACAATCAGAATACCCCAACATTCCTCGGAAGGCTAGGATCCACTACCATTTGTGAGTGCCTTTGTCTCTGTGACTCACTATTGAGGCAGAGTTCAGAGTTCTGGGCCCAGACCCAGCAAAGGTCGTTAACACAGACACAGTGTAGACAGATGCTTAGGTGGTTCCTTCTGCCCTTCTGTGCAGAGATGCTCATGCCTCACAGCAATTCTGCTCTCTATCTTAAAAGAGAAAAAGCACAAAACAAAACAACTGCCCCCCCCCCCAACACCGGTTCTGTAGATCCTTGTTGCCCCATTGTCTGCGTTTGCCGTAACAATTTTTTTCTCCTGTTCTTCCCCAGTAAAGCTGTCTTTTGATCCCAACAACTGCAGGAGAGCATAGCACAGAGAGAATTAACTTTTAAAGTTGCTGAAACATCATGGCTATGGCACATACCCACCTTTCAGAGACAGTAGTGTCTGTTGAGAGCAGGTCTTCCGGGCCTTTGCTTCCAGGCTTTTAGAGAAGGGCCTTGCTTTTTCACAGACAGAGGTGAGGCACAATCCAGACTGGTTCTGGCTCATTGCCTATTTCAGCTCTAGACAGAGTCACTACATGCTGGATTTGACTCAGCTGGTAAAGGATTTGGGTATAAATCCAGGGCCATTCAGAGAAGGGGATTGGCTGGGGTCTACGGATGAGCAGGAGGCCATATCTCTATTTCTTGCATTGAATATACACCCTGGACAGTAAAGCCCATGGCAAAGACCATTTGGGGCTAGGGAAGATTCCAAGCATTCCAAAAATAAGGAAGGGATCATCTTCTTTTTTAGATGGGACAGCCTGGTTCTGGAGGCAAGGCTTATGGTGAAGGAGGCTCACCTTCCATGACCTACCATAAAAGTGCATAAAACTGTACAGCCATCATTGCCCTAAATCTTCTAGGACCCATTGCCTAGAACATTCTCTCCCATGTGCCTGAGCTGTGTTCTTCCTGTGTAGATGTCAACATCATACTGGCCTGCCACAGAGCAGGGCTTGTCCTTCATGTCCTGGAAGCTCTCGAGCCTCTCTCAGTTCCTGTTTGCTCACCAGTGAAATGAAGTATGTTGGTGGGCTCAGCCGCCTTCAGTGTTTTTCTGCTGGTGCTTGCTCTGCTTATGAGTTTGTTCCTGAACACCCAGTCTCCTTGGTGGGCAAGACAAAGCCTGGTCCTAGGGAAGTCACAGACATTGGAGTGATGTTTCTACTCTACACTTTCTGTATTATCTGTGATTGTGAAGATGAATCAAAGCCCTGCTGTGGTGGTCAGTACTGAGTTGGATGGGCCTTGGGTTGGGAGAATGGGTATTGAGGATCTGGAATGACTATAGTCATCACATTCATTCTCCTTAGGCTGTGGGCCCAGTGTTGGTTCACAGTTCTGCCCATATGAGACCTGTCATCTTTTCTCTTTACACAGGGATACGAAGGCCTGGATCCTCCAGATCTGAGAAGATGTAGATCTTCTCTGCTTTTCTCAAAGGCTCTGATACTCTTCACTGTCCTCCTAAAACCCCATTAGTGATACCTAATGGCAATGGACTTCAGAAGTCTGCTCAGAGAGCAGATAGGGTATATGGGAGTGTTTGGAGGGAGGAAAGAGAGTGAGAAATGTTGAAATTAAATCCCTATATAAAAACAAACAACAACAAAAACATTGATCATTGAAGGAACCATTTACTGGGGGATGTAAAATGGAGGTGACACCTCAAATGAAAATCCCTGGGGGAAGGGAGATTGCATGTCTGCTCTATCTGAGTACTCCAGCCAAATTATTATACAGCTCTCCATCAGGGACAAGAGCCAGAATAAGGATGCAGCTTTCTTAATGGATCATTATGGTCATGGCCCTTCTGTCCTTGGAGTCCTTGCAAACCTGGATGAACCAAGTGAATTGACTTGGTAGGCATAGCGAAGAAACCTGTCTTCCCCAGTGAGTGTCTATGGGCTTCTCTTACCATTAAGGTTGGGAAGGACACTCTTTTGTGTCCTTTTGAGCTGTTGTACCTCCAGTTTCCCTCAGGACCAATGCTGGCTTCCTTTTCTAAATATGGAGAGGACTGCAGTGAATTCTGGTTCTCTGAAGAGGAGCTTAAAAGAAGGATGAAAAAGAAACATACGCTATAAGCTTTCACAGGCCAGCCATATCCTTTAAATGTCTAATGTGCTAGATCCAGAGGTAGATAAACATTGGACATGGGCTCTAGCTCCTACCCCACATTGGCAGGGTATGGAGGGCCAGAGAATTCAAATGCACTCATTCATTTCCCTCTGACGACAGAAGAGTCATTCTGCCAAGCAGATGACACAGTGGACTAACTTATTTCCCCCTGAGGCACTCACGCAGGTGCATCTTGCAGCAGAAGCAAACCTTGCCTGTTTGGTTCACTCCCTGGTGAGGCTTTCTTTGGTCTTTTCCTCCCTGGCTTCTAGGGGCAGCAGCCCCAAAGACCTCTTATCATATCATCATTCATATCCCCACAGAGCTAATCCTCACTCCTATAAAATGCCATGACACTTCACAATAAGGGAAAATATGACCCTTGTTTTCAAGCTAAGAGACAGATGCCAGAAAAGTACATCTCTCCTGAGAACCAGTGTGACATCTGCCCCTAGCAAGCATGTTCAAAGGAAGAATCATCTCCTTCCAGCTCCTCTATCTCTCTCTCTTCCCCCAGGTCTTTTTGATGTCTATGTGTGGCTGGGGTCTCATTCTTACCTCCTTTTTGGTTCCCTGCCTGTGACTCAGGCACCGGGCTGTACCACCCAGCCTTAGCAATAAGCCTAGATCCCTTGAAGGCTGCAGCCAGATTAATCATCCCAAGGCTCTGCTTTGATGATATCCCTTTTATAGACACATAAAAAGAAGCATTTAGGCAGTCAGTCATGCTAAATCTTAACCATCTTTACAGATTTTTTTAGTGCAGCACATCAAAATCCCCACTAGCCCTGAAGGTCTACATTTATGGTGTCTATGAAGTCACTTCTAGTCAGGAGGTGGTGGCCATTGCCCACTTGCCATATCACATCTATGCTTGGCCTGGATATATAGCTGTCCTTTTCTTGGATCTTGCTTTGCAAGGCACACCATGGCCTCATTGTCCTTAGGCCTCCACGGCTTTGTCCTTATAATGGTATATTCAATGCTTTATATGTGACTCCTTGTTAGTGAGCAGTACCACCATGGTATGCCTGTCTGCTCATGTGTTTAAGATGTGCTTTGTCAACTGGTCTGCAAGCTTTGCATATTCAGATTCAACTCAAAACTTCCTCTGGCCCTGAAGGTGCATATGGTGATTGTAGATGGAGGAAGTCTGTCTAATCAGTGTGAATTTGCTGCCCTGGCCTATGTGTGTGCTGCCTGGTGGACAGGGCAGACCAAGCTGACACCGATTCACATGGACACTGACCAACAACATGACAATGTGCTGTCTTTGTTCCCTCCCTGATGAAAGCATTCCACATGTGATAGGATGTGAATGGGAAGAGTCTTCTGCTTCTCACTTTTGGAATTCAAAGGAAGAAGGAGGCTTCTTCCCTTATTCATGTTATGGGAGAAACAAATCTAGCTGTGAATTTTTGCAGAGATGGTAGCTCTTTTCAGCTGTCATAGGAGCAAGATGCTGACTGCAGGGAGCGCAGACCTCTCCAAAACTACACTTAGCCCTGGGACATCCAAGACAAGGGCAGGACAAAGCAGGCTTGAGCCTTCCTGCCTTGGAAGATTAGTTGAGGGGAGGCTTATGCACTGCAGCCTTCGCCTGTGCAGGGAGCTGGCACTGCTGTACCATTAAATAATTAACTGGTACTTCGTAGAGTAAAACACCTATTGGTCTGGGTAAATGGCTAGATTAATTGCTTTCACTGAAGCGGTGTATTGTGTTTCTAGGAGGTGATGAGAAGGGGAGAATGTGGGTTTGAAGGCAAGCCGAGGGGCAGTTTCTCAAAAGATGACAGATGCCCCTCTTTTCAGGGAGTTGGGTCTGTTTAAATAGGCAGTGAAATGGGTAGGGTAGTGGCTGATCCATGTCCTGGGCTCTGGTCACTTTCCATAGGTTCTGCAAGAGCTTGAGCCAGGGACATGGGGCTCCAGATTTTTGCTGATGGGTGGCATGTGACTGGCTGCCTCTGATGGGCTGACCTAGTTCTGCAATAGAAGAGACAGCAACGTCAGGCTGCTTTTTTTTTTTTTTTTTCTGATGCTGTGGTTGGAAAAGCTCTGAGTCATTACACACCTGCTTTCTGGGCTTTGCAGAAGACACTTGGTGTTTAATGCAAGGGCACGTCTGGGCGGCAGATATTCACAGTTGCCTGTATTGATACTAAATTCATGATGAGGGGTGAGGGGAGGCATAGTGTCAGAACCTGCTTCATTCTCCACAGCTGTTATTTGCTGCGCCACCCCCCAATGCCCCTATTCCCACATCCTTGTCTTTAAAGATAGAGACTGTCCTTCCTCTTCAGACTTCCTTCCTTGAGTACAGCATTCATAGACTTTGCCACCAGATCACGGAGCACACCAGCTATCCTGTAGATGGAGCCTCCTGGAGGTATGGGGTGAGAAACCTTGCTAGTAGAGATGTAAGAATTTGTTCTGAGTAGAAATTGACCATGAAGAAGATGGCCAGAGGGCAGGAATGGTATTAACAGCTGGAGGTTCGCCACAGGAGGTTCGCCAACAGGGCATTAGTACGTTCCCTTCCATCCTGAGCTGAGTTGGAAACCCCCTGGGGTTTCTCTGGTGTTCTGGGTGTTACCATCTGTATCAGCGTTCAGACCTCTTCCACCAAGAATGGCTTTCTGTTCGGAGTGTTTCCCATTGTGTGGTAACTATCTATGGCTTCTGGGTTTACGTTCAATGTCCATAAGTAGACGGACGTAAAGCTCCACACACTTAGACCACTCTTAGACAAGAGAGCCAGAAATACTGCAGGTGACTGAAACCGTAATGAAAGGGAGTATTTCTCCAATGAAAACTGTTACCCCTGTGAAACATAGCAATGGTGTGTGTGTGTGTGTGTGTGTGTGTGTGTGTTAAGAAGTCTGGGAAGGTTATTCACAGGGCAAAAGGGAGAGGTAAATGTACTCAACTACATAGATGTTCAGTGGATTAGAGCTGAACTCCAGCCCAGGCCCAGGCAGGGGATGCCGACTCAAGGCTGGCCCACCCGGGCTGCATCTGGCTGTTGCTACATGTTGGGTATGGGCCTGGCCAGCCTTCTTTGGGGTTCCTGGTGCTCTCCCCTGTGAGAGTGGTGCTCCTATGCAAGGTGCTTTGTAGGGGGACTGCTGAACTGTCCCCCTCGTTTGTGGCATCTTTTACTCCTTTTTCTCTGATGTCTTTTTTCCAGGATTCTTGTTCATGTGCCTTTTTGTGTCATGATGAAAATGTTTGAACGATTTACATGGATGGGCTTGGGCCGTCAACATGGGGTTAGGCAGAAATGTTCACAAAATCTCTTACACAGCCTAATGTCTATGAAACATTACAAAAGATACAGTTTTAAGAAAGATGAACTAATATCAGACAAACAATAAAGGTAGCACACAAGAAACTTGTATAAAAAAATAAGCTTGTATAGAGATCCATAAACCCTTTTAAGCAAGAAAGCTGAGCTGGCTTTCCTCAGCACGGCCTTTTTTATATGTCAGTGTCTGTGTTCAAAGGAGCTGTACTGCAATTCACACCTCAGACATCGTGATCATTTGTTCAGATTCCAGGTAGGTACTCGTGACTAGGAACTTGTTCACATGAGTAGGTGTTAAAAGTTTTAAAACCATTTTTACAGCCATTCAGAATTTTACAACAGTGGAAATTATATTTAAAGCCTCAAATAGTTCTTCCTTTTCTTCCACCAATAAAAGTAATGTTGGGATGCAATATAGTAATAGCAGTGGAATTCTTCCTATGCTTTTCCACAGCAGACATTTGGCAAAACTGAGGGTATGTGTACTGCTAGAGAGATTGTCTAGCTTAGATGGTAAATGTCATGACCCCTGGGCAGAGACAGATAGTCATTCTTAGGTACGTCAGGCAGATCTCCCAATCTCAATCTATAGCCAACTTTAGCAAGTTCTGGCCCAGATTTCAGGAAGCCTGTGAGCTCCCTCAGGGGAAAGGTACAGACCCTCCCCTGATGGCCAGAAGTAGAGGCCCCTGAGGCATAGTGAGTTGGTAGAACCCATCCTTGGCCATACTTCCAGGAGCACCCTGCTGGGCTTGCACTACCCTGAGAAGCCACAGGGGGAATCTCAGAGCTGCTGGGCTAAGCTGATTATCTGTCCTCAGGACTGACTGCTAGCTGTCCTGGACCACTGACCTGCCCTTGCTCCCTGTGAGAAGCTGTTTGGCATATTCATGGTGGCAGTTCTACACCCTTTCCATGCCACTAAACCCTCCAGCACTTCCTCCATCTGCTGCATCTTTTAGCAAATAACATTTTTGTTTTCATGGATTGAAGAAGCAAAGGCTCTTCAGCAGATCCGCCATTTCAAATGCTTTGTCCCTTCACTTTTTTCTTTCTTCTGTTTTTAGTAATATTTTAAAATGTGTTCTTTGAAATTTTCACGTAGGTATACAATGAATTTTGATCATATCCATTCTCACTATCCCTCTCCAGTTCCACCCCAACACATTTTCCCCAACTTCTTCCTCTTTAAATAATTAATATGTCATTATAATTTACACAAATATAAATAATATAAACAAAATATATTTTATATTATAATAATATACAATATTAATATAAATATTAAAAACTCTTCTTCCTCTTTAAGTAATTAATAACCCACAGAATTCAACTGGTGCTGCTCATAGGCACATGGCTATGCAACTGTCCACAGGACTGTGGGAAACTTACCTTTGACTACATCTCCCCCAAAAGCAATTCTCAAAAGCTATCAGTTGACAAGAGTGGAGACCTGGGAGTCCCTCCCCACCCCTGCTGGTAGATCTTGTGCAGATCTTGGGCAGGTAGACCCAGCTGCTGAGTTCATGTGTGCAGTGATCATGTCGTGTCTAGAAGGCAGCATGTCACAGATCTCTTCCCCATCCTTCCGCTCTTACAGTTTTTTCTGCCTCCTCTTCTGCAATGTTCCTTTAGCCTTTGGTGTGGGGACACCGATACAGAAGACTCATCAATGGTTGAGCACTCAGAGCCACAAAGTTCTCAGTGCTTTGAGAGTTAGGGATCTCTGCACTAACCACTTTCAACTGCAAAAAGAAGCTTCTATGACTGAGGGGAAGAGCAACACATGTTCAATATAAAAACAATATCTACAAGACATTTTGACAACATGACCACCGAGCAAGGCAACACCAGCATTCTTTTGAGGGCCGATGAACTCCTCAGACATGATCTTTTGAACAGGCATCTAGTACTAGGCACGGAACCCCTCCTGTGAAACAGGCTTCCAATCCAATCAGAATGCAGCTGGTTATGTCCCATAATTGTTTTGCCATGATCGCACCAGTGGATTGCCCAGCAGATTGCATGGCATGCAAGAGCCAGCACCGAGTAAGACCACTGATCACATCCCCCTCCCCCTCTTGTAGCAGACTGAATATCACCTTCTGACACTATGAAAGCTAGCCATCAGCTAGAGAGTCTCTGAGTCAGTTCAAGATTAATTTCTCCATGATCTGCTAAATTTGTGTCACGTCTTCAGCAATACAGCTTTGCCATCTACTTCTGGTAGGCAACAAGAGCAGGGGCAATAACTTGTGTTGTTTAGGGTACTTACAGGGTCTCCCTGCCCAGCAACTCATAGGGAAGTACCCCATGCCTGGCACTGAGATTTTCATTTAAAAACTCATGACTTCTGGGAGCAGCATTGTCCATCCATGCAAGGTTCTTCAGTTCAAAATCACCTTTTGAATTATATTTTTAAATTAGCTTTCAAATAAGCGGGTTTCCAGAAAGCTTCTTCAAACACACTTAGTTTTGGTTTGTCCACCTCTTTTCCCCCTCCACTTCTCCATCCTCTAGCCCCATTTCTGCTTAAACATTTAAGTATTTAAGTATTCCTTCTGTATTCTTTTATATCATATGCGTTCTATAATTCCCTTATAATGACATTTTCTTGGGTTATATGATCAAAGGTTTTCACATACCTTTTTCACACACCCTTCATTTTTTGTTATGGCTTCTTCTGTTCCCATTTCCTTTTACTCCCTGTTCATGCTGGAAGCTTTCTGCCCTGGTATTTCACCTTTCTACTTTCAGTTTTACCTATATCTTGCCTTTGGTCCACTTACCATTTTCTTTCTATTTTTAGTTGCAAGTGTGTACATGCCTATAGTGTGGGTGGCATGGATGAAGAACAGGGCAGTATCATAACTTTTTTTTGGTGGAGTTTTACTCTCCTTGGGTAGACTGTCTCCCACACTTCTTTCCTCTCCTACCCCCAACACTGTGCCCAAGACCCTCTCTTCTGTGAGACCTCTTTTCCTATCCTGTTCCTGATATTGTCTTTACTGCCTGGCTCATCTGATCATGGTTTGCTGTGCTTCTTCTATTCCTGCCCACTCAGCCTCCAGCTTCACCCCATCTGGATCCTGCATCATCACACAGCAGAGGGTGTTTTCTCAAAGGTCACCAGAGACAGAAACACCAGCCTGATGGCATTTCCTTGCTCTCCTCTCCCAACCTCTCTGCGTGATCAGACATTGATGATCGCCTTCATGTCTTAGTTCCCCTCCCCATCTCAGCAGTACGTCCCCCAATCTCCTTCCTTAGTCAGGAAGCTCCTTTTACCTCTGCTGGAAGGAGAGCCCTAGAAAATAAAGACCTTTGCAGTAGGAGAGAAGGTGGGGCCCCGTGGGAGAGGCACGGGACCCATTCTTTCCCGCTCCTGCACATGGGGACATCTCTGGAGTCATCCCTAATGCTCTGAGTTCCTGTTTGGATTATATTCCTTGCCATTTGAGGGTGGTGAGCCTCCACAGCTGGCAGAAATATATGCTGTGTCTGTTTAAGAAGCAGCAGGGAACAGGTTAGTGACCAGAGCCTGTTTTCTGGATCAGTAACTTGGATCAAATGCAAATCTCCAGAAACAGCTCACAGACCTGCTGCCCATCAGCCTTCCAGGCAGAGAAGCTGAACTAATCTGTCTGGCACCCAGGCCAATGATGTCCTCTCTGGAAGGTGTATGTGCTGGCATCCTGCTTCTCTGCAGCTAGGTGAGGGTCTCTGCAAGAATAAGCAGACAAGCTGTCTTCTGTTTTATGCTCTCTCTATCGGTGTTTGCTGTTCTCACCACTCAGCACACAAAGTCCAAAAATTACAGCAGACTAATTCGTCTCTCAAGCTCACCCTGAAGCAGAGCCTGGGTATCATTTCTTTAATGGACAAATAATACCGAGTAACTGAGCTGGAGCCAATATAAAATGCTGCTTCTCCAAGGATGCATTACCAAGCCAACTCCTAGGACTCTGGGAACCTCTGCCAGATGTCCCCCAAGGGTTCCCTGAAACAGGGGCCAGTAAAGTAGAGCATGGGCCCGGACATCTGAGAAGAGCAGAAGACCAGGGGTTAATGGCAAAAACCCTCTTCAACAATAAGACTTGATGAACATGCTGTGGTTGAGCACATGGGAACAGAAGAGGAGAAGAGAAGCGGCGAGGCTTTCCCTAAGTACCCCTTTACCTGGCTGCTTATCTGTAGCCTGTAGAGCCAAGCAGCAGATAAGCTTACACAAAACATTATGAGTCCCAGGAACAACGCCAGCACAGTAGCACCCTCAAACTGTTATAGACAGTGACCATAAGTGCAAGCAAGAGCATGAAACTTCTCACAGGCCTGTGCACAGGGAGAGGCAATCTTAGGGACTGGACCCTCACGTGTGTGGTGGGACACCAAGTCTAGTTAGATAGTGTCAGAAATAAATTATTAGACATTCTAGCAGCATCAAATAGAACAGAACTTGGTGTATGTGAGGGCTTTTTTTCACATCAGCTCATAGAAGTAAAAGGGAGGGGAGAAGAAGATCTGATTCTTTATGAAAAACGACATGCCCAAGATCCCAGTGCCAATAGTTAAAGCAGGTCTCCTATCCGTGGCTCTGGAACTCCCTCCATCAGCCAGAGGTAATTGGAATAGAAGATGGTGCTGGTGATGGTAAGGGTGGCACTTGTTAAGGTCACTAGACCTCCAGATCCCATAAAACCGCAGTTCTGCCATCAATATGCTGAGTCCAGATGCACAAAACTACAGCATTAAAGACAATGGGGGCATTGCCAGCCCTAGGGCAGATAGGGGTTGTTGAGGCTCTAGTGGTGTCTGCCAGCTGAACTATGAGTCTGCATAAGGAGAAGCTAGCAAGAAGTTGTGTGGCACAGTGTGGATAGCCCGGGACTCCAGAAAAGTTCAGGGGTGTTAGAGACCCCTATATGTGCACAGTGTCTCAGAGGAGCTTCCAATTAGAAAAGAAAACTTCTACCTTCTCTTCTTACTGATGACTAATCGTGACTGACATCAAAGCCCACCATGAGTCTTCATTGCTGCAGTATACAGCCCTGTAATGAGCCCCTGTGTGTTCAATAAAATCTTGAGCATTCTCAATGAACTCTTTGGCTCTCTCCTGGGGTCCCTGAGACAAACAATCCCTCTGGCTATTACTGTAGAGATCCCTAGGCTTGATGCTCTACTGCAGTGAGTCAATAAATGGGCAAGGGAAAAAATTCAGAGTAGTGGTAGTGGTGGTGGTGGGGAGGGGTGGTGGTTGTTATAGTGCAAACTGAATCCAGGGATTCTCACACAGCATACAAGTACTCTACTACTGAGCTACTCCTCAGCCCAGTGCTCAGAATTCCCAAGCCAACCCTTGTCATTTTTGAGGACCATGCATAAAGAAGTAAAAACATGCTTACCAATGTTAGTCCTGGAAACTCTCCCCTTCCCCCAGATCCTGCTTCTGTACAGGGGACCACCATGGGCCTTTGGCTCCTACAGAATTCATTCTGAGAGCCTTCAGAGTGCTTCCTAGTGATCAGTTGGGGAAAGAGGGCCTTGCAACCTTCAGGCTGGAGAGTAGAGGCCTACTGCTACTCAGAGAGTAACAGGGAGGTAAACTCTGCGCAGGTAGCAACATTTTATAGGGCCCCGTCACACCTATTGAAAGATGCAATATTTGTCCAAAAATGTGTTTGAGATCAGGAAGGTTTTCATAGTGTTTATCTAGGGGAATAAAATGTTAAATAATCTTCTTGTGATTTGAGACTTTGACTTTCTTTCTCTACTATTGACATGGCCTTCTGCCTTATTAAGTGTGAAATGTGTGTGTATGCACATGTCCTAGTTGCCTTATCAAAGGATTCCTCTGCCTAGGGAGGGAACACCAGTAGCTGTCCCAGACTTCTCTGCCTGTGACATCAATGTGTCTTGTTTCAAAGCTGTGTCAATGATACTCTTGCACACATGCCCATTGTCTCACCCTGCTACCACTGGGCAATATCATTTATAAACCTGGCCCTGACATGGCACAAGTTGAAATATCAGTGTAGGGATGGTTGCCTCAGACTGGTCCTTCTAAAAAGTCCCTTGTTCTCAGGAACCTGCAGTTTCCCCATCAAATTTTGGAGAATTGTCAGAACTCTTCCTTTGAGAGACACTGAAGCATTTACTAGTCTCTTTTGCTACCTCTGAGAAATGGAATTGGTTAGGAATGAGCATGTACAGCTTTGGTTGCCTAGACTTGACTTGGACATACCTGCCTTATCTATGGGACTCACTATAAAGCAGGAACAGTTTCTGGACTTCTATAATCCTTACTTCTCTGTGGGTCAGGGAGCGTGGCAGTGACCCTCAGTACAACTGTCATGCCCATTAAATGAAAAAAAGTATGTGGGGCTCTGGAGCTAGAAACCACACCCTGCTAGGGCCTGATGATTTCTAAATACAAATATATTTTGTGGACTTGAATGGCACACTTCCTTCCTTCATTTCACTGTGTTTGCAAAAGAAACACCAACAGAAGTTAAGTGTTGACTGCCAGCCACATGATGGCCAGTGGATATACTGACATCCCAAACTCCAGCTTCAGAGCCTGCAGACTGGGAGAAACACACTGAGAAGACAACATAGATGGGTTTTCTAGGCCTGCAGAAATAAGACTGCCCAATCAGTGTGCTAGGCATGCTTAGTTACATTCCTAGAGCAAGAGACAAAAGTAGGCTCAGTGTACATAATTGCAAAACTCACTTAAGGGCTCCCACAGGCTTTCAGATGTTATATAGTTTTCTATGAAAGTGTTGCATCAGCCCCCTTATGATATACAGAGGCAATATTATGTGGAAAAAAATCGAGCATCACAAATTGTGAATTAAGAAGTGATACAGAAGAGTTGGATTTGAATGTTAAAAGGTTTTAAGAATATCTTAATTTACTTCACTGATTTTTCCATTTTACATATGTAAAAGCACAATCTATAATTAAAAAGCACTGGCAAAAATAAGCCTCAACAGCTCTTTGAATAAATATCTAATGAAAACCGTGTCATAAGAATGCACTGTACTTTAATTGGCAATTGGCAGCCTTTTTTCTTAATACATAGTATTCACAATAATAAATATAATAATTTTATAAGTATCTCAGATTTAGTGAGACACAGCATGTAAGACACAGTAGGTAAGACACAAGCACCTTTGGTTCCTGAAAGTACTCCTCACGTGACATGGCCATCTGGCTGTGTTTTTTTCTCCTATGAACAATTTCAGGCTGTTGTATCAGATTTTCTTTGTGACAGTTTATTTATTTATTTATTTTGTCAACTTGGTGAACTGTGGAGTTGTTGTTTGGTAAACACTAGACTAGATGTTACCATGGCAGTATTTTGTAGATATGATTAACATTGGCAACCAGATGACTATGGACAGTAGAATAAATTATCTTCCATGATGCAAATCCATCCAATTAGCTGAGAACCTTGACATTAAAAGCTGAAGTTTCCCAGAGAGGAAGGAAGACAACTTTGCCTAAATTATCTGCCCCAAAGTCTTTGGCCTTGCCAGCTTCTGTAACCACCTGAGTCAATTCTGTATACCATCTTCTTCTCTGGAAGTGCATGTCTGTAATACCAGCACTTGGGGAGGAAGAGGAAGGCAGATCTCTGTGAGTTTGAGGCCAGCCTGGTCTACAAAGTGAGTCCAGCCCAGCCAAGGATACACAGAGGAACCTAGTCTTGAAAAACCTACCAACCAACCAACCAACCAACCAACCAACCAACCAACCAACCAACCAACCAGCAATAATAACAACAACAAAAAAAGGAAGGGAGAAAGAAATATATTAAATAATAAAATTTTCAGGTAAATGGATGGCACTAGAAACAATCCTCCTGAGTGAGGTAACCCAGACTCAAGAGACAAATAAAATCATGTTTTCTCTTTTACATGCATGTGACCTCTTAAGCTTAAGATATATGAGTTTCAATCTGAATGACTACAGGAGTTAGGTAGATAGTAAGTCAGCAGAGGGAAGGAGGAGACCTTTCAAGGATGGCAGACACCTAACATATGCCTATCCGTGATCCACACATTTTCTGTAGACTCATGTGACTAATTTTGGCTGACTCATACAGGAATTTATATCTGTCTCAAGCAATTACCACTTCACTAAATTTGGCCCATTTTTTGCTTGTTATTTAGCACTCAGAGGGGTGTCTTCTGATGCCCCCACCATCAGAGAGGGACCTGTCAACTGCAATTATGGAACCTGGATGGATGGAGGCATTGCCCTTATAGGTGCCAGTGTGGTGACACCGATTATGTCCTCATCGTAGGCACAAAACAGTCATCTCCAGTTCTCTCTTCACAGCTCAGCCTCTCCAGATTCAATTGCTCTGGGCTTGAGCTGCACGTGGGCAGAAGTGAATGAATTGTATTAATAGTTTCCCTGGCATAATCCATCATCCCCTCAACAATGCATTTCTGGCAGTTAATTAGAATCCACACAGTGGAATAACGAACATCGTGTTTAGAATTACAATCTATTGCTAAACAACAGGCCAGACAGCTCATTCCCTCCCATCACCCTGGATGTCTTAAGTGTCTGGCTTCTGAATCCCATTTAGTACCTTTTAGCCAGTAATTCTGCCGAATGGTTTCAGATGGCTTAATCACATCTGTGTGGTGGAGTGTCTATCTGTCCACAGGTGGGAGGTAAGAGAGGACAGAGTTGGAACTGGAGAGATGGCTTAGCAGTTAAAAGCACTCTTCTGGAGGCCTGCACTTAGTTTTTCAGTGTTCATATTGTGCAGCTCACAACTGCCTGTAACTTCAGTTCCAGGGGATCTGACACTCTCTTCTAGCCTCTGTGTGTATGTGCGTCTGCACATGCACAGACACACATTCATGCATACACATGGATAAATATTAAAGCAAGTCTCTAAAAGAGGAGGGAGCAGAACTCAGCATTTGGAGAAGGGATGCTACTACTGCCCAAAGCAATAAAAGATGATCAATAAGAAGTGATCCCTGCCTTGGGCTCAGCCTCTAAGCTTTTTCTGTGTGTGTGTTGGAGGAAAGGGCACTCACATAGTTTGATTTCACAGAGGCCACAGAGATATAGATCTCATCCTCTCCCCATTTAGAGTCTTCACAGAGATAGTGGCACTACCTCCTACCTCCCAGAATGCAATGCTTTACATTGCTTCAGACAGGCACAGGCAACTCTCTCAGAGGTTCAACTGCTTGAAGTGATTCCTTTGCTGGCTTTGGAGAGATCTCTAGTGTCCTTGGCACTTCCAGACAATAGATGATTGGCAAATTCAAATTCTCTCGATCTGGTTGTCCCTACAGTTGGTTTTCAGCCCCATAACTCAGCTGTGGAAGGAAGCAGCAACCTATGACAAGTTCCCTTGATTTTGATAGAATGGGCCTTGGTTTTCACTGGTCTGTTGTCATGTGAGTAGTTTTTCTTTCACCAGGGACTAAGGGAAAAATGTCTGTAGGGGAGCAATTTCTGAGACTCTAGCTCCAAGAGAATCAGGGTCTCACAGCTATGTGGTATCTCTGTCTCTGAAAGAAAGACACACACTACTATTGTCTGAATGTGTGCCCCAAAGTTGGAAAGCCTTTCTCCAATGTAGCAGGACTGGAAGGTCATGGGGGCTCTTCCTACCTAACATTATCATGGGAGCAGGCTAAGAAAGTGTATTTGTCCTACTCTCACTCGGTGGCTATGTAACCTATTTCCACACTATGATGCACCCAGGAGGCTTTCTCCAGCTGCAGTTGTGAGCAGTTCAGCTTCACAAACCATGAGCCAAATAACTTTTTGTTCAGTATGAGTTATTCAGTCTTCATTCTTCTATTTTACCGGTATGAAACGGACAGAGGCACAGTTGTATTTCTGTTGGTAATCAGTCCTACCTAAAAGGAGTGTTCTTTTAGTTTTTCTCTGTTCCCACAAAACAAGTTCCATAGAATCTCTGAGACAAAAGCCCAGCTCCATAGCACTGGCTGGTCCCAGGGATTACTGAAAACAAGCCAGTATGCTTAGTCTCAGTCTCCTCGTCTACAAAATGGGCAAGAATCCATGTGCTTATCACACTGATAGAACAAATAGTACAATCATGAAAGTCCCACCTGTTTTACAAAGAGAAAGTACTCAGTCAATATGTAACTCTGTGTGTGAGAGAGGTAAGAGAGAGAGAGAGAAGAGAGAGAGGCAGACTTACCTTATGAGATCACTAGTATTTGTTAGTCTCAGTTCTCCCAGCACAGGCAGGTGGCCATTCTCGGAAGTTAGGTAGGCCACAGATCTAAATTTCTTGTTACTTAATCAACCTCTTTGATTCTTTGAAGACAGGCTACACTAGGATGGGTTGAAGCATATGTGAAGGAGACCTAGATTCCACTTATTCTAACTATTCAGGTCTGGGGGTCATGTTGTGCTGGTAAATGCTTATCAGATGGCAAGGAACCAAAGACCATGCTTGTAGTTGCTGTGCAATTACCTTTTCTGATTTCTGTTGTTTTAACAGAGTAAACAGTAGAGGTCAATAGGGCTCAAGAATCTAGAGAGAGCAAAATTATGATGTCTAGGGGCTACATTTGGTGAGGGAGAGCTTTTGTGTTGTATTACAATGTGTCAGGAGGGTAAGCAAGCATTTAGGAATCACAGACAGTACCCCTTTCTTTCAAAACAAGGGTACCCATCCCTTGATGGAAGTAGATTTTGAGCCTAGTCACCTTTCCCTTACTTCTCACTAACTTAACAGTAGCAATCAAATTGTCTACATAGGCTTTAGAAGGAACCTTTTCAAAGGATAGCAATAATGTTTGCTAGTTTGGGTGGCATAAGCATTCTTTGCATGCTGATTCTTAGATCAGGAATTTGGTAATGTACAGTCAGCTCTCTGGTTCAGGCTCAAGCCTGCTGTGCAGCTGAGGAAGGACAGAAATACAAGCTAGTTTTAGGTTGCCTGGCTAGCTGAATGTCTCTGCAGAACCACATCTTAACTTGCCCACACTTGTTAAAGTACGGTGGAGCTGAGCACAGCCTTTTTCTCAGTTGTTTACAAGTATCTCCTGTGAGGTCTGAAATCAGCACTGGCCCTGGCTCCCATGCTGGCTCATGATGCATCAGTCTTAAACTCCACAAGCACCTGAGCAACTTGGTTGTCACAGTGTATCCTGCTGGGTGGCATTTTAGCCGCCTTTGCAACTGCATTCTTCATCCTTCTATCCTTTCCTCATCCACAGCCTGGCATGGTGTAAGCATTTTATGAATGTCTCTTCAGTATGGAGTTTTTCAATCACAAGTCTCACATGGGCACTGGGTAGAAAGTCCAAGACCCTTTGAAGTTTCCCTTTTCTTGAGTATTGGATGGTCAGTATAGGCTTTTCTTCCTCACCGTGTGTGGCTTCTAAGTCTGTATAAGAGGAAGCCTGGTGCTTGCAAGGAATGAGGTCTGAAGTGGCCCCAGTTGCCTATCCTGTTTCTACCTATCTGTACCTTCTTGAATCGACTGGCTAGAGTTCGATGAACAAGCTTGACTCCTGGCTGTGCCAGGCTGGAGAGAGTCACACTAAATGACTCATCAACAGTTACAATGCCTTGTTACATCGTTTTGAATATTGGGTGACTATGGAAAGATCACTATATCTCTGATGCAAATCCCCACAAGGCAATAAATATAGATTCCTTTTTCATAATCACGACGGCATCTTGATCTGCCTGTGGTGCTTCAAGTGTAACCAAATGGCCACTTAATCTCATTTCAGACCATTTCCAAATTGTATTGTGTAAAGACATTATGATGCAGAAATACTCTGTGTAGCTTGAGCTTTGTTGTATAGATTCTGTTGAAAATTACAGCATCTGCTGAGGAATAAGCTAAGATTTGCCTGTGTAGGTTGTATGTGAATAAGAACAATCTCCATTGCCTTGTCTTTGGTTCTCTCTACAGAGGTCATTTTTTCCTCTACCATTTAGAAAACCTCTCCATTCTCCTAACTCCCGGAAAAGAAACCCATGGAAAATTTTAGAGAAGCAGATACCCTCCTGGGTCTACCTAGTGAAGGCCAGTCATGAATTCCTTTCAGAAATGTTTCGGTTCATTGCTGTGTTTGGCTGGTCAAATAGAGATGGCTTTCTCTGGGAATACCAGGCATCTTTGAAAGCTTGCTCTGCAGGTTCATGAATCTCACCTGTGCCTGAGGGAGAAAGGTACAGGGCCTCTTCTCAGCAGAGGTTCTAGGCTTGAGTTGAGAGAGATGCAGAAAGGAAGGCATGGCATGAGGGTATAAATAGCTGGGAGGACAAGCAGTGATCGGGTCCAGCCAAACTGGCCAGCTGGCTCCCGTGAGCTCTGCTGTAGTAGCCAGCAGCCAAGCAGCATGATTAATCTGATTTCCCTGCAGCAATTCATTTGAGGACTTGAGAGTACATCTGCATGGGCATTCTCTAGCCAGCTCTGGGCTGGCCAGGAGTGAGGAGGGCCCCAGTGACTCAACATTATTAGGAGGGAGCTCCTAGAAACATCTTTCCACCTTATTGGGATCAGAACAAGAGAAAAATGTGAATATGGTCTCTAGGGCTGGAGAACATCCCATCTGGGAGGGTCTCTTTGAGCATCTGCACGCCCACTCAGAAGGGAAGGCAGCATCATTCTGAACTCTCTGTCCCTGATGTCTGAGGCATGGACTTCAGAGGTTCTAAAAGAGGGAACAGGAAACTAAGTAGAAAATGTATAGGGAATCACAACAGAGCTGCTGTGTGTCTCAGAGGAGAAGCTATGCCAGCTGTGTGTGTGTGTTGCACATCAGGGTTTGATTCTAATTGTTATCCCAGAGAGATCAGGAGAGCAAAGTCTTTCTGTGCTGGTGTAGGATGCCTATTGTCCCTCATTTGGGAGTTCTAGCTGTAGAACCCAGTGCTGAAGGGAAGGTGTCAGGGGAACCTTCTGGTTGTATTACTTACGGAGGTGCAGAGCTTTCTTTCTTCTCAACTATCATTTTCAGGACTCACTATTAGTGTGGGATTAGTCACTTGGAGAAAGACCAGACTGTGTAAGGAGGAACTAAAGGTGTTTCTGAGCCTGGAGGTGTTGGATCTAGAGGCAGTGAGGAAGGTATTGGGAAAACGGATAGCACTTCCAAGATGGATCACCTGGCCATATCAGCCCAAGGCTTGTAAAGTCAAAAACCACAAAATTACATGCATTCTGTTTACATATGGGATGGTCTAATTTTAACTTATATGCCTTGCAGTTGTCTTAGTCACTGATCGGAGCAAGCAAGTTTGATTACAAAAGCGGAAGTAGCAGTTAGTCTTATGACCTACTATCTTGCTAGAACAGAATATCATTCAACATCTGGGAAAAGAAGAGAAGTAGCTACTAGGCTACACAGCCTGTACAAACCAGGAGCTTACATGTTAGAGGCATTTTTTGATGTGTGGTCTCTTAAGCATAAGTCTAAACTTTAAATGTAATGTTGACCATCTTGAAGAGAAACTTAAGACACAGATGTTCTAAAGGAAGGTGAAATATTCCATCCTGCAGACAATCTCCTTAGGAAAACAAAACAAAAACCCATAAACTCAAAGGCTTCAGGAAGTTGCTGAAACTGATCAGATATACCAAACTCCCCGCCCCCTTCAAGCATACATAATAAGGATTTCTGAGAGATACTGTTAGACAAACAGCTGCCTAGAAGAGGCTCAGATATGGAGATCTTCAAGAAAATAGCAGAGACTTGCCAAGTACCAACTATGCAAAGAGCAGCCCAGCTGCCTCAAAAAGGCATTCCTCAATCCACTCAGGTGCCTGCAAGTTGTGCAGTGAACTCCAGGGCTCTAGGTTTGGCAGATAATGGGCAGAAGTAGATTTTGGTGATGCAGTTGTCTTTGAGTCATTTCTGCTTCTGTAAGTAATCCACCACCCATGCTTCTGTAAGTAACAAAAATAAAAGTCATTAGAAATTTACCAAGTTGGAGTTAGGGGTATCCTTATTTTGGTATGTCATTGGTTTCCTATCTTGTGTGAGCTGATATTTGCTGTCATCTCCCCAGGGATAGAAACACACAACAATCTCTTTGTCAGTACCTTTTGTAGCATTCTTTAAAACAAACCGAGAGGCCTAGGACATGTTTTCCATTTTCCATGGTTGACGCAGACCTAAGGAGACTAGGCATCCTGATAGCTAGATTGTCAAGAGTTTAAGTCACTGTCTGGGGCTTGGCAAAGGACATTCTCAGGAACTGAGCCCTGAACCTGGGGGATCTGAGCTCTCTTCTGGTTAGCTAACTAAATTAGAACATTCTGAGCTAGCATCCCTTGTTTTCAGTAAGGAGTCGCCCTCATACATTTTGGGGGTGCAGAGCCTTATTTGTGCTAGGAGAAACCAAGTTTGAGCCGTTTTATTTTTCTACCGAGCTCCAAAAAGCCATAGTCAAATCTTAAAAGGATTTTCCACCCTTCCCTATTGTTTTCCTGCTTACCACTGACACCATTTTTCTGGCCTCCTTCTAACACCCATTGTTTCTATATTCCAAACATTATAAAATCCATTAATTGTCTCCCACCTTGCATCACCACTTTGGTTTGATACACCTTTATTCTTTCCCTGCTGATTGAGGCAGGTTCTTAACTCACCCCATGGATCTTGCTGTACTTTCTCTGTACTTACTTTTGGTTCTTTTAAACTGTACAGCTGGGGACATGGCTCCCTGGTTTATAGTGCTTATTGCTCTTGCAGTCATTTGGTGTTTGGTTCCCAGCATCTGTGTTTGGTGGCTCACATCTATTTGCAACTTCACCTCCAGGGTAATTGCTCTTCTGGTCTGCATATACCCGCATATAACTATACACACAGAGATGTAAATAATAAAACAATATATATAACATTATTAAATATATTATACACAAATAATAAAATTTATATATCTACATATTTTAAATACATATTTAAAGGACCCTGCAATTTGCTCCTTTCATCCTCCTACCCTAGATACTTCCTCAGACTCCTGCTGCCTGCGAGATGAAGTCCCAGGCAAAGACCTGGGCTCTGCACAGTTGCAACTTGGATCTCCAATACCATTCTCCTCTCTATTGTCTCCCAGGTTTGCAGATGAGCTCTTTGCAGCTTCTGGAAAGAACCTCAATCTCTTTCGGTGTTAGAGAGTTGCATCATTACCTCTCACCCAGCAAGTCTCCAAGACCTTCACCTCACAGTTTAGGTTTCTTTTGGGAACTAGTTTCCTTTGTTGACTGCATAATCATCCCCCCACCATTGAGGACAGTAGTATTGTTAGCCCTTGGCCAAAGTACTTCTCAACAACTTACTTCATAAACGGCTGGTGAGACTCTGCAAGCCTCACAAGGTCAAGAACTGTGGTTCATACAAGGTCCACCCACAGTCTAGCTTCACTGTATGTCCTTGCTTTCAAGGAAATTCGATGATGTAAGCTATGCTAGCTACTTCCATCTTAGGTCAAAATGACGAAGCGCAGTAAATTCACACCAAATTGTTTTTGATTGATAAGGTAGTATGAACTTACCCAAGACATCATAGTTCCTTTTCAGTAGATGAAGATTAATGTGTGGCTCTGTCTTTTCCACAGTAGGGGCAAAGACCTTTCGCCATCAGTGCCTGGCAGAGCAGTTCTGTAGCCTCAGGATAGTCGCTGCAATCTTCTAGTGTGCTAACTGTGCACCTCTGGAGTACTTACAGACTGCCTGTTTAAAACAAAATGTTGAAAGATGCATGGCTCCTTCTGCTTTTACCATGTGATTAAACTCTCTTCTCCTTTCCATATTGACATATACTGGTGGGAGCAAACAACTTGTCATCACAATCAGTGTGACCTGTTTGCAGAGGCTGCTCTGTTCCTGAGTGATAACCCCTCTAGACTGCTACACTGACATCCCTTTCCAGCTTAAAAAATTTGTAGCCTATGCCGGGGGCTCCTAACTTCCATCCCTGTCATTGTGTGGCTGTTCAGTGAATGGCTACCTCTAGCTTCCAAGTTGCTTTTATAGTTGATGGTCTGTCACAGTGGATAGTTGATTTTATTTTTAAAGAAAACTAGGGGAAAACTAGGGCTTCAAATGAGAGGCAAAACCACTTCTGTGTGATGCTATCAAAGCACCAATGAAGCACCTTCCCAATGAATTCGGGCAAAGACAAACTTGCCCAGGTGTTGTTCTATGACTGCCTCCTTTGGGTCTCAATTTGCTTTTATTAACATTCATAATGAAACTCAAGCTAATATGACCCCAGAGAGAAGAGGCATAATTAATATGAAGCAGGACTCTTTTACTATGTTTAGAGGGGCTGGATAGATAGGATAGTCCTACAGTTACATCTGTAAGTTTGTTCTTCCAGTTTTGATAGTTATAATTTTATCATGTTCCTATGAGAATAAGAAGCTCCCATCCCTCAATGCTTGGACTATCTGGGAAGAGCAAATGTCCCACCCTAGGGTCTGAAATGGAATTCTTTAGTGTTTTCTCGGAGGGCAGATATTTTGAGTTTTCATTTCAAAGCTGATGCAACTGAGGGTGATATTGGGTGTTTAAACTTAAGCTCTAATTCTGATACTCTTAACTTACAAGGAGAACAGGTGTAGCTTGGCTCAGACCAATGGGGGTTTCGGTCCAGGACCAGTAGGCTTGTTGCTTTGGGCCTGAGGTAAGGCAGGGCATTGTGGTGGGCAGCATGATACTACCTCTCACTTCAGGGATGAAAAGCAAAAGAGAGGAAGAGTCTAGAGTCTTGGGATCTTCTTAAAGGGCTTACTACTAATGGCTAGAAGAACTCCTATTTGGCTCTGCCTCGTTACACTATCTTCCCATAGTGTCAATTAGGAGACAAAGCACCTAGAAACTGGGACATTTTGTAGGGAACATTTTAAGATCCAAACTATAACGCCCTGTATGGCCACTTGTCTCCATTTATTTATGTGCTTCCCTCATTTCCGTGTATTTGTCTGCATAGCTTACAGAAGACCTTCAAAGACAATATTGGCAAAAAGGAGGGGTGGGCATTCAGAGGTTTAAATTAGTTGCTTGTGGAGGGCCAGCCTTCCTTATGATGGGTGAGTTTCCTATAATCATCTCCCACAGGCCACTTCCCTGGAGGAGCGCCAAGAGTGTAGCTGCAGCCTGGGCATTGATTTGTTAATTCATTCTCCTGTTACTCGTGTGCAGAATTCTAGCTGACCTACTTTCCAGGGCTCCATGGACATGAGAGGAACTAAGGAATCTACAGCAGATCCGACTGCAGGGAAATAAAAATCATTCAAAATCTTCGGGAAAAATTAGAAAAAATCAACACCGCCACCAATCAAAAAAACCCAACACTGCTTCAAAGGGACTCTCTTGGACTTCAGATGGACTCTTAATTTTCTTTTCATGTTGTTAAGACAAAACACAATGACAAAAGCAACTTAAAGGAGAAAGGGATTATTTGGCTTCCAATTCTAGTCCATCATTGTAGGAAGGCAAAGGTGGCAGGAGCTTCAAGCAATTGATCACATCACAGCCACAATCAATAGCAGAGAACAGTGAATGAATGTGGGCATCCTAGTGCTTAATTCACCTTCTCGACTCTTATATGGTCCAGAGCACCCCACTTAGGTAGTTCCATTCACAGTGAGCAGGGCTTCTTACTTGAATTAATACAATCAAAATAATCTCCCATAGGCCAACTTAATGATTAGACAATCCCTAGTTGAGTCTTCCTTCACAGGTAATTCTAGATTGTGTCAAGTTGACACAATACACAGATGGCTACCCTCTCCCTAAAGCCTTTAGGAGCCATGCTCTTCCAACATTTTTAACTGAAGTCTCAGCACCTGAGGTCTCACATCATCTTCCTCTGTACCTGATCTCACATATGCACCTATATCATAACCTCAATACTGACCAACATTTGACTAATGATTAACAAATTTTATAGTACTTTTATAAAAAGGTATTGACATCAGTCCTCAGAGACAGGCACTGTAATTCCATATATATATAAGTTCACTTATTTTTTTTGAATGTATGCATTCATTCATTCCAAAACTCTTGCTGGGTATATAGCATGTACACATCATGAACTAAATTTGATAAGAAATGCCTTCAAGTCACATGTATACCAGATAATAAAATATAACAGCACAAAAATGCAGAGTATGAAAGTAACATCAGACTTGATAGGTAAAATGCCTCATGAGATCACACATAAAAAGGCAGTTATAGCTCTAGCACTCATCAGAATTATGCAGAGCAGGAATGGCCTCCTGTGTCTGGCATACAGGGCCCTCGAGGAGAGGGTCATAAGGGTAGGAAGTCTTTTGGGAGCTATGAAGGCGAATGGCTTGGGTTCCAGGCTAAGAACGCTGTGCTGATTTTGGTAGTCGTAGAAGACATTTGAAGGGCAGTGAGAATCCTGCTCTCCATGGCAGAGTGAGAGGAACAAAAAAAGGAGTGGAAACTGAGGAGGAAAAGAGCCTTGTGTGAGCAAACCTCACAGACTGCCAGTGGTGAGTTAGCACTGAAGACGGGACTTCAGTGCTTCCCACAGACACAAGCTGTTCTGTTCTCAGTAAATGCTTCATTTTATAAGGGAACTGGAAGCATGCAGAAGCTGAGACAGCATTTAGGAGATACAGTCAGCTAGTTGCAGGTATCTGTCTTGCTCGATGTTCTGTCCAGAGCCCTAGAGAAGTTCTGGGGTGCCGAGGCAGCTCTCACCTGGGTACTGGCTTTTGAATACATCCCTCAACTAGCCTGTTTTCTGTATCTTCCTCAGAATTTACTTTCCTAGAAGAGTTGGAGAGGGAGATGAAACAATGTGTTCCTTACTTTTAACCTCCCAAAGCCTGGAAGGACCTTTGCCTGCCTTAGTTGCTACCATTCTAGTGGTCATCCAGGCTAGGAATGCTGTGTTGATTTTGGGAGTCTGGGGCTGAAAGAAGGGTCCTACCTGCTTAGCTCTGTAGCATTTGCCTTGAAGAATGCTGCTACTGAAGTCTCTTTGTCATGTCTAATTTCTCTGTGGAAACAGCTTTGACTTAAATTCCCTTCTCTGATTGAGTCATTGTCATTTTGTTGATGGTAATTTATACATCAAGTAATCAGAGCTAGTGTGGAATGCAGGCACAAGTACCTTGGAGCTGGGGTTACTTACCTATAGGAAGAGCCATCTTTCTTCAACCTGTAGCCAAGAAACCTGGACACTGGAGGGTTATTTGCTATACTAGGTATATCCTCATTCTCTCAAAATATCCCTACCCCCAAACACTTTGCTCTCAAATTCAAAATAAGGAGCTTGGTGGAGATAACAAATAATGATAGGCTGGTCCTTGTTTTTAGGAGTTTCTAGTCTAGAGAGCAAAAGAGACATGTGCACAAGTAGTTTGATTCCCGAACAGGGTAGGTCAGTCACAGAATGCTCTGGGCTCTGAGACCACGAGGCAGACAGCACCTTCCACTCAGCTGTCTTCAATTCAGTTCCACCATCTGTGCTGAGAAAGCACTGTGGAGAGATGGGGGCTGGGGTGCAAAGTCGCAAAGCCTGCAAAGATTAACACAGGCTGGTCTTTCATTCTTTTCCTCCCTCTTGTCCTCCCCCTCTTGCTTCCGCCATCTTCCCCCCCCCCCCCAACCCCAACCATGTCCTTTCTTCTCTCTCTCCTTCCCTTAGCACATCTCTACTGTCTTTTCATCTTTTTCTTTTTCTCTCTTGGTTGTTACTCTTTTTCTTTCCTTTTTCAAAATGTTTTTTGAGATTATAATTAGATCATTTTCCCCTCTCTCCTCCCTCCCAACCCTCCCAAACCCTCTTGCTCTCTTTCAAGTTTATTGCCTAGTGTTAAAATTTGATATATGTATGTACACACACACATACACACAGTCACTCATTCATTCACACACACCTAAATACGTAAATGAAACCTGTTTCGGCTGTATGATGTTGCCTGTGTGCTGTAGCTCTTTTATATCGATTCTTCCCACACGTTTCTGGGCAGGTCCAAGGTCTGTCCCTGAGGACTGGAATGCTGAGCTGAGCATAGATCCTATCCTTGTTTTCATCAGAATTGAAGTATGTGAGAGAGACAATAACCAATCAAATAAGCACTCAAATAATTAGTGTGGAGTTGTGTTTTTAGTGGCTTGGGACCATATGAGTAGGCAGCCTTCTCTTGGCTGTACCTGTGTTACAGAAACCGTGTGGCAAGGAAAGACCTTAATTCTTTATTATTCATGAGTAGGAGCACGTAGGTGCCCTCATGCTCTCTCTCTCTCTCTCTCTCTCTCTCTCTCTCTCTCTCTCTCTCTCTCTCTCTCTCTCTCACACACACACACACACACACACACACAATATTACAGCTAATAGGATTAACTTCTGTCAAGGAAAATGGATTTGTTTTTAAAAGTGGAATGGCAACAGAAAAAATGTAAATTTGCTTTTAAAGATAACATCCTAAAAGGGTCCAGGAGACGTGGGTGGATATTTGTATAATCTTTGAGTAGACAGAGCTTTCAAAAGGATGTAGGAAAAGATAATCACATAAAAGTCAACACTTTGGAAAACAGTAAACAAAGTGCAAAGACCCTAGAACCTGGAAGGCCCTGGCTTTACAGCCAGTCTATAGCCCAAGGCTGTCCCAGTGTACTGAACACTGATTGGCTGGTAAGGAGCAGCATCTCCCAGCTTCTGTCCAGCCTCTAGATCAACAATTACTCTAGATCAGCTTCCCACATTGCAGGAACAGACTCCTCTAGGCTATCATACCACACTGCAGAGATTTCCAGGTTGATTAGTATACTGCCTTTGGAAAACTGCTCCAATGGTACAGCCAATTCCATCTTAACTGGTTGAGGCCCCAGTCAAACAACTGTCAAAGTGTTTGTATTTAGCTTTATCTTTAACAAGAGTTTTGGGGATGTTTCTTTATGCCAAGCACTATCATAAGTAGAGAGTGGAACAAGGTTGAACCTTGGCAGCTTGAGCTGGTATTCAGCAATTAACATCAGTGTACCTTGTTAATCAACAAGAGGAGATAAAGAAGAGCTCAATAGAAAAATGGATGCAGAGTTTGTAAAAGTTTGTAAAAGACCATATCTGCACATATGCATGCATACTGCACATACTTATAGGAGATATGGTTGTACAATATACCTAGGGTCTCTGGGCTATCCAGCCTCCAGGTCCTGGCTTCCAGGCAGTGTTGAGTGGGTAGGAGATCCCTCTCATGGCTTGGGTCTCAAGCTGGACCAGTCATGGGTTTGTCACTCCCACAATTTTACTCCAGCACCACTTGTAGGCAGAAGAAACTGTTTTGTGACTGGGTTGGTGTCCCAATACCTCCACTGGAAGTCTTGCCTGGTTATGAGAGATGGCCAGTTCAGGCTCCTTATCCCTTATTACTAGAGGTCTTAGCTAGAGTCACTCTCATAGATTTCTGGGAATTCCCATTGCACTAGATTTTTAGCTCATCCCTGAGATGTCCCTCAATTTCATTTGTCTCTCTTAGCACTTGATATCACGTGTTTGGTTGATATCTGTGGGAATCCTGTCCTTTTCTGAAGACAAACTGAGGAGGAGTGGATGGGGTAGCACAGAAGGGAGGTGTCAGGGAGGAACTGGAAGGAGAGGAGGGAGGGGACACTGCATCCAGGATGTAAAAATGATAATAATAAAACATAAATCTATGGAAGGATTTTCATTTTACTTAACAATTAAAGCGCTTCAAATAGTGATAATGAGAGTTTGTTATGATAATATTAGAAAGAATGTTTAAAAGGCAGTCAAGGACCACTCATGGAAATGGCCTGGAACCCCTGAACTGAGGTAGCTTATGGCAGCTCAGTATCCAAGTGGGTTCCATAGTAATGGGGACAGGGAGGGACTGTCTCTCACATGAACTGATTGCCTGCTCTTTGATACCTCCCCCTGAGAGGTGAGCAGCCTTACTGGGCCACAGAAGAAGACAGTGCAGCCACTCCTGATGAGACCTGATAGACTGGGATCAGAGGGAAGGGGAGGAGGACTTCCCTTATCAGTGGACTGGGAGAGGGACCCAGGTGGAGAAGAGGGAGGGTGGGATTGGGAGGGGAGGAGAGAGGGAGGTACAGGGGGGATACAAAGTGAATAAACTGTAATTAATAAAAATAAAAAAATCTAAATAGAAGGGCAGACAAACATCTTAACTACAAATATGTTTATCCCTTGAATATCAGCTAGTCTGCTTGCAGGTTTACTCTGAGTAGAAGATCACTATTTGGTAAAGAATAGGTGCTCAAGGATGTCCACAGCAATGGCTTATAATCACAAAACAATGGGAATGGCCAGACTGCCCATCAGTAGTAAACTAGTACACAAAATATGGCAGAACCTTAAGACAAAATACTGAAAGCTTTTTATTTTCTTTTTGAGAAGAAAAGGACTGTGCAGTCCTGGCTGTCCTGGAACTCACTCTGTATACCAGGCTGGCTTTGAACTCAGAGATCCACCTGCCTCTGCCCTCTGAGTGCTGGTATTAAAAGCATGCACCCACCTCAACCCAGCTATAAGCTTTAAAAAAGGCACCTAAAGGACGTAGACTTGAATTTCAATTGCCGTGAGACAGGTTTTGGTATTGTGTTCTAGACTACACATCTATAGTTGGGTTCACTAATTTATATGTCAGCTTGACACAAGGTAGGGTTATGGGGATAGGAATCTTAATCAAGAAAATGCCTCCATAGGATTAGCCAGTAGGCAAGTCTACTGTAGGGCATTTTCTTGATTGATGATTAATGTGGGAGGGCCCAGCCCATTGTGGGTGGTTCCTTTCCTGGGTAGGTAAGCAAACAGGAAGCAGGTCAGGAGATGCAAGCCAGTCAGCAGCGCCCTTCTGTGACATCTGTACCAGCTTCTGCCTCTGGGTTCCTGCCCCATTTGAGTTCCTGCCTTGACTTCCCTTAGTGATGAATTGCATATGGGAGTGTCACTAAAATAAATGCCCCCCCCCACCAAGTTGCTTGTGGTGTTTCGAAACAGCAGTAGTAGCCCTAACTACAACAGACACATATGGATGTGTATATATGTAAGACATTCAAAGAGGGGAAAAGCAGAATGTAAGTGGTGGATATTCTGGGGTATAGGGGATTCTATCACGGTTTGTATAAAGAGCCATATGGTTTGAATCGTGACACCAAAAAGTGTGATTTTCATAAAAAGAGTAAAGATATTTAGTCTAAAATTAGACAATAGGCTTTTGGGTGAGGCTTTTTTTTTTTTTTTTTGAGTCTTACAGAAGGCTTCGTAACAGGAGTATGAGAAGTACAGGATAATATCTGCTACTTTGGTAAAACTTTCACAGTCCTCCTGTATAGTTTCTTTGTATTATTGTAACATGCCCCAGATCTCAGTAGACCCCAGAACTTAGTACAGTTGACACCATGATAGAAACTGGTTCAGGCCTTGGGGCCCAGCACATATGCAGCAATGCCTGCCAAAACAGTAACAAAGACCTAGCCCACCTACCAAAACAGAAACACAGGCTAAGTCTACATTTCCAGGATGAAGCTGGGAAAGTGCCTAAAAGTACTAACCTTGTTCCTTGGCTTTTGTAGTTCTGCTTCTTGCTGATTGTTCCTGCTGGCTGAGGTGGGTCAACACAAAATGTGGTTTTTGTGCTTAAAAAGTCAAGAATGGTAAAGCTCATGATTTGTGGGAGTCACCTCCCCCCCCCCCCGCAGTTGCCAGCTGGCTATAAAGACTTTCTATTTGGCTCTAGGAGTCCATGTGTTCACTGAAGGAGTTACCCCACAATCATAGCACCCAGATACAAAGTAAATGCAGTATGTTTTTATATTGTAGAGTTTGGAGCAAGAATAGCAAGTGAATTCCCTACATGTTCCAGTTAGGTGCAGTTTTCACCTAACACATTTGACTCATCATGGGTTGACTCAGCATACTCAGAAGCTCTGGGTACAGAAGGTTGTATATAACTTCTAGCTCATGAATAAGATGTCTCTTTAAAAGTTCAAAAGACTTAATTTGGTGTGTGTAAATGCTTGGAGCATGCAGCGTTCTTGCAGCAGACTTGAGTTTAGTTCTTAGCACCCATGCGAAGCTGCTCACAACTGTCTGTGATTCTAGCTCCACGGGAGCTGTAGGCTAGCTTCTGGTCTCCATGGGTACCCCCCAACTTACACATACCCTTATGCACACAAACACACACATACACAATTAAAAAATAATAATTTAAAAACGTGGTCTTGGACAGCCAGAGGCTCACATCGTGAGGAATCTTGCTCCTACCCATGCAGAAGCTAAGAAAATGAAGATCCCATAGAGAGGCAGACTGGCTTGCATTGCTTTGTGATGTTGAAATATGTGCTTTAACACTCACGCTCATGCCCCTGATCCCTAGTTCCCCTTTCTTTTAACTGAGGCACTTGGTGAGCTACACTATGTTTATTCCCATCAGTTCCAGCTAATACAGAGGGCCCAGACGGAGGGGCAGGCTGCTTACCCAGCAGAGCTTTGCTCTGAACATCATTGTAGGAGAAGATGAAAGTCTACCTGACAAAGCTAACTTGAGAATAAGTTAATGCTTCCTCTTGGGTGAATCAACTATTATCTCAATAATGACTCACAAGAAGGCTGTAGACAAAAAGCAATAATAAGACTCATAAAATATTTTATAACTCAAATGCAAAACAGCCATTGCAAAGAGTTACATTAATCCTGTTCTCCCCCTACCCTCCACTTCCAAAGTTATGGTGCTTTGGTACTTTGGAGCCTGCGGAAATGGAGTAATTGCGCACTTGGAATTAGTTAATATTTTTTGTTATATTAAAAAATTTTTAATGGATGTTTTGCCTGCATGTATGTCTGTGTACCAAGCGTGCACCTTTTGTCCACAGGGTTCAGAAAAGAACATCTATCTCTTGGAACTGGAGTTACAGGTGGTTGTGAGCTGCCATACGGGTGCTAGGAATCAAACCTGAGTTTTTTTGAAGGACAGCAACTGCTCTTAACTGCTGAGCCAACTCTTAAGTGCAGGATTAGTTAATTATTGGAGAAACCAAACAACTTTCCTGTTAACAGGCCTTTGGTATAGAGATCAACTGGTCCTGAGTCCACATTCCCACAGCCTCCTATTGTCAGACTCCTGTAGTATTTTCATGCCTGTGCCAACCTTTACTTGGAGGAGACTCATGCATACACCAGGGCCTACTGAGGTTATTTAAGCTAAGGAATCCTAAGCACATTTATCTGCGTCCTGCCTGGCCCATCTCTTTCAGGACAACCGCACTGATGGCTGCTCATATGATCACTCAGTCCTGACCAATGTAGTGCTTTTTTTTTCCCTGTTGCTCTAGAGAGTGTAATGGTTGCGACCTCTCTTCTCAGGGAACTGATCTATATTTTAATAGTGTATTTTAACATAGTATGTTATATTTAATAAATATAGAAAGAAACTATATATTATATTTAATAAATATAGAAAAAACTATATTCGGCCTAACCACACTGACTGAAACAAATCCTAGGCACATTTTAAGAGTCAGTCTACTCCAATCAATGCAGACCCTCAGGATTCTCAGAACAGATTCAGCTCAGTGGTCAGTGGCTAGCACATGCTAGGCAAGGCTGGAGGTCATGTGTCCACCCCTAGGACTTCAAAAACGAAAACTACCAATCAAAACAGACAAGACTTCCTATATTGGTCAGAAATATGAAAAGGTTCAAGCTCTCATGGATTTCCATGTTCAGTCTGCTAATCAAGACCACACAGAACTTATTCTGTAGATAGAGGAACTTCATGGAAGAGGAAATGGCATTTAAAATGTATTAGAAGGAAGTTCAGGGAATGGTTCTGTCGTACCTAAGGATTGCTACGAGATCTGACTCAGAAGTTCTGCCTTAAGAGGCACTGGAGAAACACTCATGGCTGGAAGCCAATCTGTCACGTGCGGACAGCTGAAGCAATGCTTTTCAGAATCTGCTCAAAGGTCATTCCAGTGAGTTTACATCTGGGAAGGAATGGCCACTTCCTGGCTTTCACAGGAGAATTCCCTGCTTTTCTTTCAAAAGCTTCTAGCCAGTCTACACCAAGGAAT
Source organism: Pachyuromys duprasi (assembly GCA_028658305.1). Classification (NCBI taxonomy): domain Eukaryota; kingdom Metazoa; phylum Chordata; class Mammalia; order Rodentia; family Muridae; genus Pachyuromys; species Pachyuromys duprasi. The sequence goes on along the minus strand of CM053747.1, from coordinate 19,898,950 downwards.
CTCAGCTCTTACGTTCATGCTGCTAGAATAACTTGACATCAGGAAGTTGTCAGCTGATTTCTCAGGCCCCCAAGGAGCTTCTAACTGTGAGTCCAGATGTATCTCTTTTCATTCAAGATACCAATTCACTTGCAAAAGAGAAATGTTACATGTGATCAAGAGCCAAGCACTGGAACCTTCTATCAAGTGAGCAGTTTGAAAACTCTCCTCCACCTAGAATGGGATCCTACTCGTCCTTGGTAGAGGAATTTGGTGAAGACTATTGGAATCTCTGAATGTTTTGTTAGGGTCTGGAACTCACTGAAGGAAAGACCCAGACTCAAGTAGTACGTAAAAGCAAGGAGCGGTTAGAGAATTCCAGCATGCTGGGGTCACCACCTGCACAAAACGGCAGAACTCTAAGGCTTACCTGTACAGAACAGGGAACTCTAAGGCTCCTTTAAAGTCAGAAAAAGGAATTCATATTGTGGCTATGTGACATCAATTGGGATTGGCTGGTGCCAATGGAGGCTACATGACTCTAGTTAGAATTGGCTGGGGCTAGGCTCCAGCTAGGTCATGAGGCAGAAGCTTTTCACCTTAGCAGCTAAGCAACCCTATCTCCCTGGGCCAGATGTCTTGATGTTTTGGCCATTTCCAGTTGGTTTCCCCCACCCCCACCCTTTTAGTGGCTTTTCTTGTAACCAGTATCTTCTTTCTGGGAAAGAGAAACTTAGGCCTGTTTCATTTAATAGAAAACTTAAGCCTATCATGAAGTCAGTCAGGCCTATGTAGTTGGGGGTCTTCCGTTTTCTGTTTTTCAAATGTTGCTGTCAGTCCTTACTTACTGCACCTGTTGGAGACACGGGTTTGGGAAGAGCAGGAGAGAGGTTGCCATGTAAGACATTGTATGCCTGCGCCTAGCCACAGACTCTTTATGGATCCAGATTTTCTGCATCTAGAGAGACAGAGTAGTATTTCAGTGATGTCCTGAGGAAAGTTGAAATAGGATGGGTGTAGGAAAAGCAAAATGAATGAAGGTCCTAGTACACCAGCAGCCGTGGGTCCTCCCTAAAGTTGGATTCTGGCTTCTTTGTACTATTACACTTGTTTGTGTGGGGTGGAGCTTAATAAAAACTAAGTTACTCCCCCTTCAGTCTTCACAGTGGCTGTTGAATACTACTTCATCTTACAGATGTGGCACAAAGGTTTGAAGACTATGTCTTGAGCAAGGAAAGTGAAGGACAGAGTGTGACTAGAGCCTGGTGTTCCCAGAATGGGAACCTATGTAATTAGCCCATCCTCCATGGCCACAGCGATGCCCGCATATGACCAGATTTTCTATATGCTTATATCTAAAGTTGAACAGGATGTCAAACCTTCTGGAAGCAATTCAGTTTAAAACATATTTACCTCTCCCCTGGGACACTGGGTCACCTCATGTTCTCCAGCAGGAGACTCACAGGGTCTTAGAATTACCAGCTTCAGCTGTTTTCAGGGAAATTAAGCAACTATTGACCTCGGAGCCCAGTAAATTTTTGTAGTCTAAAACATAATTTGTGAACCAAGATGCTTTGTCACAGGGGGTCTTGTGGCTTCTGATCCTTTAGGGAAGACCCAGCGGGTTTATGGGGAAGGCTCAAAGAGCCTGATAGCCCACCTATTAGTTGCTTTGGAGCATGAATACTGTCTCTGGTTTCTCCCTCCCCCCATATCTCCATTTGTACCCTTCCACACCTAGGAGCCTCCTTTTATGTCCCACATGTGCTATTGTTTCTCCATTTCATTAACACCCACTTTTTTTTTTTGCTTTAGTAGTCCCCCTTTAAAGTTTCCTAGTCTGTACCAACATTCATACACACGTAAAAATATTAAAAATATCAGCCAATATATGATATAAAACATTCAGTATTTGTATTTTTTGCACCGGTATGTATGTGTGCATATATATATATGCATGTGTGTTCCTGTGTGTGTGTGTGTGTGTGTGTGTATGTACTAGCCCAGGTGCCTATGTCTATGTAGGAGCATATCGGTGGAGGTTCAAAGTTGATTCATTTCGGTATTCTTCACTGATCATTTTCCGCTTTGTTTTATGAGGTAGGGTCTTCCTCCCATTCATAATGGTTGCACCAGTTAGCTCCTTAATCCCTAATCATGAAGTCACATTCTTCATTGGATATGTGGTATTATGTCAGCCTGGATGTCAGAACCACACAGAATGGGGGCTCTAGGAGAAGGGGGGGAGAGGGGCCACCTTGACATTTAAAACAACATGAGTCCGGGGCTGTTAATACACCTTGAGACTTAACTCCCCTCCCTGAAGCTCAGTTTCCTCCATCACTAGAGAGGAACCATCCCATCTTCAAACAATTGCTACAAATATGAAGAGACTGAGAACTGGGTGAGGAAATTTCCTCACCCTCTGAACTACACCAGTCCTCAGTACTGCTACTTACTACGTATTTCTTCCCACTCTGCCCTCCTTCTTGTATTTTCTATTCCTATTTCCTCCACCCCACTTCCCATGAGCCACATGCTGCCTTCTGGACTAGAAGAACAGGAGAAAAGGGTACCTGCTTGGTCTGTGAGAAATGGCTTGGAAGGCTGGATAACAGCCTTTTTGTTATCTAAGCAGAGCCAGGGCACCCCCATCTCTTCCTGTCTAATGCTATGGGGGGCAGAGAATGTAGAGGTACACACCATGGACTCTGTTGAACCTGCTTTCCTCTTCTTAACAAAAGTAGAAACCCTGAAAGAAGACGATGCATCCACATTACCTCAATATAAAGTAAAGCAGCATTTAAAACTGACCCTGCTGCAATGGAACGAGGCAGGGTGTGTGTGTGTGGGGGCTTCCCTCAGCATTGTGAGGTCACCAGCAGTCTATGCTGCTGCTGGCCACCTCATTTCAAGAATTAATTTTCTATTATGAGCAAAATTAATGACTTTAGCCAATTTCTTGTGCTCATAAAGCTGTGCTTTTCATTGCCAAGGTTAACAGCCTGCTGGTGATGTGGTCTCCTGGCAGATCGCCCATAGCAAACCGGGACTGGGTACGGAGAAGGGCAGGGGAGGAATTCATAGCTAGGTTGGACACCTCCCCCATGCAAGATTGCTTCGTAATGCTAACATCCTAACTTCTGGACTTAGCTCTCCAAGGAGTTTAATTTGGTTGACGATGGTTACATTTTTGGCACCTACTGGACTGTTTCTGTGCAGGGGCACGGGAGGCTTTCTGAAAGGTGTGGTATTTGAGTGTGTAGGCCGAGACTGCAGCTGAATGGGAGTTAGTGCTGAGCTGTGTAAGGACGGAGAAGGATGAGTTCATATAGATTATGCACAGGATGGGCATAGCTCGCTCTAAGAACTCCAGGAAGAACATAGTGTAAAGGTGCTGAGGGCCAAGTAAGAGCTGAGACTTTCTTCATGCTTGCCTGATGCCTGGAGACAGACTGCTATACAACTTGGCACCCTCCAGACATGTCTCTCCAGGCCAGGAGTCAGTCAACCTAAGCCACCTGGCCGACACCAACCTATTGCTTATTTCTCTAAGTCAAGTTTCGTGGGAAAATAGCTGTTCTCTGTCCTCTACATAGGGCCCATGGCTGCTTTTGTACTATAAGGGCAATGTGGTAACTGAAAGGAACCCTCTGAACTGTAAAGCCGACATGTTTACTAGATGGTGTTTGCACCACAAGTTAGATGACCCTGTCTTTGGCTTTTTTTGCTGCTTGCAGGGAACATTCCTCATGCATGGCCTCAAATATTCCAGCTCTCTGCTCTGATGGGTTGAGTCTAGAGTAGCAAGCAAGGTGTTGACACTTGCAAGCCAATGGACTGCAAAGTTAGGCCCTAATGCTCAGGGGCCTGTGCTTGCATCTTGTCTTGAATTAGTCACTGACTATATAATAATGACAGCAGTGGAAACTGTAGTAAGTGGAGAAATTATTTTATTTGCTTAGCAAGGATTATATGACAGACTTTGCTGGGTTTTTAAAACCACACTACTTCATTCAGATTTTTTACAGAGTATGTTGGGATAAAGGTGCTTTTAAAACTCATTTTTGTAGACAGTGACACCAAGGCTTTGAATAAGTGGTGAACTTGAGCCAGTTAAGAAGTATATTCTGCTCCTGGCAGGAGAGAAGAATATGTAAAATCAATATCTCCAAATGAAATAAAATCTTTCTCTCTTCCCATAACAGAATGAGCAGACCTGTTTGGCAATATGGTTGATTCATTATTGCTTAGGAGCTGCATTCTTAGCATATTATTTCCCAGTTTTCAGGTGTCCTTCCATACCCAAGACTGGCTGGAGCTCCACCCACCATGTTCACATTCTAGATAGGAGAGATGTGGGAAATAATGAAGAACAAAAAGATAATTCTTTACAAAAGTTACCCCAAAGCTCTTGTTCATATCTTACTGGTCAGAATTTAGTCACACGGCTGGAACTACTTGAAAGAGATGCTGGGAAATGTTTTGTAGCAGTGCATATTGGTACTTGGCATAAAAGAAAGATATATTTGAGACAAAAATGAACACTGGAATGGTTACCAATAATGCCTGTGCATCTGGCATGTTGACTGCTGACTTCCATGTTCTCTTTGAAACTGAGAACACAGTTTGGGTTTCTGAGGCACTAGCCACACCACCCTAACCAATTACTGCATCCTATTTTCTAAGATCAGGTCTTCCCTTCAGTCCTAGATAGGGTTTCTTACAGACTAGTGACATAAATTAAAGAACAAACATTTTGCTCCGAACCTGCCATACTTATCATTGTGAAGGAAAGAGAAAATAACCAAAAAAAAAAAAAAATCAATCATTCCTCATTGGCTGCAGCATCCCAGAGAGCTGGCCCTGCACCTCACCTGGACAGCACAGTAGAACTGGCCCTGAGGGTATGGGGGCCAGTGATCTGTCCCTGAGGCAGGAGAGCTGGCCCTGCCCTTTGCTGGCTGTGGCACTGAGTGAGCTGGCCAGGGTAGGGCTGGAGAGCTTGCACTGGTGGTGTGGGCATGGGAGAGCTAGCAGGTTGACCAACTCAGCTACCACCCAGGCTCAGATCCAGGGCTTTGAGTTGGCCTACCCCAGTATCTACCCCACTGATGAACTTCTGGAGCCTGTGAAAGTGCCAGTCCTCTAGATCAAAAGCTGTAGGATCTTCATGAAACAGGGCAACAACAGGATACCAGAGAGGAGTCCTGGTGAGGATCCAGTATTGAAAGTAAAGCAGAAGCCGGAGGCTTCAAACCAGACCAATGACTCATTGCAATGAAAAATTGCAAATAGAGAAGCATGGCCAAAGTACTGTGTGACACATTGTAACACACTACAGCTACCCAGACAGGATTTCTTTTTACTCTATCTTTTATTTTCTTTTGTGGGGGAGGCTAAAAGGGCAGAGAGTGAATTTGAAGGGACAATGAGGATGGGAAGTTGTTGGTATAATGTTCTTTTGAAATGTACCCTTGTTCATTCAAATGCTGATTTCTAGACCACCTCCCCCCCCTTTGGTTTTAATCCCGATATTGCATTGTGATACTTATTCTAAGCATCCTGTCTCAACTTTGTGTAAACAGGCCAAAATAAAGCAACTAGCCACAATGTTGAGCAGTGGGAGGAGCCAGAGGACAGGAAAGAGGGGAGGAGCAAGAAGGCAGGAAATGAGTGGGAGAAAGGAGGAAGAGAGAGAGAGAGAGAGAGAGAGAGAGAGAGAGAGAGAGAGAGAGAGAGAGAGAGAGAGAGAGAGAGAGAGAGAGAGCTAGGAGAGAAGAGCTGGAGGAAAGATCTTGGAACTATGTGGAAATATGGACCTAATATATCATTAAAGGCAAGTATAATGTGGGAAATCTAAATGTTAGTAAACTATGGTGGCCTGGAGGTTTAGCAAGGAGTAATTATTGCCCAGCATTGTGTTCTAGGTTAACTAAATAAATCATGGTCTCTGTGTGGTGATTTGGTTATACAGCTGTTTAGGATTAATAGCAGCTTTACCAGAAGAGAGATCAACAGTAAATATTAATTGACACTACAAGAAGAAGTGAATGGGATTGAGGTGCATGATGTGAAACTCACAAAGACTCAATTAAAAAGTAAAAAGAAAATCATTATTTAAAGAAAAGATGAGAGAAATCACAGCAATCACTGCACTATGACAGTGGTTGTACTGCATTCTTCAGGCATGGGGTAGGTTTGCTACCCCAACAGCAGAACATCTACATGTGGTCCATGGCTGGCCCACGTAGATGTTCCTCTGCTGATTCTAGGGTTCAGCTTCTTGGTCTCTGTTATTGGAAGCTCTGACTTGATCTCTGGGACGATCTTTCCTGTCAATCACCCTCTGCTACCATTCTGCTGAAGGCATAGAAGAGTAGCTATGTCCTGCAGAGTGCCTGGACACTCTGGGTATGGGCTTCAGGCCTGGGAAGCAGAGAGCTTGTTAGGGTGTTTGTAGTCTTAACTCATTGCAAATTGTGATTAAGGTTTCCTTAGCACTGCAGTTCTTTTACAATGCATATTGGCTTCTTGTCTACTTTATAATGATAATTTTAATATGAAAATAACCATACTTATACTTCTTTGTGTCCAGATAGATGTATGTTCAAGTTTCGGTGAAATTTGAACATTTCAGTGAAATTTGTCATTTCACTCTTAACGTAACAGTAACTACGATGGCATTTTTAACCTGATCTTTGCTTGTATGTGGACTCTCATTGTTTCTAGAGAAGTCCTAGTATGAGAAACCTGATAAAATTTGGTGGTTACACCTCTGGTTTTTGCTGGAGTTCCTACTTTATAGACACCATTTGTAGATGTTTCAGTTAGGACACAGCTATAGTGGGGTATTTTTTAGATTTTTTAAAAAGTTTCCACTCATACAAGATGAAGGCTAGAAAATGTCTACTGTCTATTTCTCTCTCTCTCTTTTTATTAATTACACTTTATTCACTTTGTGTCCCCCCATAAACCCCTCTCTCCTCCCCTCCCAATCTCACCTTCCCTCCCCCTTCTCCACACATGCTCCTCCTCAAGTCCACTGATAGGGGAGGTCTTCCTTTCCTTCCTTCTGATCCTAGTCTATCAGCTGTCATCAGGAGTGGTTGCATTGTCTTCCTCTGTGGCCTGGTAAGGCTGCTCCCCCATCAGGGTGAGGTGATCAAAGAACAGGCCAATCAGTTCATGTCAGAGGCAGTCCCT